>CM053607.1:72060118-72150184 GCA_028646535.1 Procyon lotor
AAAAAAAAAAAAAAAAAAAACAGAACATGTAGGAAGGACTCTCTGACCTTCCCCTAAGGCAGGTCATAAAACTCTTCTGTGAAGGATGATCTCTTCATTGCCAGAGGAAAGATCCTTATCTCCAAGATGCTCTGAGAGGAATTCCAAAGAACAGGTCTTGCTCTTTTCCCCAATTTACCACACAAAGCTCATACCCCTTTTTGTCCTATCCCATTTTCCCATGCCCTTCCATCCTTTGTCAAACCTAACCTAAAATCAGCCAGGTCTGATGTCTTCAGGTCTGATCATTTCCTTAGGAAAGCTCCCAAGTCACATGAAACTTACAGTAAATAAAAGAGCATGGTTTTCTCTTCTTCGTCACTCTTTCATTACAGGGACCCCAGCTGAGAACTTACAAGTGGAGAAGAAAAAGCTATTCTTCCTCCTTACTGCATCAACAAAGTGGTAAGCAGGTAACAAGTTGTTAACAGGAGCCAAGAACGGAGTAATTTCTGGAAGATGAGAACAGTAGTCACACTGGGGTAAGTATTAATTCTCAAGGAGAGGGGCGCCTGGGTGGCTCAGTGGGTTAAAGCCTCTGCCTACGGCTCAGGTCATGATCTCAGGGTCCTGGGATCGAGCCCCGCATCGGGCTCTCTGCTCCGTGAGGAGCCTGCTTTCCAAACCCCGCTCTGCCTGCCTCTCTGCCTACTTGTGATCTCTCTCTCTGTCAAATAAATAAATAAAAACTTAAAAAAAAAATTTTTAAAAATAATAATTCTCAAGGAGAAAAAGAGTTCGTAGCAGAGAGAGGGACAGTACTACTCTCAGAAGTAACCTCTCCCATCTCAGAAGTCTCCCAGCAGTCTCTATTACACAACATAATTGGCCCCATGGTATTTATTGTTTCTCCTAGTTATGTGAGGCCAATATATGTGGAGGTATTGGCACATTATAGCTAGAAAGTTTTTAATAATCATTGAGTAAGGGGCACCTAGGTGGTTCAGTGGGTTAAAGCCTCTGCCTTCGGCTCAGGTCATGGTCTCGGGGTCCTAGGATTGAGCCCTGCATTGAGCTCTCTGCTCAGCAGGGAGCCTGCTTCCCCCCCTCTCTCTGCCTGCCTCTCTGCCTACTTGTGATCTCTATCTTTGTCAAATAAATAAAATATTTAAAAATAATAATAATCATTGAGTAATAAATAAGGTTTAGTGAAGCCTTGTATCATCACATTACTAAACACAATGGCAGAGGTTTTCATGTTGTTAGGTTTGATCTTTCTGTATTCGACTTTTATTTATTTTTTAAAGATTTTATTTATTTGTTTGTTTGTTTGACAGAGAGAGATCACAAGCAGGCAGGGAGGCAGGCAGAAAGTGGGGGGAGCAGGTTCCCTGCTGAGCAGAGAGCCCGATGTAGGGCTCGATCTCAGGACCTCGAGATCATGACCTGAGCCAAAGGCAGAGGCTTTAACCCATTAAGCCAACCAGGCACCCCTAAAGATTTATTTTTTGACAGAGAGACTTTTAAAGATGCATATTTTTTTAACAGGAAAAAGCTTTCAAAGTCTGTTACTCTGTGGACCATCATAGATCTCTAAATCAGAGAACTATCTATTAGGAAATATTCTCCTCTCCATCCCCACATTCATGGGTAATCTCGCGTTAATTGTTAACATGGTAAAACAAGGATGCCATCTGTGGTGTATATGTTGTTATTGTTGTTTAGACATAGCTGACATATAGTGTTACATTAGTTCAGGTGTACAGCATGATTCTCTATTTGTTGGTACCTGCCTTTTCACTGACTTCTGCTTAGAGCTGATGAAGTACAGAGATCCTTTGCAAAACCTTTCTAAACAAGAAGATAAACTCATTTCTTTATTCAGCAAACACAACTGACTATATTCATTACTGAATTCTTTTCAGTACCGTATAGTCATTGAAATAGGCTAGAGAAACCCCATCCTCAATATTCTTTGATAAAACAGACACCTATAGCATTGTCACAAGGGAAAGAGAGCTGGTATTGGAATGCAGACCTACCTCTACCAATTCCTAGATATCAAGTTCTGGGTAAAATTCTAACTTTTTTCATTCGTGGCCTCTCTCTACAAATGAAGGATGTAGAAATGAGGCAAGAGTAACGCTGTGATTAAGATCTCAGGCTCTGCAGTAGGACAGGCCAGCATTCCAATCCAATTCTATTCTGGGGCTTGTTAGTTGAGTACCCTTGGGCAAGTTACTTAAACTTCTTATATCTTAGTTTCCTTATCTATGAAAAGAGGAATAACACTACCTCACCTCATGAAGTTGTTATTACAAAAATTAAATAAAAGGATATCAAGAGTGCTTACTTAGTTCAATATCTGGTTCTTGACAATATTCAGTAACTCTGGTTTTAAAAAAGAAATCAGGCAAGAACTTTTGGAATCATGAGGCATAACCACTTCATTTTTTATGTGAGAAATGGAGACCCAGACATCAAGGATCTTGTCCAAGGTCACTGAACCCACATGCGTGTGATGCATATTCCCAAAGCTTTTATGAGTTTGTGATGCAGTCAGAGTACTATCTCTTTGTGACCTAATCTCCTATTTTCTAAATATATGGACTATTAAACTAGGTGATCAAGTTACTGTCCATGTAAAAATGCCAGTAATTACCCTGCTGTTTGCTGAGGCCCTTCTGTGTTCAGGGCATGCTGCCGGATAGTGTGGGTGTTATAATGGGCATGTGAGAATCTGTCTCTGGTCTGAAAAGGGTTTACAGTTGAGTTGGAGAGACATTTATGAGACATGTAAACTACTGGGATGGCCACAAGTGTTCCAAGAATTGGACATGGGCTGTGAATGCACATTACAAGGTCCTACAGACAGTGAGCTCCATTTGACCTGGTTGTCCGTGGCAGCTTCACAGAGAAAATGGGACTTTTTCTGTGCATTATGATTAAACCGGATTGGAATACACAGAGAGGAGAGGGAAGGACATCACGTTTCTTGAACAGCCTGTATGAAAGCACAGAGGTAGAAAAGAGCACCATTAACTATGGGGCATTCAGCGAAATGCACTCGATCTTCTCTCATACTGACCCTAGTCCTCTCAGTGTGTTCTATTTTTACAAGTGGCAGTGAGTGTTTTCACAAGTGTGTGTGTGTGTGTGTGTGTACACATATGTTCACCCACAAGTCTGAACTCCTGACTTTAAATACTGGCCAGGAAAGCACCGAATACTTGTGACTCCCCAAAGTTCAACACCTAGAAACGCAGAGGTCATCTTTGAGCTTGCCAGCTCCTGACTCTCACTCCAATCTATCAGTTCATTCTGGCTCTTCTACCTCCAGCGTATTTCTCAGATTCCTCCCCCTTCTCTTTCCACTGCTAGTCACCCGTCCCAATACCAGCCTTCATTACCCATTGTTGTACCTATGCTACAGGCACCCCCATTCCATTCCTGTCCCTGCAGCGCATTCCCCACACAGCAATTTTCTAGCAATGCAAATCTTACCATGGAAGCCCCAGCCGAAAACCCCTTTCAGTGACTGCCAATTTTACGAAATGTTTAATCCAAACTGTTTCTTATGGCCTTCAAGGCTCTGCAGGACGTGGCTTCCTTATCCTTCAGACCTCACATCATGTGACCCATCCCCTCCTCCGCTTGGTGTTCTTTGAACCAGCCAACGTGCTTCCCAACTCAAGGTCTCTGTACTTGCTCTGCCCTCTGCTTGAAACATTACTCCCCCAACTTTGTGCAACCAGCTTACCTTTCAAACTGCAGCTTAAATATAATCTACTGAGAGAGGTTTTTTTGATCTAACTATGTAAACAAATTCCCTTTGCTATTCTCTCAGATTGCACCTTATGAATTTTCTTTTCTGGCGCTTACCAATTTCTTTAGAAATTGTTGATACTTAGCAAAACTTTTTCATTGCTTAACTTTTTAAACGTCTGTTTTCCCTACCAAAACATAACTTCTATGATCAGGCCTGGTCTGCCTTGTTCATTTTTCAGCCTCCAGAATCCCGTACTGAAAATTTCAGAGATTAGTGAATGGATTTATAAAAGGAAATAAATGGAAAGGCATTATAGCAAATAGGTCTCATAGAAGGCAGCTGCTTTAGTGATAGCATTCACCCTCCAGTCTGTAAAAAGGATACTGCAGGTGTTTACAAAGCAGTTGTTGTATTTGGGGGGTAATTCTAAAAGAAATATATCATTATTGCAAGAGAATAACTGTTACCTCTTATGAGGAGGGGACTCAGAGCTGTTTGGAGAGGCTGATAGAGACTGATCACTAACCACTAAGCTCATTGGCTTTACATCTGGAAAGAAACAAATTTCTGTCTTCAAAAACTAACGAATTACTACATGGCAAGGGAATTGCTCTATATATTAAAGGACAAATGTTATATTCTCTCTGTTTAGTGACTGCTAGCCTCTTGTCAAGTTGCTCTCTCTGAGGACAGAAGAAAAGGGCTCTTGCCTGGCTACGTTACATCACTTACCACTTATCTGGCCAACTGATGATTATAGGCATTCCCTTGATTTCAACTTCCCTATTTCTCTTCCAGCTTTCCTCTCATAATCAAAGGCCATTAACTACTTGCCCAGAAGTTTTACAATCTTACCCAAGGCTCTTGCCCAAGGTCAGTGAACCAATCTGTCTGTAATATATATTCCTAAAGCTTTTATTAGTGCTGTGATCTGGACAAAATACTATATCCTTGTGACCTAATTAATCAAGTTCAATAATAGTGACAAGAGGATACAAGATTTCATTGACTGAGGGATTTTTTTCAAATGTGCCTGGCATTATGCTAAACCTTTTACAGGTATCATCTCTTCTAATCCTGCCAGCATGGATTTAGTAATTATAGTAATTATAATCTCCTTGTCACAGAGGAGGAAACTGAGGCCCACTGAAGCTAAGAAACTAGCCCAAGTTCACACTATTATAAAGGAACTTGGATTTCAAACTCAATTTTGAACCTGTTAAGTGCCAAATCAGTATCAGTATGGATCAGCCAATGAAGCCAATCAGAATCAAGCACATTTTTTTTAACATCAAATGACGTGTATACATAGTTAAGCTTTTAAATATTTTACACAGGAATAATCTGACATGTTCTTTTCTTAAAGGGTTGCATGTGAGTATGTTTCTGGTTATCAACAGTTCGAGTATATTAGGTTCCATTTCTGCTCTATATAACTCATTTTGCTTTTCTGGCCTCTCAGCATCTATTTTCATGTTTCCTTATTTTATTCGATTGGAAGCTTTTCCCATTTACAAAAAACTGGGCAGCCATGCTTCTCTGTAACCTGGTGGGTCAGTGCAACCTCTAATTACTTTAGTCTCCTCCTCTGCAAGAAAAGCTGTCAAAATAAAGGAACTCTCGAATGTCTTGCATCATCTCTCACACACACAGGGATGAAGAGGGATATAATTCTCCCCAAGAAGCAGAACAACTGGCAACAGCTGGTATGACAACCTCTAAAGACCCCATCTGACCCGGTCTTGAAAGTCAGCTCAAAATCAGAATTACCCTACCTATACCAGGACTATCTCACTAACTAGCTACACTCCATAACATAATGCCTGCTATCGCCTTTCAGCAAAGATGTGATCCTTACCTTTAATATTTTGTAAGTAAGACCAACAAAGTGTCCTCTGTACCTCATGACAACTGGGCATTAGTTAAGGTACAAGGCCCACAAAGACGTGGTTCCCTTGTTCTTTGGTCACCCACACCTCATGATTATCCAACAAGTCTCCAGTCTTTAGAATAGCTATAAGAAAAGGTGACTGGACACAACAGCAAAAATCTGGAGGTTTTGCATTGTTACTAACAAGAGGCAAATCAGAACAGAGTTAACACGTCTCCCCCCTCCTCCAGTTACCCAGCATTCAAAGCTCCAACTGGAGCCACATTATAATAATTTTAGACCCCAAAGCAGTGTGACAACTTGATGCATAATTTTCAACACATGGTTTATTAATCCATTCTTCCTGTGCTTCATTTAAAATCCTGGAAACTATAAAAAGATCTGCGTGTCACTCCCCTGCCAGGAATAAAAAAAAAGAAAGAAAGAAAAGAAACGAAAAGCCTAACAAACAGAAAAAAAGCCAGAGCAACTGGAAGCTCAGTTTTGAGGAAACACATGGGACTGAAGCATCCGCCGAAACTCTGTAACCAACTGTCACATGTGACACCCCCCCACCCCCCACCCCGCGCGCAATCCTGGATGTCACCCGGCTGGGGTGGGGCGAGGAGGCTGTGCTCACAGGCAAGTGTGCGGCGGCAGCGGCGGGGGCCCTGCGGGGCGGGGGAGCTGACGCGGCTCCCGGCGCGGGGAGGGTCTTCCAGGAAGCCGCGGGCTCGGCTGACAGCGCGGCTGCGGGTCGGGCCGGGGCCGCGTCGCCCGGGCCGGCACGTAGCGCCCAGCGTGACTCAGCGCTGACTCACCGCGCTCGCTGCCAGTGGATTTCCCCGTCAGCGGCTGCCGCGCGCCTGTCCTCGCCGCCGCCTGCTCCGCGAGCCCTTTCCTGCACGCCAGACCAGTCCCGGCGCTTTCGGCAGCACGGCCCGACTTTACAGCCTTTGAATCCCGACCAAGGCGGGGAAGTGACTGGCTTTGTTTTCTTTGACTTTAAGAGCTCAATGGCCCACTAATCAAATTCTTTCATCAAAGGCCTGTTGGAACAAATCCCTAACATCGTCCTTCCTCGGTGACTTAAAGATGACCTCTGCTCAGAGTTTGCTCCTGTCGTCCTAGGCCTGCATCTTATTTTTATCCCACATTTTCTTCTGTTATCTTTTCAATATGTTTGGTAACTAGCCTTGGCACAAACCCACAAGGGCAGTGACGCAAATCAGGTTGGAACTTGGCATGATGTGTGGGCCCGAGTGACTTACTGTAAAAACCAGGGAACGCTTCATAAAGACGTTACTATCGGCCATCTCGGCTGCTGATTAGATGCCATGCTCAGTTTCAGTCTGTCACTACCCTCTCTGAAAGGTCCCGGGACAGACTGTTAAAATGCAGATTCTGGAGCAGTCATACTTATTTCTTCCTCTCCATCATTCCACATGGAGAGCAACAGTACAGCACGTTTTCTCCAACTGCAGCCCTTGGACCATGGCATGGAGAGTGGCTGGGGGGCAATGTGGCCACAGTGCAGGTTCTTAGATCCCGGCTCCAAATTATAGACGCATGTCTTGCAGTGGGGCCTGGAAATCGATTTTTTTTTTTTAAGATTTTTATTTATGGGGCGCCTGGGTGGCTCAGTGGGTTAAAGCCTCCGCCTTCGGCTCAGGTCATGATCTCAGGATCCTGGGATCGAGCCCCGCATTGGGCTCTCAGCTCAGCACTGAGCCTGCTTCCCCCTCTCTCTCTGCCTGCCCCTCTGCCTACTTGTGATCTCTCTCTCTCTCTCTCTGTCAAATAAATAAAAAATCTAAAAGAAAAAAAAAAGATTTTTATTTATTTGTGAGAGAGAGCAAGTACACGCACAAGCAGGGGGATCAGCAGGCAGAGGGAGAAGCAGTCTCCCCACTGAGCAAGAAGCCTGATGTAGGACTCGATCCCAGGACCCCAAGATCATGAACTGAGGGGAAGGCAGCCGTTTAACCCACTGAGCCACCCAGGGGGCTATGGAAATCTATCTTAATGAGCAGCCCATCATGGGGCGCCTGGGTGGCTCAGCCATTAATTGGCTGCCTTCAGCTGGGGTCATGATCTCAGGGTCCTAGGATATAGCCCTGCATCGGGATCCCTGCTCTGTGGGAAGCCTGCTTCTCCCTCTCCCACCCTGCCTGCTTCAGTGTTCCTTCTCTCGCTGTATCTCTCTGTCAACTAAACAAATAAATAGGGGCGCTTGGGTGGCTCAGTCAGTTAAGCGTCTGCCTTCGGCTCAGGTCATGATCCAAGGTCCTAGAATTGGGCTCCTTGCTTGGTGAGAGGCCTGCTTCCCCCTCTGCCTCTGCCTGCCGATCCCCCTGCTTGTGGTCTCTCCCTCTCTCTCTGACAAATAAATAAATAAAATTAAAAAAAAAAAACAAATAAAATCTTAAAAAAGAGAGAGAGAGAGAGAGCAACCCATCAGAGATGCCTATGTACGCTTAAGTTTAAAAACTATAGCCAGAGGATGACGGTGTGAGGCATTATCCCCTGAATATGCTAAGAAACATTCTCATAGTGGAAACACTTTGTTCTAAAGTTGATTTTGAAGTTCTAATACTAGGCAACCAGATTTCTAAACTGGTTTTAGATATAATTTTGCCTGACTGTGTATTAATATAGACACATTCTTTTTCTTTTTAGACATTTGGCTATAAAATGAAATGTAGTACCTATAGAGTAAATTTTATTTCAGACCTGTTACTTCTTAAACATGACTTTGCAACAGAATTAGCTACAGAGGCCTTTAACACTAATTCCTGGACCACACCTCATGCCTAAAGAAACATCATCTCTGAAGATGAAACCTAAGAAGAGGCAATTTGTAAAGTTCTGAAAGTTAGTCTCTGGACCTTTGCAAATGACCACTCTTCCCAAGTACAAGAGAAACTTCATTAACTTCAAGGTAATTGGTTTGTATTGTTCTTTTATGGTGCCCACTCATCTCTGCCTGCACTGTTTCCTTTTGAAATCACAACTGAAAAAATGAAAAGTGACCACATAAGATACCAACTTAGTATTATATTGATAAATATAATAAGTCTTTAGAAAGCAAATTTTGAAATCTTTGTATTCTAATTATTTTTTTTTCTTTTGGAGAGGAGCTGTTGGGAGATTGGAGAATAATATAGGAGTCTATTTTGAAAATTTCCCTACTCTTCTTCCCTGGGATATTTTATTTGTTTACTCATTTTCTTTTCATCTCACTGGATAAGTTTCCCCCACTTTATCCCTGTTAGCATTGTGGCAGAAAGCCTAGATCTTTTTTTTTTTTTTTTTAAAGATTTTATTTATTTGACAGAAACACAGCTAGAGAGGGAACACAAGCCGAGGGAGTGGTAGCGGGAGAAGCAGGCTTCCTGCTGAGCAAGGAGCCCGATGTGGGGCTGGATCCCAGGACTCTGGGATCATGACCTGAGCCGAAGGCAGCAGCTTAACGACTGAGCCACCCAGGTGCCCCAGAAAGCCTAGATCTGACACATATCTGACAAGAGACTTCTCCTTGCTGACTCTTCTCCAAGTGTAGTCTTTGGACCAGCAACACAGACATCACCTGGAAACTTGTAAAAAATGCAGACTCTCAGGCTCCACCGGAACTACCACATCAGAATCAACAATTTAGCAAGATCTCCAGGTGATTTGTGTGTATAATAAAATACTGGAAGTACTGGTTTGTAGTAATGGTAACAGTCTGAGGCCAACGTAATTAAAAAAAGAGGAAACAGCAAGTTGGAGTTAGTTTCCTGGGGCTGCCATAGCAGAGGTCCACAAACGGGGTGACTTAAAACAATTTATTCTTCCACAGTGCTGGAGGCTAGTAGTCCAAAATCAAGGTATCAGCAGGGACTTGTTCTATCAATGGTACTGGATAAGACAAAATTCTATCATGAAATTAGTTTGACCATAAAAGTAGTCCTAAAAAAAGAAAAATAATTATGGCTAAAACTATAACCACAATGAGAGGCAAACTGATAATATCTCAGGATTAGGGCAAGAAAATGAAGAGAATCCTTAAAACATCAGGAAAAGATAAGAACAGGACCGGAGAGACAGCTCCAAGATAGTAATGTTTTTTTAAAACCTCCTGACTGTAGTAGGCATCTGTTTCTGCTGGCCCAGCATCGGTTCGCCCTCTTTTCTCTAATTAAGAAAACTCTCATCGTCCTCAGTAACATTTCAGTGCAGGACACTAGTTTCCCTTCTCCCTTCCTCCCAAGGGTGAAACACATGACTCTTTAATTTCTGTCCTGCACATCTAAATCTGGGTGAATCCCCAAAGTGCAAAGAATGGCCTAAGCAGTCATTTCCGTCGTCATGCCGGCAGACACTAACCAGATCTGTCAGTCTGTCTACTGTGAATACCACCCTAACACTAGCTGTCCTTCCCAAGTCCCACTGGTTTAACTTCTTTTGTTCTAAGGGCTACCCAGTGTCTTTCCAAATGTTTTTCATTTGTTTATTTAAAGTCTGACATTTTTAATGTTTATTTTTAACTTACTATTTTAGACTATTTCTTAGTATCTATTATAATTTAGTGTTAATTATTTTAATGGGGCCAAGAGTTTGCCCCAGTCGGTTTCTATCACTTATAACAAAGGAGCCTGACTGTTATGAAATTACTAATGGGGAGAACACATATTGCCCACAGCAACCCCACTAAAACAACCTGACTATAGTCTGCATCCATGACAAATAGGACTCTTGATATATAGCAAAGGCCTTTTCAGTTTGTTTTTTCAATTGATTTCACCAGCTATCATTATTGCCCTGTATTTCAAGCTGAGTCATTCTTCCCTTCTGAGCCACCCAAACTGCCAGGGGGTGCAAAAGAGAGAACACTCTTGTTAGGCTGCTTGTAGACACCCATCATCTTCTTTATGTTGCCTCCAATTCCTCACTGTGGTTTTCATGATATTTGCAATATTAAGGAGACTAAAGGAAAGTCCTGCAAAGTTTCTCATTAGAGCTACTTTACCAGGGGGCTAACTGGCAAAAAGAGAGTCCCTATGATGCCAGACTAAATGTGATCTTTTCTTTTCAAGCAAAGATTAGCCTAAAGTCTTCATCCTGCCCAACACTAAAATGTGTGTCTTTTGAACTCTGATAAAATTTAATGTGATCAACCTACATCATCTTCTCAAAATCCATATTCCTTATTCTCCTCAATCCCTCCTCACATTAATTTCCTTAATTTTATCTTCTGCCAGTGGTTGCATAGTGGATATGGTTTCATTTGGCTAGAGTAGGAAGCATACAAGGAAAAGTAAACCCCGGAAAGTGGCTCCTTCGAAATTATAGTGAATCATGAATGTCACAGTGAGGACTTTGCCCTTAAAAAAAAAAAAAAAAAATTAAGATTTACTTATTTGAGAGAGAGAGCAGGCCCACCAAGCAGACTCCTGACTGAGCATGGAGCCAGAAGGGGGGGTGGAGGGGGGCTCCATCCCATGACCATGAGATCATGACCTGATCCAAAACCAAGAGTCCTACACTTGGATCAACTGTACCACTCAGGTGCCCCTCTTTAATGTTTCTGATCTAGATAAAGAAGTGACATTTATCAACTGCATCTTATATGCCTGGAACTATATTATCCATTGACAGGTGAGATCCACCTAAGTGTTTAAAATATTTAAGTCTCAGGAGATTTTTTTTAAAGATTATTCATTTATTTGTTTGACAGAGAGAGATCACAAGTAGGCAGAGAGGCAGGCAGAGGGGCGGGGGGAAGCAGGCTCCCTGCTGAGCAGAGAACCTGATGCGGGGCTTGATCCCAGGACCCTGAGATCATGACCTGAGCCGAAGGCAGAGGCTTTAACCCACTGAGCCACCCAGGTGCCCCAGATTTTTTTTAATGAGCAAATAAATTTTTTTTTTTAACATTTTATTTATTTATTTGACAGAGAGCAACACAGCAAGAGAGGGAACACAAACAGGGACAGTGGGAGAGGGAGAAGCAGGCTTCCCGCTGAGTAGGGAGCCCGATGTAGGGCTTGATCCCTACCCCCTGGGATCATGATCTGAGCCAAAGGCAGCCACTCAAAGACTGAGCCACCCAGACACCCCAGATATTTTTTTAAAATCAGTGACAGGCAAAATGAATATCTACTTTGTTAAAAGAGGATATAAGCTCCCTGCCATTCTCCACACTTTTTCTCTTTGTATTGTCAAATTCTGTCATCTGAATGTTTCCCTTTTAACCTTATTCAGATTGATAATACTCATATATCTCAACTGTTCTGGGGTTTGTCTAAAGGTTTAACACTAAAATAAAAAAAATAACACTAGTATTACCTAAGACTATATGAATATTCTTCATGGCAGAGAATGTGGTACAGTTATGATTACATATCTTTTTTTATACTCATTGTTTCTCATGAAGTTTTTAATTGTCTTTCTCTCTTATTTTTTCATTATCTCCCATAATTTCTTCCAAAGTTTTCAAACATACTACCTAGTCAATGGAGACTTCTTTTTCTAAGAGATCTCCAGTCCCTGCTGCCCCTCCAGCCTCTGAACTGACTGCGCTCCAATCCTTTGGTGCAGCTATCACCGAGACTTCTTTCATTGCAATACCAGGTGAGAGACTGTTTTCTAAATCTCTTTGTTCCTAACATACTCCCTCCTCATGCTCCAGCATCTTTTAAAGAGAGAGTACCTGGGAAATAAATGCACTAATTCTTTACATTCCTGGAAATGTTTTTATTCTGCTTTTACATTTAATTGATATTTAAGATGGGTATAGAATTCTTGGTTGAAAATCACTTTCTTGGGACACCTGCATGGCTCAGGAGTTTAAGCCTCTGGCTTCGGCTCACATCATGATTCTGAGGTCCTGGAATGGAGTCCTGCACTGGGCTCTTTGCTCGGCAGGGAGCCTGCTTCTGCCTCTGCCTGCTGTTCTCCCTGCTTTTGCTTGCTCTCTCTGACAAATAAATAGAATCTTAAAAAAAAAAAAAAAAAAAATCACTGGGGCGCCTGGGTGGCTCAGTCGTTAAGCGTCTGCCTTCAGCTCAGGTCATGATCCCAGGGTCCTGGGATCGAGCCCCGCATCGGGCTCCCTGCTCAGCAGGAAGCCTGCTTCTCCCGCTGCCATTCCCTCTGCTTGTGTTCCCTCTCACGCTGTGTTTCTGTCAAATAAATAAAATCTTTAAAAACAATAAAAAATTAAAAATAAATCACTTTCTTTCAAAAGGTTTGATAGCATTCCTCCATTGTCTTCTACCAGTATTGAAGATGAAAAATCAGATAAAAGCCTGAATCTTAATCCTTTATTTCCATTTCACTCATCTTAAATTTCTTCTATTTTAAGCTTTCTATATTTTGTCAGTGTTGTTTCTAGATGTAGGCATTTTTTTCATTTATTCTACTTATCACTTAGCAGAAACTTTCCATTTGAGAACTCAAGGCTTCCTTAAGCTCTCTAAATATTTCCTTTCTCCATTTTCTCTGACTTCTCCTGGAATTGCTAGTAAACAGATCTTGCATATCTAGGATAACTGTTTTTCTTATAGCTCTTCTACCTTGTTTTCTTGATTCTCTGCACTATATTTTGAACAATTTCCTTAATTTTATCTTCTTATCCTTCTATTTACATTTTCATATTGGGAAGTATGTAGTTTCCCAGGATTCTTACTTAGTATCTGATTATTCTTAATTATTATAACTAATCTTATCTGCTTGAATTTCTCTGATAAACTTGTTAGGACTTCTTGTTTGTTTGTTTGTTTGTTTAAGAACTCTTTGTTCCTTGAATTATTTGTATTTCCTTATGCCATGCTTATATGGATTTCCTGATACATTTCAAATATCCAGGTTATGTTTTTATATTTAGAGACATCAGAAGGACATCAGTTTAAAATATGTGAGCTTCTGGGTCCTTAAATTCCAGAACAATTTTATTTTAGGGCATCAGCAACCCACTGTGCTATAGGCTGTCATAGTTTCCCCTAGGGAGTGTTTTCAGTACCTCTGGACGAACATCTTGTATTTTTGTTTTGGACTGGGGCAAAAGCTTAATTATCAGATTTCTGAACTAGGGGGCCAGAAGAAGGGAAAGGGGAAAATGGTCCACTGTGGCTCAGTATTCTCCGGAGGATCTTTAATTTACCTGGATGTCATAGTACCACTTCTCATATTACCCTTTCTTAATTTCTCAGTGTTTTGAGAACAGATGTTATCTAGGTACTGCAATTAGGCAGCTTTCTGCATTTCCTGAGGAAGCTGTCAAAAAGTACAGATCTCTGGGGCAGCTGAGTGGCTCATTCGGCTAAGCCGCTGCCTTTGGGGTCAGGTCATAATCCCAGACTCCTGGGAGGGAGTCAGGCTCCCTGCTCAGCAAGGGAGTCTGCTTTTCCCTCTGACCCTTAACCCTGCTTGTGCGTGCTCTCTCTTTCTCTCTCAAATAAATAAAATCTTTAAAAACTATTATTTTAAAAAAAAGTACAGATCTCTGGATTCTACTAGGGATTGTGATTTAGCGCCTCTAGCATGGGCCTAGATATCTATATTCCTTTTTTAATACCTTCCCCAGCTTATGTATACAACCAGTATTGAGCACCACCAAGTTACTAGGACTTGGGGAAGAGGTAACTTTTACAAGACAAAGAGGAAGTAGGAGCCTTATGACCTGGCAAATGCCTGGATATAGGGAGAAGGAAGAGGACAGAATCAAAAACAACTACCAGTTTTCAACCCTGAGTGACTCCAAAAGTGATAGTGAAATTAGCATAAGTGGGGAAGTGATAAGGAGTACTTCCTTCTTGATTTATCCTTCCAGATACTAAATGCCAGCCCTATGAATCTTACCAAAGAGCTCCTTATGTAGAAAAATCACTAATAAGGATGTTAGATTACAGTATAATAATGAATAAATAGATGTGTAAATATATTCTCAGGCTGGAGAACTAGTATTTATATGCACAAGCTAAACAATCTACCCACTTTGACCATTTATGAAGGTATTAAAAAATTTGCATAGAGCATTCCAAAACTAAATGTGAGTTATCTACTACTACAGAATTCCTGGTTTTCTTTCAACCAAGTGTCTTAATTTCTCAAATGTAAGAGACCAAAATTCAAATATACAATACCTCTTATGCTTAATATATCTGAACACAAAAGTGCAAAAAAACTCACAAGAGTATCTACAACTCTTCATAGGGCTTATATTCTTATAAAATATTGTTCACACAGTTCAATTTCTATTAATAGTATAACCTGATGACTCATTTTGTACACTTAAGAGTCTGATGAGGATTTTTAGATCTGCAACACCTGTGATGACCAATAGCTCCTTCACATTAAAACATCTATTTTGGGGGAAAATAGTTCTATGAAAATAATTGATTTTTTTTCTTTCTTAAAATTAAGGTATAATTTATATGAAGTAATTTTTAGTCTTTTCAATGCAAAATTCTGTGCATTTTGACAAACATATAGTTATATAACCACAATCAAATAAAAATAATTTCACCACTCCTTAGATTTCCCCCCAGATCCTAATCTCCTTAACCTCTGGCAATGATTGATCTCTTCCTCTCTTTTTTTCCCTCTCCAGATTGCCATGCCACATAAATGTTATCAGGGAGTAGATAGCCTTTTAAATTTGGCTTCTTTCATTTAGCATAATGCATATAAGATTCATCCATTTAAAAAAAAAAAAGATTCATCCATTTTCTTGCATGTACCATGAGTTTGTTCCTTTTCATTGCTCATAATATTCTATTGTATGGATGTACCGCAGTTAATTTCTCCAAATATTGATATTTAACCATTTACCAATAACTTTATTTGGTTGAAGAAGATGGTTTTACGACTATTACATTATGCTATTTATCACAAAAAAGGAAAAATTAGATAAATTCCCTTTTTCCTTGAATTCTCTAGTATTTGTATATTAGGTATATCTATTTCAACTATATTTTTTATATAACTGAAAAAAGCAGGTATCTATTCTATCTTTAATTGTGGGTATACATTTGAAGCATATGTTATAATTTGAAGGGTTTTCTTTACTCAGAATGGGAATAACAACATATACTATTATTATTGCTGATAACGCCAGATAATGTTTTGCTTAAACTTCTGAAGGCAAATGCTATATGAAGGCCCTAATCAACCCAGATCTCTGAAATGGCTCCCTTCCCACTGCAACCCTGTTAATCTTTTAGCCCATGGAGGCAACAGGTGGGTTAACAAATAGCTAATAGAAGGACAACTGTTGTCCTTCAGGATCAGTGCCAATGGAAAAAAGTGACCTGAAATACAGATCTCAGGCCTGACATGATGAAAATCTAATGCCACAGCTGTTGTCTCTCACAACAGTCACTCATCATGTTTTTTTAAATGTTTTTTAATTGAAATATAATTGACATACACCATTAATTTCAGGGGTACAGCATAATGATTCAATATTTGTATGTACTGTAAAATGATCACTGCAATAAGTCTAGTTACCATCTGTCACTATAGTTACATGGGTTTTTTTTTTTTTCTTATGATGAGAACTTTCTAGATCTATTCAGCAACTTTCAAGTATGCAATACACTATCGACTATAGTCACAATGCTGTACATTACATCCCCATGACTTATTTACTGGAAGCTGGTACCTCATGATCCCCTTACCCATTTTGCTCATACTCTTCCCAATCTGTTCTCTGTATCTATTAAGTTTCTTTTGTTTTTTTTTGCTTTTTTATGTTCCACATATAAGTGAAATCATATGGTACTGGTCTTTCTCTGTTTGATTTATTTCACTTGGCATGATACACTCAAGGTCCATCCATGTTGTCACAAACAGCAAAATTACATTTTTTTTTTATGACTGGGTAGTATTCCACTACATATATGTATACCACATACTCTTCATCCATTCATCCATTGACAGACACTTGGGTTGTTTCTATATATTGGCTACTGCAGATTATGCTACAATGAACATTGGGGTGCATATGTTTTATTGGATTGGTGTTTTTGTTTTCTTTGGATCAATACCCAGAAGTAGAATTACTTATCATATGGTAGTTCTATTTTTAGTATTTTAAGGAACCTCCATATTGTATTCCATAGCGACTACAACAGTTTACATTCCCATCAAGAGTGCCCAACGGTTCCCTTTTCTCTACATCCTTGCCAATACTTGTTATTTCTTGTCTTCTCAATAATAGCCATTCTGACAGGGCTAATGTGTATCACATTATGGTTCGAATTTGCATTTTTCTGATAAGTGATGTTGAGCATCTTTTCATATGCTTGTCAGCCATCTGTATGTCTTCTATGGAAAAATGTCTACTCAGATCCTTTACCCATTTTTTAATCAGTCTATTTTTTGGTAATAGTAATCCTGTATTGGATATATAATTTACAAATATCGTCTCTCACTTGGTTGGTAGCCTTTTCATTTTGCTGCTAGTTCTCCTAGCTGTGCAGAAGCTTTTCAGTTTGATGTAGTACCATTTGTTTATTTTTGCTTTTGTTTGCCTTTGGAGTCAGGTCCCAAAAATGTCACCAAGACCAATGTCAAGGGGCTCACTCCCTATGTTTCCTCTAGGATTTGCATGGTTTCAGGTCTCACATTTAAGTCTTTGATCTATTTTGAGTTGTTTTGTATATGGTGCAAGTTAGTGATCCAGTTTTATTCTCTTACATGTGGCTGCCCAGTTTTCCCAACACCATTTATTGAAGAAAGTGTCCTTTCCCATGGAACATTTTTGCTTCCTTTGTTATGAAGTAATTGACCACATATGTATGGGTTTATTTGGGGGCTCTTTATTCTGTTCCATTGATGCACGTGTCTGTTTTTATGCCAATACCATGCTGTGTTAACTACTACAGCTTTATAACATAATTTGGAATCAGGGTCCATGATGCCTTTTCATTATTTTTGTCAAGATTGCTTTGGCTGTTTGCAATCTTTTGTGTTTCCATACAAATTTTAGAATTTAGGAATTTTTGTTCTAGTTCTGTGAAAAATGTTGTTGGTATTTTGATAGGGATTTCATTTAAACTGCAGATTGCTTTGAGTAATATGGACATTTTAATAATATCAATTCTTCCATCCATGAGCATGGAGTATGTTTCCATTTATTTGTCTTTTTTAATTTCTTTCATCAACATCTTAGTATTAAAGTGTACAGGTCTTTCACCTCGATTAAATTTATTCCTAGGTATTTTATTCTTTCTTAATGCAATTATAAATGGAATTATTTCTTAGTTTCTCTTTCTTTTTTTAAATTTATTTCTATTTAAATTCAATTAACATATAATGAATTATTGGTAGAGGCAGAGGTCACTGATTCATTAGTCTTATATAATATCCACTGCTCATTACATCCTGTGTCCTTCTTAATGCACATCAGCCAGTTACTCCATCCCCCTACCCTTCTCCCCTCCAGCAACCCTCAGTTTGTTTCCTATGCTTAAGAGTCTCTTATAGGGAATGCCTGCGTGGCTCAGTCAGTTAAGCATCTGCCTTGCTCAGGTCATGATCTCAGGGTCCTGCATCAAGTCCCACATCTGGCTCCCTGCTCAGTGGGGAGCCTGCTTCTCCCTCTGCCTGCCACTCCTCCTAGTTGTACACTCTCTCTCTGACAAATAGAAAGAAAAGAAAGAGAGAGAGAGAGAGAGAGAGAGAGAGAGAGAGAAAGATAAAAGAGTTGCTTATGGTTTGTCTCCCTCTCTGATTTTGTCTTATTTTTTCCTCTCTCCATCTATGATCCTCTGTTTTTCAGTTTCTTAAATTCCACATATCAACGAGACTTAACTTCTCTAATAGTTTGTTAGCATATAAAAATGCAACAGGTTTTGCATATTGATTTTGTACCCTGAACTTTACTAAATTGATTTATTGGTTTTAACTAGAGCTTTGGTGGAGTCTGCAAGGTTTTCAATATATAATATCGTGTTGTTCATGAGTAGTGACAGTTTTACTTCTTCCTTTCCA
The DNA here is from genome assembly GCA_028646535.1 of Procyon lotor. Lineage (NCBI taxonomy): Eukaryota > Metazoa > Chordata > Mammalia > Carnivora > Procyonidae > Procyon > Procyon lotor. Next base: position 72,078,718 of record CM053607.1, read on the forward strand.
ATTTGGATATCTTTTATTTCTTTTACTGCTTAAATGCTCTGGTTAGGTCTTCCAGTACTATGTTGAATAAAAGTGGTGATAATACACATCCTTGTCTTGTTCCTGATCTTAAAAGCTTTTAGGGGTCCCTTGGTGGCTCAGTTGGTTAAGTTTCTGACTCTTGATTTTGGCTCAGGTCATGATCTTAGGGTCCTGGGATTGAGCCCCACATTGGGCTCTGCAATGAGCACACAGTCTGCTTATCCTTCTCCCTTCCCTAACTTGTGTTCTCTCTCTCTCAAATAAATAAAATCTGAAAGGAAAAAAAGGAAGGAAGGAAGGAAAAGAAAGAGAGAGAGAGAGAGTAAGAGAGAAAAAAGGAAAGGAAGGAAAGGAAGGAAGGAAGGAAGGAAAGCTTTTAGCTTTCCACTGTTGGGCATGTGTTAGCTGTGGTATCCTCACATATGGCCTTTACTGTGCTTAAGTATGTTCCATCTAAACACATCCTGTAAACAGTTTTCTTTTTTTAATCTAAAAGTATGCTGAATTTTGTCAACTACTTTTTCTGCATCTCTTGAGATCATTTTTATTCCTTCACATTTTTAATGTGGTGTATCACAGTTATTGATTTGCAGATTGTGAAACATCCTAGCATCCCTGAAATAAATCACACTCGATCATGGTGAATGATTCTTTTAATGTATTGTTGAATTCAGTTTGCTTGTATTTTGTTGAGGATTTTTTTCATCTATGTTCATCAGGAACACTGGTCCATGGTTTTCTTCTTTATAGTGTCTTTGACCGGTTTTGGCATGAGGGTAAAGCTGGCCTTGTAAAATGAGTTCAGAAGTGTTCCTTCCTCTTCAAGTTTTTGGAAGAGTCTGAGAATTGGAATTAAAATCTTCAAATGTTTGGTGAAATTCATGAGTGAAGCTCTCTCCTCCTGGACAAGAGGTTTGTTTGTTGGGAGGTTTTTGATTATTGATTCAATCTTGTGGCTGTTTTGTAATTCTTTGTTCCTTTCTTCTCCCTTGTGCCTTGATGACTTTATGTAATATTCTGCTCAGATTCCTTTCTTATCTTTTAATGTGTCTACTATAGTCTTTCTCTTTGTGGCACCACAAGGCTAATATGACAACCTATTTGTATAACTATTTTAAGATGATAGCAAGTTAAGTCTGAACACATTTTAAAAACTGCATTTTTACTGCTCCCACCCCCAATTTTATGTGTTTGGTGTCACATTTTACATCTTTTTATTTTGTATATCCCTTAATTATTGTACTTAAAGTTATTTTTATTATTTTCTTTTAACATTCATACTAGCTTTATAAATGATTAACCCACTATCTTTTCTATAGATTTATGTTTATTAGTGAGATTTTTACTTTCATATGTCTTCTTGTTGCAAATTAGTGTCCTTTACTTTCAGCTTAAACAATTCCCTTTAACATTTCTTATAAGGCTGGTTTAGTGGTGAGGATCTCCTTCAGCTTTTGCTTGTCTGGGAAACTCACTCTCTCTCCTTCAGTTCTGAATGATAACCTTGCTGGGTAAAGTATTCTTGGTTGGAATCTTTTCCTTTCAGCACCTGAAAATATCATATCATTCCCTTTGGGCCTTAAAAAGTTTCTGCTGAGAAATTTGCTGGCAGCCTTATGTGGAGGGAGGGGGTTTCCTTGTATATAATAAGTTGTTTTTCTCTTGCTGCTTTTAATCACTTGTCATGTTTTAATTTCATAGTTTTGATTTAATCTTTTCTAAATTTAGCCCTGGATAAATACAGAAAAAGAGAACAAGAGTGCCCAGTAAAGGAGCCAGATTGGTATTAGCACTACCCCCCTTTCACCACCTCCCCAGACCTTTGAGTTTTATTTTTTGGAGATGATGGCATCTCTAGGACACTACTTGATGTTCATAAAGGCCAGAGCTTCTGTACTAGCTCATAAATTAACAGAAACCACACAGTTTTGATTTCATGGTGACTTCTTAACCTTTCTTATCATGCTAACCAGGGGCTTCTACCAGACATTTTGAATTATAACACATAGTGGAACTGGGTCTAAAGAAAAACATCAGATTTTTCAACGATGTGTCCTAAGATTTCACCCTTCTCGAAGATGTTTAATTTAAAAAAACTATCTTCAGCCATGGGTTACATTCTTTTTCTTATGAGCCATCTTTTAAAAAATAAACCCTAGGGGTGCCTGCCTGAGTGGCTGAGTCAGTTGAGTGTCCTACTCTTGCTTTCAGCTCAGGTCATGATCTCAAGGTCATGGTATCAAGGCCCATGCCAGGCTCAGCACAGAGTCTGCTTAATATTCTCTCCCTCTCCCTTCCTCTGCTCATGCACTCTAAATAAATAAAATCTATGAAAAACCCTATATTGATTTATAGCTTTACTTATAATAAAATGTACTCATTCTAAGTGTATAGTCTTAACAAATGTATATACCTAGTGAGTATTCCAACACTCTCCCCACAACCAAAGCCTTCCTGGTGCCATTTTTAGTCCGTTCTCCCTCTACTCTCAACCTCAAGCAATTGATCTGCTTTGTATCATAACAGATTACTTTTTTAAGAGTATTCAGTAAACAGTATGTATTCTTTTGGGGTCTGGATTTTTTACTTAGTATAAATCTTTTGAGGTTCATCAATGTTGCTGTATGTATTTATAACTAGTTCTTTCTTTCTCCCTGAGTAGTACTCCATTTCATGGATATAATACCATTTATTGATACATTTGCCTGTTGACAGGCATTTGGATAGTATCCATAGAGGGGCTGTTATGAGTAAAGCTGCCATGGATATTTGTGAATAATTTTCTATGTAATATTCATTTCTCCCAGGAAAATATCTAAAAGCAAATGGCTGGGTTGTATGGTTAAGTACATGTTTAGCTTTTAAGAAACTACAAGCTACTTTCCAGAATGGTTGTATCATTTTGAATTCCCACTAGTAATACAGCTGACCCTGGAACAATGTAGGTGTTAAAGGCTCCAACCCCCAATGCAGTTGAAAATCTCAGTATAACTTTTGACCACCCCAAAACTTAACTACTAATAGCCTGTGGTTGACCAGGATCCTTACCAATAACATAAAGTCAACTAATACATATTTTTATATGGATTCATACACTGTATTCCTATAATAAACTAGAGAAAAGATTAAGAAAATATATTTATAGTACTATACTATACTTACTGAAAAAAATCCATGTATGAGTAGACTCACATAGTTCAAACCCATGTTTTCAAGGGTCAACTGTATAATATATTCACTGAGCATAAGTGCTACAGAGAAAAGCTGAAAAAAAATATGGCCAGTAGGTGTTATGTTGCTATTTATAGAAGACGGTAAGAAAAGGTTTCCTAGAAAAGAAGGCATTTGAGCCAAAGCCTGAAGGAAGTAAAGGAGAATGCCATGAAAACATTTGGAGAAACAACATTCAGAAGGCAAAAAGAACAGCACATGCAAAAGGGTATTCCTTTGATATTCCTTGTCTGAGGAATATCAAAGAGGCCAAGGGATCTGCAACAGAGAGAGAGGGAAAACAGGAAAAGAGGTCAGAAAGGTAGGGAGCTCAGTTCACGTAGGGCCTTATAGGCCAATGAACTTTGGAATGATGAAATGGGAAGTCACTAGACGATTTTGAGCATCAAAGGGACACAATTTATCTTATGTTTTAGAAGTGGGAAACAGACTACAGGAAGCAAGCATGAAAGTAGGCAGACCAGCGAGAATGTTACCTTAATTGCCCAGAAAGAAGACTAGACTAGTTTGGTTGTAGTGAAGCTGGAGAAAAGTGGTGGAATTCTGGATATGTTCTAAAGATAGAGCTGGCAATATTGCGAATGGATGGAAAGAGTGCTGGTGAAAGGAGTCAAACCTAATCAGGTTCAATGCAATTCCAAGTCCATACTTCCTTTAAGTACAGGAAAAAGAAGAAAAAGGGAGGGAAAAAATGCAGTTTGTGTGGTTAAAAACTGGCAAGAAACTAAGTTGAAACTCATGGTCATTGGCAAAGCCAAACTGTTTTAATCACCCAAAATATCCTCAATCTAAATAGCTCAATGTGTCTGCATGAAATAAATTTAATATTATGGAAAAAATGTAATATACTATTATAATACCAATTTATGAACACTTTAGAATTTAGGGCATATAAAAATACTTCCCTCAAGGTTTGGAAAATAATAGTAAAGTAAAACAAGAATCACAGCAATCCTATGAAATATGAGATCCTACTATTCCACAGGTTATAAATTTTAAGTCCAGATAAATATATGGCCCCTTTGGGACAAATTGAATGCACTGGGGAGTAGGATCAGTCTGCTGATTCTAAGTCTAGCCCAGATACACTCTTTGATCGATTGCTGATGCCTACTTAGGACCGCCAATCTTTTCTGCCTATTTTAAAGACATCAATACCAATACATTTAATATCCAAGATATACATCCTGAAACACCAGTAGACGACTCTCAGATATCCTACAAGGCATTAGCAGATTTCAGAGAGCCCACCAAATGATAGCTCAACAAAGCATAAAGAACTTAGAACTCGATGATCTTTATCAGCTACCCTAAATATTCTGAAACATCTCATGCTGCTTTAGCTGTGTGGATTTCTTTTCCATATATTTTTCAATAGCAAAATCTGTTTAAATATGTGTATTGCAGGTAGGGGATTGAAAGGGATGGTTTCCAAATTCACAAAGAAAGAATGTCTGTAAACACATTTAAACAAAGCATGTTTGGGAACTGTACTTTTTACTTTTTTTTTTTTTTAAGATTTTATTTATTTATTTGACAGAGAGAGACATAGCAGAGAGGGAACCCAAGCAGGGGGAGTGGAAGAGAGAGAAGCAGGCTTCCTGCAGAACAGGGAGCCTGACATGGGGCTCCATCCCAGGACTCTGAGATAATGACCTGAGTCGAAGACACTTAACGACTGAGCCATCCAGGCATCCATGTACTTTTTACTTCTCTGATGCTGACCATAAGATAATTACAATTCCCCTAAAATAAAAAATAAAAATAAAAAAGACAGGGCTATAGAATTAACTCTACCAAACATTTGAGTAGTGTGGATTCTTTTATTACACTGTAAATATTTTGCATATGTCTGGAGCAAGCACCAGTAATTAGGCCATAATGGCAACTTGTCACTCTTAAGCATAACAGCTGTGTGTATTTGGAAAGATTAAGAACTAGATTGTTCAGTAATTCTGGGAGCCTTGTTTACCAAGCTAAGATGGCTAGCAAGACTCTTATTGTTTACTTGATATGATTTACTTGTTATTTTATTAAATATTTAAGACTGCATAGTTTAAAACTTTATACAGAAAGCTTTTTACCTAATTTTGAAGAGAATTAAAGGAGAACTATAAAGCTATAACTTAATTTAATTCTTTATAATACCCAATAACATGCCACATACAATTTGATGGGTGATCATTTCTTTTTGTAATCAGTCATGACCCATTACATCTATACACATACATATTTTAGTATTAAAATTTATTTTTTTGGTTATTTCCTGTAATTGCTCAGGAGGTAGTATTTGTTTCATAAACAAAGGTATAAGTACTCAAGTATGCTGCACAAGCTAAAAATCACATGAGAGTAGAATGAGTAGCAGAACATGATTAATTTTGTATTTACAGATCAGTGAGCCCCAAACATCTTTGTTTCTGGGCTGTTTTTCTGGTCAGATGTTTGCTGGGTTTTCTGATGGAGAGACTCCAAATGCACATATTATACAAATATAAGTTGAGAACAGAATAAATTGTTAATGAGAATGAGCACCCCTTCCAAATAAAATCCAGGATTCAAAAACAAACAATCGAGATTCATGGGAGATTCTGGAACATGAGGACAGAGTAAACTGATAAAATAATAAAGTTTGTCGGTGACTTTTCTGATTTTTGTGGTTCACTGTACATCATGTTCATTTTGCTAAGCAACTTTGGAAAACTTATTAATCATCAGAAATGTAAATTACAGATCTTACTCACTGCAGTAACATAAATTAACATTGCCCAGGTAGTAAATTTTAATAAAACCCATTTTAAATTGGAACAGATAAGCCCGTTTGGAAACTGCTGTAAATTACTCATCCAGCAAGGGCACTGAACATCTACTTTATGTCCATCAGCGGTCTAGGTTGATGAAGAGATATAAGAGAGAAAATGAAATGTTCTTTACTTTCAAAGGATTTATAATCTAGTTCTTAGTGACAGTTCTGTTTCACGATGGCTGATAAAAGCTTTAGACGTTCCTTGATATTCTTAAGAGAACCAAAATCTGTCACAATCCCATGACTTTTCTGTGAAATACCATGTACAAACTGAAAACATCCACTGTAAACAGTGTCCTTATTGTATTGTATTCAGTGAGTGAAGATTCCATATGCCTGTTCTAAACACCTCAGTGTGGAAGAAGCCTTGACCAAATAGGTGAGAACCTCTTTACCCTCAGAAAATAAAAATTATGTTGGTTCTGCCTCCTAGTGCTGGCAAGGAACACATGAGATAATGAATATGCAAATGCACACTGAAGATTTTCAGTCTATTTCTAAACAGACTGCTAAAGCATCAAAGAGCCAAGCATATAATTGAAGCAATTAAGCTTTAGGAAAACAACTTAAAAATAAAGTTTGACTACAAAAATAAAATTTGAGTAATTATTCAACCTTGTTGGACAGTCTGCCCAATCATCTCTCCTATTTTCTAGCCAGTCTAAACTGCTTTCTCTGGATTTTTTTCTTTTATTAAAATTTTAATTTTAAGTAATCTCGACCCCCAATAAACTGAAGGCAGATGCTTAACTGACTAAGCCACCCCAGGCTTCTCTTAGCTGAGGTAATTTCATAAATTCTATAAAGTTGAATTTATATTGTTGTGATGTGCTTGAAAGTTGTACTTTTAAATAAGTAATTGTCAAGGTAAATGAACTACTAGTTTTATCATTAAAACTATAATGTGATCTGTAAGGAAAATAGTTTTTAGAGCTTGTTCATTGTTTATATGCCATGAAAAAGCAATTTACAAAACACAGAGAAAAACATTTTGGTCAAAATAGATGTAAAAATAAAGTAGCCTACATTAGTGAAACAACCTTCTTTTGACTTCAAAATATGGAGAAATTATGTGTAGAATAATTCAGTTTTAGGAACTTTCTAGGGAAGAGAGCTTTTTCTGAGTCAGTTTAAAAACTTCATTAACTGCTCTAAAAGTTAATAACAGCTAAGTAAAATTATGAGGGCCAAACAGGAATTACCGTGGTTTGCCTAAATCTGCTCAATCTTAACCATTTTAAAAGATATCTATCTTTAGATATTTAATATAAACCCAATTACCTATAGCTTTAGAGTACTTGCTGTAATAGCTAAAATAGTGACAAATGAAGATTAGACTTCTAGGTAAAAACAAAGGTCAAGGGATGCCTGGGTGGCTCAGCTGGTTAAGCCTTCAGCTCAGGTCATGATGCCAGGGTCCTGGGATGGAGCCCCGCATCAGGCTCCCTGCTCAGTGGGGAGTCTGCTTCTCTGCAAGTGCCCTTTCTCTCTCTCTCTCTCTCACAAATAAATAAAATCTTTTTTAAAAGTAAATAAAAGTCAAAATACTTGTACTCGTGTTTGCTTCCTTTCTATAATCTCATCAAATTGAGAGAAAAGTACTTTAAAAAGAATTCATAAGAACAAAGAGGGCAGAAGAGAAATCAATACAAGAAAATTTTAGAAAGTGAAAAGCAGACACAGAAGTCTTAACTACCTATTAATACTTTAGAAAGCAACTGTGGGAAAAGTCAAGCAACTAGAAACTAATTTACATTTCAGATTTCCTAAAGCCTCCAAATTGTTGGCAATGATACTTTTGAACTGTGAGGCTATGAGCAGGAGAAGAAGGGAAAAGTGTTTATAGCGTGCAATTAGGTACCTCCCCATCCCAGAGCTCTTCCCCTACTCCGTATGATGGATCTACTGTGCAGGTAGATAGATAATGGCAGGTTTATTCTAGAGAGGATCTGTGAAATCAAGGATACTAGACAAAATCAAAGCCAGGGGTGCCATGCTAAAAACAGTGGAATTCAGTGAACTTTAACATATGGAATTCTAAGCGCAGCTTTCTTGTCTTCCTCGGTTCCTATAAGGCCTGCTTCCAGCCTCTACCTCCTAAGCCTAGGAATGGTGAAGTCACCTCTGGGAAGTTTGATTCAAGAAAACCTAAAAATCCTGACATCAGGGTTCCTTCAGTGAAACAGACCACCCAAATCACCAACCAAGGGCCAAGCCGCCATCACCATACTATGCCCTATGACCAGAGTCACCCCAGAGATTCCCATAGCTGTCTAATCCCCCACTCTTAGAAAACCAAAGGTCATTGGGTATCTGAGGAGAGCCCCTGTGTGCAAGACAAAGATGGAAATAAAAGCTACCCTGAAGAGATGAACATAGGGGAGGGGAGAAAATGGAAACACTATCTTTCATATCCCAGAGACCAGAGAGTGTAGTATCCACAGAATTAGAACAGCATGATTATCTATCATCTACCAAAAGGGAACAAAAAAAGAGCTCCTAAAAATTCAAAATATGAAAGTAGAAATTTTTTTTAAAAAAATAATAAAAGGTCTGAAAGATACATAGTTAAGTTGAGGAGTGCCTGGGTAGCTCAGTCGGTTAAGCACCTGACTCATGGACTCTTGGTTTCCAGGGGGCAGTGTCAGGCTCCACGCTCAGCATGGAGTCTGCTTAAGATTCTGTTTCCCACTCCCTCTGCCTCTGCCCCACCCTACTTTATGTGCATGCTCTCTTTCTAAAATAAACAGACAAATCTTTAAAAAAAATAGTTAAGCTGAGGAAATCTATCTGAAAGTAGAGCAAAAAGATAGAGGATAACAATACAGAAAAGATTCAGAAATCAAAGGACTAAAGAACAGTCCAAGAGGCCTCATATCTGAGTAATTGTAAAAAGGGAGATAAGAGGAAATGGAAAGAATAATCAAATAAGTAAATCAAGAACATTTTGCATTAAAAGATAAGAGTTTCTAACTTTTTTTTCTGGGACTTTAAAGGGACTGCCAACTGCCCAGAGCAAAGATTTCTAAATAAATAGAACAGAAATTGGGGCGCCTGGGTGGCCCAGTCATTAAGCGGCTGCCTTCGGCTCAGCTCATGATCCCAGCTTCCTGGGATCGAGCCCCGCATCGGGCTCTCTGCTCAGCAGGAAGCCTGCTTCTCCCGCTACCACTCCCTCTGCTTGTGTTCCCTCTCTCGCTGTGTTTCTCTCTGTCAAATAAATAAAATCTTTAAAAAATAAATAAATAAATAAATAAATAAATAAATAAAACAGAAATAAAAATATTTCTGTTTTTTGGGAGGGCAGAAAGGAAGGTTAATTTCGGGTGATATTTCTGGATAATACATTTATATTGCTGCTTCATGATTTTGCAGAATTAGGCATTATCTATTGACTTCCTAACATGGTAGATGTAGATTTAGTATTGCTTCACCATTACTCCTCCATATCTCTCACTCTTCTCATCCTCACATCCACCTCATATAATTATACTGCAGTTTTGCTAAAGTCAATTTTCAATATTTACGTTGTCATGACAATGTAAAACTATTCACAGCGGAGCCATGTAATATTTTATGACTTTTTTCTCTTTCCTACATTGCCTTTTGTTTTCCTTAATCTTTGTTTCTTCACTTGGAAAACTGCAGAAGTTCACAGTTTGACCCATTTCAGATAGAGAGATTCAGACAGTCATGAACAAACTCCCCTCCTCTGATCAGCTGTCCTTGTTTCTGAATTATCCTTATTCTCAGGCAAGCGCTCAGAGCAAGCAAGCTCCAAGCAGCTCTAGCTCAAACAGACAGTGGAGGAAAACCTCAGCAGGTAAAGGGAATCTTTTTCTCAACAGCTCCAGGAGGAGAAATCAGTCCCTTGCTCAGGAGAATGTGCTACCCTTTCTGTTCTCCTGAGTCATCACTTCAGCTAGGTGTGGAGTCAAGTTTTAAAGATTTTATTTATTTATTTGAAAGAGAGATAGAGAGCACAAGTAGGCAGGGCGGCAAGCAGAGGATGAAGGAGAAGTAGGCTCTCTGCTGGGCAGGGAGCCCGATGTGGGACTCGATCCCAGGCCCCTGGGATCACCACCTGAGCTGAAGGCAGCCGCTTAACCGCCTGAGCCACCCAGGTGCCCCTCAAGGCTCAGTAAGAAGGCAAAGAGTCTCAGCAAACAACAAGACAGGCTGAGAAAAATTTTAATGCATCTTACATTTACATCTGTAACAGTGTAGTTCAAACTCAAAATGTACTACAAATCTGCAGGCTAGAAAGGACAAGAATAAGTGATGCCTCTGGGTAGAGGAAACATGTGAACCAACTTTTCAAAGTGTAAAATTGCCCAGGGGATAACAGTATTATGATTCTAGAGCTAATTCAGGGATTTTGTACTGATATTCAAAAAGCAGAAACGAATCTATTAATCAAAATTAAGACAAAATGAATTTATGGCATCTTTTAATATTACCAAACATGTTTTATTTTTGTTCCTAAGTAAGTTCCATGCCCAGCATAGAGCCCAACACAGGACCTGAACTCACGACCATGAGATCAAGACCTGGGGTAAGATCAAGAGTCGGGTGCTTAACCTACTGAGCCACGCAGGGGCCCACAAACATGTTTTTATTCAGTTCAGCTGACCTTTTAAATGTTGGAATTTATATTATTATTATTATTTTTTAAAGACTTTATTTATTTATTTGACAGAGGGAGAGAGATCACAAGTAGGCAGAGAGATAGGGGAAGCAGGCTCCCTGCTGAGCAGAGAGCCCGATGCGGGGCTCGATCCCAGGACCCTGAGATCATGACTGGAGCCGAAGGCAGAGGCTTTAACCCACTGAGCCACCCAGGCACCCCTGAATTAATATTATTTTTGATAAGTATTATGACCTACACAAAATTTTTTTTTTAATTTATTTGACAGATTACAAGTAGGCAGAGAGGCAGACAGAGAGAGAGGGGGCAGCAAGCTCCCCGCCAAGCAGAAAGCTCAACGTGGGGCTTGATCCCAGGACCCTGAGATCATGACCTGAGCCGAAGGCATAGGCGTTAACTCACTGAGCGACCCAGGCACCCCCCCACACACAAACTATTAAGTGAGGCAACCAGTGACTATACGATTAGTGTTTAGGCTACTCTACCACTGTGTGAGACTTTAGCCAAGCAATTTTGGTCTTTTTTCCCTTTTAGGGACAGAGGGAGATGGAGAGGGAAAATCTTAAGCAGGCTCTAAGCCCAGTGCAGGGCCTGACCCAGGCTCACTCTCTTGACCTGAGAAACATGACCCGAGCTGAAATCAAGAGTCAAGTTTAACTGACTGAGCCACCCAGGTGCCCCACAAACAGTTTTAGTTTCTAAGGAGACAAGGCGTCTTCATTTTCCCTTGCTTTTTTGGTAATATATATCTTTTAGCAAATTAAAGGTCCTTAGCTGTACATCAAATTTTTTGCCCTATAGTAGGATCAAGAGTGTTAACTGGGAAAAAAAAAAAAAAAAAGACGTACCAGTAGAATTTCAAAAGTAATGAACAGGTGCTTGTCTCAGCAGCACATATACTAAAATTGGAACAATACAGAGAAGACTGGCATGGCCCCTGCACAAGGATGACACACAAATTCATGAAATGTTCTCTGTACAAATAAAAAAATATATATAAATAAAATGAACAGCTCTATAGTTCAGATATCCTCTTAGTAGTGTTTTCTACCAATCCTAGTGTTGCCATATTTATGTTTGTTTAATGATTCTTTTATTAGTCTCTGCAGTGGGGCTACGTTTATATATAAGCTTATAACTAAAAATGTTCATTATGCATTTATCAGTTTTAAGGGGACTATGATGACCACTTTTAGTTTATGACAATACAACCTTGCCATTTGCAAATAATCATAATTACAAGAGTTAACAGTAAGTCTCACAAAAGTTCTATGACTTAGATACTACGATTATTACCAGTATACTGACGAGGACACTGAAAAAGATTTAGAAACTTAAGGCAGTACTACTAGGTAAGAGCCCAGCTGGTCTGAACCCAATGCCTACACGAGGTAATAAACTATAAGACAGCATTGGTGGGGGTGTGACAACCTGCCTACTTCTAATAATACCTGAAAAAGAAAGACACCAAGATTTATCTGGTACAGCATATATAACAACCCAAGAGGTCTATAATTTGACAGAAAAGGCCATGTTGTGGTGATTTGTAAGTGGAAGAAACAATCTGAGTCCCTCTGCCTAGGTCGGTAAGTACAGTAAACCATAAATGAGTTGGGAGAGATCAGAGCACCCTCACCCCATGGAGAACACTTCTTACAAATCTGGAGGAAGAGACTGTTCTATTAGTGTGCTGTCACTCATTCTCTTCTGCCACACCACGTTTCCTCCCAACCTTCACTCTTTAAAAGAGTTTTCTTAAAATATTTTATCATAATATGCATAGAGTATGTAAAAGGTACAGAGAATAACAGAACATGCATGTACCCATGGTTTAATTCCTAAGTTCTAACATATTGACCTACTGGCTATTTGCGTTTTTTTAGTTCTGTGATAGATTAGAGTCTAAATAGTATATAGAACATAACTGTATGGCTTAAAGAATAATTAAATGCATACTTAGATACCCTCCAGCAAACCTGAAAAATGAAGTATTACTCCTACCTTAACAGCCCCTCTTTGTTTGCCTCCCTAAAGTTGACAGTTTGACCGCATAGACTTCTAAGTTGAAATAACTACCGCAGAATTTTGAAGGCATTGTTTCGTTCCCGTCTGGAGTTCAAGGCTGCTGTTCAGACATCTGATGCCATTCTGCTTCTCTAGCCTTTGTATGTTAACCTGCTTTTCACCCTCTGTGGAACCTCTTCTCCCCTGGTGTTTTGAAATTTTACAATGATGTATCTTGTTGTGGGTTTATTTTTATCCATGTGCTAAGCACTCTGTGAGCCTTTTCAATCTGGAAATTCCTGAACTTCTGCTCTACGAAATACTATTTTATTACTTTTTTGCTATTTGTCTACATTCCCTATTCTTACTTGAATTTTGGATATGGTGGGCAAGTACTCAACTTTCTTTTTATTTTCTCTTATTTTTTATCTCTTCGCCTTTTTGCTCTACTTTCTGGGAGATTTTCTTAATTCTACCTTTAAGTCTTTCTAATTTGTTATGTTTATAATTTTCGGTGGCTTCTGTGAGACAATATATTGGTCTCTGCCCCTGGTTCCTGGCACAGAAATGCTTAGGAAACTGCTAAGAGCACCAGGAGCATCTTTTGTTTTAATGAGATGACTCTAGGAGGGCTGCTGGATGCCAAGCCTAGATTAGAAATTTGGAATTTTCAGCTCCACCTCCACTTTCCTAGAGATGGGAGGGAAGCTGGAAATGGAGTTAATAATTGATCATGTCTACATGAGGAAGCCTCCATAAAATCCTAGTAACATGGGGCTTTAGAGCACTTCTAGGTTGCTGAATGCATCCACGCCAGGACGCCGACATACCCCAAAATTACACAGGGACAGAAGCTCTTGCCCTCAAAACCCTCCCAGAATTTCTCCTAGTTATCTTTTCACCTATATCCTTTATCATATCCTTTAATAAACCAGTAAGCATAAGTGTTTCCCTGAGTTGCAAAAGCTGCTCTCGCAAATTAATCAAAACTGAGGGAAGGTCATGGGAACCTGTGATTGTAGCCAAATCTGACCAAAACTCTGGGTAACCTGGGGTCCCACTACTTGTGAGTAGCATCTGAAGTGGGGGTCAGTCTTATGGGATTGAGCCTGTAACCCGCTGGATCTGATACTATCTCCAGGTAGAGAGGGTCAGAATGGAGTTAAATTGCAGGACACTCAATTGGCATCACGGAGAATTGTTTGTTTTGGGGGAAAATCAGCACACATCTAGTGACTGTAAGTCGCAGACATGACAGAGAGAAGTCCTCTGTGTGAGTGGTAAGGGAGGAAGGCTCAGAAGGGAAATACTGGGTGGTTTTTCTTACACGGCTCTTTTTGTCTGTCCTTTTAATAAAGCTCCTCTTCTTTTACAGCTGCATTATCTTATTTATTGCTCTAAATATATAAAATGACCTAAAATATATTTTTCTCCTCTTCGCGTGGTCTGTTTTCTTGAGAACGCTTTTTCCTGTTTCTTTGTTTTAGGTCTGTTTCTGATACTCCTTAGAACCTCATAGTGATCCCTGGCTGCTAGTTCTGATTTAAGAATGGGGCATTAAAAAGACACTTGGAGTCCCGTGTCCACGCATGGGGCTTACTGACCACAAGCTTACTTCGAGGTGTTTGGGCTCAACCATTTCATTGGGGAACTGCTGATATCTGTGCCTGCGGGTGCTTGTGAGAAACTGGAAGGACCCCCTCCCCCCCAGGAGAGAGTCTTCCCTGTCCTTCCCTGCTAGTAAAACCTGACTGCTGATGTTTCAGAGCCAGGACGCTGGTAGAAGAATGGTGGTATCTCTACAGCCAGTAAACATTTCATCTAACTGGCTCGGTTTTCACTGTGGTAGCTACCTCTGTCCTCAGCTGTGCCCTGAGACCTCTAGCCAAGAACCATTGTGTTCTGTTCTCTCTGGGGGCTACATCTCCAGTGCTCTGCTGAAGGAGAAAAATGGCAATCCCCTGGCCATATGAGTTACAGGCTTCGGGTACCTAACTCATTCTTCAACACCGAGTTAATCCTTTTTTTAGGCCCGAGTTTATTTCCACTTCCCAAATTATGAGATATTGCCACTGCCGAGCTGTTGGTGGGTTTTGAGGTACATACTGGTTTGTTTATTCTAATTTCTCTACTGTCATCTTAGAGTAGGAAGCTTCTTGAGTTCTGCTAAGTCCATCTAGTTTCAGATTCCTAGTCAGTCTTCTCATTCTTCTTGTTCTTGTCAACAAACCTTTATTTTTGTTCTTGATGTTCTGCAGTTTAACTAGGACAAGTTTAGGGATAGATTTCACTTATCTTGCTTGGAGATCCTTATGTACCTGATGTGAAGATTTGTATCTTTTATAGTACTAGCGTATACTTTCAGCTATGCTTAAATGTAAGTATTTCTATCTTCTACTAGCAGTTTTAATGTACATATCACTGTGCAGAATTCTGGAAAATGTCTTCAATCATCTAACCTACACACTCACTCTTCAGCTGTGTCTATAAACTGCTTTCAAGTTGTATGTAGAGTTGCTAATTTTAATTATTCTGTATCTTATTTCTAAAATTTCTCTCTGGTTCTTTAAAAATAATTTCTTTAAACATATTAAACACGCTTACTATCATATAGTATACTCCATAGCCTATAATTTCAATATCTATGGCCTTTCATTTTTGTCGTGATGATACTCTGTTTTCTTGTTTTTGTTTCTCCTACTCATAGTGGCTTGTTTTGTGCTACGTTTTGAGGTTTTTCATTATGTACTTCTGTTCCCTGGAAATGTATTTGTGAGAACTCTTTGAAACTTGGATTTAAAACATCTGCATTTTCTATCCATTTTACCCAGGAACACTGCCAACCCAGGACCACATTAATGTAAATTTTTAGTTTGGGCATTTTGAACCATATGCAGAATATCAACTCTGACCCTAAACTCAGGTTGATAGCTACCCTGAGGTTAAATATCATCAAGACTTCCTACCCTCATCCAGAGTTAGTGCAAAGGGAGCCAAGTTTCTTCACAATTTCCTTTTTTCTCAGTTATCCCACTGAGAGATTTTTGCTGTTGTTGAGGGAAAGTCTTAAGAATTTCTATACTGAATGGTCCTCAAGTTTATCTTTTATCACTTATAGTAAGCCATTAAATGTGAAGCTGTGGACCCTCTACAATTAGATCATGATCTGCCATGCACTTCTCCCCAGAAGGGAGGAAATTAACCAATGCCTTGTTCTGCAACATGGCCCTCTTACGTAGTTCACATTAGCGTGAATCAGATCACGTGAGCTGTAAGCAAACCAGAGATGATCTCTAAGCTTAACAAGCTTTATCTCAAAAAGACATATAAAACATCCAAACACACACAAAAATACGTGAAGAAGTTACAGCAGCTATGGCAGCGTACCCAGCCTGGCTGTCCTCGTTTACCCTTCAGCTGCATGCTGACGAAACATTCATTCCCTGTTTGGCAGCTGGAACATTTTTAGCAGCCGCGGAGTCCAGACATGCACACATTTAGCTCTTCAATGCTGCTCCTGATTGACAGCCCCTAAAATAGAAATCTCTGGAAATTTGGTCATTTAGAGTCTAAAGCAAAGTATATTGTTCCCTTTTCCAGCCAATGTTATTCAATTGCATTCCTCTACCACATAGCCTTAAAACTGCATGGTGCTAAGCATGGATTTTTCCACCGAAGGCAGAAATCCTAACTCTAATGTTAGTCTCTTTCTCAATGACCCCAAGTGGTATAGGGAACAGGATTCCCATCTTTGGAGACAGTACTGTAGTGAGCTGCTACAAAAAAACAACCTTACAGAAGAGCTGAACTTCTTAGAAGAAAAGGAGGCACCAATTTTTTGTTTTTCTTCCCCTTGCCTGATACAACTTAGCAGAGAAACACAAATTTGTCAGTGTGTATCTCTTGGCCACTGTGCTTGATATATACCCCACAAAATCACCCAAACTCTCTTCCTGTTCTTTTTCCCTGGCCCCCTTTTTCCACCTCCCATTCCAATTCTAATGTGTTTGTGTTGTGTGTACGACTTGATAAGGTCAATCTATCATTTACATGAAAATGCAAAAGGCCAACTGTAGGACACAGATGAAGAAAAGCTAAGAGTTCTACTAGAGGGGCGCCTGGGTGGCTCAGTGAGTTAAATAAAGCCTCTGCCTTTGGCTCAGGTCATGGTCTCAGGGTCCTGGGATCGAACTCTACATCCAGCTCTCCGCTCAGCAGGGAGCCTGCTTCCCTCACTCTCTCTGCCTGCCCCTGCCTACTTGTGATCTCTCTCCCTGTGTCAAATAAATAGATAAAATCTTTAAAAAAAAAAAAAAAAAGAGTTCTACTAGAAATCAACTATAGGGGCACCTGGGTGGCTCAGTGGGTTAAAGTCTCTGCCTTCGGCTCAGGTCATGATCTCAGGGTCCTGTGATCAAGCCCCGCATCGGGCTCTCTGCTCAGCAGGGAGCCTGTTTCCCCCCTCTCTCTGCCTGCCTCTCTGCCTACTTGTGATCACTCTCTCTGTCAAATAAATAAATAAATAAATAAATAAATAGAAATCAACTATAATGTAAGAAGTGGAAACCTTCAAAACATCAACATTTATGAAATAGATAAAAAGAGAACATTCAATGGACATTTCATACTACACCCTAAATTTGGGGGAAGGCTCTAGAAAATAGGATCTGAAATATATGTGGTTTTCCAGCAAATGCTTACAAAATGCTTTGAATCTATAGTGTAAAAAAAAAAAATCTGCATTTCAGTTCTAACTAGTCACATGTCTCAATCTTTCTTTCTTTCCCTGTGTAAAATGGGGATAATTCTAATAAGCCTAGAATCACTAAACATTTTTAAAATGAAAAGTATTATTATTGCTATTAAGCTGAGATCTTCTGAGATAAGACCAATAAGAGTTTTAAACTAGTGACTTTGATTAAAAAAAATAATTCTTCCTAATGTGTGAGAAAATCATCTAAAAATTTTGGGGGGTGATGGGCCAATATAAATAAATGAAGACTTTTTTCCATTTTTCAGATAATTTTACAGGAGATATACAGATGGAAATAATGAAATATATTAATGCCTGTCTAAAAATGTGATGGAACAATATAGATACTGGGTTTTGGCCTACCTCCGATTCATAGTTCAAAAAATTAATAGTTTAAATGAAAGTATCTTGTAAATGTCTGATAAGTGTGATAATGGCTTAACAGATGTTTTCTGAATAGTTTCTTCATTGCCAACTCAGCATATGCAACCTCCTGTCTGCGCTGCTGCGTTTGCGTGCTGCTATCAGTGATGCTTACTCAAAGGCCAGAGTCGAGCATTTCTTCTCTCCCAGGCTCGAACGGGGGCTATAATTCGAAGGTCATGCATATCTGTGCAATGACAGAAAATTGTGTGATTTCATGTGTAATTTATAAGCATGCAATGGAACTTTAATGTATTATGTAACATTTTGGAAGTTGACAATGTTGCTATTTCTGTTAACACTTGTTACTGGGGATTTTGTATTAAATTTCAAAATAGCTCAGTTTGAGTTACCTTCAAGACAAACACACTCTGTCCTTCAACAATGAAAACAACCCAATGTCATTATAATTAAATATTGCTATGTTTATAATACCTCTGATGTTAATTATGTGCTGGCCAGCTGATAGTCAACTGGCTAGTACATTCGTGCAGGGATGCCAAGAACAAAATTTCATAAAGCCTTTACCTCTCAATGAAAAATAATAGTTTTTTGGGTTTTTTTTTAATCAATTAAGAATGGATGGGGGAGTAGACTGAAAACATCAGGAATCTGTAGTTCAAATAAATCTTTCGTTCTTTCCTTTGAGGTGTAAAATTATCATTAATAACCATTACTGTTGATACTAAGGAAGACTGCATCTTGGCAGCTGCCTTGTTTATAAACTAGATCCCCAGATTCACCTATCTTATGTTCGATGTTCTCCACAATAAACCAAAAAGCTGCCTTAAACAAGCGTTTTAACAGGTCAGATTCACTGTGCCTTCCAGTGGATACAGAGGTATGTTCTGGCAGTGGATGCTAGAGCCGGCACAACCTGATTCGTGAGAACCAACCATGAGCGTGTGTTCGTAACTGCACTCTCAATGGTGTCACGGTGATAGCTCAAAATCAGCTACAGCAGAATACTTACACCACAGAAATGGGAGTACACTGGAAGTCAGGTCTTTCTACTCTGAAAAGCCAGCGATTAAACCTTTTCCAGCATATCACTATTTAGGGCAGTGGGTAGGAGGGAGCACCGGGGGAGGAAACATGATTTGTAGAGGCAGTGGGATCTGGAAGTGCAGTTCAGAGTTGGCTGGTCAGATTTAGAATTGGAAAATATTATTCAAAGTGTCATGTATTTGAAGAGTATTTTCATCTTTTTTGAGATCGATTCGTTTTGGAAAATCTGGAAGCAGCCTACCAGGAATTTTAAGTTACAGGAAGTCCTCGGGCATTTAGTGTATTTATAAAAGGGATATGTAATATCATCAAATGAATAGCCAATCCAGGTTCTAGTCTGCTCCAGGTTATCCTATTTTGAAACAAAAAGAGTCCTTTCTAGACCCTCAGCCAAGCTTGGATATGAAGTGTCAAAAGACCTTCAAATGTAGGACGTGAGTTGGAAAGCAAAAGCACATACAAAGGCAAGGGCCAGATTATTATATTCTCTACTTTGCAAAACCAATTTAAGCCAGTTTCCACTTCAGAGCAATGAAAACAAAGTTCTAAGATGTTATAATTTGACCCAGTTGAGTTCCATAGTGGAACTTTACAAAGAAAAACTCATTGTTATTATAGCTCATCTTCAATATGTAATTTGATTGATGGTATACAAAATATAGAACCAGTTATTTTGATTACTATATGGACCTGTAGGGCATCCTACCTACTCTAATTATCTACAAGTAATAAACAGATATATACTCAAATATGTGAGGCCACTATGATATCCAGATGAGGAGGCCTATTCTTAGAACTACCAATTTGTTATTAATCAATATGCCATGTATCACCTTCCTTGGGTTATTTTTTTTCTCCATGTACTCCATATTCACACTATGTATTTTTCTCACTATTCTTATACTATCTATTTCCATCTACTGTGATGTGCAAGCCTGTGAGGACAAGGGCCTTTTCTGTTTGTTCATGACTTTATCTCCACTGCTATGTCCTATCTCTGACTGGCACATGATAGATAATATTTGCTGAATAAATGAATGAACTTATTGGCAGAGAAGGTCCGATGAGTCAAAGTTTTCAAGATTCTACTTGATACTCCACAGTAATCATTGAAATCAGAAACAGACAATGCACATACAAACCTGGTATTAAAAAAATATATATTTGTACCTCATTTAATGAGCATTAATTAAAAGTGTGTTTCAGATATGTTATAACTTAGTATAAATATTTAGGAAAATATCTTGCTAGCAGTTTAGCTAGTAAGAAATGGTAACTTCCCTCAGTCAAATGAGGTTGCCATTAATGAACCTGACTTTAAGGAGTAAACTGAGGCATGCCTAAAAGTCCCAGAGAAGACACCTTTTTTTTTTTTTTTATTAAAGATTTTTATTTATTTATTTGACAGAGAGAGATCACAAGTAGGCAGAGAGGCAGGCAGAGAGAGAGGGGGAAGCAGGCTCACCACCGAGCAGAGAGCCAGAATGCGGGGCTCGATCCCAGGACCCTGAGATCATGACCTGAGCCGCAGGCAGAGGCTCAACACTGTGAGCCACCCAGGCGCCCGGAGAAGACACCTTTCAACAGTGCAATGAACTAAGATGGTTTTCCTTCTCTGTTTTGGAAATCCATATTCTTACTGAGAATTTCTTTTAAAATATTTAAAAGTGGTCACAGGGAATTTATCTGCCCGTACAAGTATGCTTTTATTTTCAACAACTTTTCATGTTTATTTCAATTGTTACTATATTATAAAAGGAATGTAAGAAATAATTTTTTTAATTTATTTTAAAGATTTATTTATTTGAGAGAGAGGGAGAATGTAAGCTGGGGAACAGGGAGAGGGAGAGGAGAGAAAGAATCCCAAGCAGACTCCCTGCTGAGCGTGAAGCCCTACATGGGGCTCGATCCCAGGACCCTGAGAGCATGACTGAACCAAATCAAGAGTTTGATGCCCAACAACTGAGCTACCCAGGCGCCCTAAGAAATCACTTTAGATCCACTGTAGAAATAACTCAAGAGAAAATCGATACCTATGTAGCAGATATGGGCTGGACAGGAAAATAGCCAACTCAGATGAATTCAATAATCCAAATTTACAGTACACAGTACTAAAAGCCATTAGAAAAAAGTCTGGGTTTTTTGGGGGCACCTGGGTGTCTCAGTGGGTTAAAGCCTCTGCCTTCAGCTCAGGTCATGGTCTCGGGGTCCTGGGATCGAGCCCCGCATTGGGCTCTCTGCTCAGCAGGGACCCTGCTTTCCCCTCTCTCTCTGCCTGCCTCTCTGCCTACTTCTAATCTCTCTCCTCTCTGTCAAATAAACAAATAAGTAAATCTTTAAAAAAAGAAAAGAAAATAGTCTGGGTTTTTTCATTTGGCTTTGATTAAATAAAGCTATACTTCTTTTTCTCATATGATATTTTAAAAATTGAGTTATCTGGGGAGAGGGAGGTGGTAAATTGCTGAATTATTAACAAAAAGTCTCTTTCTGATAGTCTGATAGTGAGTGCCTTAGAGGGCAATGGCTTTGTCGTCCATAACATCTAACATGAATCTGAGATCATAATCAGTTCTCAATAAATATTTATGGAAGGAACATTGCATAACTGATTTAATAATGAATTGTCTTTGCAACTAGGCTGTAAGCTTTAAATTCAGAGCTAGGCTAGATATTTTGGTCCCTAAAATTCACTTTCTTCATTGATCTCCCTTTATTCTTTGTTAGCGCTGAGAGAAATTCAGTATCTGGAGCCAACAAAGGAAATAGAAATGTACAAAATAGTATTTATAATACATGAGTCCATGTGACCTTTAAGAAGACTCAACTGGCTGAAAAGTTTTCTGTGGGCAAAGCATTTTCCCAAGGTCAGAAGAGTTCAAAGAACACAGCAACTTTAAGGAACATGCCAGTGAATTTTGTGAAAGTTGTTTTTGTGTGTGTGCAAAGACACAAGGTTTGGCTGGTCATTCTGGTCTCCAGATGGTCACAGGATGCAGCCAGTAATGACCATGGAACATCCTGAACCACATTGTTAGTTTAATCGAGCAACATAGTCTCATCTGTCTGCTAGTTAGAACCGGTTAAAAATGTTGACTGTTCTCTATCATTCCTATTACCATCCCAGGCTAAATGACTATTGTTTTTCAGCTGCATTACGGTAATGACTTTCTAACTAGTTGCCTCTTCAGTAATCTTGCTTCCCTATAATCTATTTACACTACAGCCTTAGAGATCACTTTAAAACCCAATTTGGATCTTGCCACTTCTAGCCTTAGAGAAATTCTTGGCTTCCCATGGTAGTTAGGATACAATGCAAACATTTTTACCATAGACCTCAAGGCCCTGCCTGATTAAGACTTTACCTTCCTCAATTGTTTTTGTATGCCACTGTCCCTATGACTTAGTGTTCCACTACACTGAGCCCTTGTGGTTCCTCAAAGGCCCAATGTTCCTTCTTATGTTAGGGCTTTCTTCCCCCGTGTTCTTCCCTCTCCCTGCAACATGCTTCTTCCCAATTCAGTACTACACATACTATTCTAGATACCTCTTCAAGTGTTAGGAGGCAGCTGTCACTGGTTACAATTTCTAGGCCAGGTGGGTAATGCTTCACAACAGAGGCAATTCTCAACTTTGAAGATGGGTTAAGTATTCCTAGGCAGAAGGTACAACAAAAGTGTAATCTCAAAAAGGGAAGAGAATAGATAAAAATATAGAGGCAAGAAACCATTTGGCAAAGAAACAGCAGTGACATTTGTTAAAATAAGGAAAAAGAGACTGGGGATGAAGTGTTGAGAGAAGGGATCTCTTAGGACATGTTAAGTGAGCTTGCTTGATCTGGGGCTGCAGGATGGAGACAGAATGTGAAGAGGCAACTGGCTAGGTGGTGAAGAATACAGGCTACTGATGTAAAAGGCAGGGAAGGATATACAGGCCTACGGGGTTACGCACACATATTCTTTCCTAGGAAAAATATTAGACAGTAGTGAAAAAAGAAATACCAACATTTAAATAGCAGGCACCTGTAAAGATAAGG
Source organism: Procyon lotor (assembly GCA_028646535.1). Lineage (NCBI taxonomy): Eukaryota > Metazoa > Chordata > Mammalia > Carnivora > Procyonidae > Procyon > Procyon lotor. Next base: position 72,101,645 of record CM053607.1, read on the forward strand.
AGCGGTCAGAGAAATCTTCTGGCAACAAGGGATGTGAGAGTGAAGACGCAGTGTCCACAGCAGAAGCACAGCAGATTAAGTAAGGTGAGAACTAAAAAGACCAAGGGATTTGGAAAGAAGAAAATCTTTGATAAGTTTTACAAGAGAAGTGCAAGAAACTGAGCTAAAAAGGAAAGAAGAGAAAATGGGATATAAAGAAAAGTAACCAGATATTGAAGCCCATTCCTTCGTGGAGCTCAGCTATGAACAAGAGGGAGGGGTAGAGAAACAGGGCAGCCAGTTGGGAAGGAAGTGTGGAGTTGAGGAAAAGTACTTTAATTCTATTTTTTATTGTAGTGAGATAAAATTGTTTTTTAGGGGGAAGATGGGTTATACTGAAATAGTTTTTTAAGGAAACAATCAATGACACCAAATACTACAAGAGAGAATAGGGGATCCACTTTTGAAGCAGAAAAAAAAAATAACTTCCAGTGAAGGGGCAAATTCTTGAGATAGGAAAAATGAACCATGAACTGATTAAACACTTATTTACTGCAATTCTCTGTGAAGCAGGAGACATGGTCACTGCTAAGAGGCCAGAGGATGTGAAAAGTAGCAACTTAATCTCAGTCACTTTTTACTGATATATCGGATGGTGTGAAACCATAGTGCTTTTATATGACAAGGGTTCCTAGTTAGGAGGACTTGCTCCACACATAAAACACTCAAGGCTGTGACATTTCTGCAATTAAGTACATGTAGCCTGGTCTAGTCTCTCTTGGACCCAAAAAATGGCTGCAAGACTAGAGGTGGAGGTCTGAAAGTCAAGGATGTGCAAAGAGCTGGGACAGCAGGTGACATCATCTCCGAGGTGAGAGGCACTCATAGTGATGGGTTCTTTTTTGATGTAGACCTTGACACTGCCTTCTTTTTGCCATCAGGGTGCATTTTTGGAATCACTACAATTCTGGGCACTATCTAGTAATGCTTGACTGCACCTCACAGAAATTTTAAGTATTTTCAAATAACTGTTTAATTTCGAAAAGATGAGAACTGTTAGAGAAGGAGTGATATACAGAATTTAATATCATGAAACAGCCATGCCGTCCCTATAGTTCTCGCTGGGAAATAACAGTTACAAGTTTTAAAAAACATATTTACCCAGCATATTTAGCCTACATTTGATAGACACTTTTTAGTTTAAATCAATAGATTATAGCTGTACATGATTCCTAACCTCACATATCTGTAAACCTATGCTTATCTCCTACTTTTAATGGTACGCGAACTTTCTTCAATGTAATAAAATTTCTTAAACCTCACATTTTGTTATTTTGCCTTTTTCCCCCCTTGCCTGGAAATTTCTGCCCTTGCCTGTGTTAATCCTGCTGAGTCAACAGGGTTCTGGACACCAAGTCAGCACTGAGTAAGTACGTGCTGATTGACCCAGATCCCAAAGCAAGATGCTTCAGTCATGGGGTCAAATCAGGAAAATGATGTTGCCAACTTAAACCTGTCCTCCCAGTTTCTTGAAGCCACCCACTAGGGGCTGAACTGTGTGTGTGAGCAAAATGCCTCGCAGCTTTGCTCACAGCAGCTGTGCTATCGCTGTGCTGACCCTGGAGCTAGGGCTGCAGGAGGGAGAATTTACTCAAGTACAGAAATCTCTGGCTGGGGTGAGCTTTGTCTCCAGCTGCTAATCTTAATTACACTGTCAACCTAAAGGCATCCTAGGTGCACACCCTTTCTTTTCTTTACAATTGCTTCATTATGGAAACAAAAATTCCTGGGACGAGGCCAAGGGTTAAAGCTATAACGACAGGATAAGCTGGTCAAGGCAACTATATTTAAACATCTATTTTTTTATAGCCCATTAAAGCAGAGTTTTTTAGGTGTTTCTGTCATAAATAGTAAGCTGGGGGCTTTCCCTGTCTATGTATTTCTGGCAAAGGCATGCTATGCATTACTCAGCAGTGTTGTGTTTTTAGCAAACCTTTGAGTTTAAATGTTATTGATTTTTCCTAGAAAGTTATTTCATTTAGTATACAGTTTTTAACACTTTGCCTGTTGTTTCATGTGCAAGCTTATTTTTTTTCCAAACTGTATATGGCTTTTTTAAAACAACATTTGGGGGGTGCCTGGGTGGTTCAGTCAGTTAAACATCTGCCTTTGGTTCAGATCATGATCCCAGGGTCCGGGGATCGAGTCCGGCCTCCAGCTCCTTGCTCAGCTGGGGTCTGCTTCTCTCTCTCTCTCTCTGCTCTGCCCCTCCCCACTGCTCCTGCCCTCTCTTGCTTACTCTCTCTGAAAAAATAAAAAAATAAAATCTTTTTAAAAATGTTTGGAAGACTAGAATTTTCAATAAGAATGTGTCTAGAGGTGCATCTGGTGGCTCAGTCATTAATTAAGTGTCTGCCTTCAGCTCAGGTCATGATCCCAAGGTCCTGGGATAAAGCCCCACATCAGGCTCCCTGCTCAGCGGGAAGCCTACTTCTCCCTCTCCTCCTGCTTCTATTCCCTCTTTTGCTGACTCTAAAATATAAATAAAATCTTAAAAAAGAAAGTGTCTAGAACACAATGATACACAAGACAGATTATATTCTTGCCCACATGGAGTTCATCTATCAAGGGGGAAGATTTTTTTTTTTAAGATTCTATTTACTTATTTGACACAGGGAGAGAGAGGTGGAAAGAACAAGCACAAGCGCAAGATGCTTAACTGACTGAGCCACCCAGGCGCCCTGGGTTGAAGGGAAGATATTTTAGAAAAACAAGTAAAATGACAAATACGTAATTTTAGATAGGGATAAGCATTAGGAAGAAAGCTCTGTGAGGATAATGAGATGGGGCAGGAGTGTGAGGTGCCAAGAGGGTGCTAGAGATCTGAATGAAGCAAGGGGCTGAGACGTGCTACCTGCGTAAGCTGACTCAAGCAGAGCGAAAGCAAGTGCACAGCCCTTGAAAGGGGAAGGAACTGTGCACAGCGTGTTTATAGAACCCCAAGAAAGCTGGGGTACCTGGTGCTAAGTGCACATGGGGGCAGGCAAGTTAGGATAACATTGGGCTTTTTAAGTAATAGTAAGAATTCTGGATTTGTTGCACATGTCTAAGTGGGGAGGTGTAGGAGTCAGCTCAGGCTCCCTTAACAAAATAGTACAGACCGTGTGGCTTCAAGAACAGAAATTTAGTTTCTCACAGTGCTGAATGCTAGCAGTTGCAAGTCAGGGTGCCAGCGTGGCTATTTTCTGGGAAGGACTCTCTTCCTAGCTTGCAGACAGCCACCTTCTCACTGTGTCATCATATAGCTTTTCATCAGTTTGTGCTTGCGAAGGGGAAAGAGCGAGAAAGCAAGCAAGGGAGCTTGTGCAAGTGCAAGCCAGTTCCAGTACCTTTTTTCCCCCAGCTTTGAGAATATAACTGTGTGTGAGTTTAAGGTATATGACACAATGATTTGATATACTTACGTACGGCAAAATTATTACCAAAATAGGGTTAATTAACACCTCTGTTACTTCACCTAATTACCACTTGTGTGTGGGTGGTGAGAACATTTAAGTACTCCCAAAATAATTTTCAAATATATAATACAGCATTGTTAACCACAGTCTCTCCGCTATACGTTAGATCCTCAGAACTTATTTGTCTTCTAACTAGTAGTTTGTACCCTTTGACTGACAGCTTCCCATTTTTCACGTGCCTCAGCCCCTGGCAACTACCATTCCACTCTCTGTTTCTATGCATTCAGCTTTTTTAGATTCCACATATATTGCCTTTCTCCGGCTTATCTTAGTATAATGCTCCCAAGATCCATTCATGTTGTCACAAAAGACAGGATTTCCTTCCTTCCTGTGGCTGAACACTATTTCATAGCGCATATATGTCTGTGTCTGTGTATATGTGCACACACCCACACCACATCTTTGTCCAATCATCCAGAGACAGACACTTAGATTGTTCCTAGATCTTGGCTAATGTGAGCAAAGCTGCAATGAACATGAGGGTGCAAACATCTCTTCGAGATCCTATTTTCATTTTCTCTGGATATATACCCAGAAGTGGAATTATTGGATCACACGATAGTTCCATTTTTAAACTTTTGAGGAACCTCCATACTGTTTTCCCGTGGCTGTACCAATTTACATTCCCACCAACAGTGTAGGAGGGTTCCTTTTTCTCTACAACCTCACCAACACTTGTTATTTCTTGTCTTTTTAACAATGGCCATTCTAAAAGGTATGAGGCAATATCTCATTGTGTTTTTTAATTGCATTTTCCTGATGATCACTGATGTTGAGCATCTTTTCATATACTTCTTGGCCATTTGTAGATCTTCTATAGAAAAACAACTATTCAGACCCTCTAATGATTTTTTATTTGGATTGGTTTTTTTGCTGTTGTATTATTTGAGTTCCTTATATACTTTTCATATTAACCCCTTAACAAATTTGTGATTTACAAATATTTTCTCTTGTTCTGTAGGTAGCCTTTTCACTTCATGATTTCTTTGGCTGTGCAGAAGATTTTTATTTTGATTTAGTCCTACTAGTTGATTTTTGCTATTGTTGCTTGTGCTTTCCAAAAATTCCACAATTCCAAAAATTGTGGTATCCAAAAATTCACTGCCAAGACAAATGGAAAGAAACTTTTTCCTGGGGCGCCCAGGTGGCTCATTCGGTTAAGCATCTGCCTTTGGCTCAGGTCGTGATACCAGGGTGCTGGGATCCAGCCCTGCGGCTGGCTCCTTGCTTAGTGGGGTTCTCCTCCCTCTCCCTTTGCCCATCCCCCCTGCTTGTGCTTTCTTGCTCTCTCTCTCTCAGATAAATAAATATGTAAGGGTTTATTTCTAGGTTCTTGACCTGGTTACACTGGTCTATGTATCTATTTTTATAACAGTACCATATTGTATTGATTGCTATAGCTTTCTAATATACTTTGGGTTCAGAAAGTATGATGCCTCCGGCTTTGTTCTTTCACAGGATTGCTTTGGCTATTTGGGGTCTTTTGTGGTTCCATACAGATTTTAGAATTTTCTATTTTGGTGAAAAATGCCATTGGAATTTTGATAGGGATTGTATTAAATCTATGGATGGCTTTAGGTAGTATGGACATTTTAACAATATTGTTTCAATCTATTTGTTTGTTTCCTCTTCAATTTCTTTCATTAAAATCTTAAGAGTTTTCGTGTATAGAACTTTCACCCCTTAGGTTAAACTTTTTCCTAATTATTTTATTATTTTTGATGCTATTTTAAATGGGATTGTTTTATTTCTTTTTAAGGTATTTTGTTATTAATAGTATCTCTTTTTATAAAAATACTGATCACATCAGGTCACAGCCCCATTCTTAGGACTACATTTAAACTTAATTACTCCTCAGAGGCCCATCTTCAGATATAGCCATATGGGATTTTAAAACTTCAGCATACAAATTTTAGGGTGTGTGGAGAGTGGGGAGGACACAAACATTCAGTCCATAACAGGAATGATATGGTCTGACCTGAATTTTTTAAACATCACTTTGGCTGCTGTGTGCTGAATAGACCATATGGGGAAAGAGTGAAAACAGAATAGTTATAAGTCTAAAGCAATGGTCCAGGTAAGAGATGATAAAGGCTCTGATTAGGTGGAAATTGGGGTGATATGTAGATTCAGGTCAAATTTTGAAAGCAAAGCTGTAAGGAAGGACTTGCTAGATGTGGGTCTATACATGATGACAGAGTAAGGACGAAAAGACCATGTTTTGGGGTCTGAGCAACAGGAAACGTGGTGGCATCATAAACTAACAAAGATAGGACTCAGGGAGGAAAGGTAGAAAAATCAAAAGAGTTATATTTTGGACATGTTAAGAGTCAGATGCCTGTCAGATAGCTATTTGGTGCTTTGGAGTAAGCAATTGGGTGAATATTCAATGTGTGGAATGTTGATTCATAACCAGCTTTCATAAAAGCATCTATTTCAAGGTCATTATTATAAGCATTTAAAATAATGCTAGTTGAGTTAGACAGTACAGCAGCATATAGGGTAGGTCACGGAATCACTGGGAGAGCTAAAGAACCAGAATTCAGCTTAAGTAAACAGGACAATCTTCCCAAAACACCCAAACTAGAAGTGGCTCTGAGAAACAAAACAAAAATACTAAGTACATTTTAGTATGATATTGCCCTCAGCTAGGCTTGAACCAGCAACATTTAATAAGTTTCCATACTGTCTGGAGATCAGCCAGCCTCCTAGTGGCCTGCTGATTACACTGGACTCCTTCTATGATGGAGAGTGCCATTATTTAGGGATAATGATAACTATTAATTATTAGTTAGATAATTATTCTGTATTTGTGCTTGCCCACCATGTTTCTTCCAGAATTACTCTTCATAGATATATCAAGTATATTTTGTATATGAAGTATGATACAATGTAACTTTTTCTTTTTCAAAATTTATTTATTTGAGGGTGAGAGAGAGCAAGCAGGGAGGGGGAAGAGTGAGAGGGAGTGTCTCAAGCTGACTCTATGCTGAGCGACCAGCCTGAGGCAGGGCTCTGTCTCACAACCCTAAGATCATGATCGGAGCCAAAACCAGGAGTCGGACACTCAACTGACTACACCACCCAGGTGCCCCGACACAACACAACTTCTGATCAAGAAACTTTTTTATGCTGAAAGAAGAAAATGGATTAATGTTTACAGACTCACTGGCTTTACCATACATTCCCATTATCCAGAAGCAGTTGACCTTACAAAGTTTTGGAAGGTCAGTTTGGAGACAACACTCCATGAAGTTGGGATGCTAATCTGAGATCTGGTGTGTGCTCTGAACCACCACAGCTCCGTAACCATTTATGGTACCAACAATTCCACAGCTAGAATGTGTGAATCTGGAAAGCAAGGGGCAGAAATGAAAGTGATACCTCAAACAAGTTCAACTGATACTTTACTTACAAAAATTTTGCATCCTACTCCAGCCCTTTCAGGCTTCACTGGCAAAGGGGCTCTTAGGAGGCATGGGAGGGCTACTTCCACAGGGCATCAAGTAAAGACTGTTTTAAATGAATTGGAAGTTGAGATTGCCACTCCTTCATTTCCAATTCTGAAGCCACAGATCAGCAGTCAAAAAGAGGATTATAGTATGACAGGAATGTCTGATGCTAGCTGTCATGGGGAAATAGTGCTGTTATTGCACAATGAGATTAAAAAAGTGTAAATGCAAGTCCAGTGGTCCTCTGAGGTATTCTTACTACTGCCATTTCCAGTGTTAAAAGTCAAAGGAAATCCACAACTACACAATACAGGAAGTATGGGCAAGGGGCCAGCTTTCTCAGGGATGAAGGTATAGGTAAACCTTGGCTGAGGGCAAAAGAAAGGTGAAACCGACGGAGGAGGCAAGTCAACACCACAAATACAGCACAAAGATGAGCTGCAAAAGTATGAACTATAGCATCTATCCCTATTTTCTTTCACATGTATATTTATATATTCTATCAAGTTTTCCTATACTTCTCTCTATTACGCCAACAATTTATGTAGGGTATTTTAGTGGTGGTTAACTTTTAAATATTAGTGCATAGTTCACAGAATATTGAGACAAGACTATGGAACAACTCCAAGAGAACTGGACATCTTCCAGAAAGCCTGGACTGCAATCTGGAAAAGACTTCAGCTCATTCCCTTTATATGGGGAAGAAAAGTTACTTTAGCTTAAGAGCAAGCATTGTTTTTCCAGAACTTTAGGTATGAAGAGAAGCTTGTAAGTTGATGTTGATCTGCCAAAGTCTTGGCTTATAATGGACATCTGTGATTCATTCTGGCTACATAGCAACCAAGCCCCTTTCTATATTGGGAAATTCTCCACTTCGAAGTCTTATGTGGGGCTGAGAGCCTATTGTTACAGAGACTGAGAACTCTAGGTACTTAGCAGCTTCCCTTGAAGACATAACAGTTTCATCAGACTTAGGTTCAGAGCTAGACTTTTGACCAAGGAGTCAATGATGCAAGAAACCAAGAGGAGTTGGGGGGGTGGGGAGGGAGAACCAACTGTCCATGACAGTGAGAGCAATTAGTTCCGTGTGAAAACCAAGGCTAAAACTTAGTTTGGAGCTTATCCTTTAGATTCTTAGCCTGAAATTGGGCTCTCCAGCCATTCCAGTATGTCTATAAACTATCCAATACCCTTTTAATAAACTCTTTTTCTGTTTAACTCTAGCTAGGGTTGTTAGAAAGTCAAGAATCCCACCTAATACAGCATCTCTTGAGCTGGTTCCTGATATTTTGCCAATATTGTGAATCCTTTTTAAAAAATACTTTTCAAGGGGCACCTGGGTGGCTCAGTGGGTTAAAGCCTCTGCCTTCAGCTCAGGTCATGATCTCAGGATCCTGGGGTCGAGCCCCACATCAGGCTCTCTGCTCAGCAGGGAACCTGCTTCCCCCCGCCCCCTCTGCCTGCCTCTCTGCCTACTTGTGATCTCTTTCTCTGTCAAATAAATAAATAAAATCTTTAAAAAAAATTTTTAAACACTGAAAATAATATATGCTTTCATCAATACTTTTGAGCTCCAAGTTGAGGATAACCAGGTTGAGACAAAGAACACACTGTGGAACAAAACCTCTGAATTCAATAAAAGGTACAGCAAATGGAATAGTCAATGGTATTATAATGTCAATTGTCAATGGTATCGTAATGGTGTTGTATGATGACAGATGGTAGCTACACCTGTGGTGACCATAGAGTGAGGTACAGATTCATCAAATCACTGTGTTGTACACCTGAAACTAATGTAACGTTGTGTGTCAACTACACTCAATCAAAAAAAATCTCATCAATTCAAATGAAATAGGAAAAAGAACTGTCTAAATCAATGTAAAATACAATTTTTAAAGCAACGAGGTTTTGTAATTTCCAAGTACATATAGTAAGTAACTATATCTAGACCAACAGAACATTACTAGAAATGTTAGGAAACTACTAGAAATTACTAGAAATTTGCCAGGCTAGATTTATGGAGTACATGATCATGCACTCAAGTTTTATTGGAACAGATCTACATCATTCAGGATTCTTTGTTTCAAATAACAGAAACTCAATTCAACTGGCTTAAATTTTAAGAAGGGAACATGTTGGCACACAATTGAAAAATCCACTTAGTCTGGCTTTAGGCATTATTAGGTGTAGAGGCCCAAAAAGCACCAGGACCCAATCTCCCTTTCTCCATTCTCGGCTATTAATTTCCTCTGCACTAGGTTCCATTCTCAGGCAAGCAAGCCCTCCCCTATTGCTAACAAGATGGCTGCCACAAGTTGTGGGCCCACATCTTATCCTTCAGCAATCCTGTCAAAAAAAGAATTGTTCCCAACAGTTTCTAAAAAACTATTAGGACTTGGGTGCCTGAATGGCTCCACCAGTTAAGCATCTGACTCTTGATCTAAGCTCAAGTCTTGATCTCAGGGTCATGAGTTCAAGCCCCTCCTTGCACCCCATGCTGGGTGAGGAGCCTACTTTAAAAAAACAAAACAAAACAAAAACAAACAAACAAAAAACCCTACTAGGACTGATTCAGATTTGTGTAGCTTGACCCATGTGCCACTCTTGGCCAAGAACGTAAAAGACACCGAATGTCTCCATCAGAACTACATTCCTCTTGCCGAAGCCTGAGGATGTCATTCTCTATCAAACTTCAAACCTCAGAGAAATGGAAAAGAAGCGGTTCAACAAAGAATGTTGGCAGGCTGTCACCAATATGAGAAATGGGAAGCTGGCCAGGCAGACAACCTTGCATTCAGCTCCTCTCCGACACCAGTGACCTACCCAACTTTGACTTGCACACTGCTCATGTCAATGTTTTCCTTCTCATTTGGCAATCTATTCTCTGCCAATAGTGTTCATATTCTTCCCTGAATTAATATTTGATTTCTTCAATTTTAAAAAACATGAATCTGTCTGTGCTCTGCTCTATGTACAGTATTTGCCCCTTCCTACTTAAAAAGGATGTTCTTTCAAGTATTTGAGGTCAGATATCATGCAAATCATGCTTCCTATCCAGTATTCTGGTTTCCTCAGCCATTTGTCAAATGACATTTTCCACGACCTTCACTGTCTTGGACACTTCCTTAAAGACATTTTCTCACTCACCTTTGTTTTTTGGCTTTTGGTTTTTTTACTAGCATATCATAAAAATATGCTTCTATAGAAGAATGTCTGGGAGGGAGTAAATAAAACAAGGAAACACGATTATACCATGTAATATAGCCTATCATTTTCTTAACCATGACCCCCCCAAAAAAATTTATTTACTCATTTGAGAGAGAGACAGAGACAGAGAGTGCACAAGTGGGGGGTAGGGGCAGAGGGAGAGAAGCAGATTCCCCACTAGGCGGGGAGCCTGACATGGGGTTCAATCCCATGACCCTGAGATGACAACCAAAGCTAAAACCAAGAATCAGACACTAAAGCGACTGAGCCACCCAGGTGCCCCAAATGTGACCCTTCTTTCTATAAGCAGTCCAACTTGGTTAGAATACCAATCTTTGGATAGGGAGGTAACTGGATACAATAGGCCACTTTATATTTTGTCCTGAATACAATGACCACAGACTGCCTTGCCTAGAGTAGTCCCAAATTATATGCCTCTTGGGCTAGTGTAATTATCAATGATGTCCTTTTTCACTTTCAAAATCTCATTTGGTTACCCTAGTCTTGAAGCACTACCCATGCTACAGGTATGCTAAGCTGTGAACTATTTGAGAGACTATGTTTTATTTGACTTGGTATTCTGAGAACTTAGTTCCAGGAACACAGTGGATATTTAATACACACTTACTGAAAAATGGGATGAATAAATCCAATCATAGTGTTCTAAGCTTAAACACAAAACTTCACATTTGTGATTAGCGAGTACACCTAAAACTGGCAGATGAATGCTTTCAAACAAGTGATGTTCAATTGCTTAAAATAGCTCTCTATGAGGCACACGGGTAGCTCAGTCTGTTAAGCATCAGACTCTTGACTCCGGCTCAGGTTCTGATCTCAGGGTCATGAGATCAAGCCCCACATCGGGATCTGTGTCAGGCGTGGAGCCTGCTTGAGATTCTCTCTCTGCCTCACCCCACACCCCTCGCCCTGATCTCTCTCTCTCTTAATAATAAATATATATACTAAAATAGCTCTCTATGTGTTTTCCAAAATAGCCCTAAATATTTCATAGATAATGCCACAGCGAAGAGCTAAATAAAATTTAACTGTAAAACTTTAAGAGCATCCACACGGATACACAGTCTTATAGATGGTAAATATCAAATAAATACTGGTAGGATGAAGACTATCTTAAAAATATTTAATTATCAATGAAGAGATAATGATGATAAAGTAGATACTGAATAAAAAAAATTCAACAGATCTGGCCTTAGGTATTAATGAGCTTAGTTAGGTTAATACAGATAGTGCAAGTATATAATCAGCAAAATGTTAGTAAAATAAAACGCTTAGAGAAAGTAGCAATCTAAAATCACAGAAGTGCATGGGGCGCCTGGGTGTCTCAGTTATTAAGCGGCTGCCTTCAACTCAGGTCATGATCCCAGGGTCCTGGGATCAAGCCCCACATCTGGCTCCCTGCTTGGCTGGAAGACTGCTTCTCCCTCTCCCACTTCCCCTGCTTGTGTTCCCTCCCTTGCTGTCTCTCTCTGTCAAATAAATAAATAAATTAAATCTTTAAAAAATAATAAAATCACAGAACTGCCACTCAAAAGGATGACAGAGACTGCTTAGTTCAATCCACTTTTTTTTTTTTTTGGAAAGGAGAAAACTTGGATCAAGACAGACTTTGTTCAAGGCTGCAGGGTTAGCATAAAATGCAGTGACTTTTGTTTAATAGGATTTTCTGTGTTAATGGAGTTAAACAGAAAAACATATTAGCAATCTTTGTTATTCTTCTATAGAAGGAAAGGCTGATCAACTGATATCTCAATGACTTTATTTTCCTCAACAGCTATAGGAGGATTCTAAATATAAAGAGATCCCATTTCAAACTTTAGGTTTCCCTGTAGTAGTTTAGAGGGAGCTCTATGTAGGGTGCCCAGATGATTTCTCACACAACCTAAAACATTTGAGAAAGAAGTTTCTCTTAATAATTACGCTGGAACAAGAGTGACCCAGGATTATCCTGGGCAAACCAGGATTCATTGTCACCCTAGAAAACCGTGTACTTGTTTTGTAATTTAATTGTTTTCTGTTAGGACAACTGTGGGCAAGCATCCTGATAATGGAAGTTGAGGGTAGGGGTTTTGTTGTATGTGCTGTATTCAGGATGTACCTTAAATGATATATGAGTTACAGGATTTAGGTTTAGTCCAAACGAACTGCACATTTAGAATTAACATATCCAAAAATTATACATAAGCTTTATCACTTGGAGGGCATCAGGGTTAGTAACTGTAACATGAATCAGTTCTCAAATAGGTTGGGAAAAGTACAAGTTGTTTTGAGACACCTCAAATCCTCTCCAATCCCATTACTAATCATGAAAGCAATGCAAATGTTTTTGTTTTCTTCTTGACTTGGGTCACATTCCATTGTGGGATGATGTAAGAGTTTTAACCAAGCATAGAATAGTAATGAGCAATTTGGGAAATCCAGTTCTAAAACCTTGCCTTTGGTCACACATAACTAGCACTTAGAATCTAAGAACATAGAACTATTTGATTTGCAAAGTTAATTGTACACCTGTTTACTTTTGGCATATTTTCTAAGAGGTTAAACTGGAAAAGCAAAGAGTAGGTTATGGTCCACTTGTCCAAGAAAAAGTCTACGGGCCAAGAGTCTTCTAGTATTTTTCCTATCACACTGCAATATGGAAGCCTGGCCACCATGGCTGTCCCCTGCAAACAGCCGGCACCTCTTGATCATTGCTTGTTTTCAGCCTTGGCAACATATTAGAATTACTTGGAAGTTTTTTTAGAAATTCTGATGCACAGGCCATACTTCAGACCAATTAAATTATCACTGTCTGGTGGTGGAACCCAGGCGTCAATATTTTTAATATAATTTCAACATGCAGGCAGCACTGAGGACCACTAATACAGACTCAGCTCCAACCCCAGCCCTGGAATCATCTCTGGTCTGACAAGAGTACTAGTCCAGTGCTCGGAGGAGTCAAAATGAAGTTACAAAGCTAGAATGACTTGCTAGTTCCATTAACTGATCTTCTAGACTTGTGGACGAAACTAAGAAAAAGAATTAGTTTTACTAATTTACCTACTTAGGTAAAGTTTGTTTAAAGCCCCACACGGGGCTTGAACTCATTTCCCTGAGATCAAAACCTGAGCTGAGATTAACAGTCTGCTGCTTAAGTGACTGAGACACTCAGGCAGCCCAGGGAGGGCTTGTTTTTAAACCTGGATCAGGACTTACATTAGCTGTATGGCCCTGCGGATTTTATTCTCAGTAAGCCTCATCTTGTTCATCCGTAAGATGGACCAACAACACATGTTGCTGAGTTGCTACTATTGCTTGCACTGTCAATGAAACCAAACCTTCTCTCCCATGGACCCTAGCTTTGGAAGCGTCTATTTTTAGAAATATCTAAAGTCCTATCTTGATAACCTTATATTCTAGAGCTTGGCCTCTGCTTTGTTCTTGTGGATGCCTTCACAATGACAATAATCTTTCCCTGACACCAGACCAATGTTGGTGTTCTGTTACCCACTGATAGACTGTCCTGATCTTATTTTTGTATGCACATATACTGTGGGCTGTCCCTTCTAGATTTCTTGTTTCTCAGACCCTGCCACCTGATCGATGGCACATTCCAGAACTACTTCCTGCACATCACTGATAGCTGTCACCTCTAAGGACACGTACTGGGCACCAAGTTCCATCAACCTGACTAGACTTCCTCTTAGTACCTCTAATTGGGCTATTACCCCAAATTCCATCTCAAGCCTAGGGAATGTACTGGGTTTACTCATTAAACCAATATTCGTGGGGCATTTACCAAATCTAAGCTCTTTGACTCTGCACTCATAGGCTTTTTAAATAGTGGGGGGAGACTGACAACAAAAAGTATAAGAAAAAGGACAACTCTAGGCCTTGACCACCCCTATATCCTCTTTACTCATCAGAGCCTCACACTTTTATATTTATTTTTGTCACAAAACAGGGTCACTGTTAATATTTTTTGATTTGGGGGAAGAGGGTGGCGAGGAAAATGGTTACTGTAAGTTATGTTGGATCCTCACATTTTGGGGTACATATTGGATTTGGATTATTCATTTGTTTTCCTCATTTTTCAAAGTTCATTACCTATACCTTGGATAGTGCAAGCACACACTCAATTCTAGCCTGGGATCATCTCTGTGGGTCTGAAGTGAACTCCACCCTTAGAAGCAATTTAGCATGCCGTATGAATAAGGTATCCTCTGATGCTCTAAAAACTAATCTGGCTTCATCTATCAATTTCTATAAAGACCTTACACGTATGTGAGCAAACAAGTCTCAAAGAGAGAAGAAATTTGGTGGCCTTTCTAGCAATCTATATTATGGAGCAATCAGCGAAGATGTTATCTACAACTGCCCTTGTGGATACTCATCAGTCCTGATTCCCCTCTGGGCCTTTCTAATGATCTTTATGTTTTCTGTGGCTGCCAGCAACTTCCTATTACCTACAAGAGGAATGAAAATGACTGATCTCACCAGAGGCAATTAAGAAGTTACATATGGCCCATAGGAGAAATGATGATGATGATGATGATGATGATGAAGAAGAAGAAGAAGAAGAAGAAGAAGAAGAAGAAGAAGAAGAAGAAGAAGAAGTAGATGATGATGATGAAGACTATCACTGTTTTAGCACTGTACAGAATCCAGAAGTAATTTGCTGCCTCCTGATGAGTCTACTTATGACCAGTTAACCTTGAAGTTGTCTGGCTATGTGGTGATCAGGCCTACCTTAGAAAAATTATAAGGGAGAAAAGGTTAGGTTTAGTAAATCTGTCTCCACTATTGCGTGTCTAGTTTCCTTGTACTGGTTTCCTAGGGTGCCCTCTGCTGGGCTCCAACCAGGTTTGCTAATTCTGGGCAACACCCCATGACACCATGCCTCAAGTCTCATTAAAAACTAACCATTTTATGTCAATATGTCAACAGAATCCCAGTACTTGTTTTCCAAGCTGACAATTAATCCAAGTAAATTAACCTACATCAGTGAGTAAATGCATATTTTTGTATAAATGGGGGGAAACACCCCTCCCGGATTACTTACGTGTATATTTTCACAGTGACTTCACAGAGAAAACTGTTCTACTTAGTGTCTAATTCATGGGTGACAAATGGTGGGAATGGAGGCCAGGCATATGGGGAAAGCTATGTTCTGAGAAATCAAAAGGGAAAATATTTTCCAACAGTCAGAACCTTATGGCTTCTCTCAAATTAAACTGTGTGGGCAGCTGTCTCCTCTAGCTATCTATATGGTCAACCCCCACAGAGGTAATTTTCATTCTGCCAGCAGGAAAAGAATGAACAACACTGTTTACTTTTAAGTTTTTATGAAGAATGGCTTGTGCTCTTTGGAGGTTATTATCTAAATCCTGGTAACAAGTATGTGGCATTGTTTAGTGGATCAGTCTGTTCATAAAGATGTGTATAGGGTATATATTCACTGGCATGACCTCTATTGCCCTATGTACTTTCTTGTCTACTGAAATAAGTTGGGCAATCCCTGTCTGTAAGCACATTTCCCAAGAACTGGTTAGAGCCAGTCTTCATAAGAGGAACCTATTACGAAACCAGCTCCAGAGGATATTTACTTCAAGTTCTACTGAAAGATACACTTACTTGAAAATGAAAATGCTTTCTTTCCACTCCCACCTAGCCCCCTGAAAAACCAGAGGCCCTTGGGGCCCAGTAAGAATAGACAGAGAGGGGAGATGACAATTGGGACTGATCTGCATTTTTCTGTAAGCTTTCTCATTGTTAAGGCTGATATTTCCATAGCTGTTGAATGTGTTTCAAGATCAGCTAAATTAAAATACCATCCAGGTAAATATGTGCCCCAAATTGGGAACTTGGAGAACACAGCACAGATTTTTTGAACGCTCACCTTTGTTCTTCAAATTTACTGTGATTTTTTTTTTTATCTTTCTCTGTAACATATCCATGTTTAAGACAAAAATAATATTTTAGGTTGCTTTCCAGTCAAGTTATTAAATCTTCAGTTAAATAAATGTTTCAATAAGAAACATTACCTTTACCTTATAG
This sequence comes from Procyon lotor, assembly GCA_028646535.1. Lineage (NCBI taxonomy): Eukaryota > Metazoa > Chordata > Mammalia > Carnivora > Procyonidae > Procyon > Procyon lotor. The sequence continues at coordinate 72,117,855 of CM053607.1, forward strand.
CTCCTGATCTAAAATGGTGTATCTCCAGGGATCTATGTATTCCAATTTGAAAAACAGAAGCTCGCAGGAACAGGGAGGGAGAGGATCTAGTCTGAGGAGAATGTGTATTAATGATCAGTCCGTCTGCAAGGAGTAGCCCAAGTTTTGTCGCGGATGACTGTCATGGGGGAACGGTGGCACTTGATGATTAGATCTAGTGAGTAATGAGATAGGGATGTTAGAGGAGTATCTGGAGAGCACTGGAGCTGCAGAGAAAATAAACTTAAATTATGGAGTCATCAAGATGGATGTGAAGAGGCAGAGATGGGATTGAACTAATGCCGACTGCCTGGGTTCCTTAAAGACCTACTGTTATTGCAGATGCACTCAGTAAGCAGTATGGCAAAGAAAGAAGAAAATTCTGCATGTTGATTTTTGCTTCATGGTATCTTCTCCTTCCTTTCTGAAATTTTAAAGTGAATATCCTTTAAGTGTTCAAAGTGGTATGTATTTTTATCGCTAGTGTTTTACACTTATTATTTGCAATATATTTATTCCAGAAGTTAATGTGTCTATGTGGTATTTGAAATACATAGCACGTTTTCTAAGAGAAGGCATGTTATTAGCAGTGAGGTTTTCCTGCCCACTTCCAAAGTATATTTGACATGAGGTATCTGGAACGGGTATGGGGTAAGAGTCTGACTATCTGCATTTTTTTTTGTTAACACATTTGATGCAAATGAAATAAACAACACTGGGAGAAATTCTATTATAAAAGGTTGAAGACTTTTGTGATTAGAGCAAGAGACTGAGGGACACTGGCTGAAAGCTCAGAACCAGGTTGCAAGGGGGTATATACGTATATTAAGCTGGCTATTGAGCCCACAATTCTCCCTCTCTACCATCTGGGAGCTCATCACATAGCCAACAAGAGTAGTTACTTTGGCAAGTATGCCCGAGTGATGGATCCATGGAAGGACCCGTGACCTGAGCTAGAACAACCAGGTATTTTAACTTGGGAGTTTGCAACTGGGGACAGAAGGGATTATTGAAATGAAGAGATTTCCAGGGGCTCTGGAGAACTAGTCAGGTCCAAAGAATGTGCAAGCAGAGGGCCCGCATGCACAGAAAAAGAATAAAGAACACAGAGAGAAGAGATGAGGAACTATATGCTGGGGGTAGGGAGGGAGAGCCAGGAAAAGTAAAAGAGGGAGGGAGAAGTGGCAAAACAAGAAAACCAGGGGAGACAATTTTCCTTGGAGCCTGTCAATTTGCTACTGTAGATGCTGGTCCTTCCTGTGATCTCAACCGTGTTTTGTACCAGGTATTTTCTGTGTCCTTCCAATAAATTCCCGTTTTTCACATATGCTAACATGGATGCGTTTCTAAGTGAGAAGACAACCAAACCTTTGGGGAAAAGAAAAGACATAATGAGATGTGTCTTATTCTCTCTGCAGCCTCCCACTCCCCATCTCCATCGATTCGTCCCTTCCTCTTTCCTCTGTTCCTCGATCCTTTAGATGCTCTTCCTTTTCTTTTTTGAATATACTTTTGTCTTCCCTTCTAAAGAGGAAAAGGACTCCCTTTCCTTTTCCGACCTCTGTTCCTGCCCAAGTCTTGATGATTTCTGCCCTAAACAGAGCCGCCCGGGCGGCACGCTGAGGCAGGGAGCAGAGCGCATTCCTTGGGCACAGACAGGACAGTAACTACTAATACTAAATACAACAGGTGGAGTATATTTATCTAAAATGGCCTATTTGTTAAGCACACTAAATTTTAAGCAGCAGCTTCAAGCTGGCTGGACAGTATATACATGTAACATAAAAACGCTTATTACTAGAGGCGCCTGACTGGCTCAGGTCGTGATCCCAGGGTCCTAGGATCAAAGCCCCGAATCAGGATCCCTGCTCAGTGGGGAATCTGCTTCTCTCCCTCTCCCTCTGCCTGCTGCTCCCCCACTTGTGCTCTCTCTCTGTCAAATAAATAAATAAAATCTTAAAAAAAAAAGAGAAATCCCTTTAAAAAATGCTTATTACTCTCTTCGAAATTTAAGCTTATGTAATATTTGACTTGATGAAACACTTCTGTGGTTCGATCAGCTTCAATTGCACTATAACTTGGCCTTGAAAAACCAGATGCTCCTCACTGAACTGAGAAAGCACTGCAGATGAGGAATAAAGTTCTAGGTTTGTTATGAACTTAATAGACAATACGTAAGAGTTACAACTTTCTATCATCAAAGTCCTCACTTCCCAACGAGAGCTGAACGATAAATGCTCCAACTTAGGTTGAGGTTATTTTTATGAAGCCCTGGGCTGTGGCGTTCGTTTTAAGCTCACCTGACCAGAGCAGACGTATTTGCCTTAAAAGCAAGTTGGCAGGTTTCCCCTCCCTCCTACTATATGAGAACAGGAGAAATGTAGCTGATATGAACTGACAGAGAAAACAACTTTGATTCTACCTCCGCTCTCCTGATTGCTGGCTAGGTACAGGAATTACCTTTCCCTTTTCTCACATTTAAAAAATGTGAAATCCTTTCTTCAAACAAGTCACAAAAAAAGAGAAGACTTTTAAGTACACTTGTGGCCTCAGTGCTCTAAAAAATAAACAAAATTCGTAGTAAAATATAAAAAAATCCTTTAGAATCCACAGTTCATTTCACGGGAAAATAAGAGAAATTTCCAGGTTTCAGAAGGAAACTGTGAGTCCATCCACTGTTTTCTATGGCCCCTCCATGCCCCTGTCAAGCCTCCACCATCGTTTACTATGAACCAGTATAACAGGGCTTGTCTCCCCGGCAACTTGCCCCTCAAAACCATTCTCCTAGATACAGCCAGAGTGGGTGAAGATTTTAAAATACAAACACAACCTATTACCTTCCCGATTTAAATCCCTTCCCTTCTGTGATCAGCCATTGCAATTAGGATAAAGCCCAAAATCTTATCATGGACCCTGCCTACCACTTATAGCCTATTTCTAGCTGTACCAGTTTTCTCTGGGTCTCTGAACAAAGACATTTCTCTGCTGGACACATACCTCACTTTGCTCCCCACCCCAGACCCAGTTTTCTCTTAGCTAATTCCAACTCATCCTTCAGAGCTCTGCTCAATACCTTCATTGAAAGATGTTCCCTGATGTCCCCAAACCAAGACCGTCTCCCTTGATTGTACTCTATCACTTTTCTGTACATCTTCCTAGCATCTGCTACAATTCCAACTACACAAGGATTCAGTTGTTCCACACAGGTCTCTACTGCTACAATTTAAGCTCCATGAAGGGAGGGACTGGATCTGTCTTGTTCTCTGATATAAATAACATTCTATAAATACCCTGTGTTAGTCAATAGAACATAATAAAATCCCTGTACCAAGCATGGTATCTCCCACAGGTATCGAAAATATATGGAGTGAATGATCTATGTGTACATGAGGCTAGAATGGGAGTTAATTTGTCTCCACCTCACCCCTTATATTCTGCCCACTACTTTATTATAAGGTAAGGATTTCTTTAGAGTAAACATTTTAAGAATAACACTAACTTGTTCCAAGATTTTTTTTAAAGCCTTTCTTATATAAAGAAGTTTTACACTATACTCCCTGACAAAGTTTTATCACTCTTCTGCAGTTTAAAGTAAATATCCACGGCAATATACTTCATGTACTTCTAATTGTTGCAAAGTACCTATTACTTTAAACTCTTATTGTAAAACATTGACTATCAGTTGAAATATATAAGTAAACTTAATTACTTAGGTCTTTCCCTGGCCAGCGGTTGAGATTGATAAAACTGACTTTCCCTTCTACCTGAAGCATTTGGCTATAATTGAAATATTTAATTTTTGCATTATTAGCAAATCACATGTGTGTGAATAGCTCCCCAATCTAGCATAGCCTGATTTACTAAGGCGTTTCCTTGCCTATAATAATCTTATGTTATCAATTCAGACATAAGATTTGAGATCTTTAAAATTGAAGACAATGAAAGAAACAGTAACAGAAATTTCTGAATGTATATAAAGTTAGTTTGGGACAAAATAAGCCGTTCTCATGTTTAGGAATTCTAATTAATGCTTATCACCATGATACTTTTAGATTTAGTTTTATATTTGTTAGGATGACATTGCTTGTGCCAGGACTGGGAGCACTCAGATGTCCTGATTCCCATCCCAATGTTTTCCCAGTATCTGTACTACGCTACTTGTAATTACACAGCTTATTCACATACATTTTACTTGTGACGGAAACAGAAGCGGGATTACTGGGCTCCAAGTTTAAAGAAGGAAATACATACCAGAAATTTCAAAAAATAATTTCTGAGTTAAAGCTCAAGGTCTTTCTCTTATATATTTGTCATTAACATGGTTAACATGAAGCTGGTTTTTTAAAGTACTTCTTTCTAAAACCCTGACCATGATCTTAAAAAAAGACATTTTCTGGGACTAAAACTTCCTCTCTTCAGAATCTTAGACCAACTAAGATATCAAGCACTCTCTTCCTCTTTTTTTTTTCCTCTAACTCTAGCCTAAGAGAGAGCTGCTAGCGAGAATCACATAGCAATTCTACCCTAGTTCATTATGCCAAACTTTTCTCATCTTTTATGGTACACAGTAAAAGTAAAAAGTAATCATTATGTAGCATCAAGAGGGTAGTATCACTTAGCAAATCTCATACAACCTACAAATTTTTAAAAAATCACTATAGGCACTGCTTCTTGTTAGGAACTCTAGTCATACCCTCCACCCCAAACCCTTTAACAACCAACCAAAAAAGCTTGGTGGTGGAATAAGCAAAATATCAGAAGTATTTTTATTAGATTTTGATATATTTGATATTATAAAAAGTATGATGAATTTTTTCTTAGATTGTTAGATTTCTTAGATTTCTTAGATTGCTCATGAAGAACAATTCAGAACTTTTCATTGTTCCATAGGAACCTCATTTCCAATTCCTTAAGACTCTCTTGTGGTCCTTCTCTGAATCTCTCTAGATTTCCTAGGAGATATTTTATGGATTATTGGAATAGTCTGCTCAGTGCTGAGAATTTTAAAATCTACTATTTTTCATTTACCCATTCATGTAACAATGACAAGTCAGGACTACGATCGGCACTGGAGATAGATAAAAAACAGTGTCCAGCTCTAGCAGAGACTAAAGACTGCTCACCAAGTCATTTGTTCCTCTTCCTAGCGCACTGCCCGCCTACTTTTCCCAGCCTCTCTATTTAGGTGTGGCCATGTATCTGAACCCAATGGCTTATAGGCAGAAGTCTTGTGCGACAGTAGCAGACCCGGCCCATAACACTTCCTTCCTGTTTTTCAAAGTAAACATGTATTGAAACTGGATGAGCCACCAGATAGAACTTGAGACCCTAACTAGTGCTCAGGGTGCTGTCACTCGACAGAAACCCCTTGTTTGAACTTCTTTGAGGCAAGAAATAGACCTCTACTGCATCTAGCTACTTAGATGTAGGAATTTATCTCCTACAATGGCTAATTAATTAGTGCCCTAATTAATACATTATAGTAGAAATCAAAAAGAAACAGTATTTAATATTTTTTTGTGGGGGTGGGTGCTGTGAGTGGAAGCAGATCCAGAAAAGGGGCTCGGGGGCAGTGGGAGGAGGGGACTGGGAGGCCTCAGAGTCCTAAGGGCTCCCAGACGTCTCTTGAGGAACTCCGAGGTCCCCCTAGACATGGCCCTGGCCTCCATCCAGCTGGCACCCAGTCTGTTCTCGTCCCTTCCGCTGACCTGGCTCCCTGTCCCCGAAGACTGTACTCTGCAACTCCGAAGTGCCAGCTTCTTCTGCAGCCTTGGCAACACCTCCCACCCTGGAGCTGCTGGGCCTGGCACAAGGCATGGTGTGAACATGCCTGTAATCTCTGCAGGAACCAGTAAGGGATTGAACTCCCCATGCTGCTGCCTGGAGCCTCCAAGTGTCTGTCCCATGCCCCTTCGATTTGCAGGAGGTGGCCGAGGAGAGTAGCCTCTCACCATTTCCCAGGAATATAAGGAATGGAGGTATCGTGTCAAGGAGGGGACTGCTGGAGAAAAGGCTCCGAGAGACATTGGAATTTATATCCCAGATTTGTCGAATCTCAAAAGGGTTACAAACAAACACCCCAGTCCTCTCTCCACAGTCCTCTCCCTCAGTATTACCTTCTACCTTCCTTTCTCCAACCCCAGCCCCACAGTCCTCTCTTTTTGGGTACGTTGTTGCCAGCATTCTTTTGGAATTTAGAATGGGCCACCTCCCAGTGCTTTCATAGTGGTAAAATATGCTATCATCAAAGCTCAGAGGATGGCTTGACAGTCAGGCACAGAGGAGGTGACATATGAACTGAATTCTGAAGGCTAAGTGTCAGGCAAACTAAGGAGGGAAAGAGTATTTAAGGCAGGATTGCGTGTACAGGGACGTCTGGGTGGCTTAGTCGGTTAAGCATCTCCCTTCAGCTCAGGTCATGATCCCAGAGTCCTGGGACTGAGTTTCGAATTGGGCTCCTGGCTTCTTCCTCTGCCTGCCACTCCTCCTGCTTGTGCTTTCTCTCTCTGACAAATAAGTAAATAAAAGCTTAAAAAAAAAAAAAAAAAAAAGAATTGCATGTACAATGGCCAACAAGCAGGAAAGAGTAATTTCAAAGGATTAGACAAAGTTTGGGAAGGGCTCACTTTAAAGAGAATGTTGGAGACTCAAACCTAGAGAGGTAGAGTGGAGCAAATTAATGAGGAATAGATATCTGACAGGCAAAGAACAGGTGGGTAGAAGGCATTCTGGGCAGGAAAACAGAATGTGAGAAGCACAGAGTTATTAAAGAACACAGTGATCTCTGCAAGTTAAACACAAGTTATCAGAAAATTAAAGGTGGGAAAATGAGAAAGGAGTAGAAAGTAAGACTCTTGTTCTCCTTAATCTTGGGTCTGAAGATGATATAGCATAAGGAGTCTTAAGCAGGGAAATAATGGAACATATTTTCACTTTACAAATACTCCTCTGGCCAGAAGTCATGTGGGAAACAGATGAGATTTTATGTAGCCTTTTTTTCCCCAATTTTTATTTTTTAATTTAAATTCAATTAATTAACATATAATTTATAATTACTTTCAGAGATAAAGGTCAGGGATTCACCGGTTTTATATAATACCCAATGCTCACTACATCACGTGCCCTCCTAAATGTCCACCACCCGGTTACCCCATCCCCCAAACCCTCTCCCGTTTTATGCAGTCTTTTAACCTAACAGTACCGGGCCTTTTTTTCCCAACAAAAATGTCACTGCAATGAGTTTTCCCACTGAATTCTACCTTAATATTTGATGAGAGATAATAGTTTTAATGCTTATGGATCATCATAAAGGTGTACTGGATTAGGAAGGACTGGAAGTTGGGGGGCATGTCAGGAGGCTCTCAGTTATCCAGGACACTGATGGTAAGAGTCTGAGCTAGAGCTGAGTCAGAGAGAAAGAAGAGGGCAAGAATTTAAGAAACAGATTAAATAACTTAAAGAGGGGCCTTAGGTAGAAGCAAACATCAGAGATGACTTGAGTTATCTTAGGTGAATAGGGAAATGGTAATGCTAGTTACCCAAGAGGAGCACGACATAGAAGAAAATGAGAAGGAAGGAAAAATTTGGTTTTGGGAATGCTGATCCGGAGGTAACCAAGGAACATGCAAGTGGAAATGGTGAGCCTTCATTTAGAAAGAAATAGAGGCCCCGGCTGGCAAAAATCAGAAAAGTGGGGATAAACTGCAAAGCATCATCAGTGTCTAGAGGTCCCAGTAGAAGCCTGAATGAAAGCAACAGAGACTGGGGCCCCAGGGTGGCACAGTCAGTTAAGCATCTGACTCTTGATTTAGGCTCCGGTCGTGATCTCAGGTTCTCAGGCTCATGGAATCCAGCCCCACATCTGGCTCCAAGCTCAGCACAGAGTCTGCTTATCTCTCTCCCTTCGATCCCCCTTCCCCAGCTTGTGCACCTTCTCGCATTCTCTCTCATTCACCCCTCTCATTCTAATAAATTTTAAAAAATTAAAAAAAAAAAAAAAGGAAAGTAACAGACTGTGCAGGGAGAACAGAGAGGAGGGCCAGGTATGGACGCCTAGGGGCCATTTACATTTCAGCACCCAACTAACTAAGAGACTGAAGGGGGTGCCTGGGTGGCACAGTTGGTTGAGTGTCCAACTCTTGGTTTCGGCTCAGGTCATGATCTCAAGGTCTCAAGATTGAGCCCCATGTTAGGCTCCAAGATCAGCAAAGAGTCCACTTGAGATTCTCTCTCGCTCTCCCTCTGGCCCTCCCTACCATGCTCTCACTCTCTCTCTAAAATAAATAAAAACTTTTAATGGGATGCGTAGATACCTCAGTCGGTTAAGTATCCGCCTTTGGCTTGGGTCATGATCCTGTGGGACTGGGATCAAGTCCCACATCAAGCTCCCTGCTCACCAGGAAGTCTGTTTCTCCCTCTGCCTGCCGCTTTCCCTGCTTGTGTTAGCTTACTCACTCTCTCTCTCTCACTTGCTCTGACAAGTAAATGGGTAAAATCTTTTTAAAATTAATTAAAATAAATAAAAACTTTTAAAACAAAAATAGAAATTTATAAAGGGACTGAGGAAGTAGGAGGAAAGCACTTCTGATCAAGACCCCAAATCCAGAACAGTATAATCATAGCACACAACCAAACATGATAAATGCTACAAAAGTAAGGCCCAGAGGCTTCCATATTTGCTGATACACAAGTCTTTGGAGATCTCTTGAGGAAAAGTTTAGTGGAATGAAGGAAGAATAAAAGCCAATTATGGTGAAGAAGAGGAAGGCATAGATGTGAAACCATCAAATGTCATTTCCCTTTTTAGAATTTTTGCAAAATGGCTAGGGACTAAAAGAAATGAAGGCTAAACCAAAGATTCTCTTACGACGAAGATTTGAAAATGTCCTTAAGGTTTGGCAATGGTTCCAACTAAGGGAAAGGCACTGAAGATGAAAAAGCCTAGAGGGAATAATGATAGCTATGCTGGTGGTGAGGACGGCATGGCCCAGACTCCTCAAATCACTACGTTGCATGCCTGAAACTCATGGAACACCATGTGTCAATGACACTTCAAAAGAAACTCAATCCAAAAAAAAAGAAACTCAATCCTGGGGCAGGAGGGAGCCTGGGGATAAGGGGCAAACTCTTACAGGAGCAATGAGGTACACGTGAGGCCTCTTTTTCCATCATTCGGAATCATTGTGGCAGCTTCTAGTACTTTGGCTCTGAAGTGAAACCATTTCTAACTAAGGGTTCCACAAAAAACGTCCCTTCTGCACTAACTTCTGTCATCTTCAGAACGAACCAAAAGGATCCCTGGGTATAAAAGAGGGGAAACACCAGAAAGAGAGATGTACACACAAGAGAAGTATTAAGCATTGATTTACTGAGTACATCTGACTCATCTGAAAACCAACACAATTTCAGACCATCTGTAGCTACATGTTGTTTTGGTCCTATGTCCCAACCAGTTCTTTTAAAAACTTCATTGTAATTCATAATTTAAATGAAATATTTGGTATTTCAATGCCACTATCTTTGTGTCATTCCAGTCAAGTCAATAAATTTTTTCTATTTTGTCTCTACTTGTCTACGTTTAAAATAGATTATCTGCACTTATCTGCTTTGCTCAAGTAGACACTTAATAGTTGTGAGCATTTCCTAGAACAAGAGTTGACAAGGGATCTAGAGTCAGAATACTAGTTGGAGTCCCAGCTTTATCTTACACTAAATGTACAGAGATTCACTATTTGCATCACAGGAATAATAAACTTCCTTACTGAACTGTGAGATATCTGTTGAAAAAGGTCTCTACAAATACAGACTTGCACAGTTCTAAAGAAAAGTAACATGATAATACCCTGAATGAATGAACTTAACTTCACTTCTAGAAATTATATTTCATTTGGTAAACTACAAAAAATCAACCACCAAAGAGAGTTTCAAAAAAAAAAAACTTCCTTTGAAGTTCTCCAAGGGTATTACTGATTTCTGAGAACATATAAGAAAAATATGATTTGGGGGCACCTGGGTGGCTCAGTTAGTTGAGCATCTGCCTTCAGCTCGGGTCATGATCCCAGGGTCCTGGGATTGAGCCCCATATCGGGCTCCTTGCTCAGCTGGGAGCCTGCTTCTCCCTCTGCCTGCCACTCCCCCTGCTTGGGCATGCTCTCTCTCTGACAAATAAATTAAAAAATCTTAAAAAAAAAAAAAAAAGAAAAATATGACTTGGACAATTAACCTCTAACCATCAGAGTGAAATAACTGACAATAAGGACTTAAAGCATAGAGATCAAAAAACGGACAACTGATTCAAAGTAACTAAGCATCTTTGTGGCTTGGCATTTTACTTTTTTTTTTTTTTTTACATAAAGAAAAATTTAACTTCCAGATTGCTTTTATTCCTTTTTTTAGTGTCATTATAAACCCAATACTTGACTCTATTACATCTGCTACCCTAAAGCTCATTTAAGCTTTGATCTTTAAACAGTGTATATGTTTATAATCTCATCTATTATCTCATTATCTGTTTCTTCCTTCACTGCCTGGAATCTGCTTTTATTTTCTCATATGGCCTCTGTGTCATAAGTAGTTTCATATGTATTATAGAACCTTAATAAACACCTTTGGATCAATTTTATTTATATACTTACTTACTTAATTTGACAGAGAGAAACACAGCAAGAGAGGGAACACAAGCAGGGGGAGTGGGAGAGGGAGAAGCAGGCCTCCCACTGGGCAGGGAGCCCAATGTGGGGCTCAGTTCCAGTACCCCAAGATCATGACCCAAGCCAAAGGCAGACACCCAACAACCGAGCCATCCAGGTGCCCCTGATCAATTTTATGTGCTCTGTTAGAAATGTTCACATGTATGACTCAAATAATGATTCTGATTATTATAAAATTAGAACAGTACATAGGACATCTCTCCAGGTTTCTATGTTCATGGACAATCTTTTCTTAAATTAAAATGGGCTCATACTGACACACACTTCCTCTCTCAGGCTTTCCTACACTTATTCTAGGATGTATTTATTCTTTTTTTTTTTTTTTAAACATAGATCTTTATCTACTCCACAAATTTGCTCAAGTTTCCCAGGAAACTATCTGTTAATCTTTACTAAAGCAATAATTAGTGTACATCATCTTTTCTAATACACATTACAGTCATCTTCTTCTTGAGTTGGCCTGTTATCTTTTTCAAAAAGGTTTCTCATATAGTTGATTTTTTCCCCCAGTTTACTGTTAGTATTTTGCTCTTTCTGCTTTGTCCTTTTCACATGCTGTATGCTGTTTATATGTTGTTATCTTTGAGAAGTTGTGGCATGAAGTAAGGATTTTTTTTAAATTACTTTTTTAGTAATCTCCATACCCCATGTGGAGCTCTAACTCACAACCATGAGGTCAAAAGCTGCATGCTCTTTCAACTAATCAGGTGCCCCTAAAGTAAGGATTTTTTTTTTTTAAAGTAAGGATTTTTGATGAGAGGGTAGGCTCTTGATTTTTAGAAGAATTATAATCCATTCTAAGGCCTGAGGAAATATGGAGCTAATGAGCCCTGTGTTTATCAGCTTTGAAGTGTTAGCACCCTATATAAGCGGACTCAAGAAAAATCTTTTTTTTTTTTTAAAGATTTTATTTATTTGACAGAGAGAGGGAACAGTGAGAGAGGGAACACGAGCAGAGGGAATGGTAGTGGGAGAAGCAGGCTCCCCGCTGAGCAGAGAGCTCGATGTGGGGCTCAATCCCAGGACCCTGGGACCATGACCTGAGCCGAAGGCAGACGCCTAACGACTGAGCCACCCAGGCGCCCCTCTTTTTAAGATTTTATTTATTTGCCAGAGAGAGAGAGAGAAAGAGAGCACAAGCAGGAGCAGCAGCAGCAGGAGAAGCGGCTTCCCACAGAGCAGGGAGCCTGATGCAGGGCTCAATTCCAGGACCCTGGGATCATGACCTGAGCTGAAGACAGACACTTAACTGACTGAGCCACCCAGGCTCAGAGCGATCTAATAAATAGTGGCATATAGAATTGTGAGTGTCCTTGGAAAACTGACTAATCCTAGAACCTGTGGACATGCTCTCTTTACATTGATGGCTTGGCCCTTGTCGGAGACAGAAAATGAATACGATAAGGAAACCTGGCAGAAGGGAAACAGGCTGCCAGAATTTAGAAGCTGTTCCCCTGTCTGCTGCATTCAAGATTCAAGAGCTGAATCTTCACTCAAAGCCATAGTAATTCCTTGCTCTTGCCAGGCAAACTCACTACTTTTGTTCACAATGGAAATCAGAACCCTGCCCAGATTAGCTAGCTCAGCAAGGGATTGGCCCTACCACCCTCCACAGATCATTTTTGCTTCCTGACTCTATGAGCCTGCTCAGCTTGCCGTAACAAATACCATAGACTGGTCAGCGGAGAGAGCATGAATTTATTTTCTCGCAATTCTAGAGGCTGGAAGTTTGAGATCAGATTGCCAGTATGATCAGGTTTTTGGTGAGGACCCTGCTCCTGGCTTGCACATTGATGTGTTCAGGCTGTGTCCTTACATAACAGAGAGACAAAGAGGAAGTCTCTGGTGTTGATTCTTGCAAGGGCACTAAATCCTCCTTCTTTTAAGTGCCCCACCCTCATGACCTCATCTGAACCTAATTATTCCACAAACTCCCATCTCCAAAGGGCATCACATTGGGGGCTAGGCCTTCAACACAGGAATTTTGCGTAGGACATAACTTAGCCCATAGCACTAAAATATGAAGAGGAGGATTCTAGTAATTTCCTGAGGGATCTCCCTGTTCTTCACCAGATCCTATGATCTATTCTCAACAGAGGTTTTTTAACAATAGAAATCAGATAAGGTCCCTCCCTGTTCAAAATCCCCTCATGACCGCCCATCACACTTAGAGAAACTATTCCATGGACTCTACAGGTTCTGTATGATTCAGACTCTTAGTTCCTTCTCTGTTGACTTCACTCCTGCCATATCAAGTCTCTCAATATTCCTCAGGCATAGCACACTCACTTCTTCAGGGGCTTTGCAGTTGCTCTCTCCTTGGTTGGGAGCATACTCTTCCAGATATTTGAATGGCTTGTTCTCAGTCTTCATTTTCACCTCCTTAACTGTCACCTTCTTGGGGCACTCTACTTTCCCCAATTCCCATGAACTATATGTTTTGGTTAATATAAGTAACATTATCTTCTTCAAAGAACTTTATTTATGAAACTTCACCTTGTTTCTCTTTATGGTGTCAGTCACTAGAGCAGTGCCTGGCATACAGTAGGCAGTAAATAAGCATTTATCATAAAAAATAATTACAACACATAAGCCAACAACTGCCACATATACACTGTTACCCTAACTGTCTTTTGATTTCCATCTCCATATACCTAATTGCCTCCTTGGTGTCCCACCTTGACAATTTCCTAGACTTCTCAAATTAAATCTATCCCTTGAAACTTATGTCTTCTACCATGTTCCTCTTCACATAGTGATTCCAGCAAAAGCTGAGAGTCATCTTTAATTTGTCCCTCCTGTCTTTCGTATATACAGTCAATAACCGATCCTACTATTCATCTCTAAAACACACCATGACTCTTGTCCTCTTCGTCCATCTCTACCACTGCCACTCCTGTCCAAAATACCATCGTCTCTTGCTGGGAACACAGCATCTTCCAACGGATCTTCCCACATTCATTCTCAGCACCCCTCTAACCCTATTTTCTTTTTTTTTTTTTTTTAAAGATTTTATTTATTTATTTGACAGAGAGAGACTCTATCACAAGTAGGCAGAGAGGCAGACAGAGAGAGAGGGGGAAGCAAGCTCCCTGCTGAGCAGAGAGCCCAATGTGGGGTTTGATCCCAGGACCCTGAGATCATGACCTGAGCCGAAGGCAGAGGCTTTAACCCACTGAGTCACCCAGGCGCCCCTAACCCTATTTTCTAACCAGCAGCCAGATGCTGGGTGTTTATTTTAATACCAACAGTTAGGGACACCTGGGTGGCTCAGTCAGTTGAGACTCCAACTCTTGATTTCAGCTCAGGTCATGATCTCGGGGCTGTGAGATCCAGCCCCGTGTAAGACTCCAGGCTACACGTGAAGCCTGCTTGGAATTCTCCCTCTCTCTCTCTCTCTCTCTACCCCTAACCCCCCACTCAGGACTCTCTCAAAAAAAACCAAAAGGAATAGTTAATATTCTACTACATGCTACTCTGTTGGCATTTGAAGACAAAACAAACCAAACACGAGTTTTGGCCCTCCTAAAGATTAAAAAATGCAAATCTGTTCACATAACTACTCTATATAAAAACCATACAAATCTGTTCTCATCAACCTCAGAATAAGAGCCAGTGTTCTCACCTGGCCACGAGTACCTGTGTGATCTGGCCCTGTCTACTTCTCTGCCCTCAGCCTGTGCAGCTCTTCTATTCCTCTCAATTCTGGCTGCAGTGGCCTCACTGCCCTATGACACGGCCCCCTGCTCTTCCCCTTCAGAGTTTTCATACACAATCTTCCCTGCTTGGGAAGCTATCTCCCCCACTCTTGTCCTGAATAACCTCTGCTTCTTCTAAGCCTCAACTGAAACGTCCCTCCTCAATGATGCCTCCAGTGAAACAACGAATCAAAATGGAGTCCCTCCTGTTAAATTCTCTTCACAGCTCTCACATTTGGTTTTAACACAGTTGGTAATTACAGATTGATTGGTAACTGCCCAACAGCTGCTTGTGCCATTAGATTGGGAACTCCAGGAGTTCAGAAGTCATGGTCTGTTTTTTGAACTGCCACATCTTAAAAGGCTGAGCTTAGGGCCAGGTAAAGAATGAGCATTCAGTATTTATCACTGTAGCCAAAATAAGTGGAACACTCTCACCCCCAAAAAGTACCCAATGACGTTTTATCTTTGGCCCCCGAGGGGCCTAAAATAAAATGCACCAACACATTACTACAGCATACTATATGCCAAGTAACTGAGAAAAGTTAGTAGTGTCTAAACAATGGCTTTCATTGAAATTGTTTAGTTTTCTGTTCAGGAACAAAGTTTTCTGTAAGTAATACGAAACAATCATGTAATCATATTTCTTCTGGTAAGGAACTTACACTTAGTAATTATGTGTCTTCAATTGTTTAAGGCATACCTTTAAATCTATTTTTCATGATCAAACTGCCAATTTACTAATCAAAGTGTTGGGATTTCATTATCTAAGTGAAATTCTTCTACACAAAAAACTGTGAAGTCACATGTGTTCTATCCAGTGATTGAGTTACTCTTAGCTAAAATTACTTTGCCATCTTTAACATGGAATGTGACATTGATTTTTTTCCCCCTCAGGTTTTATTTAAGTAATCTCTACACCCAAAGTGAGGTTCTAACTCACTACCCTAAGATCAAGAGTCACACGTTCTTGTGAGTGACCCAGCCAGTGACGTCACTAACACAGATTTTTAAAGCCCTGAATATTATTTTGTTTTCATGTAACAATTATTGTTATTAACAACCACAAAAGGCCTCCTCTCTAAATCCAGTGTTTTTAATGAAAACACAAAAAGCAGGGGCGTGTGGGTGGCTCAATGGGTTAAAGCTTCTGCCTTCAGCTCAGATCATGATCTCAGGGTGCTGGGATCCAGCCCCGAATCCGGCTCTTTGCTCAGCCGGAGGGAGGAAGCAGGGGGAGCCTGCTTCCCCCTCTCTCTCTGCCTACTTATGATCTCTCTCTCTCTGTCAAATAAATAAATACAATCTTTAAAAAAAAAAAAATACAAAGAGTGAAGTAGCCAATCACAATAGGGGACTATACTGGGATCAAGCCTGAAGAAATTGGTTATAACTGACTAAATCAGGTGGAAGGCCAAAACCAAGATATCTCAGCAAGACTGGCAATCTAGCCAGGGCCATGGACTAAGAATGGTTTTATGTATTTAAATGGTTCAAAAGTAACTAACAGAAGTATTTCATGATGTCTAAAAATTGAATTAAATACAAAGTTCACACGACCAGGTTTACTCGCTTACATCGTGTCTGTCTAGGTCTACTTTCACGCCATGATGGCAGAGTTTGGTAGTTGCAAAAGAGGCTTCTCACGTTTTTTTACCATAATCTCAGTAATCTATTTTACATCGAGAGCTGTGTACCCACACAGACACAGAGCCAAAAAGTTTCACAAAACAATATTCACACGATGACAATGTGCTCTACTGTGTTCTGCTCAATTCCATTTCATTTAAACCATATTTATAATATTATTTCTGATTCTGACCCACTAATGACTGCTACTCACAGTTTGAAAAAATTAATTTGGATGGGCTTTCTCAACCTTGGTTACATAATAAATCACTTAGGAAGCTCTTGAAAAAACACTAGGCTCCACTTCAGACCAGTCAAATCAAAATCTCTGGGCACCTGGGGATTACTCTTCAAGAATAGCAAGCAAACCAACGGCCACTCCAGTTCATCTTACTGTGGAGCCTGGGCCCAGAACTACTAATCCCCTTGCTATTTAAAGCAGGGGTCTTCAGAGCAGAGTTTGTTAAAATGTAGAATCCTAGGCCCCAACCCAGACCCACTGAATCAGATTCTGCTATTTAACAAGACACTCGGGTAATTTACATGCCTGTTGAAGTATGAGAAGCTCGACTCTAAACCAAGAAAACAGTTCGATTCACCACCGCAGCACTGGGTTATGCTCTTCTCTTTGGGAAAGGAAAATTAACATATTTGCCTCGGGTTAGTATTGAATGTGGACCTACAAGGGGAAACGTGAAATGGCAAAAATAAAATACAACCAAAGAGAAAAGCTATTTCCCGTGTGGGAGTTTCTACCTGCAGGACGCACTCCACTCCAAAAAAGGGGGGTGGAGCTGGAATCCAAGACCTTACCATGAGTGACTTTTGTGCCAAACCCAACTAGACATCTAGGCAGGGTCCACGCTGATTGCAACCCTGCCCTCCCCCTCTCCTGTGGCCCCAGTCAGACCCATTGCACAGCTTTCTCTCATCCAACCTCTGCACCTGGGCCAGAACCAGACAGCTTCTAGGAATTGGAGTATAGGCTCTGCTACCGTCCATTTGATCAGAAACATCCGTGCTTCAGAAAGCAAAGCTCTCTGGTGCATTTCATCCCAGTGAGATCAAAGGCGGAGTTTCTGAGTTTCCTCCGGCTGCTGAATCTGAGGCTTCCCAGGGACACAGTGAGTCACAGAGGAGCCACGGAGGGGTGAGGTCTCCAGCAACCTACACAAACTCCTTGGCAACTGGAACCGTGGACGGAAAGTTTTCCCTCTGTAATTTCCTCAGGCCTCTTCTACAGTTTAAACTATTTGTGTTCTCACAGCATTTCCAAATGCTGGTTTTACCCTTCACTGACCTGCGCAACTCTATTTGGCACTGTTAACTTTTTAAGTGCTGGTAAGAGACAGCAACATTTAGTTTAGACTTTGTTCTGGTTTTGGCGGAGACAACATAAAGCGGAGGTCCTCGACTTAGAAGCATGTATCAACAGAAATTTAATCAAATAACACGAGGTCTAGACACGAGTATCAGAAGCCATCCCTCTTTCTTCACAGCTCCCTTCCAAAACAAATACAAACAATAAGAAAACAAACCAAGAACAGGCCTCATTTAAGTTGACCGCATGTTCACCTCTCTAGAGAAGCTTTCACAAGTTCTCTTGGATGTTAGCGCTCTCAGTCCCCGTGGTGAGAGCGAACTCTTCCTAGAACAGTGGTTCTCAAAGTGTGGTACCAAGAGAATCCACTTCACCCAGGAACTTGATAGAAATGAACATTCTTGGGCTTCAACCCCAACCAAACCTAGTAACTCAAAAGCTCTGAGGTTGGGGCTCAGCCCTCCATGTGGTTCTGAGGCATGCTAAAATTTGAGGACCTCTGTTCTAGGGAATAACAAAATAGTTATCCCTAGATATCCAAGTAGTCATCTAGGGAATCGCTAAATTCACACCAGCTATAATTTAAATTGGTCTCAAAGACATGTTGACCATGTTTCAGAAAACAGCTAGTTCCAACCCACACTACCTTTAAAAAAAAAGGCTTTTAAAAAAAAAGTTGAGTTTATGAAATAGGCCTCTGAGCATAGAAAGATTAAGATCGACTTTTTATGGTCACCATAGCACTTTCCCAGTAAGTGCTTAAAACGCTGTATAAACATTACCAAGCCTTGTTAGTCCTCAGTTACCTTATGGGTGGGTCATCTTTTGTTGACGATGTACTCCAATGGAATGAATCTGTCAGAAGGAAGAGAACACATTGCTCTCATTTTGCCATTGGGTTAGAACTTCTAGTCGATAAACTAGATAAATTAATGTCTACATAGACTTAAAATGTCTCCAAACAAGGCGAAGTTGACTTATCACCATTCTCTTAGCAAGAACAAACCTCTGTTCCCCAACGAGGTGCTTTAAAAGCTAAAAGGTTAAGTTAACATGCATATAAATACCAAGACACATGCAGTGTCTACAATGTTTGCCCAATGAATCATAAACTATGGTTTATCCTGATTTCTGAACAAAAAACAGACTGAAAGCTGCTGCCCAATCCTCTGACACAGCTGTAGTTACTAGAGGAGCTCAAGCCCAAGATCTATAAAGGCTCGAGGTAGAAATATCTTGGGATAACACTCATATATGTTAAAGATTGTCAAATAACAACAACAAAGGGATTAGAGGCAAATGATTTTTTATTTATAACTTTAAAAAAGAAAGAGGGTAAATTTGGGGTAATATTTTAAAACCACCCACATGGTTTACTGGAAAGGCAGAAAAAGAAAATTCCAGGTGGAAAGAATTTCTTTCTGCTTGAAATTTACATATCATACATTTATTAAATAATTATTATTTATTTTAATTAATATAATTAATATTTATTAAATAATAATTATTAAATAAAGAATAAAAAATTCTTTAGTCTGTTAACTTGGTCTTCCCTCTCTCTTCACACTTTGAGGTCTCCTTGCCTAAGGGATCAAAAGTCATCACTGGGATGAGTATTCTGACTTATAATTATTGATCACCAAGGAAACACAGACATTTTGGTTACTCACAAGCTGTGAGATATTGAGCAAATTATTAAAGCACTCAAGAGATTGTTATCATTTCTGCAACAAAATTATAATACGTTTTTTAAGATTTTATTTATTTATTTGATACAGAGAGAGAGAGATCACAAGTAGGCAGAGAGAGAGGAGGAAGCAGGCTCCCCGCTGAGCAGAGAGCCAGATGCAGGGCTCGATCCCAGGACCCTGAGATCATGACCTGAGCTGAAGGCAGAGGCTTTAACCCACTGAGCCACCCGGGTGCCCCCAAATTATAATACTTTTTATATAGTTCTTGATAGGAGACATCCTACACATTCTACCAACAGGATTTTGTCTTAATAAGGGGGAACAAAGTGGAGAAACACAGCAAACATTAGTTTGGGTATTTTATTTTGCTTTGCAAACTAAGTACCAACATGCCAAATTTCTTCAGTTATCCTAGATGTCTTTTCACCTCAAAATGTCCAAAGAGAAGTTATTCCCCCAGGCAACAAAGTCTCTCATTTTTCATCAGTGTTTACCAGCCACATTATTCCTATTAATCAAGCTAATCACATCTATTACCTTCTTTATAACCTAATAAATCCAAAGAACATCACAGAACTACCATCTCCTCTGGTTTTTTTTAAGATTTTTTTTTTTTTTTTTTTGACAGAGAGAGAGAGAGAGAGATCACAAGTAGGCAGAGAGGCAGGCAGAGAGAGAGGGGGAAGCAGGCTTCCCGCTGAGCAGAGAGCCCAATGCGGGGCTTGATCCCAGGACCCTGAGATCATGACCTGAGTTGAAGGGAGAGGCGTTAACCCACTGAGCCACCCAGGCGCCCCCATCTCCTCCTTTGTAACATCTCCCTTACCTCCACTTCCCCCTGCCTCATCCTCTTGTGACTGGACTATTACAATAATGTTTTATGTAGTTTTCTGGCTTGCAATGTCTTTTTTTAGTTAGTCTTAAGAGTGTAGTGGATGATTAGACAACCCTCCAGTACCATACTGAATGGGTCTGACTCCTAGCTCCACCCTTTCATAGTTGTATGAACTCAGGCAACTTATTTCAACAGAAATAGCTCCCATTTTTTCACCTGAAGAATGGAGATCATAAAATTATCTTTTTAAAAAATTAAGGGATGCAATCAGTACAGTACTTCATTCAGAGCAAGCACTATATAAATGTTAGCTTATTTTTTTATTCATTGGCCAATTAATCTTACTAAATCAGATTGGATCATGTCATTGCCCACTCAGGAAAAATTCCAGAATAACTTCCCAATGCCAGAAAGCTAGATTCTAGGAGCGCCTGTCACAGTCAGCAGAACATGTCTTGGGGTTTTAAGTTCAAGCCCCACATTGGACGTAGGGACTAGCTAAAAATAAAATCTTAAAAAAAAGTTAGATACTAGAGCAGAATATTCATAAATGACTGATAATTTTATTGAAGAACAAGTATTCTACATATTCCTGAAAATAATGCCCTTACTTCAAAGAACCATGTCAACTAACACAGAAAGGACAGCTGGTATTTGGATGCTAATACAGGGGAGAAAAAGAGGTAAATCATACCTATTAATTCACCTGTTTCATTGGTAATTCCTCACAATCCAACCTAGAGGGCCCATGTGCAAGACAGCCTCTCACTTCTAATAGGTGCTGCGTCATCTTTTCCCCTAATTCTCTATTGCTTCAACTTCTTAATGTCTCAATTCTAAACACCCTAGTTTTTTCCCCTATGACAACCTTACAGGTGGGGGGCCTATAGTTCACCTAGTTCCAAAGAATCTGAGAACACTTAGAAAAATGTTTACAGGAAAAAAAAAGTGCTTACAGTAGGAGGTAAAAATACCTAATACCCTCTTAAATAAAACTGAAATTTTTAAATGTAGCCAAATGACCCCTCGTAAGATTTGGAGTATTCCAACCAATTTTCCCCAAAGTGTCTGAGTTAGGCCCAATAAAATGCATCTATCTATATTTCTACATCTATTTATCTGTCCATTAGGCAGGCAACTGGCACATCGGGTGGAGGGTGGAGTTGTTGGTTTATGACATCTGATAATGAACTAATTATCTGAATATGATGACATATTCAGGTACTCAAAGTTCTTCTAAAAGGCGAACCCATTGCACTGGAGAAGTGGGAGGGAAAGCTGACACTTCCCTGCAAAATAAATTTTGAGGTTATTCAAAATAAAACTGAATGTCTCTGAATAAATGTTGAAATAGTGCGAAAGAATGCAGCTTATTTTAAAATAATCTCCTGGGCGGGTGGGGGGTTCCCAGAGAAACGTAGCTATGTGGAAAAGCTACATCTCAGTTCTAAAGAAAGAAAATACAGGATGAGGCTCAAAACAGATCAGCTGAGATTTAGAATGCAGGATTATTTTTCCAGAAAGTGGAACAAATTTGCTTCTCAATGTAAGAAAGAAAGTGAACAATATCCTTGCCACACTCTGATGTAATAAAAATATTATGAGGAACAGAGAAAAACTGTTTCAAATGTTCACTTATGGGGGAGTTGACGACATGACCAGTTTTGCCCTTGGTAGTCCAGGTTTTTTTTAAATAAATAAATAAATAAAATCACACACACAAACCTTGGTGTGATTGTCTGTAGCGCCCCCTTTAGCTCTTAAAAGTGTCTTGGTTTAGATAAGTTTTAGGTTCAACCTATATATGTAAAATTAGATGAACAACATTTTACATGCTTATTTTCGGATTTGCAAAAGTAGAGCTCCAACTCCAACTACCTGCTTCAGAAGGAAACAAACCAATGTAACTTTCTAAACAGGTATTGCTTCTAGGATGTGAGGGCTGCCCAACTTTGTTTTACCTATTATGGCAATAATTCTTGTGTGAATTTGTCAATTCCAGTGTCTAGTAGGAATCACCATTTAGTTCTTTCTATTTGATAAATCACCTGTATAAGGCCGCTAGGAAGGGCGTGGACTGCTATAAATGTGAGGTGAGACAGAAGTCCCCTTGAAGTAGGGATTAAGGGGAGTGCATAATCTGAATACAAGTTCCCTTTACAAATCCTAGAAAGATCAATATATTCATAGGTTGCATGACAAGTGTAAAGATCAACTGAACTCTCAGGTTAATCTTTCTGACCCAATTCCCCCAATTTTCCATAAAAATGCCTTTTTAAGTCCTTGTGACTTGAAGATCTTTCCCATTCATGACTTGTCTAGAAAAGCAGAAGACACTTCTAGGTTATAGGGAGAGGTCTTACAGGGAGCCAGAAGAGTCTAGTATTTCACTGGAATATTGCCGGCTTACAGATACTGAAGGAATCTACACACAGCTCTTTAGACAGATGTCTCCAGAGATAGCCCAAGTTTGTGCCAACTCCTTTCTGCGCCATGAAATCCCATTAGAAAACTATTAAAATGGACAACAAAGGTGGAATTTTTTTAACCATAGTCTCAAGCTAATCTAGGGAAACACCATCCTTATGTTCTCTCAAACTTCACATATCCTTTAATGAATAATGTATTGATTACAGGAGATGACATGTGAGAACATTCTTTGTAAAGAGGTTGTACAAATAGAAGGCATTATAATGGTTAAAATTTCACTGGTCTGAATCCTCCGGATTTCGTAGGGCGCTTAGCCCCAAGACTGTACAGTGCCAGAGCTGAACTGAAACTAGATAGTAGAGGTGATGTTTACCACCCTGTTCTCCTTGTAAGTGGGTAGGAGGTGTGGCAAATGCTGTTGCAAGGCTAGTGTGTTTACTTCTCCCTCCTCAAACTTGTTTTGGCAGTCGGGTGAGCTAGCCAACTTCTTCTGAAGAGGTATAGTGGGGGTAGAGTTTGGTTAGGAGTAAATACTTGTCCTACTGACCACGCTCTTTGCACAGCAATTTCTCATTGACTAGGGGTGTACTTGTCTTTTCGTATTTGAGTTCAACATTTATGCTTCAAAAATTCTGTACTTCTTGCTTCTGAAGTCCAGAGAGGCAAATGAAAGGGAAATCAAAAAGAGAAAAACAAAGAGAAAGAGAGAGAGAGAAATGAAGGTGGAGCAGAAAGAAAGCTAGAAAAGCAAGAGAATAGAGAAGAAGAGAATGAGATGGAAATTTCTATTGGGTAAAGACCCTTTTTATTCTGGGTTTCAGTTTCCTCTTCCGTAACACAAGGATAATAAAGTAAATACCTTTGAGGTAAGTTGGGAGGATTCTATAAGCTAAAGTATTTAAAGGGTACGTAGTAGTACCTGGTGTATTGCTAGTGACCAAATAGTAGTAGTAGTAGTATAATGGGATTAGTAGTACAAGGAATAATTTGTAAAAGTCACATTTGCATCAATCTATCTTTAGCCAAAGATGATCCTTTTTTTTTTTTTTTTTTTTTTTTGGAGAAACCATAATGCATCCCCTTCCTGAAATGTATGGTAGTATGGTAGAGGTGATCTGATCCTTGCCTCTGGTAACCATTCCTGGTGCCCATGACCCAAGTATGCAGTGACTAGGTACAGATGGTACAGATCTGCTTCCTCTGGACCCTAATTATGAACCTATGATTCTTGTGTGGCCATGGTTCTTTTAACAGCCTTGGTTTACGTTTCAATAAAAATGACATGATTCATCAAATAACTCAGGGCCTTTTGCAATGGAAATAATTAGAAAGTAGTCAGAGAAGCCTCATGGGTTGCGCCTCACTGAACAGTCATGCCCTGAATCCCAAGGGTTATTTGGTGCCAAGCCTGAACAGCGGCCACCTGGGTTCCGGAATCATCTGGTTTGACTTTGGATGGTGTAAGAGACAACAGAAAAAGACAGCTCACAAAAGGCCTTGAGAAATCCTTTTCAATTATAGGTGTGGCGTTTTCAAAATTACCCTGTTTTCAGTGAGCTCAGCTCCACCCAGAGGAGAGAAGTCTGTATGTAGCTAGCCCAAGAGAAATGACTTTGTTAAAGCTCTGCATATAAAAATACAGAAGGAAGGTGGGGAAGGAAGCTGAGGCCTCTATCTTTACCCTCCAGTGTCTTGTTTATATGAAGCAGGAAATCATGTACTTATAAGCTCAGCCCGCAAACTCCAAGAAAGATACCTAAGGCAAAACAACCAGGTCCTGCCTTATGGCCAATCTCTGAGACATCTTCTGTGGTCTCTCTCTCTATTTTTTTTTTTTTAAGATTTTATTTATTTATTTGACAGAGAGAGAGATCACAAGTAGGCAGAGAGGCAGGCAGAGAGAGAGGGGGAAGCAGGCTCGCTGCCGAGCAGAGAGCCCAACACAGGGCTCGATCCCAGAACCCTGACATCATGACCGGAGGGGAAGGCAGAGGCTTTAACCCACTGAGGTAAGGCTTTAACTCACCAGGTTAAGGCAGAGGCTTTAACCCACCCAGGTGCCCCTCTTCTGTGGTCTCTTGAATTTCTGCTCCTACCTCGGCTAAGAGAAATTCTATGCTTCAGTTAATTATCATCTAAGTCACAATGTAGCAATTGAAAAAGATTCAAGCAGTATTCAGAGCATTCTGTCACAGAAAAGTACTAGCAATTTGAGAATATAATTTTCATATAACCAAATACCTAAAAACACACTATGTGCCAGGAGGTCGAGAAACACCGATTACCTTTTTTTGTACTGTCTTTTGGAAGTCCTTGTGTACTCTACAGATCTATTCTTGCACCGGTCTTGCATGAGGGAACAGCTGTAATGCCACAAGACTACTATAGAAGAGAATAAATCACAGAAACTTGGAACTGAAAATGACATTCAAAATTATCTAGTTCAGTGGTTCTTGTTGCTAGCTGTATATTAGAATCAGCGAGGAATTATGCACACTACCAATACCAAGCCCTACTCTCCAAAAATTCTGATCTAATTGTCCTGGGTTGAGATCTAGGCTTAAAAAATGTGATTATCAAAGAAAAGGATAAATGTATTAAGTGCATAATTAATATACTGAATTAATTAATGCATTAACAAGTAATAAACGTATTTCGGACACCTGGGTGGCTCAGTTGGTTAAGCCATTGCTTTCCGCTCAGGTCATGATCCCAGGGTCCTGGGATCCAGCCCTGCATTTGGGCTCTGTGCTCAGTGAGGAGCCTGCTTCTCCCTCTCTCTCTGCTGCTCTGCCTGCTTGTGCTCTCTCGCTCTGTCAAATAAATAAATATAAATCTTAAAAACAAAAAATAAACACATTTCTAAGAAAGTTGGAAACAAAAGCAAGTATTTGGAGATGTGATCTGGATTTGCTCCATCTGGTGTTCCAAGCACCCAATTTCCAACATTTTGAGGGGCGTTCTCCACACCACCATCGTCTGGGTACACCAGCTGGGGGTCTTACAATTCACCTCGGTTCTGACACTGTACCCACCAGTAGGGTCAAGATTCCACAGATGGAGGCTTCGGCTCTACAGGCCCAGGTCCCTCTCCCACCCCACTCCCGACCCCAGCAGCAAGCCCAGGTAGTTACTTGTGCTTCTGACCGACCAGCTGGAGAGCAGAGGCTCCCACAACCCTCTCCTTCCTTTCAATTCATTGGTTAGGGCGGCTCACAGAACTCAGAAACGTTTTACTTACTAGAACGGGATGCATCTCAGGAACAGCCAGATAGAAGAGACCGCAGAGCGTGGCGGGAGGAACGAGCCGAGGGCTCCCACGCCGCCTCTTGGGGTTTTACTTTCCCCGCCTCTCCACCTGCTCACCGCCCGAAAACTCTCTGAACCCCGTCCTTTAGGGATTTCTCCAGGGACCTCGCTACAGAGACAGGATGGACTAAACCACAGGCCTCCGGCCGCTCACTTAAACCCCAGGCGCTCTCTCTTCCCGCGAGGTTCAGGGTGGGACTCGACGTTGGACCCTCGCATCACGTGATTCCTTCTCCTAGCAACCAGCCCCGTCTTCAGGGGCGGTCAAAAAGGCACCTCATTAACGTAACTCGAGACACCTTTGTCGCTTTTATCACTTAGGAAATTCCAAGGGCTCCTGGAGCCCTGTGCCAGAAACGGGAAGACCAAATGTCTATTTCGGATTAAAAATCACATCACACTTCTGTACTTCACTTTGACGACTTGTACATGCAATTAAAAAAATAAGTAAAACTTGAGTACTGGCTCAAAGGTAAACTCTGAGGACGCCATTAAAAAAATGAATAGTGGTTTTGAAAATATATCCCCGGGGATACCTGGGTGGCTCAGTCAACTGAGCGTCTGCCCTCGGCTCAGGTCATGATCCTGGGGTCCTGGAATCGAGTCCGCCGTTGGGCTCGGAGACTGCTTCTCCCTCTGCCTGATGCTCTCCCTGCTTGTGTGCTTTCTCTCTCTCTCTCACAAATAAATAAATAAAATATTTTTTAAAAACATGTATATGTATATGTATGTGTATGTGTGTGTGTGTGTGTGTGTGTGTGTGTGTGTGTATGTGTATGTGTATGTGTATGTGTATATGTATATGTATATGTATATGTATATGTATATGTATATGTATATGTATATGTATATATCCCCGGAGGCGCCTGGCTGGCTCAGTCAGTAGAGCCCGCCACTCTTGATATCAGGGTTGCAAATTCATGCCCCGTGTTGAGTGTAGAGAGTACTTAAAAATAAAACCTTTAAAAATTAAAATTAAAACATGGTTCCCCAACTTTTTTATATTCTTACCTTCAAGAAGTAGAAATTTCTGCAGCGGCAGGACCGGAGCCAACGAGGTTTATGCGGGACAAATTATTGCTAAATGAAGTAGAGCCTAATTTCCCTCCCCTCGAGGGTGGGCTGGATATAGCGACTTGCTTCTAACCAATAAAACGAAGCAGAGTTGGTGTGTGACTTCAGAGATACGTCATAAAAAGGCCCCGTTGCTCTTTCTCTCCCATCTCTTGCTCTGGGGAAAACAGCTGACGTACCAGGAGGACTCTCAGCAGCCCTGAGAAGCCCACGTCGTGACGAACTGAGGCCTCCTGCCACCAGCAATCTCCGCGAGCCATCTAGGAAGTAGATCCTCTAGCCCAGGTCAAGCAATCAGATAACTTCTGGTGAGGTTGCAGCCCAGCCTGACGGCGTGACGGCAACCACCCGAGATCCCTTGGTCTAAAAGCTCAGAACTTTCCCGAACCTAAATTGTGTGAGTTGGTGTGTGTTGTTTTGAGACGGGAAGCTTTTGTGCAATACAGCAATAGAGAACCAATACAGTGATACACGGTCCTTGGCTCCCCCAAATGTGTAACCAGCTGAAGAAAGTAGGTTACAGCTCTGAAAACATAATGCGCTATGAAAGGCCTTCAAGGTTCTACCATATGAAGAGGACTGCTGTGGAGTGGAACTCCAAAAGAGGATATCCACTTCATGGTCTTTGTGATTGAGTGCACTGAAGCTTAGCGATTCAGAGCCTGTGTGGCAGTCTAGATTAGGTAGATAGGTATGGAGATAGGGAGCTAGACTGACAGACGGATGGGAACAATATTATACTTTGGGAATCCTCCTCGGAGTTGTGAGATGTCTGAGGAAGACAATGATGGAACTAGTTCGTCAGCCTTGACCTTTAAGTAGCTTATAGAGGTTGCATGGAACAAGCTACTAAAGCAGACAGTTGATCAGTCAGATTAAAAGGAAAATTTCAAGTAAGGTCGTTGATTAATCATTGTGCAAGCTTACTTTTCGCGGTGTTATTACTAACTCTGTTCTTGCCGTTGTTTATTTTCTGTATCTTGTATTTTCCTTAATCTACCAGCCTCTTGCCTTCAGTCTCCATATTTATGAAATGACTTGGCTCCTGCCAAGTTGATTGGATAAGAGGTTGACGACCTAATTCAAACTGGAACCTGAGATACATTTGCAGGAATTAAGAATTGAGATATGGTTGAGGTACTCTCTTACATGGAGGATAGGTTGGTATCTGCTGTCAACCCAGGAAGCACCGAAACCTAGTCTGAAGAGAGAGAGAGAGAGAGAGAGAGAGAGAGAAACAGAAATAGAGAAGAGAGCTCTCTAGCATAACCTGTAATTTTATAATAAATTATCAATTTCCCCTTAGGTTACAGGTGGAGCTTTCCTGCAACCAAAAGATTCCAGCTCTCACACTCTTCATATTTTACAGTTTAGACTATTAACATTAAAAGTGATTTGAACTTTGTCTGTTGCATATTGTAATAAGGTCCTGATGGCAAGACATCTATTCTTTTGCACTTTAAATGATTTTCTTTTTTCTAAATTGAAAAACTTCCCAGAGAAATGGTACAAGTAAAAGAATTTATAAACAACATCTGTCTAACTCATGTTATTGGTTATTTGTATAAACATTTGTCTTATTACTCACACAAGGTTTTTTTTTTTTTTCACTCCCCCCCCCTTTGGAAAAGAATAATCCATGATTTCCTGTAAGTAGAAGAGCCAGGGGAATTTTTTTTTAATTCTGATCTAAGTTGTTTCTTCACTTTTCATCATAATACCTACTATTGCCACATTCTGCCAAGAAAAATCTGACCTGATATGAAGCTTTAGAATAATTTTGATTTAAAAAAAAGTTTCAATAGCAACAATGGGTCAATTTAAGTCGAAAGGATGGACATGCTCCCATAAGTCATTGAAGAGATACAAAGAAGCTGGCCTGATAAACCTAAAAAATGTTTGAAAAAACATAACATGCCTTTACAAAAAAAGTATCATTATTATCATAATTCAGTCAAATAGAAACATCTTTATTTTACTGTATCTGATTAATTGGATGGATAACAAAGACTTAGAAATGCAGCAATACCTCCATGTCTTTTTCCAACAGTGTTTGAATGATTTTAAATTCCAGAAGAGCAGTGAGTCTTTTTTTCATCATGGGCTTTTTTTCTTTTGTTTCGGGGGAAGAAAAATATCAGGCTTAGTAGTCAAGTCTAGTGTAAGAGATTGTTTTTCAGAATATTTCAGCTCTTCTTTGGGGCATTGACCTCAGGTCTGAAAATTACAAGATGTTTCCTCATGCAGCCTGTTCTTTGGAGGACTCTTTCATAACTCTGGTATCTACCCCCAGGCTATCTGTTCTGGCCCAGAGGATTTATCTTTTTATCTCAGGGAATTTTTAAGGATTGTAAACATGTATGAGAGTATCACGATTTCTGTGTTCCTTTTCTGAAAAGCTTTAAGTTCTTATTTCAGCTTCTGTCTTTTCCAGAATTGTCGTCGTAGCCATTTTTACTGGTTCTTACACTTGATATTGATGCTTTCTCATGGTGGCTGGTATTGACTCTGTTCGCTCATTTCTCCCTCATTTTTTATTCCTTATATTTGTTGAAGGGACCAACAAAATACAAAACAAGAATATTAGTTTTGAAAGTGTTTGATTCCTACCTGGCCCCTGAGGAGAGTGTGGTAAGAGTTGGAAGAAGTCATGCTGAGATTGTGGGTGATTTAAAATGCTAGAATAGGGCAACAGGATAGCTGGGTTGGGAAGAGCAGTGTGTGCATGATATTATGCCCCAGATAAGGGTGGGCCATCTGAGGTGGTGGCACTGGAACCACCCTCCATGTGGTAGGGGCTGTTGGTCCTCCTATATCTGCTTCTTCATGGTGTATAGACAGGAAGGGCCACCTGACTGAGTTCTGGCCAATGAACTTCTAGTTCTAATCACACATGTCCCACGAAAAGCTTCTGCTCTCTCTTTTCTAGGCCACCTGCTAAGAATGAAGGATTCTGAGGGTCTAAAAGATGACGCTACCACAAGACAGAAGCAGCCGGGACTCCTGAGTCATTGCTTTGAGGAAAGTTATATTGGACTTTGCCTCACAAGAAATAAAACTAGATTAAGCCACTGAAAGTTGGTGTTTGTTTATTACAGTAGTTAGTACTAATTATCCTTGTATAATATCTCTTTGGTTCTGATGTTGGGTTTGATACTGTCAGAGTAAGAGAATAAAGAAAAGAATAAATAAGCAGGAAAATATTACTCAGAGAAGGATGTTGGGTTGGGGGGTGGTGAAGGGCAGGAGAAAATAAATGACATTGGGCATAAAGGGTATCCTGAGATAGAAAACATTTCATAGATGTACTGCTCTAATTTTAGACCTGAGCAAGTCACCTCTAAATGGACCTCTGATTGTGTAAAAGTAAACGGACATATTCTGACAACTACGTTTAAAAGAATATATGTATTATGCAACTGCAAATGAAGCACAATAAATTAAGTTTACTTGAAATATTGAGTAGGAAAAATCAGAGATCAAATAAGTTCTTAAATACATAAAAAAGAAGGATTTTAAAAATGAGGTACGCTACGTGTATTTCAAAATGCCAGGGGGAGAAACAGAGAGGCTGAAAGCCCTAAGCTTGCTGCGAGGAGGGTGCTGTGAGGCAGGGCACTGTGTTTGGAGATGTTTGGACTGTCTGCAATTAAATATGAAGCCTGCTGGGCCTGGGAGTCAGAGAAAGGGACAAGAGAGAATGAGTTTTTCCCTTTGCTTCTTAGTAGTAGCTTAAAAGTCAGTTTCTATGCAACAAAAGAAATATTTAGTGATCAGATCTGGAGCACTTACTTGAAATTTCCAAATATCTGAAGGGAGAAAATTTAAAACCCAAATTTCCTTTGAAATATAGCATAGTTTGGGGGATTTTCTGAAACATGGAATAAATCCAAAAGTCTGAAATAACACCCCTAATGTTCATTCTTCGGTGAATTATTCATTTGTGACCATCAAATATATGCTATTATCTTTAAATGCTAACATTGTAGCACCCATTGATTGGAATAAAAGCACTCCTTTGTTCCTTCTGTAAACTGCCAGTGACAGACATTTGCTGGGACTTGGGGGCTTCCTTTCTTCCCCCTTTTCCAAGCCCAAATTAGAGATTTCCTTAGGCAGGGAGGGAAATCTAAGAGTTTATGAATAGAGATCCCGTAGACACTCGCACCCACAACTCCAGTCGTCCTGAGGCTCACTATGCCTACGGTGAATCAGTCATTGTTGTCACCTAATGTCAGCTGTGAGGCAGATTATAAAAACACATCAGAGAGCATCAGTCACTTCCGCCAGAAGTAGTGCCTGAGGTTCTCAGACTGAGAATCTCACCAGCCAGGGGTGAGCGAAAGATAATCAGGCAGAGCACAAAGTATTTTTAGGGCAGTGAAAATACTATGTATGATTTTATAATGATGGATTATGTCATTATAGATTTGTCCAAACCCATAGAATTTACAACACCGAGAGTAAACCCTAAGTTAACTTGGAACTTTGGGTTATTATAAGGTGTCAATGTAGGTTCATCATTTGTAAAAAATGTACCATTCTGGGGTGCCTGGGTGGCTCAATGGGTTAAAGCCTTTGCCTTTGGCTCAGGTCATGATCTCAGGGTCCTGAGATGGAGCCCCGCATTGGGCTCTCTGCTCAGCAGGGAGCCTGCTTCCCCTCTCCCTCTGCCTGCCTCTCTGCCTGCTTGTGATCTCTCCCTCTGTCAAATAAATAAAATCTTTAAAAAAAAAATGTACAATTCTGGTGAGTGATGTTGATAATAGTGATGCTAATAATAATGTTGATAATAATAATAAGGCTATGTGTGTGTGTGGAGGCAGAAGGTATGTGGGAAGTCTCTACCTTGCTCTCAGTTTTGTTGTAAACCTAAATCTCTCTAAAAAATGTAAAAAAAAATTCTCAACAGCTATAATTGTTTCACTAGAAGTTAACACCACCTGTGCTAAACTCAGGGTGTAAATAATTTCCACTGAAGTGTATATTTTTTTCTGATTTCAAAGATAACACATGATCTTTGTAGAAAACTTGAAAAATACAGAAAAGCCAAAGAAGTTGAGAATCTCTGAACACTGTTAATGACTTGTTATGTAAATGCATGTATGTGTATGTGATGAGTATTTGTGTGAAGATGAGTGTGTATGAATATGTATTTATATAAAAAATATAATTATAATGTATAAGCTATATATGTATGTACATACAGTATACAAATATATGCTTTTTGAATTTATATTACATAGGTACGTATGTATAAATATGTGGAATATTATTATACATATTTCTGTTAGCTATAAACTTTGGTTTGTTTTTTTTAAGATTTTATTTATTTATTTGACAGAGAAGAGAGAGATCACAAGTAGGCAGAAAGGCAGGCAGAGAGAGGGGAGGAAGCAGGCTCCCTGCTGAGCAGAGAGCCTGATGCGGGGCTCGATCCCAGGACCCTGAGATCACGACCTGAGCTGAAGGCAGAGGCTTTAACCCACTGAGACACCCAGGCACCCCCCAAACTTTGGGTTTTATTATAAAAGGTGTTTCTGGGGGCCTGGGTGGTTCAGATGGTTAAGTGTCTGCCTTCAGCTCAGGTCATGGTCTCTGGGTCCTGGGATGGGC
>CM053607.1:72150684-72176625 GCA_028646535.1 Procyon lotor
GAGCCTGATGCGGGGCTCGATCCCAGGACCCTGAGATCACGACCTGAGCTGAAGGCAGAGGCTTTAACCCACTGAGACACCCAGGCACCCCCCAAACTTTGGGTTTTATTATAAAAGGTGTTTCTGGGGGCCTGGGTGGTTCAGATGGTTAAGTGTCTGCCTTCAGCTCAGGTCATGGTCTCTGGGTCCTGGGATGGGCCTGCCTCAGGCTCCCTGCTTGGAGGTGGGGGAGAGGTCTGTCCCTCCCTCTGCCTCTCCCCACTCCATGCTCTCTCTCTTTCTCTCTCAAATAAACCCTTTTTTTAAAGAATATATTTTTTTAAGATTTTATTTATTTGACAGAGAAACACAGCGAGAGAGGGAACATAAGCAGAGGGAATGGTAGCGGGAGAAGCAGGCTTCCCACTGAGCAGGGAGCCCTATGCGGGGCTCGATCCTAGGACCCTGGGAACATGACCTGAGCCGAAGGCAGACACTTAAGGACTGAGCCACCCAGGTGCCCCTAAGATCCTTTTTTTAAAAAAGTCTCATTTATTCATTAATATTTTTTTAAGTAGTCTGCACACTCAATGTGGGGCTTGAACTCACGACCCCAAGGTCAAGAGTCACATGTTCTACTGACTGAGCCAGTCAGGCGCCCCTATTCATTAATATTTTTAACACACTCTAAAAATATTCTCTCTCAAATGACTTCACAAGAACTTTCTTACTACATTTATTTCATTCCCCAAAAAATGTGTACCATAGAAGAGCGTGTATACTGTGTAAACTTCTAATCTTACCACTGTTACCTTGTTGTTGTTTTTTTTTTTGTTACCTTGTTTTTTTTAAGTGGGTTCCACACCCAACATGGGACTTGAACTCATGACTCAGGATCAAGAGGCCCATGCTGTACCAACTGAGCTAGGCAGGCACCCCACATTTTTCTTAAAAACAAATGGACTCTCATCTTTGAAATGAAGCTTTAGAGTTATTAGGTGGGTCTGTGAGCTATAACTCCTCAGCATCATCAAAGGGAGACTTATTAAGTCTTTTATTGTGTATTTTCGCAGGTCATGAGCACACATGCTGTCATGCGAGGGTCACTGCAGAAGCTAGGTTTTAAAAAGTCTACCTATTTGGTAATGAATTTAAGCGTTTGGGCCACTGTCTATGATTTCTTTATAGTCAGGAAGGCTCAGTTATTGCCTTAGGGGAATCAGTGGTCTCTCTGTTTTTCCCACAATAAAAATGATAAACCATTTTAATGGTTTCCTATTTCATTGGAAACCTTGGCACCCTCAAAATCTATTTACAAAGAAGGCTCTCATAAGTCACTTGTAAGTATGTGATGACATGCTGAGCTTAATTTTTACTTTGCCTTGAAGCAGGCAGAGTGTGAGCAAGTCCCCTTTCTGTTCTATGTTACAGTTTAGTCCTAAAACAGAAAGCAACTATTGTTTATTCCAATAGCCATACATAGCCTTGGGTTCTGCCGATTATCCCACATGACAACCAAAATCAAGTTGATGAAATGCATGAAATTTATTATATTTCCAATGGGCACTTTCTACTCTGAAGGTCTAAGTGTTCAGCAACCAGGCTTAGGAGAAGGTGTAGGTGCAAAGAGAAGTACAAATCACTGAAGTTAAAAGGCTTGTCATCTTTAGAGAGCTTCTAATTTGTGGCCGCAGTGTTATTTATTACAGTCTAAATCCTGTGAAGAATGGTTGTTCTCCAAGAAGAACACAACTTTTCAAATAGTTCAAATTCGGGAAAGTGAAGGGATCTTAAAATTCCAAATGGACAACTCTGTATTCTAGAGATAGTATTTGAGCAAAATACAAAATCCACTGAACTTCGCCTGTTGATTTCTATTGATTAGATGAGAGAGAAGCCTCTAATCTCAAGTATAGTACCAATAAACCAAGAAAAGTATGTAGCTGCATGTGTTAATGGAAAATATAAGCTACTCACCTATGACAATGAAGCAGCATTTGAGTTTACTTACATGGAATCATATTACGCTAAATCTAATGGAGTATTAGAAAATGTTGGGTTTTTGCAAATGAAGTTTTCCAGAGTAATCATTTAGTGAATAATTCTGTTTCTTAGAAAGATCAGCTTCAATAGGCCCCAACTCTAGATTTTATTTTTCCAATCTCTTAGTGAATCTTTTGTGTTTCAAATTTCTAAAGTATTTTAAAGTGCTTGTGTCCTTTACTCCTTGACATAGATATTTGTATTACAAAGGAAGTCCAATTCATCTGTTTTTTTAGAGGTGGGTAGAGGGAGAGGAAGAGAGAGAATCCTAGGCTTCACGCCCAGCAGGGAGCCCCACATGGGGCTCCATCTCACAACTTTGAGATCAGGACCTGAGCCAAAATCCAGTCAGATGCTAAACAGACTGAGCCACCAAGGCGCCCCCAATTCATTGTTTTTGTGTTGTTTTGTTTTGTTGGTTTTAAAGATTTTATTTACTTATTTGACAGAAAGAGATCACAAGTAAGCGGAGAGAGGAGGAAGCAGGCTCCCTGCTGAGCAGAGAGCCCCATGTGGGGCTCGATCCCAGGACCCTGAGATCATGACCTGAGCCAAAGGTGGAGCCTTAACCCCCTGAACAACCCAGGCGCCCACAATTCAGTGGTTTTTAAGGTCTATTCAATTCCTACTTTATTTTAAACAACTCCATCTACTTGTGAACCTTCAAAAAATACTCCAAAAAATTACTCCACCTGACTGGAATTCATTCTTTTTTTTTTTTTTTTTAAACAAAGAGAGAGAGAGAGAGAGAGAGAGAGAGAGAGAGAGAGAGCAGGGAGGAGTAGAGACATAGGGAAAGGAAGAGAGAATTTTAAGCAGGCTCCACACCTGATGTGGGGCTTGATCTCACAATCCTGAGGTCATGACCTAAGCAAACATCAAGAGTCAGACACTTATTTGACTCAGGCACCCAGTCGCCCGTAGAATTTGTTCATTGTATTTGCTCTTAATATTGAGTCTATTATGAAAATCAAGTATATGTCCTATACATTTTTCTTTAGTTGTAGAGCTGAGAATTGGTCGTATTTATTTGTGTAAGTTCCTTTGTTTTATATCCAGGAAAGTAATTTCCTTTATAGGGTTTCCTAGCTATCAGCAGGCAGAGTTTACCAGTCTGAAAGTCAAAGGGAACTGATCACTGTGCAAATAAAGTAAATTATCCTGGAACCTGCCAGGGAAAATTGTTTGAACTTGTTAAGTTGTTAACCCCTAACAACTACTTCAGACTACTTGCAGTTTTTAGGTTTTGTGTTTATTCGAAAGAGGAAAAGGGAGAGAAAGTAGGAGAGCAAGAGGGAGAGGGAGAGAGAATGAAACACAAAAGCCTCCTGAGTTGCGGAGAGAGGAAAAAGGTTCATTTCATCTTGCTTCTGGCCCCTATCTTATGTCAAAATAACTGCTTTTGCCACAAATACAAACTGGACTGAGAAACTTGAGGGCCTTTGGTTAAAATCCTAGAACGCAGGGGCGCCTCGGTGGCTCAGTGTGTTAAAGCCTCTGCCTTCAGCTCAGGTCCTGATCAGATCCTGGGATCGAGCCCCCCATCGGGCTCTCTGCTCAGCGCGGAGCCTGCTTCCCCCTCTCTCTCCGCCTGCCTCTCTGCCTACTTGTGATCTCTCTCTGTCAAATAAATAAATAAATAAATAAATAAAATCTTTAAAAAAAAAATTCTAGGAGCCAGAAAATACAACTGCTCTCTACTTCCTCTGAAGGCATGAACAGAGCTGGCACTTATTCAATGATTTTCTGAAAATGAAATATTGAATGTATAATCCCTATTTCAACACTTGATGGGAAAAAAATGAGAATCATGAGGGGGAAAAATTATCCAGCTAAAAAGTGGAAAGAATGTAAAAAACACCTTTGTGAGGTGAGAAGAATACGCCGGCTATTTTGGTACTTTACTGAAGTGCTGGCCAGGATCGGCTCCCAGAAGTGGGGCTTCTCCTGCTCCAGAATATCCCCCAGCGCTGGATGCACCGCGGCAGGTGCTGCCCGGGCCGGGGCGGAAGCGCACGCAAGGCAGGCTCCCCTTCCGCGTGAGACCTTCCCACGACCTGTTGGCGGGCGACGTTACTCCCCAGGAATAATTTAGTGTGAACGACTGCTCTAACAGCGCCTCCACTCCGGTGGCTACTTCAATCTCCGTGTCAACACCCCTGGCTTAAGGAGTAACTAAAACATTCTAGAGTTGCTATCAATCTTAAACAAACTCTGGCAATAAGATAAAAACACAAAAAAGAACACATTTTTCATCCCTCCACTTGCCCCGTCTGGCCCCGTGTAGCCTCCAATCCATGCCTTTGCACGTCAGTCTATACATCCATTTCCAGCAGCTAAATCATTATCAGGTGATGACTCAGGCCCTGAGGAGAGCTGACAAAACACCCATCTTTATTTTTTTGATGGCGCTTTTTTCCTTTTGATGAGCAGATACACTTCCTCTTATAAGCTAATCTTTTATAAGCATTCCTTATTTCTAATCAGACTTTCTCACTGAGGAAAAAAAAAGTGATCTGCTTTCTTTAAACATATGATTTTAAGGTGATTTTTAAAGAAATTCTTTCTTATATAAAACAAGTATGCCTTGTGCGAGGAAGAGGGGAAAGGGTAAATAAGAAAAAGGGTAAAGATCCAAAACATTCTGTATTATGTGAGCAGCCTTACATAGTAAGAGGAAAAGAGATTTTGTAGGATTAAGCAAATACGTTTTTTCTTTCTTTCAAAATATTCTATAATGTTCTAGTTTATAACATTTAAATATACCTGGACCAAACATAAATCCAAATAAAATCTGTTCATCCTTTTGTTCATCTTCCATTCTAGCAATTGTGTTGTGTATCCTATTGTGTGTACACTGGCAAATTGTGATTTGGAGCAATTTATCAAAATTCTTTTTTTTCTGATTTTAAAATGTTTATCCCTTAAAAAGTCTTACTTTTTCAGGCATATTTTTTTGTTCTTTACCAGAAGGAAAGTCAGCCTTTTGATTCACAATCCTTTGGGCTGTCTTGAGAAATGACACTGTGGCTGGATATGAAGTCTTGACTCTTATCAATAATTAGTTCCTAACAGCATGGAATAGAGGCGTTGCTCTGTTATGAAGATGATAGTGTGTTCTTTGGAACCTTGGACACTTACAATTAATCTGGTAGACTGATTTCTTAGCTTCAGAGTACAATTAGTCTTATTCTCTCGGCTCACTAAGATTAGAAATTACATGTTATCTATGTTTGAGTGTTACAGTGCAGACTGTTATTTCCAATGTATTTACTACAGGCATAATGAATCAACCATAAATGACACAATACACACTTCTTTGACTTCCTACTGTGAAACCAGATAAGTATGAGAGAGATTGCAGATTATAACCCTTTGGTTACAAAATATTCATGCATATCTAATTTTCCACACAAAACCCTTATGACTAACAGGTCATGGATAATAATGAGATATGAAGAGTAAATATTGCCTTTTGTCTATTTACTCTGTTTGGCCTCCCCTTTGCCCCCACCAAGGAATCAAAAAACTATCCTACTTTGAAACTTATTATATAGGATCCTGCCAAATGAAATTAAGTTTTCTAGAAGACTTCAGCGGTTTTCAAGACTCCTTGGATAACTAGGCAGCAGAATGAATTAGTTATAGTTGAACAAATTACAGCTTTGAAAACGAAAACTGTTTGGTAACAGGAAGATGATATGCCATCTAATTTGTTCAATAATTGCTATCCATTTGGATTTTTTTTTTAAAGATTTTATTTATTTATTTGACAGAGAGAGAGAGATCACAAGTAGGCAGAGAGGCAGGCAGAGAGAGAGGGGGAAGCAGGCTCGCCGCTGAGCAGAGAGGCTGATGCAGGGCTCAATCCCGAGACTCTGAGATCATGACCTGAGCTGAAGGCAGAGGCTTTAACCCACTGAGCCACCCAGGTGCCCCTATCCATTTGGATTTTTTTTTTTTTTAAAGATTTTATTTATTTGACAGAAAGAAACACAGTGAGAGAGGGAACACAAGCAGAGGGAATGGTAGCAGGAGAAGCAGGCTCCCTGCTGAGCAGAGAGCCCGATGTGGGTCTCGACCCTGGGATCATGACCTGGGCTGAAGGCAGACACTTAATGACTGAGCCACCCAGGCGCCCCTCCATTTGGGTTTTTAAAGACAAAACATCTGTAACTAAATATGTAAAAGATCAAGAAAAATTATGCTCTCATTTAGTTATTAGGATTAAAAATGATTTTTTTTTCTTAGTTCAACATGTATTTTGGGGGCATCAGTTTTGTTCCAGGCATTGCACTAGGTGCTTAAGACACCAAAATAAATAAGGTAGAGTTCCCACTCTTCATGAGCTTACAGTCTACTGTCGGTTTCTCAATTGGGGTTCTGCAGGTGTCATTAGGGATGCTGTGAGGGGTTAGTAAGAGTTCCAGAGGGATTTAAAAATTTTTAAAAAATTGTTTGAACTTTCTTCTTCGATGTGGTATATATATACAATGGAATATTATGCAGCCATCAAGAGAAACGAAATATGGCCATTTGCAACGACGTGGATGGAACTGGAGGGTATTATGCTAAGCGAAATAAGTCAGTCAGAGAAAGACAATTATCACATGATCTCTCTGATATGAAGAATTTGAGAGGCAAGGTGGGGGTTTGTGTGGGGGTGGGGGAGAGAAATGAAACAGGAAGGGATGGGGAGGGAGACAAACCATAAGAGACTCCTAGAGTCACGAAACGAACTAAGGGTGGCCAGAGGGGGGGAGGGGGTAGGAATCGGGTGGCTGGGTTGTGGACATTGGGGAGGGTATGTGCTATGTTAAGTGCTGTGAAATGTGTAAGCCTGACGATTCACAGACATGTACCCTGGGGCAAATAATACATTATATGTTAATAAAAAAATAAATTAAAAAAAATCAACTTTCTTCTTCATTCAATGCCAGCACAGTGATTAAGAAGCCCTGGTAGCAAATTAAA
This sequence comes from Procyon lotor, assembly GCA_028646535.1. Lineage (NCBI taxonomy): Eukaryota > Metazoa > Chordata > Mammalia > Carnivora > Procyonidae > Procyon > Procyon lotor. Next base: position 72,157,681 of record CM053607.1, read on the forward strand.
AACAACAACAACAACAACAAAACCCCCCCAAACCTTTTATTGTGATAAGAACACTTAACAGATCTACCCTCTTAAAATTTTAAGTGTACTGTAAAGTATTTCTGACTATGGGTACAGTATTTTACAGCAGATGTCTAGAGCTTATTCACCTTACTTAATTAAACTTTATGCCTACCGGTTAGTAACTCCCCATTTCACCCTTCCCTCAACCCCAGAAAACCACCATTCTGTTCTTTGATTCTATGAATTTGACTATTTTGGATGGCTTATGTAAGTCAAACCACGCAGTATTTCTCTTTCTGTCATTGGCTTATTTCACTTATCAAAAGAGTGAAAAGGCAATCTACAGAATGGAAAAAATATTTACAAACCATATATTTGAGAAGAGGTTAATCTCCAAAATATAAGGAACTCCTATAACTCAATAGCAAAAAACCCAATGATGCAATTAAGAAATGGGCAGAAATGGGCATTTCTCCAAAGAAGACATGCAAATGGCCAACAGACATAAGAAAAAATGCTCAGTGTCACTAGTCCCCAGAAAAAATGCAAATCAAAATCACAAGATACCACCTCACACCTGTCAAGATGGCTATTATAAAAATACAACAAAAGACCAGTGTTGGTGAGGGTGTGAAGAAACTGGAACCTTTGTCCACTGTTGGTGGGAATAGAAAACAACACAGCCACAATGGCAAAAGGTATGGAGGTTCCTCAAAAAAAAATTTAAAAATAAAACTCTCATATGATCCAGCAATCTCACTTCTTGGTATTTATCCAAAAGAACTGAAGTCAGTATCTTGAGGATATTCCATGTTCACTGCAGTATTATTCACAATAGGCCAGATATGGAAACAATCCAAATGTCCATCTATAGATGAATGGTTAAAGAACATGAGGCATATACATACAATGGAATATTATCCAGCCTTTTAAAAAAAGAAGGAAATTCGGCAATATATGACCTTATGGATGAACCTGGAGGGGAAAGATCATCTTTTAAAAGAAAGAACCAATCATTATTACATAATGGGAATTATGCATTATTTGTGCATTATTTGTGCATTATTTGTGGAATATTCCAGAAAGGAATATTCCTGTGCATTATTTGATGGAATATTCCAGAAAGGAACCATAATGCTCATGATGGCTCTTGAGCATCTTTCTACTGTGTTTTAGTGTTCTCATCTACTCTTTTCAGTATTTTATTAAATGATTACTATGTCCAGGGCAACTTGGTGGCTCAGTTGGTTAAGGATCTGACTCTTGATTTCAACTCAGGTCATGATCTCAGGGTGGTGAGATCGAGTCCTGGCATCTGGCTCCATGCTGAGTGTGGAGTCTGCTTGAGATTCTCTTTCTTGCTCTCTCTCTCTGCCCCTTTCCCCTCTCCCTCCCCCACTCCTGCTCACACACTCTCTCTAAAATAATAAACAAATAAAAAATAAAATAAAATAAATGATTACTATATCCCCCTTGTAATGTGGCAAAAGTCTCCAAAATGATTTTGATGGATGTACAGAGTAAGGATATATGCTATGGGGCAGGATGATGGACACTTTCATACACTTCATTAAGCAACTTTTCAAAATCTTTTAAAATCATGTCTTGTAAACTGTAATGGAAATTGTTATTATCATGATTTCCTTGCTTTTCTTGCTCTGTTTCCCAGAATTCTTTCTTTCAATCTCTTTCTCTCTCACATGCACATGCACATAACTTTACCTTTAAAATAAGTATAATCATATTCATAATCAAACCCAAAATAAGTGATGTTGAAATTATTTGCATTGTCTCTTCAGTAATGTTATGAAACAAATGTTAGCTCATTCCTATATTTTTAAAAAGTCAAATTTGTGATTTTGCTCATATACTCCTAAAGGCAAAAAGTATGGTTTTACCTTAAGTTGGAGTCTTTTAATTTTATTTATTTACTTGAGAGAGAGAGAATGAGAAAGAAAGCATGAGCAGGGAGAGGGAGGAGCAGACTCCCCACCAAGAAGGAGCCCAACACTAGGTTTAATCCCAGGATACTGGGATCATGACTTGAGCCAAAGGCAGACACTTAACTGACTGGCTACCACAGATTCCCCTGAAATCTTTTATCTGTTAGAAAACAGTGATCACCTATGTTTTCTCATAGGACTAAAATACTATTTCAGTTCTGTAAGTGCTAACAATTTCCTTGAGCTGAGTCACCTTTAGGGATTTCAGCTCTAACATTGGTGCTCAGAGGATAATCAAAGCTAGGCCTAGCTGTTGAGTCCCCAGCAGGGGCCAGGCCAAGAACTGAACCCAAGCATCCTATAGTACTCCCGAGAATTGTGGCAACAGTACTTGATAACTACACCCCATTGTCATAGATGATGGGAAATGGGGTTGTTCTCCATTTGCTTCTTCTCCTGCAATCATGTAATCTAGTTAAGTAAAAGGTGTTTATTGGCCATAAATCAATGATCCTGAAGCATTAGTGAATATCTTGATTACTTTATTTATTTATTCATTTATTTTTATTTTTATTTTAAATTTTTATTAACATATAATGTATTATTTGCCCCAGGGTACATGTCTGTGAATCGTCAGGCTTACACATTTCACAGCACTTAACATAGCACATACCCTCCCCAATATCCATAACCCAGCCATCCCATCCCTACCCCCCTGCCTCCCAACCACCCTTAGTTCATTTTGTGAGTCTAGGAGTCTCTTATGGTTTGTCTCCCTCCCCATCCCTTCCTGTTTCATTACTCTCCCCCACCCCCCCAAACTCCCTCCTTGCCTCTCAAATTCTTCATATCAGAGAGATCATGTGATAATTGTCTTTCTCTGACTGACTTATTTCGCTTAGCATAATACCCTCCAGTTCCATCCACGTCGTTGCAAATGGCCATATTTCGTTTCTCTTGATGGCTGCATAGTATTCCATTGTATATATACCACATCTTCTTTATCCATTCATCTGTTGATGAATGGGTCTTTCCATAGTTTGGCTATTGTGGACATTGCTGCTATAAACATTCTGGTGCACGACGTGCCCCTTCGGATCACATTTGTATCTTTAGGGTAAATACTCAGTAGTGAGATTGCTGGGTCATAGGGTAGCTCTATTTTCAACTTTTTGAGGAACCTCCATACTGTTTTCCAGAGTGGCTGTACCAGCTTGCATTCTCACTTGGTTATTTTAAATATATTCCTTATTAAACTCTTTTTTTTTTTAAAGATTTTATTTACTTATTTGAGAGAGAGAGAGCGCACATAAGAGCACAGGCGGTAGAGAGGGAGAAGCAGGCTGCCCATTGAGCAGGGAGCCCAAAGAGGGACTCAATCCTAGGACCTGGGATCATGACCTGAGCTGAAAGTAGCCCCTTAACTAACTGAGCCACCCAGGCACCCCCTTGTTAAACTCTTTTATCTCCAGTGTAGTAAATTCTTTTTTTTTTTTTTTTTAAGATTTTATTTATTTATTTGACAGAGAGAGATCACAAGCAGGCAGAGAGAGGAAAGCAGGGGCTCGATCCTCGGATGCGGGGCTCGACCCTCAGACCCTGAGATCATGACCTGAGCCAAAGGCAGAGGCTTTAACCCACTGAGCCACCCAGGCGCCCCTCCGGTGTAGTAAATTCTTAATTAAGGGCGCTGCCATACTTGTCAAAGGGATTTCAATAGTTACGGACGGAAGTAAAAATGAATGTTTATTTTTTTCCCCTCAGGAATATTGTACATATATTCACTGTATGTGTGAGCTAGCATGTGTTACAATTTAAAAAAGCATCTGGAGTTTTCTAGATTTTTGTAAAGGTGAGTTTGTTTTCTACTATAGTGTTGAAATTATTTTTATAGATAAAAATGTGGGTTGCTGAGGGGCCCCTGGCTGGCTCAGTTGGAAGAGCATGCAACCCTTGAGGGTCATGAATTTGAGCCTCATGTTGGGTGTAGAGGTAACCTCTATAAATAAACCTAAATAAATTTTGGGTAGGTGAGATGTATTAGATAAGAATTACATCAGTGTACCAACAACATCTTATCAGTAAGAATATCACTTATCTGTTTTACTTATTTTATTAGTCAGATTCGAGAGAAGAGTTCCTAGATTTAATCTCTTGGCTCATTCTTTTTTTCTTTTTTTTAAAGATTTTATTTATTTATTTGAAGGAGAGAGTGAGAGAGAGCATGAGAGGGCAGAAGGTCAGAAGGAGAAGCAGACTCCCCATGGAGATGGGAGCCGGATGCAGGACTCTATCCCAGGACCCTGGGATCACAACCTGAGCCAAAGGCAGTCGCCCAACCAACTGAACCACCCAGGCACCCTCTTGGTTCGTTCTTTAAATGCCACATATGGTCACTGTGGTTCTTGCACTTACATTCTGCCAGAGAAGCACTGGGGAGACTAGGTCAATGCCATCAGTGATTAAAAGGCCATATGAAACGTACGAGTGCCCTGTTGTTTTCTCTGTTCCTACCAAGATCATGCAGTCTAGAGGAAATCCACTCTGGCATCCAGCTGCGCTGAGAAGGTCAATACCACTTAACTTATCTGATTGAGACCTACCCTCAAACAGATCTATCTCGAGTCCTTAAGGCTAAACTCAAGGAGCATCTTAAGTGCTGGTAAACACAAGGTTAAACTGCTTGGGAAGTGGGTTCCTGAATAGCATTTTCTTTTTCCAGTCGTATTCCAATTATGTGTTTCAACTTCTCTGATCAGATTTGGGAGACATGGAAATATTGATCAAACCCTAAGGTACCATGGGGGACACCTGGCTGGCTCAGTTGGTGGAGTGTGTGACTCTTGATCTTGGGGTAGTGAGTCTGAGCCCCACGTTGGGTGTAGAGATTACTTAAAAAAAAAATCTTAAACAACAACAACAACAACAACAAACCTAAGACACCTCAGTAAATTGAACACCAACTCAAAGCTAAAGTTCCAGAATGAGGGTGCCTGGGTGGCTCAGTTGGTTAAGTGTCTGCCTTCAGCTCAAGTCATGATCTCAGGTTTCTGGAATGGAGTCCTGCATCAAGCGCTTCTCCCTCTCCCTCTGCTGCTCCCCCTGCTTGTGCTCTTTCGTTCTCTCTCTGTCAAATACATAAATCAAGTCTTAAAGAAAAGAAAAAAGACCCAAAACAAAAAAAAGATGAATTTAAAAATCACCAAAATACAGAAGCAGAGATATTTCCCAAGGAAATGTTAGCTGTCTATTGAGAGAGGATAGAAAATATTATGGAGACGAGAAATACAGAGTTTCTGTCTGAGGTGATGAAAACGGTTTTGAAAATAGAGGGGATGGCTGCACAGCACTGTAAATATAATTAAGGCCACTGAAGATAAAAGTCACATTTTAAAATGGTTAAAATGGCAAATTTTGTGTTACATATAGTTTACAATTAAAAAACGCCAGTAATCGAATACACCAGATACTCCTGAATTGCACACTTTAAGTGAGTGACTTGTATGAAATGTGAATATCTTGACAGAGTTCCTTTAAAAATGTCACGAAGAAGAAGAGGATCAAACCCCCTGACAGAAAAAGACCACAGTGTGTAACAGTCCTAGCCTTTTAGTTTTCATTTTTAGGAATTTGATTTGATTTGCTTCTTCCTACACAGTACTATACTTCCTTGGCAAGTGTCCCATTTGAATCTACATTGGGAGGAAACAGGATGGCAAAATATTGCTGCTGTTGGAATACGAGGCTTATTTATTTTAGCACTGTGGCTTCTAGAAATCTTGTTTTTTTCCTTCCAATATTTAAAAGAATCATGCGGAACACCAGCAGGTGGTCATTTTTGATTCCCTATCAAGATGGCATTTTGGACAGCAATAGAAATCCAGTCACCTGAAAGAAAAAAGGGATCCCTGATTCATCGTGTTTTGGGCCAGATTTTCCCCCAATTCTGACAACATGAATGTAACTATTGGTAATTGCCTTTGTTAGAGAGTTCCTCATTTGTGAAGTTACAGTCTTTTCAGGAACTTTAAAGATGGTGGTCCTAAGACTGAATTCACCCTAGGTGACAAATCAGAATCTTGCTATCTGGGGAAAATGTTACAGTGATTGTGATTCGTAGATTCTATTCAGTGACATCTCACATTTCTATAATGCCCCAATTCAATAAAATCTATTAACAATTTTAATATGTTGACCAATTTTAAAATTTTCCTCTTAAATTTTATATGTTATATCAAATTTCATCAATTGCTTCTACCCTATCATGAAATAGACTACATATGGAGCAGGGCTGGTGGGTGAGACAACTAACTTATTCGTCAGGTAAGGTAAATGCAATCTTTTTACCACCATGTCTAAAGTTCCTAAAAAGGATTAAAACTCCACCAAGGATGAAGCTTTGTTTGTTATGCTGTTTGATTTTGCTGTGCAGTCTTTGTTTCCTACCTACGATGACAATCCACCCATGAACACTCAATATAAGAGGGAGGAGGCAGGAGTGGGGGAGGATGAACAGGAAGAGAAGATTGATAAATTTATAATTATCAATTTATAAGATTGATAAATTTAATAATTTATCAAGATAAATGCTGCTGCTCAGGTTTTATAAAGAATAAAGCCAGGCTTAACAGCGAGTATAAGGAACTTGGATGTTTTAATTATGCCTCATAAAAAATTTTTGCCTTAGATAATTCTCACTTTAATTTTTTTCTTGAGATGTTCCTGATTTTCTCGAAAATACTGAGGAATTAAAAAACAAAAGGTCACCAAGGCTTCCCTGGGACAAATGTGTTCTGTTCCTAATGATTCTTCTGGAACTGTAGTCAATGAAATCATCCTGAACACAGTAGTGTTTGTTCTGGGATAGACTTTCTGATTTCTCATTCTGAGACAAAGAAAGACTGAAAAATCGAAACCAAGAAATGTTTCTCCTAAACAAACTGCACTGTTTGAACGCTCCTCTTCTTAGCTGTGCTGAAGTACTTGATGTAGTGGTTATTTTTAACTGGGAACAGAACATTTATTTTGGAAAATGTTCAGATCCCTAATTTCATAATGAGCAGAAATACATACTTTTGATGAAAGACTATGCAACTGCAGTATCCCTATCAACACGTAGGTGCAGAATCTTCAACAGAAAATAAACTGTATGTTTTTTTATGAATGGACGTCCTCTAGAAGCTGTGAAGTCCTCATTCTGGATGACCTGTATCAATACTGGAAGAAACAAGGTACTTGACCTCATCAAGACATTGTGTGTTTACTTGCTCACAGACAACATTTCCTCCTTAATAATGAGCTTGCGTGATGTCAAATGGATTCTATTGTGTTTATTGGTTGTTATTACTTTTATTAAACAATGTTAGCCATGTAAGATGATTAAAAAACAACGAATATTCTTGGAATATGTGCATCCTATGTAACTGATATAAAGCGGTCCAGTCTCTCACCATAGCAGTGAATTTTCAGGTTGTACAAAGATAAGTAGTTCATATTCCAAATACGACAATCACTTCTGGGTTAATAATCATCCAGCACAATTCACAAGGTCCCTATTATATAGCGGTGTGTAAAAAACTTACAGAGTTTAGCACAAAGCCAACATAAACAGGAAAGTATCATTCTAAGTGTTACTGAAGCACTAGAGGTGGGTGTCGGCGATGGGTATTCTCCTGAGCTCTACGATCTGGGAGTCAGTCAAGGTGCCTCCCTCCTGGCTGCCTTGACCAGATTCATTATCACTGACACTGAGACCAGCACCTGTAATAGAAAAAGAATAAACACAAAACTCCCCACCATTAGTGCTGTGATTTTAAGGGTCAAGTTACATCAAGCTGACGTGTTGATTTCTATTATATTGGTGAATAGTGAGCTATACATTTTGAAAAAAATATCATCATCGTTATTTTTTTAAGTGGGCTCCACACCGAAAATGGGGCTTGAACTTGCCATCCTGAGATCAGCTGTTGCATGCTCTACCAACTGAGCTAGCTGGGTGACCCTCGACTAAGCATTATTACTATCGAACAATTACAAGCCTGGACTGAAATTCCCTTTGGTAATTTTTGTAAGTGAAAAGTAATTTCTAAAGACACAAGTTTGGATTCTTGACCTTTTCTGTTTCCACAAGGTTGTGGTGTAATGTACTTCCAAGAGCTGCATTTTTCAATTGGGAGCTTATTAAAAAAGATCAGGCAGGTTGTTAAGAATTTTTCAGCAGGGAGGTAGGGTTTGCTGTTAGAAAAGTAAGTCTCGGGGCGCCTGGGTGGCTCAGTTGATTAAGCCGCTGCCTTCAGCTCGGGTCATGAGCTCAGGGTCCTGGGACCGAGCCCCACATTGGGCTCTCTGCTCAGCAGGGGGCCTGCTTCCCCCCACAAGGCGCCCCCACCCTGCCTGCCTCTCTGCCTACTTGTGATCTCTCTGTCAAATAAATAAATAAAATCATAAAAAAAAAAGAAAAAGAAAAGTAAGTCTCCAATCCCACGTGTACTGAATGTAGTAGGTCCTTCAGCTGAGTCTCAATGTGGGCGGTGATCCGAGAAGAAAGACATGCATTGACAACACAAGCTGTCATATCAGCGCCCAGAAGACACTGGCTCTGAATGACTCAGATCTGATCCCAAGATAAAAATAATTGTGTAACACGGTACCAAAACAGAGCCATACAAAATTCCCACAAGGCTAGCCGTTAATTATAGATAGCGCCCAGAATCTCTGTTTTGAGGAAGTTCCGCTATTCACTACTCTTTTTTTTTTTAATTTATTTTTTATTAACATATAATGTATTATTTGCCCCAGGGTACATGTCTGTGAATCGTCAGGCTTACACATTTCACAGCACTTACCATAGCACATACCCTCCCCAATGTCCATAACCCAGCCACCATATCCCTAACCGCCCCCCCGCTCCAGCCACCCTTAGCTCGTTTCATGAGTCTAGGAGTCTCTCTCTCTTTTTTTTTAAATCTTATTTATTTGACAGAGAGAAACACAGCGAGAGAGGGAACACAAGCAGAGGGAACGGTAGTGGGAGAAGCAGGCTTCCTGCCGAGCAAGGAGCCCGATGCGGGGCCCGATCCCAGGACCCTGGGATCATGACTTGAGCCGAAGGCAGATGCTTAACGACTGAGCCACCCAGGCGCCCCTAGGAGTCTCTTTTTGCAGCTCAGAATAATTCAGAGAATTTAACACTGTACCCGAGTAATACCTCGTTCTTTTCTTCTCTAATGTGCAGAGGGACCGCAAACTCTCATGTTCCCTCGCTCCCTATCTCTCTCTCTCTCTCACACACACACACACACACACACACACACACAGAATGGGGATGTGGTCACAGGGTGTGCTGTTGTGTTGAATCACCAGAGATTACAGCTCCCACTCCTCCCCCTCTGCTGGGCACCAGACTCTGCAAACAAGAAGGCAAAAGAAAAACCAGTTGCTGGGCAGCTGAGACTTCCCTTTCTGTTTGAGAAAGGCAGTACTGCAGAGTTGGTAGCTGTGGGAATATGGCGAGTTAGGTCTTCTTAACCTATTTGGGGATGGAAGCGAGAGCCCACTACTGAGTCTTCCAGCCAAGCCCTCCCTCCTCTGGGCTGGTCTTTCCCAACCTCTCCATGAGAGGCTGCTGCTGAAATCCCATCTCCACCCTTTGCACCTAGGAAACTGCACTCGCCCATGTCATCCTCTGATCTGCTGGCTTTTCCCAGAGAGCTCTGGTGCTTCCTTCCGAATCTCTTCCTCCTGGGACCCCACTGGAGGCCTAGTCTTCAGCCCTGCTTCCAGGCCCACACCATCCGCCTGACCCTCACTTGCTCTCTAGCCTGACGTCTCACTACTATTTCCACCTCCGCCTGACGTGCTCCTCTTACCCCCGCCTCCTTAATCTGCCTCCATTCCTCCTGTCAATACCACCCCCGCTGTCCTCTCTGCTATCCATAGAAACATGATGACTCTCTATCGAAATGTTTGACTCCCTCATTGCATTATGTCCCTCCGATCTTTATCCCATCTAGCTCGTACGACAGTGCCCAGCACACTGTGCATGTTCAGTAAACGTCTGCTAAGTGTATTATTAACTATACTCTGCACTCTCATTCTTACCAATGTCTCTTCCAAGACTTACTGCTTGTTCTGTCCCTCGGCTGCATTCTGCACCCCAAGCCCTCTCCTTCCCAAGAACAAACAGTTCCTATCGCCGACTGCATCAAGGCTGGAACCCTCTGCAATGGCTTTCAGACACTTCGCAGTCTGGCTCTCCCCTACCAAATAGACATACTTCCTCCTGGGCCTGCTGGAAGGCTTCCTCAGCGTGATCAGGTCTCTTGCCTGGTCCTGCATGTGACACATTCATTCCAGCCTGACTGTCTTCCTGCCCATCCATCGAGGCCCATTCTCACACTCTTCTACAGATCGTTCTTGCAGCTTCCTTCAAAACAGGGAGGTGTGAGATGCAGTATTGGAAAAGAAAAGTCCTAGTTTATACCTGAAAAACATGTGAATCACATCCCCTTTATTCTCTTAAACTTGCCCCGGTTTGGATGATAAATTATATGGTATCTCCCCAGATAATGTATATGTGTCATGGAGCAAAATGTGTGACAAACACCCATGGATTCTTTCCTTAGGTTAAGAACCAGAATACTGCCAATGACAATATTTTTAAAAATTTAGTTAGCTGCCAGAATTAATATTTTTAATATAAAAAATCAGATTTTTGGTTTCTCTTGAACAAGCAGAGGGCAACACTAGGCCTACAGTTTCTGGATGGTGAAAAGAAAAGCCCAAAACATGGTTCTGGCACTACCATCTGCTTGCCCCTATTTTCACCCAGCCCACTTGAATCACTCATGGTATTTGCTTGGCCCCTGAGGGTCACATTTGAGTCTGCCACTATGTCTTAGAAGGACAAAAGGCCCATGCCTCTCTGCCCCAGGAAGACGGGAACTGTCCCTCTTGGAAGAACCTCAGTGGATTGGGAAGACACTGGCCACTCTATAAGGAGAAGGTACCTGGGGACCTGAAGCCGAGAACAGCTTAATCCAGGTGAGGAGGAACAAAAGGGCTACATAACAAAGTCGCCCAAAAGGGGATCAACTACAGAGAAGCAGGGAGGAGACCATGATTACCATCAGGGCAGAGTGGGGTTTAATGAGTGATCGGGCATCAGCTCCCACTGACTCTGTGTTTGCCCGCTCCAAATCTCATCAGGAAGACAGAATTGTTTGGCCGCCATCTTGACAAAGCACACTAGAAGGAAGTTCTGTACTGGAAGCCTGCTGGGCAGACAGCCAGGCATAGAGTGAACTGGGCTGGAAGGCTGAACGTGGGGTTCAGCTTTACAAGTAATGGGTGTCCCCAGATTGTTTAGTAGCTTAGAGCCCTGTGAAATGTCATGAAGTTCTAGATACAGCCTCCCCTGGAATCACCACATCTACATGACCCAGCTCCTCTTCCCTCTCATTTTCTGCCCAGCTAAAATACATACATATTACTCAAATCTCAATCCCTCATTGAGACTCAAAAAGGGCCCATATTATAAATGGTAATAACATGGCAGACTGGGAGCATAGCCCCAGGTTTCTTGCTCTTTATTTATTTGTTTTGGGGTTTGGGGGGGTTTGTTGTTGTTTTTATTATTTTTTTTTTACAAAGATTTTATTTATTTTTTTGAAAGAGAGATAATGACAAAGAGCACGGGCAGGGAGGAGAGAGGTCACACACACATTGACAGGGAGCCCAACTTGGGACTTCATCCCAGGATCCCAGGATCATGATCTGAGCCAAAGGCAGCTGCTCAACCAAGTGAGCCACCCATGCTCCTATTGTTGTTGTTTTAAAGATTTTATTTATTTATTTGAGAAAGAGCAAGAGGGTGTGTGCGAGAGAGCACAAGCAGTGAAGAGGGAGAAGCAGCCTGCCTCTTGAGCTGGGAGCTCCACCCGAGGCTTGATAACAGGACCCCAGGATCATGAACTGACCCCAAGGCAGACACTTAACTGACAGAGCCACCCCCTTGGCTCTTTGTAATGCATAAATAGTCTGGGAGGGTGTTTTGCAGTGAGTATCATAATTTTTTTGAAGGGTATTTTTTTCTGCTTAAATTTTAAGCCAAAGATTCAAGAAAAACCCGGTAACTGTGGTAATAGTTAACTTTTCCCTATAACAGATAGAAAGGTAAAAACAAAGGAACTAGAAGTGATATTTTACATTCTTCTAGTACCTCTCCTTTCTTCAACATTTTAACATGTTTTATTTAGGAAAGGGATGATTGTTAGTCTTGTTTTACAGATGCAGGGATTGCTTGAGGATCAGATGTGTTCACTGAGTCCCTAGGTCACACAGCAGGGAAGTCACAGAATGCAGATATCCAATGGTCTTCTGACACCAATGTAAGGTATTTTCTTCTATACCATACTGCCTCTTGTGGTGGCTGTTCTAATTGTGTTACTTCCTTGTCCCCTAGACTTTGAGTATTCAACTTTGTACAATACCTTGCAAACCTTCTTGGCTCATATTCCAGCTCTTACACCTCTACCCCCATTCCTACTTCACTTATTAGTCACGGTGCAATGAACACTGGGTGTTTCAGAATACATTATGAACCCATAAAATAGTTTTTAAGTTGGGGCACCTGAGTGCCTCAGCTGGCTAAGTGTCTGCCTTCAGCTCAGGTTATGATCCCAAGGTCCTGGGATGGAGTCGACACTGGGCTCCCTCCTCAGCAGGGAGCCTGCCTCTCCCTGTACCATAACCCTGCCCCTCCTGGTGATCTCTCTCTCTCTCTCTCTCAAATAAATAAAATCTTTTTTAAAACATAGTTCTTGAGCATAACAATAAGCTGAACCCAACAAATAATATATACAATGAGCTACTGAACTTCAACTCTGCCAGATACTGATAGATTATTAACGTTAACAATCTCTAGGGGCGCCTGGGTGGCTCAGTGGGCTAAAGCCTCTGCCTTTGGCTCAGGTCATGGTCTCAGGGTCCTGGGATCGAGCCCCGTATCGGGCTCTCTGCTCAGTGGGGGGCCTGATTCCCCCTCTCTCTCTTCCTGTCTCTCTGCCCACTTGTGATCTCTCTCTTTCTGTCAAATAAATAGATAAAATCTTTAAAAAAAAATCTCTAAACTCCATGAAAACTTACAAGGTAATTATAGTAACTCTTTTTTAATAAGATATTTATTTATTTATTTGAGAGAGTGAGCTAGAGAGAGAGAGCGTCACAAGTTGGGGGAGAGGCAGAGGGAGAATCAGACTCCCCACTGAGCAGGGAGCCTGATATGGGCCTCGATGCCAGGACCCTTGGGATCATGACCTGCGCTGAAGGTAGACACTTAGCCAACTGAGCAACCCAGGTGCCCCTAATTATAATAACTCTTATTTGCTAAATGAAGAAACTGAAACCTTGAGTCCCTTGCTGAAAATCACACAGAGAGTAGACTCCAGAACTAGGATCCCAACACAGGGCTCTCTGATCCCAGGACCCATTCCTATTTTCTACAGATTTTTCAAATGTGATAGTGATAGAAAGATCATTCTCCTTCAGTCTTTTTTGGAAGGAAAAGAAAATCTTTTGGGGCACCTGGGTGGCTCAGTGGGTTAAAGCCTCTGCCTTCGGCTCAGGTCATGATCTCAGGGTCCTGGGTTCGAGCCCCGCATCGGGCTCTCTGCTTAGCAGGGAGCCTGCTTTCCCTTCTCTCTGCCTGTCTCTCTGCCTACTTGTGATCTCTCTCTCTGTCAAATAAATAAATAAATAAAATCTTTAAAAAAAGAAAAAAAAAAGAAATCTTCCAAGTTTTGCTCTTCCACTTTAATGACCATTTAACTTTGTTTAGAACACTATTCTCTAGAAGTTTCTGAAGTTAAATAAGTCATTGTGGTTTTATGTGATCTATCTGAAAGAGAAATTTATTAATGAGTTCTTATTATTATCTTATTATCTTATTCTCTTATCTCTAAAACTCTTAGAGGAGTTTGAGTATTTGGGCCTTGATTCTGAATGTTTTCATTTCTATTCAAGGACTTGTCCTTTATTTTCTTCTGACTAAAAAAGAAATCATTTGAAGTTTCTAATAAAGAAATGTTTACCATGACATTTATGTCCTTGGCCTGAGGAAAAACCAGGAAGCTAAGGGACAAGGGAAGATAGGGAATCAGATTAGTCTTTCTGGGAGAAGCCTTCTGTGAAGAAAATCCTGTTTCTAAGCCCAATATACTCCAAGCTTGACATATTCTAGAATCCTGTCGGCCTTTGATGAACATAAAAGTCTAGTCATTGAGCTGGCCATCCACCTCATAATCTAATACTACACAATGCTCCAGGTCAGTGCCTCTGAACTCCTTCATAAAGTGTCTGAAGCAATGGGATTCCTTGAACTTGTGGTACGTAAAGGTTTTTCAAAGGGTCCACAGTGGTGTGAAGACAGCTTTATGAAAATGTATTCCTAGATCTTTAACTTCTATGTGTGTGTGTATGTTTTTTTTTTTAAAGCTTATTTATTTGTTTAAGTCATCTCTACACCCAATGTGGGGGTTGAACTCATGACTTCAAGATCAAGACTCAGTCCTCCAGTGAGCCAGACAAGCACCCACATGTGCACTCTTCTGATGAGCTTTTGATAATTATTTGTCAAAACATTTAAATTTTATTATTTTTAAAAAATATTAATTTATTTTAGAGAGAGCATGGAAGAGCGCTCATGGTGGGTGGGGGAGGAGAGACAGAGGGAAAGGGAGAGAGAGAGAGACAGAGAGAGAAAATCTCAAGCAGACTCCCCACTGAGAGTGGAGTCCCATGTGGGTCTCAATCTCATGACCGGAACAGAAATCAAGAGTCAGATGCTCAACTGACTGAGCCACCTAAGTGCTCCTCAAAACATTTAATATTTTGGGGGGCCTGGGTGGCTGAGTGGGTTAAAGCCTCTGCCTTTGGCTCAGGTCATGATCTCAGGTCCTGGGATCGAGCCCTGCATCGGGCTCTCTGCTCAGCGGGGAGCCTGCTTCCCCTCTCTCTCTGCTTGCCTCTCTGCCTACTTGTGATCTCTCTCTCTCTGTCAAATAAATAAATAAAATCTTTAAAAAAAAACCACACACACAAAACATTTAATATTTTAAAAACCAATGTTGACTTATTCAATTGTAGGCTAATAATAATTGCAATAATAATAAAAAAGGAAAATTTTAAAACTTTATATATAGTCTTATGGTCACAGGAAAACTTTAAGTTTCAATTTATATACGTTTTGTTCGAGAGAAGCTGTTTGAATGAGTAAAGATCAAATGAATGTCAAGCATAAAATATATCACATTAGGATAAAATTATGTGGTGGAGTGGAATGGAAATATAAGTTCAAGAAGAAAAGAAAATGATATAAAATTTCCAGTTCTACACTTGATCTTAGCCAAAAGGCCGAGAAGCAATTAAAATTTCCAATTTTAAGAGAAAAGCCGGCTTCATATGAATTTTAAAAATGAAATGAATATGGGGCGCCTGTGTGGCTCAGTTGGCTGAGCATCTGACTCTTGATTTCAGCTCAGATCACAGGCTCAAAGTCATGAGATTCAGCCGCAAGTCGGGCTACATATTGAGCTTGGAGTCTGCTTGAGATTCTCTCTCTCCCTCTCCCTCCGCCCCTTCCCCTGCTCTCTCTCTCTTTCTCAAATAAATAAATAAAATCTAAAAAAGAATGAAATGAATAATAATGGGTATCAAATTCCTTTTGATATTTAGATTCCTTTGAATTAGTTTAAAAGAGTAATGTAAAATTTTCACTTTTAAACACTAAAATTTATAATACAATAGAAGTTACATTATTTGCTACTATTTCAGCTTACGATGAAAATCTTTAGATGTTTATTAAATATATGCAAAGGTCACATAACATTTCAAAGTTGCTTAAGGGTTTAAATGAAAAGCCTTGGAAGACCCATTGTTCCCAGTACCAGACTTATAGTGGCCAATGGTTAAAGCGGACCTGTGACAGATCAAGGTCCCAAACCTAAAAGTCATGGAGGCCAGGTTGTTTAGCATAAACCAGTGACACAGGTCCAGTGAGCACTGGACAAATCAAAGAGCTCATGCTCTGTCAAAGGGGTAGCCATTATTCAACTCTAATCAAGGAGATTTTAAGATTGTGATAAGATTTTAAGCCCTCTGTTGCTAGATGTTTTTTTTAAGAAATTCAGGTTTTTATGGGATATCTCTAAAAGGTTTAAATATTTTACTTTATTTTTTTAAAGTAATCTCTACACTGAATGTGGGGCTCTAACTCATGAGCCTGAGATCCTGCATCACATGCTTTACTGCCGAGACTGTGAGGTACCCTGGGATATATCTGAATTTTTTAAATTTGGGCTTAAAAAATGTTAAAATGCTGTGAAAATCAAACAAAACCTTCTGTTGGGCCAAATTTGGGCCTATGTGTCAACTGTAAATTCAGCTGTAGATGGAAGAGCATGGGAACGGCTCCTTTGATTTGACCATATTCTATGAAGTGTCTTGGGGATGGTACTTGATTATTATAGTACCTTTTCTAAAAATAGAGGGAACCAATGTTAGAAACTGTTATTTCAATCTTTTTAAGTATCTATTTCCTAAAGAGTTTAGTGAGCTCCAAAGAATGCTAAATTCATCTATAAGTAAGCAAGTCATTCCATACATTCCTAAACTGAATGCATTTAATACTTATCATAAAAATAGAATCCACATCTAATTTAATTATGCTGCAAGAATGCATTTTATGTTTCCAGTGTCCTAACACAAGCAACTCACCATTTTGTAGTGCTGGGGACGTAATCTTCCCTGAGAGTCATTAGTAATCTGAAAGCCCCTTTTTAGTCCTACTGCTAGTGAGCATTTTAGGAAGTTGTTCATTCTCTCCTTCATGAAATTTCTCTTTATTCTTTCTTACTTTCCTCTTTTTTTTTTTAAAGATTTTATTTATTTATTTACTTTACACAGAGAGATCACAAGTAGGCAGAGAGGCAGGCAGGGAGAGAGGGGGAAGCAGGCTCCCTGCCGAGCAGAGAGCCCGATGCAGGGCTCGATCCCAGGACCCTGAAATCATGACCCGAGCTGAAGGCAGAAGCTTTAACCTACTGAGTCACCCAGGCGCCCCTCTCTTTATTCTTTCTCACTATGCTACAGTTTCCTCTGGGGGACCCTCTTCTATTCACTATTGAAAAGATATTTATTTATTTATTTATTTATTTATTTATTTATTTGAGAGAGAGAGAGATAGAGAGCAAGCACATGGGGGGGGGAGCAGAAGAAGAGGGAGAGGGAGAATCTCAAACAGACTCTGCACTGAGCCCACTGGAGCCCAACACTGGGCTCGATCTCATAGCCCTGAGATCATGACCTGAGCCCAAATCAAGAGCTGGATACTTAACCAAGTGAGCCATCCAGGCATCCCTTATTCACTCTTCAAAGGAGATATCATCCAGGATGCTCTTCTTATTGCCTTCTTCAGTCTCCTCTCCCTTCCTCACTTCTTTCCTTTTCTTCTTCTCTCTCCCTCACTCTCCCAAGATCAAACTCATCCATCCCCACAGCTTCGAACAGTCTCTGCACTGATGCATGTCAAACCAGTACCTTCAACCCTGAACCCTCAGATAAGATCCTTCAACCCTGAATACTGAAGAGCCCCCAGGCATAACAACTGATACTTCCAAATCTGAACTCATCAGTTTCCCCCTGAAACACAGGAATGAACAAATGCTCTTTATAAATTCCTCAGCCACGGAAGTGAGAAGCAGGAGCCTTTGCTGACTATCCTCTCAGTGCTCCCTCAGCCTTCTCCCTGCATTCATTTCTGCTCCCCGAATCTGAGGCCTGAACCTCATTCCCTTGGACAATTGTAATAATCTCCCAGCCTTTCCGGTTTTGCTTCTAATTTTATTCCTCATACTTTTGTAAGAGTTATTCTGCCTCAAAACCAGTGGGAACATGCCATTCCTCTCCTCAAAAACCTCCATGGCTCACTAGGTTCTATAAAAATCCCACTCCTTAGCATGGCTTCTGAATAGCATTTTAATGTTATGTAAAATACCAGCAAGTGTTCTGCTCCCACAAAATGAATCTATTACTAAATGTATTCCGGAAACACCAGGTTAAATTAGGAGAAGTGGGTTTCTTTACTCTAGGACTTTTTAGAGCTGCTAAATGCTAATGTGAATTGTGAATCTTTGCAGTTTCCCAAATATACTCAGTCAGAGGATCCTCCCATTGAGGATGACTATAAATAACCCAAGGAGATTGTTCATTGAAACCCAGTTGGGGAACTACAGTAAATTATTAACAATGCAGGTAAATTACCTTGCAGGACTTTCTCCAGCTGCCTGGCTCGCACTCCCTATCCACCCAGCCACACTGCAGTGCGGCTTCTCCCCAGGTACCTGTAAGCCGTGCACCTGTAAGCCCAGGGCTTTGGCTGATTCTACTCCCTCAGTCTGCAGTTCCTTTCCTCTACCCTTTACCTATCTAAAACCACATATTTTTCAAGAAATCAACTAAAAGCATTCAAAAAAATTTCTCTGATCTCTTCAATAATTAATAACTCTTTTCACTACATGCTTACCCTTCCTTATGTCATGCTTGTGTGAATGTCTATTCCTTCAAGCAAATCCTAAGTTTAATTTTTCATTCATTCATTCACTCATTTTCCAACAATATCTACCCAAGTTTTACCAACTGCCAAGCACTATTCTTAATATAGGGATATTTTGTAAAAAGCATTTTGAATAATTATCTTAATAGGTTCATCTGAGTATAGACATATCTTCTTGCTTGCTTGTACATATAGAAATGAAAAGTTCACTGAATGTTTTATAACAGTGGCAGTTCAAGGTTTTTCTGAAGAAAAAAATAAAAGAAAAAAAATTGCAAAGGTGCCTGGCTGGCCCAATTGGCAGAACATGAGTCTTTGATCTCAGTGTTGTAAGTTTGAGCCCCACACTGGAGGGTTGAGTTTACTTAATTAAAAAGAGAGAGAGAGAGA
>CM053607.1:72177125-72238323 GCA_028646535.1 Procyon lotor
GATCCCAATTTCTTATCTGCAAAATCAAGGCTGCATGCAGACTGGATTATAAATCTTTCTAAAATTAAAGCTTGACTTTTAAATAGGTGCAGAACACAACATAGTCGCAGATATTTTGTCTCCTCTAGGGGCTTATCACAAAGAAGGTTAAATTTATGAATTTACTGGGTTGTCTGGGTGGCTCAGTTGGTTAAGCGTCTGCCTTCAGCTCAGGTCATGATCTCGGGGTCCTGGGACTGAGCCCGGCATTGGGCTCCCTGCTTAGTGGGGAATCTGCTTCTCCCTCCGCCTCGGCCCCTTTCCCCCACCTGCTCCCGCTCTCTTTCTCTCTCAAATAAATAAATAAAAATGTTTAAAAAAATTTATGAATTTACTGTCTATAGACAGTCTATAGACAGGTCCATTTCCCCAGCTACACACAAACCTCATTGTAAATTAATACATCATAAATACTTGAGCAGTAAATCAGCTTTTGGAACCTTGTCAAGTTCAAGTTTTTGAGCCTGCAAAGTTAAGGATCAAACTTTGATCCATGGTGTCCCCAAAGATAAAGGCAGCCTCTAAAATATACTTGAGAAAAAACAAACAATACCACATCCTCTACAACATTCATATACTGGTGAATCCAATCACGTGAAGTGATTATAGAATTCATAGGAAGGGAAAAATTCTACCTTCTTTCCAAAGAGCTTTCTAAGTTAGCCTGGATCATGGTCTGCATGACTGAGAATGGTAATAGGAAATTAAAAAAATAGATCTTTAATAGTGATTTTTGGTATGTTTGCTACATAGATCACAATTATATGTGGTAGGGAAGAAAGAGCGCCTCTAATAAATGTCAACCATATTTGTTTATAAAGAAAGGAAATGAGTTTTGGAGCTAGTTCTAACCCATAAATACAATAGCAAAATATTCTACATATATCCTTCTAAATAATTTTGATCTTAAAACACCCACAACAGTCTGCATCAATTTCTTAGTTCAGAGAAAATTAAATATTTGAAACCCAGGCTTTTCCCATTTTAAGCTGATTACTGCTTTTTCTCATCTATAGTATAGCTTTTGGTTTTAATTACAGAAGTCTTGTTTTATTTTTCCAACGTGAAAGAATCTTTGCCACACTGTTTTCATAATAATCCTCTAGGAGCTTAAGGGACCATTTATTTCCCAGTGAATCCTGTCCTTTCAGATTTGCCTAGGACTGAACAATGGTGATGATTCAAATGCTAAGTACTGGGAACCAGGGATAGACCATTCTGGTATTAGTGTGGTCACTATCAGTTTACTGCAAATACAGCAGAATGGGCCTTAATGTCTTTACTATTTTTGCCCCAGTATGTGTGTGTGGAGGGGAATAGTGGTGGTAAAGATATTAAATTTAATTTTTAAATTTAAGATACACCAATATAGGGCACCTGGGTGGCTCAGTTGGTTAAACATCTGCCTTTAGCTCAGGTAACGATCCCGGGGTCCTGGGATCGAGTTCTGCATTAGGCTCCCTGCTCAGTGGGGAGTCTGCTTCTCTCTCTCCCACTCCCTCTCTCCACTGCTCATGTGCTCTCTGATGAGCTCTTGCTCTCTCTCAAAAAAAAAAAAAAAGATACATCAATATAAGTAAACATATTAGAGAAGCACAATAAACTTCCATTAATCTTGGCATTCATTCAGCTATTTATCATTCATGGGTTCGTTCATTCATTCAATATTTCTGAGGATATGAATGCCATAAGAAAAAAAATCATTTTGCTGGAGATGCAAGGAAACACATGGAAAATTGGTTGGGACTAAGCAGAGAAGACCCCTTGCAAGACTTGACTTCTAAGTGAGTTTTATAAAGCCACACAGGAAACCAGCTATCAGGCAAGAGGAAGGAGGAATGGGTAGTATATGCAAGAAAGCTTTCAAGAAGACCAGACATGTCCCTGCTAGAGTAACCAGTGGGGAAGAGCAGTGAAGCTTCTGATATCAGACTGAATAAAATCTTCATGTAGTACGTTATTTTCAGTGTACAACTAAAGGGAATCACAGATGTTTACTTAAATGGGCCATATGGTTTCCAGTGAGTACATTATAAACTCAAAATGAATCCTGTTGATTGTTCAAAATTATAACACTGAGAAGTGTGATTAGATTTTAAACTATATTGTAGAGTGTTGCTTGAGGGGGCATGAGGAATTCTGAAGAACTCTAAAGCTGGTATGCTTCTAGTGAGTTCTAGCATCAGAGTGACTTTATTTTATTTTTTATTTAAGATTTTATTTATTTTCAGGACAGGGAGAGAGAGTGTGCACATGTGGAGGGAGGGTTGGGGGGCAGAGGGAGAGGGAGAAGCAGACTCCCTGATGAGCCGGGAGCCTGACGTGGGGCTTGATTTCAGGACCCTGGGATCATTACCCGAGCAGATGCTTATCAAGCAGATGCTTGAATGACTGACCACCCAGGTCAGATCAAATTTATGAATTTATTTAAAAAATAAATTATTTTTATTTATTTAAAAAGTGACTTTATTTAAAAAAGGGTTAACAAAGTTGTTGAGGTTGTGAGTCAATAGCATGACAGTCTGTTGATTTCAAAAGCAACCCAGATTTGTACTATTAAAACAAAAAAGACTTAAAATGGTTCAGGCTAAGTATTGGTTCGATTGAAGTATGAAGTTCGATTCCTAGTTTCTTACCCAGGATTATAGCTGTCAATAAGATCTTGCTTTTGGTTTGTATACTATGGATCACATGGACTATTTATCCAGCTGAAGAGATATTTTTCTATGACATGAACTCTTTTTGTTTTTTTTTAGATTTTATTTATTTATTTATTTATTTATTTATTTATTTATTTATTTATTTATTTATGAGAGAGAGGGAGGGAGAGAAAGAGAAAGAGACTGCATACAGGGGGAGGGGCCGAGGGGGAAAGAGAGGGAGAGAGAAAATTCCAAGCCAACTCTGTGTGTGGAGCCCCCCCCACTCGGAGCTTGATCTCATGAAGCATGAGCTCATGACCTGAGCCAAAACCAAGTCTGATGCTCAACCAATGGAGCCACCCAGGTGCCCCAATACGAAATCTTTAATAGTTCCCTTGGTAAAAACTCAATCTCTGATAAGATTACCATTGGCTGGACTCCCTGGGTGGCTCAGTCAGTTAAGTGACCGACCCTGCTTAGGACTCTTTCTCCTTCTCCCTCTGACCCACCCCTCCTGCTCTCTCTCTCTCTCTGTAAAGTAAATCAATAAATCTTTTATTTTATTTATTTATTTTTCAAATATTTAATTTATTTATTTGCCAGAGGGAGAGAGAGAGAGAAAGAGTATAAGCAGGGAGAGTGGCAGGCAGAGGCAGAGGGAGAAGCAGGCTCCCCGCTGAGGAAGGAGCCTGATGTGGGACTCGATCCCAGGATTTCGGGATCGTGACCTGAGCTGAAGGCAGATGCCCGATCCACTGAGCCACCCAGGTGTTCCTAAATAAAGCTTAAAAAAAAAAAAGATTACTCTTAGTTAAGAAGCATAAACTCTCAAATGCCTTATAGGATGCCTGCAGAATAAATTCAAGAGTTAATGACAAATAGCTTCAACTGGTGAGAGACTTCCCTACTAGTAATGGCTAATTCATCTCCGACCTGAGGGAGTTTATACAAAGAGTCAAACCACAGCACCTACGAGAAAGCACAAAGGTGTTCTTTGTGCAGGTCTGGGAAAGTCCACTGAGGTGATCCACACGATCTGCTTACTGTAATTGTGGAAATCAGTGTCTATGATCTACAAGACGGATACCTCCTGTTCTGCGAAGTTGGATGCCTGCCTTCAGGTGTTGGAGAATCGAACACTGTGTGAGGATGTGGCTTGCTGGCATTCGAACTCCAGGCATTGCTCCTGTGGCTCCCACACGCCCGCCCTACAGAAGTGGCCCACAGACGACAGAGCCAAGTCGCAGAACAAATCCTGTTTCTAGTTCAAATGCAGCAAACATAGATTAAGTCATATCTTGGAATTCTTCCATCGAGAAAACTTACAAGGAGCAGAGCAACTTTTCAAAGCGTAGCAAAATAAACATTTACTCCATGACTTACTGAACTTGGCACATGGAAAAT
Source organism: Procyon lotor (assembly GCA_028646535.1). NCBI lineage: Eukaryota > Metazoa > Chordata > Mammalia > Carnivora > Procyonidae > Procyon > Procyon lotor. The sequence goes on from CM053607.1 coordinate 72,181,211, forward strand.
ATGCACTTCCAGTAAAGTTAGTGAGTTAAGGAAGACACCGACTTCACCTTCCTGGTTGCCTAAGGCCACCAGACTGCTCTGGGAGGCTGACCTTACTTGAATTCCTAATCCCACCACTAAATCTATTATTAGAGGCAAAGCACGTAACCTTTAGCGTGTCAGCAGGACAATGCTGCTGGGTCTCACCACATTTCTTAGGATAAATATTTGATAATTAAATAGGTCCTTTTAATATAAACACTGTTTTGATAGTACACACTGGAAAACTATGAAGCGTGTAAATACTTTGAAAATGTCAGTTTGGGATGAGGTGTGAAAACTTGTGAGTCATTCCGAGAGATTTCCCTAAATTGAGGAGATTTGTGGGAGGGGACTGTGGGCTTTGGAAATTTCAAATAAGAGATTTAATTCAACAAGAATCTACCGCGGACCCGGTGCCAGGCCTGTAATTAAGCTTTTCCAGCGGTACAAAAGGAGCGGGAGAGTGGGTCTTCAGGGAAACGGTTGGGAGAACAGCCCCAGGTGACGTAGGTTGTGCCGAATAAGGGAAAATACAGAATACAGTGTGGGGGTGGGCCCAGAAGAGATTATGCTAAACTAGCGAGGCACAGGAGGTTTCCAGGAAGTGGTACCTTTAAAGCTGGATCCTTGAGAAAGGTAAGATCTGGAAACATTTTAAAAAAGGAGAACAGAAATACACATGAACATCACAGTCTAAGGCGAGAAGATGGGAATGCAATAAAATCCCTCTGTATTGTGTCTGACCAGAATCACAGCATTTGTTCATTCTAGCCAACATGCCCTAGCAATAGTACTTTCTGTGCTCTGTTGATCTGGCTACCACGAAAAGCTCTAGCACAAAATGCATTTATTCAAAATAAATTTGGAGAATTTTTTAAGGCCATGCAACTTTTCTCTGCCTATTTTCCTTTTTCATTTTTTTAAAGTAGTGAAACTATCCTTTCCTGGGTATTTGCTTATGTGCCAAGCTCTGGGTCTCAGCACTTAATGTGTCTTATTTCATTTACTGGCACTTCAGGACAGCACTTCACCTAGAATTCAAACTTCAGCCTATCTGATTCTGAGTCCTTCACTCTGTGCTGTCATTTACCAAGACTCATGTTGCCTGGACTCTCTCTGGGCAATCTCTTTGGGGTTTTCAAAGCATTCTAAAGGGTCCCATTCTTGAGGGTCCTAATGATTATGGGATGTGAAGTTTCAGAGGACAGCTTTTCTTTTTTTTTTTAATTTTTTTTTTAAAGATTTTTTTTTTATTTATTTGACAGAGAGAAACACAGCAAGAGAGGGAACACAAGCAGAGGGAATGGCAGCGGGAGAAGCAGGCTTCCTGCCGAGCAGGGAGCCCGATGCGGGGCTCGATCCCAGGAGCCTGGGATCATGACCTGGGCTGAAGGCAGACGCTTAACGACTGAGCCACCCAGGCGCCCCAGAGGACAGCTTTTCACTGTATCTTCTAAGTGCATTCCCGATCCGTTCAGAGAAGCATCATAGGGGCAAATTATATTGCACAGCCCGCTCAAAGTGAAGGATTTAAAGATCAGGGTTTACATATCATGTCAGCAGCATGTAGTTGAAGGGATTATCTTGACAAGTTGAGGGAGCATCAGTGGTTGTAACATTCCTCTACTTTCATAAATTTAGGGGAGGTAAGACCTGAAGGCTGAGAACACCTGACATGGCAGGTAGATCAAAAAGCAGTAGCATGTGACCTCTCCTCTGTCCACTCTGTTGCTTTTATTCTGGATAGTTCTATTGACTTGGATGCCTCGCTGAGGTCGGCACTGGCCCCTGACAAAGCTGCTGAGACCCCGAGTGTTGGACGGACCTCTAGCTGTTCCTCCTCTGTCTCTCCCAAACATAGACTATGCAGTTCTAGAAACTTTTAATATAACTCAGTTATATTAAAAAGTTAACATCAATCTTTAGAAATTAATTATAAAGACTCACACAAATCAAACATAAGACACCATTATGGAAAACCTGGGAGGCACATATTTTCAGGCAATTTTCTGAACTAAACCAAACAATCTGAACTTTTTTCCTGACTCTAAAATGGAAATGCTGAAGTCTGCTATGAATAGATTTTTTTTTTTAATTTTATTTATTTGACAGAGAGAGCGGGAGAGCACAAGCAGGGGGAGCAGCACAGGGAGAGGGAGAAGCAGGCTCCCCACTGAGTAGGGAGCCCGATGTGGGGCTCGATCCCAGGACCCTGGGATCATGACCTGAGCCGAAGGCAGATGCTTAAAGACTGAGCCACCCAGGAACTCATGAACAGACTTTTTTTTTTTTTTTTAAGAAAACTACATTTTACCATGATTGTTTTGCCCCACGTGTCATCTTTTCAGTCTTTCATTATGTTAACTTCAGGGGTCGGCACTAGGGCATAAGTTTTTCCCACAGCCACATTAAAGTCACCACTGCAACTCTTCAATCTCCAGATCAACTATTTTTTGTCCTGGTTTTGCTCCCATTACACTTGCTTTGGTAAATGATGTTAAGCAAGTAAGTTTTAACTTCCTTTTGATGCAGCAATGCTAGGTGGGCCTGAAGTGAAAATGGAACCTTTCACAATGAATGTAATACTAACCACACTTAACTGTGAGAGAAAAACAAGACAAACATTTTTAAAAATTAATTTTGAGGTGCTTTTGGGTAGATGAGTTCAAAATATACTGGAAACTAAATGCAATAGGATATTTTAGGATAAAAGCCAAAAACCCTAGTCTAACAGACCTTCACTCTGTGAAACTAATAATATAATGGAACTCGCTGATGGCTACTCAGAAATAATACAAACAAAAAAGTCTATTCAGGAAAAAAATTTGAAATAAATATATGAATCAGAGAAGCAACTGAAAATGGACTCTCGGACCTTCCCTTATTGCTGTCTTCCTCTTTTTTTTTTTTTAGAGAGAGCGATTGGGGCAGACAGAGAATTCCAAGCAGACCCTGCACTCAGTGTGGAGCCCAGTGCAGGGCTGGATCGCAGGTCCCTGAGATCAACCTGAGCTGAAATCAAGAGTCAGACGCTTAACTGATGGAGCCACCGGGTGCCCTGATATTGGCATTTTTATAAGGGACTTCCATTCAGTAGGGGGCCTCTTCATTTTGTGGTTTCCTTTGATTGCATACTGCATAGAATTGTTGAATCACTATGTTGTACATCCAAAATCAATATAAATTGTATGTCAGCTCTACTTCATAATAGAAAAATTTTAAATTAAGAAAAAAGGGGGACCCCCAACCTCTCTTTTGCTTCTCTACTCCTGGAGAGAAAGTAAACGTGGAAAAACCCATTTCCCTTAGTAATCCCCTTTCTCAGGGTCATGAGATCCAGCCCTGAGTTGGGCTCCTCACTGAACGTGGAGCCTGCTTGAGAGTCTCTCTCTGCCCCTCCCGCCCCCCACTTGCTCTCACTCTCTGCTTCTCCACCCACTCAAGCACTCTCCCTCTCACTCTAAAAATAAATAAATAAAATCTTTTTTAAAAAAGCCAATACTGTGGCAAGAGACACACCTGAAACTAGCAGTGTGGGACTGTTGGCAGGGGATTAATGGGAATTAATCCACGTTCAGGAAAAGATAGGGATAGCAGGCAGGGGGCAAGAGAAGGAAAAAGACATGGCAAGGTGAGTTTGGGAGTATGAAAGACCCACTCTCATGTTAACTATACTGGAATTTTTTTTAAAAGAGGAACTTTGGCATATTTTGAACATGTCTAGCATGTAATCTGTCAGTGACAGCAAAAATTTCCTGACCTGCATTTTGCCAGACTACTCTCTGCCTTTGCAACAGGATTAGAAGATGTGATTCAGTTGCCTGCCTGGGTGGCTGAGTCGGTTAAGTGTCGGACTTTGGTTCAGGTCATGATCCCAGGGTCCTGGGATTGAGCCCTTCACTGGACCCCCTGCTCAGCAGGGAGTCTGCTTCATCCTCTCCCTCTGCCCCTGCTTGTGTGCTTTCTCTCACTCTCAGATAAATACATGAAATCTTGAAAAGAAAATGCAATTCAATAAAGTTTATGGTTCTGCACTATTAAAATATTGCTCTTTCATTATTTTTATTTTTTTCCCCCAAAACGGGGTGTGAGGTAGTTATGCCTCATGATCAGATCAAATGGTGGTAATACATAACAATGGTTATTTGGAACTAACCTAGAACAAAGAGTGCTTTCTCCTTTCCTAGCCGAGTGTGTGTGTGTGTGCGTGTGTGTGTGTGCATCATCGCTTTTAAAAAGAAGATGACTTCTCTGAGAAACAAGTCCCTGCTTACTATTAGTAAATGCCACTCTAAAATGTATTTACCAAAAGAATTTCATTTCTCCAGCTATATTCTGTTCACGAACATCAAAGGGCAGAAAGCATAAGGAAAAAGTTATGACACCCATCCATGCAACAGAAGATATATTCCACATAGATGTATACACAGAGTAATTATAAATAACTTCTGCCATCTAACTCATCTTCTCCTTTTCGTTTTTCACTGAAAGGCCCAGAAAGAAGAGGAAAGTAACACAAAGTCATTAGCTTTATTGCAATCTAGTCTTTTCTTGTTCCAGAGCCACTACAACATTTTTAGATTTAATTTTACTGGTAAATAAAACACTTCTAAAGTTCAATAACAAGTTAATGGTCCAAGTTTGGTTTTTTCCCCTTTCTCTTTAAGCCATACTGACCTTTATAGAAGCTAAAGAACAACATTTGACATTTCGTGGAAAATAAAGAAACATAATTTAGCAATTTTTAACCAATCGCCACACGCTACAACTTTAGAGTTGCTCAACTCTTTCCAGACACAAATGTCTCACAAGTATGCTTAATATTCTTTTAAAATCACAAGTAAATAAACAAAATTTTAATTAGATGAGCCTGTATCGCATATTTGGCTGATGTCATCCTCTCCTCTCTGGGAAAAAAAAAAAAACCCATTAAAACAAAAGAAAGAAACACAAGACACAGATGATCCTGGGCATGAAAGCCTTGCTTTTGTCTCAGATCCTGGGTTGCATTTCTGAACTGCAGCTCGAGAAAGCCCTCACTGCAGGTCCTGACTTGGTGAGACAGTTTTCTGGCCCAAATCTCACACCATGAGGAAGAAACACACCCATGAGCTTGGGGGCTGACATTTCTTTTGATTTGCCCTATGTTTTCATCTGTTGATGTTGCCTATTCCTCCACTTGGAATAAAAATAGTCTGTTGCCTCCATCCAACCATTGGCACCACTCCTTTTTTTCGGCGGTTTCCAATAGCCGGGTGGATAGATGGGCATGTTCAAGAAGTAAATTAGGAAGGAGCACTGAGCATTCCCATGGTCTGGTTCTTCAGCTCTTCTCCCTTCCAAGTACTAACCAGGCCCGACCCTGCTTAGCTTCTGAGATCAGACGATATCGGGAGCGTTCAGGGTGGTATGGCCGTGTAGACTCTTCAGCTCTTCTACTTGTGCTTTTGATGGCTTGTTCTTAGAGGTGAGGAATAGGAATACATTGCCCCACACCCCCATCCCCTTTTCTATGCTTCCTTTGTCTCTTCTGCCTCCATAGCATCTCATCCCCTTCAGCATGGACATACTGCAGCTTGCCAAGCACAACGGGGAAGGCTCTGGCCCAGCTGACACCCACCATGGGCGTTTTCCCCACCTATCAAGAATGACTGGATTTGTGTCTGCTCTGGGAGTACAGAGCTGAGCCCAGGGGACTGCGGGGCTTTGCACTCATCCAGAACAGGCTCATATAGGGCCAGAATCTCCCTTTTCCCCCCTTGGACCAGCCAGGACTGGAGGTCACTCGAGGGGATGGATCACCCTGAGGCCACCCTGGAAGTTGGGATCTGTTCCAGATTATGTTCAGAAAAGGGGTCCAAGAATTCTTAAAACAACTCTGATTTTTTAAAATGTTCGGTAGAAAGAATTTGTAAAAGATGGAGCCGGGAAAGTGTCTTTTCCCTGAGCCACACGGACGATGAGGGAGGGCTCTAGCTCACGAGGAAGGCTTCAGGGAGTGCCTACTAGGTGAGCCAGAGGTCCAACACTGGTGGCCCGGACGCTGCCTGCCAACAGGTTTTGATTGGCCCGCACAGTATTTAAAGGTTGTCTTTAAATAGTTGCCAACATTAACAAATTAGGAGCTCTCATCAAAATCGGGTTTCTGGCTTTTCTAGAAAAATCAGAAGATCTGGCTGACACTGGATCTGCTTCCTGTCTAGCGAATGCTTACATGAAGCCAAGGAGTTGCTTCCCCTTTAGACAAGGCATTCTGACTCTGACCTTGGGGGTTGCCCTGGTCTGCGGTCAGCCCCCTGCAGATGTGGGGCAAGCATTCGAAGTGCCTTAGTGAGAATCTGGTATAAGGAGGATGTTCGGCAGGGTTTGGCTCCTGCTCTTCTCTCACCGGTTTCCAACCCTTTTCTACTGGCCTCTGAGCTGCTCCCATGCCGCAGAGACATGGGTGGGCCAAGCAAAGGCAAAATGGGACCACTCTCTAATGTCCTTGTGTCTGGAACTTCAGTTGCTGCTTTGGCTGGCAAAGACTTGTTAGTGAGGAAGATCTATAACTCACATCATTGAGCCAACTCTACATCAATATAAATAGTTAGGCCGAGGGAGAGAGTCCTAAAGGCCAAAGGGGGGGGTAATGATTTTATGTTATTTCTTAACGCAGGCCCAAAATTGGGCTGCAAAGTGAACAAACAGAAGGCATGATGTCTGAAGTGAAGATAGCGAGAGCTCTAAAACATTTCTTTGTTTCAACCTGAAACTACCAAGCTTACATTTCAACTCCACATTCAGGACGGTTGCCAGTTCTCTGCTTATTAAAATAGCAGAGGCCAGCTCTTGGTGACCCGCGGCAGGAAAAGCGCCGTGGGGCTAGGTGCTAAGTTGGTAACACAGAGGCAAAAGATAACGAGGGGCTATTTTCAAAGTGCTCCAGGGCCTCCCCCTGTGGGGCGCCCGTGGACTGCACAGCGGTGGTGAGGTTACAGTGCTGTCTTTCATGCGGCTCTGAAAACACACCCCAGTCCACTCTGGGCTGGCTTCAGGAGTCCAGCTGCCCCTCTAGGATTCCTCCCAGCACCTGCCATTATGCACTGCTACTGGGAACATGCACCAGCTTTCTGAAGCAGCCAGATCTGGAGGTTACGTTATTTCTTTTCATCCTTTCTAAATTGGGAAATTCACCATGTCTCCTAATACAGAGAAAGCCCCTGCCGAACACTATTAGGTGGGTTTTTTGGTTTGTCTGTTGTTTTCAGTGCAGAGCTGGGTCCTGGTGTGGGGGAAGGCTTGCTCTCTCGGGGGATAAGCCAGAGCTAGTCATCTTTAGGATTAATGACAGAGCCCCGAATCTGTGAGAATGATCAAGAAAGACAAACAAGGAAGAGAACAACGGGAGACAATAGAAAACAGATGTTGCAAGGGAAAGAAGGACGAAAAGCCATTACAACTGATGAAAGAGAGATGGGGATGGGAAGGGAAAGACGAGATTTTTTTCTGCCAGAGATTTCAGAGGGGTCCATACAGGACTGGGTTCAGGGCTCCCTCCGAGGTACCTCCTCCAGGCCCTAAGGATTAGATAAGCTGCTTCTGCTTCAGTGTGCAGTGTCCTAAACCCCGAGTGCCTGGAATTCAACTCAGTAGGTCGTCTGCGCTGAAAGAGAGGTTACGATATGGGGCACGTGAAAGGGTCCCATCGGGGCCCCTGGTCTCAAGAAGATTACGCTGTGGGTTACAATTTTATTCATGCATTTAATGTATTATGTATTCATGGTCAATTCCTCCCTGGCTGCTCGGGGCTCACGATGTCAGCCAGTGATAGGGGGAGGGGCAGGGGCACCCACGATTAGGTTCTTGTTCCAGCAAAAGAAACTCCCTGGTGTGTGGCTGTCTTTGAACTTCAGGGATGGAACACAAGAGGTCAGGAGTCAAATTTGCAGTGGTTATGGTATCTACAACAGGATGATTTTTGGAAGAAGTTTTCAAAAAAGTTCTTTAAATTGTTTTAATCGATCCCATAACAATATGGCACAAAGGCTTTGCTCCTGTCCTTCTTGCCAACCCAACCTTACCCTGGGGCCTTTTCAGTGCTGTTCTTTTTATTCTCCCACATAAACTTCATTCTAGCTAGACAAAGATAACCAAGCTCTCTTCCATCTTGTGCTTCTGCCCACCCTTTTATCCGAAGAAAAAAGACCTTCCTTGCCTCCAAACTCATCCAAATTTGGTATATTCTGCAGCCCAGCTCTAGGACCACATCTTCCACAAGACCAGGCCATCTATGGCTTCTCTAAACCTTTCTACGGACTTCTTCAATTATTATTATTGCAAATAGTCCTAGACAACCACCACCACCATCACCATAAGAGCAGCTAATATTTTCTGAGCATTTTTTCAGCTGCACACACTTGGTCATGTTTCATGTATATTATGTTACTCGTTTTACTCAGTCCTCACAAGAGTGCTAAGGCAGATATGACTCTCATCCACATTTTTTAGAAAGAGAGAAACTGAGGCTTTAGAGAAATTAAGGAGGTTTCCCAATGATACCCCGTAAGTGATAAGGAATTCTTGTTAATATCTTCAATTTATTTATTTATTATTTAAATATTTTATTTCTTTATTTGAGAGAGAAAGAGACAGAGAGGAGAGGGACAGAACAAGGTGGGGAGAGGCAGAGGGAGAGGAAGAGGAAGACTCCCCACCAAGCCGGGAGCCAGACACAGGACTAAATCCCAGAATGCTGAGGTCATGACCCGTGCCCAAGGCAGCGGGTTAACTGATTGAGCCACCCAGGCGCCCCGGTATCATCAATATGCCATGTAATTCTGAAGTAATCATTTACATCCTTTGCTATTTATTGCACAGTTATTCAAATATTTTAAATGCACTGATTATGAAAGGGGTTTTAGTAAAAAGAAAAAGTAGGATTTCAATTATAAAAAAATGTGCTCTTTAGTTAATCCTGTGATTGATATTTCTGGGTCTGACAAACTCCTGAGATGTCTGAGACAGAACAGAGGGAAGCTTGGAGTGTGCCTATGAATGAAGAAAGAAGACTGATGTCCCAGAAGACCCCTGGGATAGACCACTGGGACCAATGGTTGTTTGGTGGAAATCCAGGTTTAGTTCCTTTAATGGTCTATTACTCTGAGCTCATCTCACTCTATCAGGCCACCCTTTTCAATTCAAAATAAAAGAAGAGCAGAATAGGACATATGTACTTGTAAAATCTATAAAAAGAATGAATGTCAAAAACACCGTCTCTTAGAACTTTGTGGTTTCTCACACAGAGCATTGTTCAGTTTTATAAAGTTTTGTAAGAGAATCATAAATTTCCAGAGTTAGGCAAGATGCTGTCTGATTCTATTCATTTATAGATGAAGAAACTCCATCCTCATGATTTGGTCAAAGTCACACAATTACTTAGTGACATTTCTGTGCTTCCTAATTCGTAGTTCAAAGCTTTATTTGTGGGTCACCATGACCCATAAGTACAACTCATTTCATAGGCAAATTCATACATCTCTGTTTATATCTGGGTATAGAGTCATAAACTTCTAGTTTATTTCTTTTTTGTAATGATTTTCTTCAAAGACAGTCTTACCCGAAATGAAAAGGAAAAGGAAAAGTAGAAAAATTAGTCACTCAGCCAGTCAACTATTCCACCCTAGATTCCTTCTTGGATAAGACGAAGTAGTTGATTTAAGGTAGCTAAGTCAGTGAGAATGTGATAATACGGTAAAAATAATTGCAGTGTCCACAAATCACCCAAGTTGTTGTTGGGAAAGGGGCAAAAAGGCAATATATATCATGGGAGATAGTAATCCAGAGGAGCAGGAAACAAAGAAGGTTTGGCAGGGGCGGGTGACTGTTGAAAATGGAAGAAGGGAATTATAAGGAGTACAATTGGTCACCAGTAAAGAGAAATACAACATCTCTCAGAATTCCAGATGTTGAGAACGAGAGACCCTTTCCCTAGGTCTTCAGAAGAAGGTATGTGTAAAAGAAAGAACAGAATTGGAATTGATGTTATGGATGGAAGGTATAGTAGAGGCCAGAGAGGATTCTTAGAAAATTCAGAGGGATGAACATAGCTACTAAGTATGGAGTGACGGTACTAGCCTCTTTTTCTCAGGTCTACAAAGGGAGAAGGAGATAACAACAGTGTTAGTGAGCATTAAGATCAGGGACATATACATGATTTTGCTAATGCACACTGATTGATGAACCATTTGGTGATTCAAACAGAGCCAGATTTCAACCAGATTTTATATTTGGTTTCTAATCACTTTTGCATTAAAAGTATTCTGTGCTGGAGAAGAGCACAGATGAAATTAAGTATCAAAGACGAGAGAAATGTGGTTTTGTTTGGTAGAGATGACCTTTCTGTTTCTCTGACTCTCCTTTTCCTAATAAAACATTTGATTTACATGGTTTAGAGGCATTAAAAAAAAAGTGTGGACTCTGTCCAAAGAATAAAGTACTAAATTATAGTGTACTAACAGTACTAACAGAAATCTACCAGTTGCAAAACAGTGTGGCTTTTATCATTATATATAAATAATAACATATTGAAGCACTGGAAAAAAAAGATAAATGAGGATTTTACAAGCACATCTTGTAAAACACATAAAAATTTGATGATAAGTATAGCAAGTCCAGAAAATTTGCAGCAAAGAGGCACCCGTATTATGCTCTTCTAACATTTTTCTGATTATTTATTTATTTATTTACTTAATGATTTTTTTTTTAATATTTTATTTATTTGACAGAGAGAAACACAGTGGAGAGAGGGAACACAAGCAGAGGGAATGGTAGCGGGAGAAGCAGGCTTCCTGCCGAGCAGGGAGCCTGACGCGGGGCTCGATCCCAGGACCCTGGGATCATGACCTGAGCTGAAGGCAGACGCTTAATGACTGAGCCACCCAGGCGCCCCTAATGATTTATTTTTAAAGTGGAGCTCGTGGGTAAAGAAAAGAATGAAGAAGGAGTTCTAGTAGAGAATCCAATCAACTATTATAGTCAACAGGAACTTGACTCTTCATCTGTATACTATATATATAAACACTATACCATACTATAGTAAACATTCATTTACTTGTAGCATATTACTGAAGATTGTATACATAGAAAATCATATTGGCACTTATGAGAGACATCTAAATTGGCACTTATGACATCTCTCTCTTAAGATAAAAACCCTTTTTCTTACGCCAGTACGTATTTGGAAATAAAACATAATTCTCAAAAGTATCTCATAGGAATACAATATGACACTGAAAAACTTCCATAGGAATGACTACTTACATTTGTTTCAAGCAGAAACATTTCTAAAAGATGCTGAGAAATGTAAAGAGTATTATTATGAATTAACTTATTACTAATGCAGTACTGTTAAAATAGACTAACAAGCAGATTCCTCATGGGCTCGGAAATGCCAGACCAAATTTTCATATGGGGTGTGAGCACTGAAAAGGGAGATATCCCTGTGCAACCTCCTTTTTATTTTTACAGTGATTCTTCATGGAAGTGGATAACTTAAAAACACATCTGTAATTCAGTAAATTCAGTAACATTTACAACTCTGATAAAACTTATGTAGTAAGACTATAGCCCCACCAACTCATTGTAATAGTTCTGATTACCCCCAGAACTGTTCTTCTCCCATTGGAAGGGGAAAAAGTATTTGAGGGCTTTTTGATGAAAGATCACAGGTATCTTTATTCAATTTTAATCTGTCTATGAATCTTCATTTAAAAAAGGAGAAAATCCCTTTGAAAAACTTCCTTTTACCAAATGTTCAGGTCACTAATACGGCTGTGGTAATCAGATCATACAGTTCTAGGAAGCTTTTTCCCTCCCCACCCCCTGCACTATTCCACTGGAGATTCTCTAACTCTCGCTAGTGCTGAAGATGGAGGTGGATATTGAATGATAAAATTAAACCCTTCAGTACAAAATGCTGCAACCACAACCACCAGCAAGAGGCTGCATGTGTACTCGAAAAGGGCAGAAAGCAGAGAAGCAAACGGGAGACAATGACTTCTCAAGCACCTATGTCTTTATTTTAGGAGACCCGGGCACATTCGGGACAATTCCTGGATTGCACACAGCTGATGGATCTGAAGTTCCTGTTCTCTTTTTTTTTTTTGCAATTCCATCATTTCAGATGGCCCGTCTAGCCCCAGTTAGTGCTAAGTTTACCATGTTTTTAGCTTCACAAAGGAACAACCAATAAAGTGGAGAAAAATAAATGTAGAGACTTTGAGTGTTTTCCTAGAAAATGTCAAGTATAGTGTGCGTTTGCTGCCGCACTGACGCTCAGTTGATAGTCCCTGAAAGGTAATGTGTGTTATGGACTTCAGAGAACAGTGCAGTTCATGGGTGAGAGTATCACTAGAGGTCTGGGAAACTCACTCTATCTGGCCTGTTCAGATCACTATGCATGTGACTGCCGGGTCTCCTGGAACAGGCATCCTCCTAGGTGCTTAGAGCCTGGACCATGCAATCCAGGGCTTACTTTCTTCCAGTGTCCTGTCTTAGTCTCTAAGTGTGTCTACATAAGTTTTCTCCTGTCCAAAGAGGTCCATACAAGATTTAAAAAGACAGACTAGGCAACTGATCTAAGTGGCAGGCAGGTCAGTTGCAGCAGCAGCTGAAAGTCTGGGCTTTACAGAACAGAGGGGACAGTGAGCACCCAGAAGAGAAGGCAAGGGGGATGCATCCAAGGGATCCACAGACACAACACCAATGCCACCTTTCTTTTAGAGTTTTTCCTGCCTTTAGGGGTGGGAGTCACATTTGTTTGTTTCCATTTCTGTTGTCTCAGTGCTTACAAATGTCCTCAGTAAGTAACAGGAACCTAACTTGCTAACTTGACGTGACGCTCGAAGTCACTTCTACTAAAACTGGCCTAATTAGAGAACTAGGAAAATGAAGTATATAAGAACCTGTGGGGAGGGGCGCCTGGATGGCTCAGTTAGTTAAGCAACTGTGTACGGCTCAGGTCATGATCCTAGAGTCCTGGGATCGAGTCCCACACCGGGCTCCCTGCTCAGCCGGGAGTCTGCTTCTCCCTCTGACCTCTCCCCTCTCGCTTTCTCTCTCACTCAAATAAATAAATAAAATCTTAAAAAAAAAGAACCCATGGGGAGAATATTCACAGTGGAATCCTTGGTCTCGTCTGGAGCCTGCTGTGTGATGCTGCTGCTCTCCAGCTCCCTCAGTAAAGATCTTCAACTAAGTCAAAGAGAGACTGTTCTCTGGGAGAACATGACTATAATGGTCCTTGGGGCTAAAGGAGATGAACATTTACTGAAATACCTTAATTTTTATTTATTTGACAGAGAGGGAGAGATCACAAGTAGGCAGAGAGGCAGGCAGAGAGGGGGAAGGGAGAAGCAGGATCCCCACCGAGCAGAGAGCCCGATGTGGGGCTCGATCCCAGGACCCTGAGATCACGACCCGAGCCAAAGGCAGAGGCTTTAACCCACTGAGCCACCCAGGCGCCCCACTGAAATACCTTAATTTTTATAAGTGAAAAGTAATCAAATAAGAACTCATGTTAATTATGCTTATTTATGCATTTTAATTCATTTGCTTTTTAAAGCATTTTAATTTAGCAAAATTTTTAATTCAATAAGCATTTGTTGAATAGGTACTATAAGACAGCCTTCTGCTAAGGTACTCTGGGATAAGTAAACAATAAGAAGTTCTATGGTCTTCTAGCATTGCAAAGCCCAGTGGGGAAACTGATCACAGTATACAGAATCCCAGGTCATGAGTTACTGGGTGTGTGATCTTGCCTAAATCACTTAATTTCTCTAAGCCTCCGTTTCTCCATATGTAAAATGGCAAGAATAATATTCCCTATTTGCAGGACTGTTGTAAAAATTCAATGTTATAAGTACAATAAGTATATGCGAATACTATATATATAAGTATTAAGTATATGCGATATAAGTATTATATATAAGTATTAAGTATATATATATGTTATAAGTATATGCGAATACATTTTAGATAGATGAATGCTTTTCAATGAATGAAGACTCAATTTCCAGTGTTATGATATTGGCTCAAACAATAAGGTAAAACATATATATAATCTACCATATCACCACTTTATAATAAGAGTTTCCAAGACTGACAAAGAGCCTGAAGTATTGTTCCTAAATGTTCCAAAATATTATAGGACAAAGGACAAAACATAATGAATAGATCTTATGTGTACATCGTACTTATATAGTATCTACACACTGGGGTCTTATAGCCAAATAAGATCTTGAGATGGTAGCTCAGTGAATGTGGCCTGTGACATTGTTGGGATTCTAAACTGACTGAATGATCAGCAATTAGAGAAACACTGCTAACTGATTTCAGACACATGCTATGAAGATCTGGAGCTGAGAGTTTCTGTCCGTGGGAAAATAATCTTCAGCTACATGCATATGCAATTATGGTGTAACATCAGGGACAGGAGAAAAGCAGTTAATGTCACTAAACACCTATTATGTACTGGAAACCTAAAATATATTTTGGTTGATTTCCACGGATGCCTTATAAAGTAATTCGTAGTATCCCCATTTCAGAGAAATTAAAGAATTGCCTAAAATACGAAACAAAAAATTTGTCTTCCAAAGTATTTTAAACTATTCCATGTAATTTCTCAAGCGGAAGAGAATGCTATTTAAAACATGTGCAGAGGAAACAGTGACATAGAACTGATTTATTCTGAAGGATAAAGAGAGAACTTCCTGGATCCACCTATCTAAAAAGATCTTTTCAGAAACTTCAGTTTATATTTGAATTGATACCATTTAAAACTTTTCTCATTAGGATTTTAGTTGGCTTTTTTTAAATCCATGAGAAGGTAGATCTATTTTCAAGAGCAGTAGCCTTTTGGCTTTTTGTTGTTGTTGTTGTTGTTGTTGTGTTTTTAAAGATTTTATTTATTTGACAGAGAGAAAGAGATCACAAGTAGGCAGAGAGGCAGACAGGGAGAGAGGGGGAAGCAGGCTCCCTGCTGAGCAGAGAGCTCAATGCGGGGCTTGATCCCAGGACCCTGAAATCATGTCCTGAGCTGAAGGCAGAAGCTTAATCGACTGAGCCACCCAGGCACCCAATAGAGCAGTAGCCTTTTGGAACATGCAATCTTTAGTTTCTCTTTGGTGTGCATTATCTGTTTTCCTCATTGGTTTATCTCAGTTTGTGAAATAGGAATGAAGATCTTACTTGCGCGTGCATAAGTGTGTGTGTGTGTGTGTGTATGTGTGTGTGTGTGTGTGATACACAAGACATAAAGTGCACCTTATCAGTTGACCTTAAGAAGTTCCAGGCACAGGGGTACCTAGCTGGCTCAGTTGGAAGAGCATGCAACTCTTGAGATTGAGAAATCTAGCCCCACATTAGATATAGAGATTATTAAGAAAAATAAATTAATTTAAAAAAAAAAAGGTCTAGGCACAGCCTTCCTCATCAGTGTTCCCAGGAGCACCAGTGCGGTGCCTATGTCTGATAAGGTTATCCACTCCCTATCCCATGACTTGCAGTAGCTCTAAATATCTTCATTTATCAACATGCATTCAGATTCTGTTAAACATTTATTAGATATTTGTTGAAATAAATTTATTGAGACTTTTGCTCCTGGCTCTGACGGAATTTATATCAGATTAACCCTCACTGAGTGGGATTCTACAATAAGAGACACACATATACAATAATAAAACAACATAAGCAGTAACAAAATAGCAGATGAAAGCCATCCAAACATCCAGTACCTGAGGGGCCAAGATTCTGTACAGAAGCAAATCCCATCGAGCAGGGAGCCCTACATTCATTGCCCTTTTTTTTTTTTTCCTTTAGGGAATTTTCCAATTCAAAGTGAGATGCCTCGAGGCCAAACAGAAAGTCGCAGCCTGGGAGTTGCAACAATCTGATTAGGTTGGGGGACACACAAAAAATAGGGTTCAAATCTACTAAGGCAACCAGGACTTGAGAGGCCAAGATCCAAAGCAAAAGGGATCTGCCACGTCCAAAACTGCCTAGTATGGGATGTAAGGCGTTAAGAAGCTGCTCGAGTCCAGTGCCCCGGCGTCTCAAAAAGCCAAGCAGAGACCCCAACAATCTCACAGCAGCAGAGAATGAAGAAACAGAGTCCAAAGACTGCCACAGAGGAGGAGTTCCAGTTAATACAGGAGGTTTTCAGTTGAGTCACTTGGATCCTCCAAGCAAACTTCTGCTTTGCCCCAAGAGAGAGGACAAACCATAAATAGATTGACCATTACAAAGCCTGACGAAAGCCAGGTTCTACTGTACCCAGGGGAATTTCCCCTGGAAAAGCTTCTGTTTGGCCCACACGTCTGCTTTTTTCATTTGCATGCTCTTTGGAGGGTCTGTACTCTCCAGTTCTACCATCCCCACCAAACCCTATAGTCTGGCCGTAAGCTTATATCACTCACGTTAAGTTACCTGCCTGAACCCGAAGGCATTTGCTACACACTTAGAAGCAGATGAGTGACTACAGAGGATCCACGCTCTAACATGAATGTGATGGTGGACACAGGGGAGCTATGGCACCTGCATGAAGGGAACACCTACGAGTGAGTGGATGAGATCATTCATGAGGAGAATCAATGGCTTAAGAGAGGATTTAAAGGCTAAGCTTTACAAATCTCCTTTCTTTGGCCTCTCATTTGTCTTTATATAGTTCTTGAGATAACCATTTCTTTTTGCCCAGTTATTCTTTTATAGTATTTTGTATTTTTAAAACATGTAATTTACAAATTATATACATATACAATTAAAAAAATTTTTTAAAAAGATTTTATTTATTTATTTGACAGAGAGAGACTGCGAGAGCAGGAACACAGACAGGGGCAGTGGGAGAAGGAGAAGCAGGCTTCCCGCCGAGCAGGGAGCCCAAAGTGGGGCTTGATTCTAAGACCTTGGGATCATGACCTGAGCCAAAGGCAGAAGCTTAACAACTGAGCCACCCAGGTGCCCTTTAATTTTTTTATTTTGAGAGAGAGAGAGAGGGAGCATGAGCAGGTAGGGACAGAAGGAGGGAAGGAGAGAGAGAGAGAAAGAGAGAGAGAGAAAGTGAGAGGCAGGCAGAGAGAGAAAGTATCTCAAGCAGGCTTCATCCTGGGCTGGATCCCAGGACCCTAAGATCTTGATCTGAGCTGAGATCTTGACCTGACTGAGCCACCAGGGTGCCCCACAAATTACATTTTTATACATACATTTTTACATAATCCTTAGGAAAAAATTTGAGGCATTTTTCAATTTTACATTCATTTGGAAAGTAGGTAACTAAAACTCAGAGGTGTAAGTGATTTGGTAGAATAGTTGTTTCATGACCCTTAACTACATGCTCATTCCACTGCATCCAGAGGCTTAACATTGAATTTTTATAAAATAAAATTTTTATTTTTTATAAAATATACATATAAAATGTATTTACAAAAAATGTATTGTTTTCAGTCCAATATTTGAGTAATATAGGAGATAAGAATAAAATTTTAGAACCTGGAAGAATTACGAATTACACTAAGGCAAAGAACCAGGGTGCCTGGGTGGCTCAGTCGGTTAACCGACTGCCTTCAGCTCAGATCATGATCCCAGGGTCCTGGGATTGAGTCCTACATCAGGCTCCCTGCTCTGTGGGGAACCTGCTTCTCCCTCTCTGCCTTCTGTGCCCCCTGCTTGTGCTCTCTGTCAAATAAATAAATAAAGTCTTAAAAAAAATATCCAAATGAAAATGGCCCCAAATGTTACCTGTTTGCTTTGCTCTCCCAAAACTGTTGTAACAAAAGGAGGTATATGGCTTGTTTACTCTAATCTTTGTGTGATTGCTATTTCAAGGACCAGAGTGTGCTAGATCCTTTCACTGGTAAGATAAGGGCCCACAGACTCCAGGAAGGCATGCTACATGGTTGAAATGCAAAAAAAAAAAAAAAAAAGCGATCACAAAGGGCACAGAGAAATCTCTGAAATGGAAGTATTAGGGGAGGAGGAATGGAGGCACCTGTTACTTTGCAGGATAAAGCCAGGTTCCAAAAGGTAGGCTACACAATCCCGTCCTCTTTTATGGAAGACACCCACTGGCAGATCAGACCCTGACACTTTTATTTATAGAATCGAGTACAAACAAAAGTAAAAATCCTGCAGTCTATCCAAAGAGTCCTGCCTGGCCAGTCAACGGGGTAATGAGGAGGCAATGTTAGACACTGTCACTCATTGTCAAATAGAGTCAAGAAGTTTACCACAGGAAAACACAAAGATGTTTCACAAGCCCAGATGTTACAGAACATTAGACAGTGGCATGACCTAATCAAGACAATTTAAATACACCTCCTTGTGTTAGCTTCTGTATATTTATTCATAAAGTTATAGAAATGTTCTGGGATGTTTTGAAGAGCACACCAGGCATTCATTAGTCTTTGCATCTCACGCTACAAAATGAGTGTAGCCTTTTTTTTTTCCCCTCACTGAACTTAACATGGCTCTGGGACAAATCAATGAGAGTCCCAACCTCCCCTGGCTTCAACATGTTTATTCCAGGGTTTTCTGGGAAGATTGCTTTTCCACTCTTCATGAATAGTTCATGTGCTAGTCTCCAATGGAAACAAAGTGACATTTCTTATTACTGTTGGCTGTTGGAAAGCAATTGCAAAGGGAGTGCCTTGAAACAATTAGTCCTCTGTAACTGATTATTTAACAATGTGTATTTCCTAAGAGCTGTTTATCCTCAAAAAGAAGCAGCCAAGACTGAATATGTACTGTATCTAAGCAGACACCTGCACTGAACCCCTCTGGATGCTAAAGAGGAATTCTCACAGAAGAATATTAAAGGAGGATTATTAATTTTCTTTTCCAATTGCAACGAACTTTGTATGTTTTTGTGAACAAAGAAACATGTCTCATTTCTTATGATAACTCAAGGACTATTTTCATTTGGGAAAATTTCTGCATTAAAGAAGGCTTTAGTTTTGGGGTGCCTGGGTGGCTTAGTCGGTTAGGCGTCTGACTTTGGCTCAGGTCATAATCTCAGGGTCTTGGGACGGAGCCCACATGAAGCTCATCATTCGGCTCTATGCCCCTCCCTCCACTCGTGCTCTCTCTCTCTCAAATAAAATCTTTTTTAAAAAGGCTCTAGTTTTAAACTGAAACTCAACATATAAAACAAGGGACACATGGAAAGCAAGGAAGGAAGAAAGGAAAGAAGGAAGAAAGAAGGAAAGAGGGAGGGAAAGAAAGCGGGGGAAGAAAAGAAACACTATTTTTCCGCATTAAAAGATGTGTTATATGTTCAAAGCACTCTAGTGGCCATCAAAAAACAATAAAAATGTAGAAGAAATGGTTTCCACTGCTGAGTTACTTATCCCCCAGCCACTTAGATGTTTGAAGACATGGGGCTAGGAATAAAAATGATTTTAACCAGCTGATCTTAAATTTGAACACAGGCTATATATTTTTAGCTACAGATTCCATGTTGTGACTCCCTCCTATGAAATAGCGAGTGGTTCAAATACTGCCAGGGAACATCTCGGGGACATCTCGAGACCAGATGCTTGTATAAACGAACATGTAAAAGCCAGTTACAGAGAGACAGTCAAACGGGACTCCGAACAATGTGGTCTCATAACTCACATACTGAGAAGTGTCATATCCCCATACTATGTAAAGTTCTGTTCCCTTGCCAGCTTACGCATTCCAAGACTGCATCTCGTTTTTTGGAAAGGTTCTTCTATGTGTATGAATCTTCTCCAAAAACTTGTTTCCCGGCATCTTTAAGAAGCTCATGCCTGATATTGCTGGCTACCCTTATTACCCTACATGGGATTCCCTCCACATGTGAAAAAACTGTTAGTCAGTGAGAAAGTCCTAGAAGAAAATCACAATAAATGCCGTATTTAAGTCTGAATCTGACTCGTTCAGGTTAAAAATAGAAAATACTTCAGAACATAATTAAGCTGGGTGTGATATACAAAATGTTTAATGAGTGTGGCACAGACACTGACCAATGAGAATGCCCACAGGTCTAGAGCTGGGGTTACGTTCCTGGATGCCCCCTATCTAGCCAAGCATTAGTCTTTCAGTTGCTGGAAGTCTGGGGATGCTCCTAGCTTAAGTGGCTAGAAGCTGGACACATGTACAGAGTTAAAACACCAGCTATTTCAATACTTTCACAACTGATAGGGTTGGGGCAAGGCCTACCAGCTGAGTATCAAGCCTGGTGATTACTCCCATTATCGTCACACAGTTTGGATATACCTTCAACTAAACAGTCTAAGAAAGCTGTGATGTATAAATATTAGCACAAGTCTTAGAAATAACAAACTCAATTCACTTTTTAAAAAATGAAGGCTATTGGATTAATGGATCAGGGAATTAGAAAAATATTAAACATGGACTCCTATGAATTTCTTGTGGAATATACAGAGACAGTGGTTAGATAATAGATACCAAGGATATTCATAATAAACTGAGGCTACACAGATGAAGCATCTCAGTGGTTTGCCAATAGCTGTTTTTGGCCTTCTCCAAGCTTACATGAATGAACAAGAAAATTTAGAAAATATATATAGTGGACATCTGTTACATTAGCTTACCTACCACTGCTTTTATTGATAAAAGCAACCTTTCCTCTGCTGGGAAGTCCACTCTATGTGGTTTTTGTGAGGTCAGTCAGATCAATTCACCTCCTTCTACCAATGGAGTCTACTCATGACCCAGTCCTGGCCAGAGTACCCGTCACCATGTGACCAGTTTCTGCATTGTCTGTGATCCAAGATGAAGGTAATTTAAGTCCTACATAGAATTTTCCTATTGAGGAATAAGCTCCTTCATGGTTAGGGCTAGAAAGCTGATAGAAGGGGCGCCTGGGTGGCTCAGTCATTAAACGTCTGCCTTCGGCTCAGTTCATGATGCCAGGGTCCTGGGATCGAGCCCCACATCGGGCTCCCTGCTCGGCAGGAAGCCTGCTTCTCCTGCTACCATTCCCTCTGCTTATGTCCCCTCTCTCGCTGTGTTTCTCTCTGTCAAATAAATAAAATCTTTAAAAAAAAAAAAAGAAAGCTGATAGGAGGTGAGTCTTGCACTGGTGTGGTCACCATGGTCAATAAGATTATTAAGCAATAAAAATAACAGCAAACATATTCAGAATGATAATTTTTCTTAACCTCACTTTGCATTCATATCCATCAAGCATTATAAATTTTTTTTTTTTCCTTTTTAAATTTATTTGACAGCAAGAAACACAGCGAGAGAGGGAACACAAGCAGAGGGAATGGTAGCGGGAGAAGCAGGCTTCCAGCAGAGCAGAGAGCCCGATGCGGGGCTCGATCCCAGGACCCTGGGATCTGACCTGGGCCGAAGGCAGACGCTTAACGACTGAGCCACCCAGGCGCCCCCCATCAAGCATTATAAAGTACTACATATACATTTTCTTAAATGTTCAAATGCATTAAATGGTTGATAGCTCAACTTTGAATCTTCAGAGAGTGATAAGAAATACCTGATAACATTTCAAGTGATTATGATTCCGTTTTTTAAAGTAAAAATAAACTACTGGGACTAAATATTATATATATATAACTTTTTCATAGTGAAGGAAACCACCAACAAAACAAAACAAAACAAAAAACCAATCTACTGAAAGAAAATATTTGCAAATGATATATCAAATAAGGGGTTAATATCCAAAATATATAAAAACTTATACAACTTAACACCCCCCCCCAGAAAAAACACAATCTGATTTAAAAATGGGCAGAGCAAGAAATCCTTTAACAGATGAATGGATAAAGAAGATGTGGTTCATATATACAATGGAATATTACTCAGCCATCAGAAAGGATGAGTACCTACCATTTGCACTGACATGGATGGAATTGGAGGGGATTATGCTAAGTGAAATAAGTCAAGTAGAGAAAGACAATTATCATATGGTTTCACTCATATATGGAATATAAGGAATAGTGCAGAGGACCACAGGGGAAGGGAGGGAAAACTGAAGGGGGAACAATCAGAGAGGGAGACAAACCATGAAAGACTCTGGACTCTGGAAAACAAACTGAGGGTTGCAGAAGGGAAGGGGATGGAGGGATGGGATAACCAGGTGATGGGTATTAAGGAAGGCACATGTTGTGATGAGCACTGGGTGTTATATACAACTAATGAATCACTGAACACTATATCAAAAACTAATGATAACTGAACTAAGTAAAAAAAATGGGCAGAGGACTTGAGTAGATTTTTTTCAAAGAAGACAAAGAGATGATCAACAGACACATGGGAAGACAGGTAACATCACTGATCATCAGGAAAATGCAAATCAAAACCATGGTAAGATATCATCTTATACCCGTCAGAATAGCTGCAATCAAAAAGGCAAGAAATAACAACTGTTGGAGAAGATATGTAGAAAAAGGAACCGTCATATGCTTTTGGTGGGAACAGACACTGTGGAATACACTAAGGAGGTTCCTCAAAAAATTAAAAATAGAAATAACATATGACCCAATAAATCTACTTTGCTATTTACCCTAAGAAAACAAAAACACTAATTTGAAAGATATACACACCCCTATGTTTATTGTAGTATTACTTACAATAGCCAAGACATGGAAGACCTACATGCCCATTGATGGACAAATGGATAATGAAGGCGTAGTATCTACATACAATGAAATATTATGCTGCCTTAAAAAAGGATGAGATTATGCCATTTGTGACAACATAGATGGACCAAACCAGTATTATGCAAAGTGAAATAAGGCAAACTATGAAAGATAAATGCCATATGATTTCACTTAAGTGTGGAATCCAAAAAAACAAATGAATAAACAAACAAACAAAAGTAGAATCAGACCCATGAAAACAGAGAAGAAACTAATGGTTGCCAGAGGGCAGGGGACAGAGAGGATGGGCAGAATGGATTAAAGAGACTGGGAAATACAGGCTTCCAGTTCTTCCAGAATGAAGAAGTCACAGCAATGAGAGGCACGGGGTAGAGAACACAGTCGATGATACTATAATAGCCTTGTATGGTGACAGTAGCTACACTTGTGAGCACAGCATAATGTATAGAGATGCTGAATCACTGTTGTGCACCTGAAACTAATGTAACATTGTATGTCAACTATACTCGAGTAAACAACAACAACAAAAAAACATTTTAAAAAGATTCCCTTTTGGGAGCACCTGGTCCCGAAATTAGTAAGTTATATGACTCTTGAACTCGGGTCATAAGTTTGAGCCTCACAATGTGGGTAGAGTTTACTTGAAGAAAAAAAAAAAAGATTCTCTTTTAAAAACTGCATCATATAATAAAGATTTAAAAATTCAGAATATTATAAAAAGATATATTTTATCTATTAGTCTTTGAGCATCTATCATACATTAATAGTCTGGATAAAAAATGAGGCAGTAATTTCCTCTGGGCAAAATAGAGTAATAAAGCATAAGATATATACTTTGGTGGTTGCAGGTGTTGACAAAAGCCAGTTTAAAAAATACAAAGGCCAGTGTGAAAAAAAAAAGATAATAATAACCATGAAGGCTTCATGGAATATACTTGGAAGATCTTACTCCTGTAGAGTCATATTCCATCACAATGCCCAAGTTGAAGACTTGAAGTACTTTACAAACCAAATGAAACCTAATAAATGCTACTGAAATCATATTTTTAATTGTTTCCGAACCGGCATTCCTTTTAGGAATGATGCACTGAGCACTGGTACCAGTGTCACAGAGATGGAATAAAGCTCATTACATGTGGGTTTGAAATGTTCTTAGGTTTTATACTTAGCTTTAAGTTCCTCTAAGAAATAGACCATAACAACTTCTTTTACATCTCCCCATGAAATATCATTTAATGCCCAACAGCTCTCCTTTTCTTTTTTTAAGATTTTTGTTTGTCAGAGAGAGAGAGCGCGCACAAGCAGGGGGAGCAGCAGGCAGAGGAAGGAGGCTCCCACTGGGCAGGGAGCCTGATGTGGGACCCGATCCCAGGACGTGACTGAAGCAGACACTTAACCGACTGAGCCACCCAGGAGCCCAGGAGTACTGCAACAATTCTCTTTCACTAAAGAGCTCACCAGACTTTTTTGTGTGTACGTGGTTGGAGAGTTTACACCAGCTACCATTTTAACCTTAAGGTTTACATTTCTTTACTTACTGCTGAGTGGTTCAGTCACTGATTTCAAGTGTCTAACCTCTATTGAAGCCCAGGGTTTCCTCTGTAAGCAGTCTGTTTCTTGACCATCTTCCAACCCACCATAGTTTGCTATTTATTTTCTGCCTAGAAATTGCTCCATACCTTTTACTGTTTTTAGCTCAAGCTTTCAATTCATTTTTTTCAGCAAATGTCCTTGCTTCCTGACTTTCAGAGAAAAGAGAGTGCATTAGATGCAAATTCCAACTTTCCACACTTTCAGCTTTAAAGTGGTTTTTCAATGTTTACCTTTCATCCCACCTTCCCTAACATCAGAGAGAAATCTCTCTCTCCACCCTCCATCACTTGTGTTCTCCCTGCCCTGTCTGTGATCTGGCCACAGCAAAGAGTCTTTTCTGCACTTGTCAGTTTCTCCTCTGCTCGTTCTTTTCACAAGTAACTAAACAAAACAAAACAAATCTCCTTTGAATCAGTCAAACATCCTTCCTAAGCTATTCCTTTCTCTTTATTCTCCATTAAACTTCTTGAATAAAAATAACTATTCCTTATATGTGAAGTACTCTATAATTGCTTTATATTTGTTATGCCCCTTAATTAAATCACACCATAATCCTAAGTAGTATTTATTCTCATTTTGCAGATGAAGTAAGTAAAAGTAGAAAACAATTTGTATCCATGACTCAGCTGGAGTCAACCAGATAAGTTGGGTTGGTGGAGTTAGGATCATGCTGCAGTATACTATACCAGCGGTTCTCAAACTGTGGTTCCTAGACGGGCTGAATCGGCATCATCTGGGAACTTGTTAGAACAGCATCATCGGGTCTGCCCAGATCTACTGTTTCAGAAAGTCTGTGTTTCAGTCAGCCGTCCATGTGATTCTGATGCAAACCACAGACAGGGAGCACTGCACTAGACCACACTGACCTCAGCTCTTATCCTATTTATCTTTGCTGCACTTGACAGAGTTAGTATTGTGTCCTTTTGAAGCTTTCTTTTCTACCAGCAACTCCAAACTGTTCTAACCTGGTTCTCTTTCATTAATAATCTCTTTCACTAGCTCTCTCCCAGTACCTAGTTAACTAAAACATTGGTAGCCTTTTTTTTTTTTAATTTTCTTTTCTTTTCTTTTTTAAGATTTTATTTACTTGTCAGAGAGAGGGTGAGAGAGCAAGCGCATGCACAAGCAGGGGGAGTGACAGGCAGAGGGAGAGGGAGAAACAGGCTCCCCACTGAGCAAAGAGCCCGTCCTACCGACCATGGGATTCTGGTCCCAGGACCTGGGTCATGACCGAAGCTGAAGGCCGATGCTTAACCTACTGAGCCACCCAGACGCCCCTAAAATATTGGTAGCTTTACTAATATCTCCCACATCGTACCAACTCACCAAGTTCACTGCATATTTCCTAGAACCCTGGGCTGGATGTGATCTTCACGTTGACTAAAGGTGTGGGTTCCCAGGCATTTGCCTGAGCCAGGTATGTGTTTCTTTTTTTTCTTTCTGATTTTATTTATTTATTTATTTATTTATTTATTTATTTATTTATTTATTTATTTAATTTGAGTGACGGGGAGAGAGAGAGAGTGTGGGAGGAAGGGGTAGGGGAAAAGAATCTCAAGCAGACTCTGCCCTTAGCACAGAGCCCTTTCCCACGACCCTGAGATCCTGACCTGAGCCGAAATCAAGAGCCGACTGGGCCACCCAGGTGCCCTGAGCCAGGCATCTCTAATGATGTTGTTCTTTCGTACTCCACATTCCTACATTTTATTGGCAAGCCAAATTGCATTGATAGTTACCTCTACAGTTCCCAAACCTGTCACCTACTCTCTAGTCCCAGAGCATTATAGGCTGCAATATGATAGCAGCCTGCCCAACTGGAGTTGTCCCACATTTCAATACCCTCCTGTTTCTAGTCATCTTTCTAAAAAGTATTATAAGCATGTCATTCTTTTTTTTCCCTTTTTTTAAAAGATTTTATTTATTTGACAGAGAGAAACACAGCGAGAGAGGGAACACAAGCAGAAGGAATGGTAGCGGGAGAAGCAGGCTTCCTGCCGAGCAGGGAGCCCGATGCGGGGCTCGATCCCAGGACTCTGGGATCATGACCTGGGCCGAAGGCAGACGCGTAATGACTGAGCCACCCAGGCGCCCCAAGCATGTCATTCTTAATCAAAATTTAAAAAATTGAAAAACTCACAAAACACAAAAAAACAAACCAGAACGAAACAAACGAAAGTCCAACTCTGACGGCTTCCCACTGCTTAAAAGCTGAAGTTTAACATCCCATCCCAAGCACGGTAACATGGCATGGAGTTCAACCTACCATGTCTGTCTCTGCTCCCAGCGTTACCTTCCTAACTGCAAAGCTCTTCTTCCCACCCCTATCCCAGCTCTTTGCTAGATCTTGGCAAGATGGATCACTTTCCCTTGCACTGCCCAGGCTAATGCTGTTTCTCTGCCTGAAATACCCGTCTCCAACCATACACTCTTCACTCAGTTAATCAACATTAAAGGTGTCACAAACTCATGGTTTCCGTTGAAATGAATGAACGGAATCTATCACGTGTAATAAGGTCACATGCCCCGTGTCAAGGGGGCAGCATCTACTTAGGATTGGAGAACTGCTGCCAAGCAGGTACTGTCATTAAAGAAAAGCCAGAAATTCAAGTTTTTATGTGAAATTTCTCAATTTTAAAAGTTTGCCGCAAATATTAAATAATTTAAAACACTGTTCTGTGTCCACCGAATAAAATAAATCTGTAGGCTGTCAGTGTGGACATTGGTACTGGTTCCACTAGGCCCTAGGGACTCAAAGGTGACCAGACAGGGCCTCTGACCTGAATGGCTCACTTCTGGGCCTCATCTCAAATGCCAGCACAGGCGGGAATAAACAGGCCCTTCACTCAGCTCTTACAACATTTTGTTTGCACGGCACCTGCCACAGTGTACTCTCACCAGTGATCATTTACTCTCTTGAATCATCACATTCTCAAGGAGCAGGCCTATCACAATCCTGGTACATGAAGCACTAACACAATGTGCTAGCAGTAGGCACTTGATTCTCACTATGCCTATAAAGAGATGTCTATGTATCTACTTGTATCAACTTCATGCCAAACTTCCAAGTTACTTTGTATTTTTGCCCTTCCTGAGTTCATACCATGATTTGATTAGGTACCCTGCTGAAAGAGAAGGTGTCACTAACTAAATCATCTACTTAAAATTAAATCAAAATATGCTTTGAGTCTTATTTTAGTTGTATGCTATCATCCTAATGGGTTTTTCTACACAAGTTTCTGGCAAGATTGTGGTCAAAATAAGGACTTAGTTTAGAGATATCTTTGGTAAATTCAAAAAATTGTTTTGGTCTAGGACAGACCTTTTCACTTTGGAAAATAAGGAAAATGAGTTCATTTGTTCCATTTGTTAATTTCAGGGTACAACTTTTTTCCATTTTAACAAAAGCACTAAAAAAGTCAGCTTTAATTTTTGCTCCAGTTACATAATTTCTAGTTATGCTATCCAAGCACGCTCACAAAACTAATTTAAGCTGGGCATTGCCAGACTTAGAGGACGTCAATCATTTTTCAGTGAACCAAAACACTCTCATTTCACTAAACACCAGACGTAAGAGTGGACTGCTTGAACACCGGTGTCTATTTCACTCCTCAGTTGATCTAACTTCTAGATATAGCCACCGTCCAAATATGTACCTAGGTCCTCCATGGCTACCATCTGAAAAGTTTATAAACATCAATACTGCTGAAAGAGAAATATGTTTCTGTAGTTACCTAAATATTCTCTAAATAAAGGAGGGTAAATATTTTATGTCTTCCCAATCCATATAATCAGCAAGTTAGAAGCCCAGCTATAGTTCAGTTATTAAAGATTTAGCCCCCCATCATTTTATTCTACAACTCTGCATGATGTTGTGTTTAAGAATTCATCTATGAGTTGACACTTGATTACTTGACATTGAAACTCCATGTCCTGCGTTCAGTAGGATACATGTGTGCCATCAATAACCAGATTGTAAGCTTACCTGCAGACTGTTGAAAATGACAAAGAGGACCAACATCCAGAAGTGTCTGTAAGCCATGTGCAGGCCTCCCCAAAGCCATGTCACAGAAATCAGGCCAAAGAGATATAAAACCAGTGGAATTTCTAGAAATGAAAAAAAATTTGTTTTGAGCTTTGGTATCCTGCATAGTCACACACACACACACACACACACACACACACACACACACACACATCCATATTGGCTCGTTTCCTGTGATACTCTGTATGCCAAAGTACCCATTTTGAGAGAACAACCTTGGAAACCCCATTCTTTTGCCAGAGAAGAGAGAGCACGTTGCTGAGTCTACATTTTCTGTTTTGCTGGTAGGCTGGGCGGTGGGGAAGAATGAGGACTGTTCCTCTCCTAGACTACCACCTGCTGGACTGTTCAGGAAGCGCCATGAACAACTACAGAGATGCAATCACATTTCAACCCCAGGTAAATCCCCTTGAAGAGCTCTCCACCAGGAAAAGACTGGCAGTAGTGTGCTCCCAAAATTAGTGTAGTTTAACCCAACATTTTATTTATTTACTTTAAAGGTTTTATTTATTTACTTGACAGAGAGACAGAGATAGAGAGCGAGCACAGTAGGCAGAGCAGCAGGCAGAGGGAGAGGGAGAAGCAGGCTCCCCGCTGAGCAGAGAGCACAAGATGGGACTCGAATCCAGGACCTGGGGATCATGACCTGAGCTGAAGGCAGATGCTTAACTGACATGAGCCATCCAGGAGCCCCTAACCCGACATTTTGAAACAGAAATGATATAAATACTAGTTTGTGTATCATGGCAAAGGATATGCTCATCTCTTTTTCTAACAGAAAAGATACCACACTTTTGGCTAACATTAGAGCAAAGATGAAGAGATGGGTTTGCTGTCGTCAACACTAAGTTTACTCTAGCCATTGTTTCTCATGCAATTTATTTCAGTAGTTTTCAGGACAGATTTCTTCAGGGCCAAGGACTTCATTTGTCATTGACATGTGCATGATAGAATAATAACCTTAAAAAGGGGATTTTAACATTGAAATGACAAGCTGTATAAGATTTGGAAAGTGAATCAGATCACAGCAGCTGCAAATAAGCACATTTCAAGTTGTTGAAAGACATCAGGATGGACCACAGTACTGACAACTCTTAGGACAGAGCTCAAGGTCCATATACACCCAGCATTATCATTTACTGCCTGGAATCTACATGCACTCTGGAAATCAGGAGAATTAAATAACCCAACTTCAGGAATTTAAAACTTTTATTTTGAAACATTCTCGAACTTACAGGAGAGCCACTAGTAGAGTTTGACAACACAGGTTTTTTCTTACTGAACCACTTAAAAGTTGCCAACTGAATCCTGCATCACCCTCTGAATATTCTATGTTTTAACGTATTTTTAAAGTAACATTTTTAAAGTTTATTATTATTATTTTTAGTAATCTCTACACCTAATATGGGGCTTGAACTCAGAACCCCCAGATCAAGAGTCAGACACCTAACTGACAGAGCCACCCAGGCTCCCCTCCTCTCTGAATACATTAATGTATATTTTCTGCAGAGATGTTCTCCTACATAAACACAATGGGACCATCAAGTCAGGAAATTAACGCTGATCTATTATTGCCATCCTCAGATCCCACTCAAGATTAGTCCATTGTTTCCATTATCTCCTTTGAAGCGGAAAGGTCCGGCCAACATGCTTCTACAATCTCCTTTAATCCCAAACACTGCATCTGTGTGTACTTGGCTTTCAGGATTGACACTTCTGAAGATTACTAGCCAGTTTTTCCTGTAGAGTGTCCTTAAATTTGAGTTCATCTGATGTTTTCCTGTGATTCAGATTATAAAGCTTGGCAGAAATCACAGAAGGGAGGCTGGGCTCTTTTTACAGCATGTTGGGTAGCATAATCAATCAATTCATCCCATTACTTAGGCTACTCATTCAGGTCACTTGATGAAGGTAGTGGCTGCATTTGTCCTCCACTGTGCAGTTAGTCTGTTTTCCTTTGTGATTATTAAGTATATGTGCAAGATTACTTTGCAACTGGATAAATACCTTTTCCCTTATTGAATGTTTGATTTAGTCATTTATTTATTTTTAAAACATGGACTCATGGGGCGCCTGGGTGGCTCAGTCGTTAAGCGTCTGCCTTCAGCTCAGGTCACGATTCCAGGGTCCTGGGATCAAGCCCCGCACCCCGCACCAGGCTCCCTGCTTGTTGGGAGGCCTGCTTCCCCCTCTCCTGCTCCCCCTGCTTGTGTTCCCTCTCTCACTGTGTCTCTCTCTGTCAATAAATAAAATCTTTAAAACAAACATGACTCATCTGTATTTAATGGGTTATTGTCCATTATTTTCATGTTGATGTCCCAAATTATCCTAAATTTGACTAATGGGAGCCCCTGCAAGATGGCTTCTGCACCTTTTGTTATGTCCTCATCATTCTATAAGCACTTCTTTGATTTTTGGTTCCAACAAGAGGTTTCAAACTCATCTTGTAGTTTCTCTGATCCAGTTCTGGTTTCTTTTTGGGGAGAATGACATTTAGAAAACAAGACTGGGTGCTAGGTATGCCCGTGATTACTGGGGTGTTTCTGCCCCTAAACCTTCGCAGTAGACAGAGCTACAGAATATATGGAGGTACACATATGAACACACACACACACATTTACATCTAGATCACCGATCTATCTCTATATAATGAACATCATCACTAGGTCACACCAATACGTCTAATTTCGGTCCAGCATCACAGGGTTAATTCTAATTTTCTTCCTTTTAATTTTCGTAAATCTCTTCTCTGTTGTTAAGAAATCTACTTCTCATTATTCTTAATATATTTACCTATTTGATCAACTGCCCTATTTGATTATAACCAGTCTACCGGTGCTGTCATCCCTTCCTTTGCGCATGTGGGTTCTGACACCCCATGGGGGGCTGTATCCCCTCTTCCAGATGCCCTCCCTCGCAATGAACGGGATTCCCACACTCCATACTTTAACACCTTTCTGTAGATGGTAACTGTGAGGACAGCTTCAGGATGAGATTTTTTGGGGAGGGAAGGGAAAGGAAAAACACTAGAAGAGAAAGGAAGGAAAGGGAATTAGGTAGGGGAGGAGGAATAGGGAATCTGAACACTGTTTTGTTTTTTTTTTCAAGGAGAAAAAAGCCTCTAAGAGAACAGTATACTGGTATCTTCCCAAATAGACCCTTTAAAAAATTTTGGAACTGTCTGAGTTATTATTATAACTTCACAGAGAAAATAAGAATAATACAAGACACAGTTTGGGACGCCTGGGTGGCTCAGTGGGTTAAGTGTCTGCCTTTGATTCAGATCATGATCCTGGGGTCCTGGGACAGAGCCCCACTTCAGGCTCCCTGCCCTCTCCCTCTGCCTGCCGCTTCTCCTGCTTGGGGTCGCTCTCCCTTTCTCTATCAAATAAATAAATAAAATCTTAAAAAAAAAAAGACACAGTTATACAGATGAATAATTCCTTTGTCATTAATGACTTACAGCAGGACAGGAGAGAATATATTAAGATTTATTTTAATTTTATAAAAAATTATTTTTGTTTAATGAAATCATACAATTTGATAAAAGGCCAGGGGCTCATTTTTACTTATGACAAGATACCCTAATATTTAGGAAACTTCCTAAGCTATGCTCATTAAATTTTTTAAAGATTAGATATCAAGTCTGGCAATTGCATTCTTTGTTCCCACTGTGTAAGTACAAAATTCTATTTATGGCTCTGTGCAGAGTACAAAAGGACATGCGTATTTTGCATGAACAACTAGGAACCCAATTCTCAAAATTTGGCCTGCATGTTCCTCTAATGTGCCTAGAGCCAAACAAGTGCTGTGTGCTGACAAAGCTCAGTGGGAGAGCCAAGAGAGCAGACTGGGACTGGTTAGAAACACCCATGGCCTAGGTTTCTCTGGAACTCCGCAGAAAAGTGTGGTCGCTTGCCACCAGAAACTCTGCAAGGGAGAAAGCCAGTCATATATAACTGAGTGTATGGAACAACAGACGCCGGGCCGGTTTTCTAGCAGTACAACAATTATGAGCACACGATTCCAGAGGGAAGAAACATATCCAGAGGCACATCCAGATTTTGTGGGCCTGAAGTTTATAAAACTTGCAGAGGCTTCTTTAAAAAATAAGAATTGCCAAAGCAAAATTAGGTATCGAATCTTGGAGGGGACCTTGGCAAATGAGAGGCCCTAAAACTTAAACTTCATCAGCTTTATGGCTAATCCACCTCTGAGCAGTTACCTTCATTCTCTTTGGGGCAGAGAGTAACTAACTGACCACAGGAGAAGGGCTGTTCAGAGTGAGTGGTGGTGATGAAGGGGGAGTGGGGGCGTGTTGTTGTTTAACAGCTACTGTGAATTCCATTTGGCACAATGAAAATTAATGCTGCACTAAATGAAAATCATATCAGTTTCCTATTTCACAAGCTGACATTTCACATTGGTGAACTACTAGTAACTTCTCTGTTGTCTGTATAAGTCAATGCTTATGGAAATAGCCGTTTGTAACTGGCAACATTAGAAACATACATCTAGGGGTGAATTAGAAATCAGAATTTCAATGGTTCTAGGTACTTTCACCATGAACGTCTTTGCTGCAAGCATTTTTGGGGCAAATATTTTAGATATGTAACTGACTGGCCATTAAGTAATTTTGCCATAAAAAAATAAAACAGATAACTAGCTGATGGTTTGGTTCATTTCTCCATTGACACAGTACTCCCATTTTATACAAATCTTAGTCCTCAAAATGGTCTATACACTGGCACAGAGTTTTGAACCCACATTTCCCATAGAACTTTGGGATGTCTATCAATGAACATGTGACAATATGCCAAGAACAACCAACAGTGTAGAAGGGTTTCACAACATACTTCAAATTTCAGTTACCAATATGCATTCCAGCATTTGGAAACCTATAACTGTTAATGAAGGAAGAAATTTTAGTGAAACAAGAAAAAGTATGATGCTGAACAAGGAGTTGAATCAACAAACAAACCAACAAAAGCATAATACTATGAATGAAAGACTTGGAAGACAAGTGCTTAGATGCAACCCACAAAATACAACCAGTTATCTGTGCAGTGAATCTACACACACTTAAATGTATTCAGGGGTGGCTGGTTGGCTCAGTCAGTAGAGTACGCAGCTCCTGATGTAGGGGTTGTGAGTTCAAGCCCCGTGCTGGGCATGCAGCCTCCTTAAAAATAAATAAATAAAATATATCCAAATGTTTCATATTTCACAATAAAGTCTTTTTAAATTTTGTTATTCACTTTTCATTATATCCTTTTTAACGAAGCTCCTCTTTTCTTTTTCACAACTTTGTCTTTTATGGCCAAATTGCCTTATGGCCTGTTAGTTATGCAGTGAAAATGTTTGCAGTGAAAATACTTGCTATTGTATAATATACATATGATGGAATATTACTCAGCCTCAAAAAGGAATGAAATTCTGACATGTGCTGCAATATGGATGAAAGCTGAAAACATTATCATAAATAAAATGAGCTAGACACAGAAGGGCAAATACTGTATGATTCCACTTTTATGAGCTGCCTCAAGTAGGCAAATTCACCCAGACAGAGAGTAGAAGAGTGGTCACCAGAGGCTAGGAGAAATGGGGAATAGGAAGTTTTGTTTATTGGACATGGAGTTTATGTTTGAGTTAGTGAAAAACTTCTGGCAATGGACAGTGGGGATGGTTGCACAACATCGTGAATGTACTTTTTGCCATTGGATTATAAACTTGAAAATGGTTAAGATGGTAAATTTTGTATTACGTATATTTTGCTACAATTTTTTTTTTTAAAGGCTATGGTAAAAAAGGCAGGCTTGTGTTAAATGAAGTTCTATGATAGGGAGAAAAAAAATCAAATCCTCAAAGTACTTAATTTAAGTACTTAAATTAGCAAGGAGTCATTAATGTAGTAGACAAAGTAGTCTGAAAAGTCTTCTAGTAAAAGAAATTACTTGTGGAAAGGAAAAAAAAAACAGCAAGTGGATGTGTCATTTAGTACTACTATCATTAAGAAAGTCTACTTATGGGATTTTGTAGATTCCATTGAGAATACATAAAATCTTTTTATTTTTTTAGTGGAAAATATGATTTCAATGAATTTAATTGCCATTTTTAAAGAAAGTATGGTGCTGTATTATTTCTTCTCTTTGTAATTGCAGCCCTGGCTTTATTGCTATGCACCAGTGACAACAATAATGGCTTTATTATGGAAATCACACCTCATTTACATGAGGCTGAAATTTATTCTGTGTTTACAATCTTCTAAAGTACTTGTTTTAATTTTACCTCACTGACCTTCTGATTCTAACAATTTGAATGTGCTACTAAAACAAACTCATCAATGTAAAACAAGGAACACAGCTGTGAAATAATGCGTAGATTTAAGATATTTATGGGGCTATTTCCAACAACAGGCATGCATTATTTTTAAATGAGAAAAAAAGGAAATTGAAAAAAGGTATCAAAAGGCCTTACTTCTAAATTATGGGACTTTATTCTGAAATTAACAGATACTTGGAGGCAAAGAAGTTTCATGGATCTGACCAATTTCTTGGCAAGAACGTATAAATTGTGCTCTTAAGCTTCCTTAATAAGGGTTAACACTAAACCCACAATGCAGAGTCACCCACTAGTGTTCTCAGCAAATAAACCTAAAGTCACAGAAGAACACACCAGGACACAGATTTCACAGAACTGCCAAATCAGCATTAGGATACTATGGGTGGAAGAGATAACGAATGTACAAACATTTACAAATATATCTGGAGATAGGAGCCACAGGACTCAGAATAGGTTCCCTGTTCTCCAGATTTTTTGTTTTTTAAATAGAGACACACTTTATTTTTTATTATTTTTTATTTTATTTTATTTTTTTTAGAGATTTTATTTATTTATTTGACAGAGAGAGAAAGATCACAAGTAGGCAGAGAGGCAGGCAGAGAGACAGGGGGAAGCAGGCTCCCTGCTGAGCAGAGAGCCCGATGGGGGGCTTGATCCCAGGACCCTGAGATCATGACCTGAGCCGAAGGCAGAGGCCTTAACCCACTGAGCCACCCAGGTGCTCCAATTTTTTATTATTTTTAAAAAATATTTTATTTATTTGAGAGAGAATGAGAGTGAAAGAGAACATGAGAGGGGAGAAGGTCAGAGAGAGAAGCAGACTCCCCATGGAGCTGGGAGCCTGATGCGGGACTTGATTCCGGGACTCTGGGACTCTGGATCATGACCTGAGCCAAAAGCAGTCGCTTAACCAACTAAGCCACCCAGGTGCCCCTCCAGATGGGTTTTAAGAGCTCTCAAATGTTTGTGGCAGCAGGCTAGATTCTGTACATCTCTGCTCTCCACTATGTACCCTGCTCTTCATTTTATTTTGCCATCCTTACTAAATTTATAATCTCCATAGTCACTTTCTTTCAATGAGCACTTCAGGGACAACATTTTCCAAACGTGCACCTCTATCTCTCCTGAGCTCTAGCACTCCAGGCCTGGGGACCCCCCAGAGCATCTCAGCCTCAGTTCATCCAAAACTGAATTTAGTACCCTTCCTCTTAAACTCTTCCTTCCGAGTCCTACTAGTACCACCCTTCCCACAGCTTGGCCCCATGCCTCCTTGTTCCTCATATGCTGCACCGCATAGGGAACGTAGGGAGAAACCATACACAAAAAATAGTTGGCACAGAGCCTGGCACAAAGCACAAGTTCAGTAAGTTTACTACTCTACCATCTCCATTCTCCTGACCATCATGCCTTTAGTCAAGTTCAGGAAATAGTGCATGGCTCTACACAGTGCCTTCTCACATATTTAAAGTACCCCTCAAATCACGTAATAAAATGCTGAACTTTTTTCATACCCGAATTTCTCAAGCCCATTCAGCTATAGGACCTTCTGTCTACCTGAGGAGTCTGAAGATTACTCTTGGAGGACAGTTGCAGACTGTAAATTCCACCACATTCGAAACACCACGGAACGCTTTCTGACCAGCCTATTTAAGCTGGACCTCTCAGTATCTTCCATCCGGCCCCTCCTCCCCCAGTGCCCTTCCTTCCTCCTCCCTCCCTTTTCTCTTCGAACCCATCCTACCCCACTTAAAAACGCTGGCAATGAGGTTTCCCCAGTGCACTGTGACTCACAACTGTAAACTTCTACTCTGAAAGGTAATTTAAGTAGCCCATAGGACATCTGAGTCGTAAAGTGGGTAGAGTAGACATCACCGATAGTGGAAGTCTACCCCCACCACATTCTGGCATGGATATAGCCTGACCCTTACTGAGATATGAAGGAAGCAAGCCTAACTGGGGAGAATGTGCACAGTTGAAAGCTTGGATCTGCAGGCAAGAGAAGAGAGCCAATCAATATGGGCCTAGAGTATATTTTCCAGGGGTAGAGAAGAGGAATGTGAGCAAATTTTCAGAGGAGTCTCAAGGTCTGCTGAGAACCTTAACAGCGGTACTCCGTCAACAGCTGACTTAGGACTTTGCTGGATGCCGAAGGACAGTCTAGTGTCGGGCCTACTTCGAGTGTGATTTATTGGGGATGAAAAAAATAAAAACAGTATAAGCCTAGAATTATGGTCTCGCCTTGCAAAAGCTATATATAATTTTCAATTTGCAGACTATAATTTTGAATCTAAGGAGAATAATCAAGTTAGATGAGACATACCCGCATGGACCTTGCACAAACTGTTATTAGAGTAATTCCATTTGAACCATGTACTTCAAAGTTGCTAGATAATATCCTACTGAGGGGAGTCAAATAGGTCTGTGATAACTAAGGAAAAGGTTAAATGGTCTGTTTTCTTCTTGTGAGGAAAATGTCTTGGAACTATGGGAAGAATCATCATTTGGGTTCACAGCCAACATAGTAATTTTTAACATACTTCATAAATATTTCACCAAATGACATTATGACAGAAGTTTTTAGGAGATCTTAAACAAGCATGAGGCCGGCCAGCTAACAACTGAGGACTGGCTTAACCTAGTTTTCTAACTACACTACCAGTTACTCAGCCGTTAAAGAGTTCAAAACACTCATCTCCAGGCATGCTCAGGCACCGAACAGCAATTTCCAACACACTTAGCTTTTATAATCCTATGAAAATATACAATGCATCTTTCAACCTGCCTACATCTATATTTTGAATCTTACTATATGGCCTCATAATTTTTGGAAATTAGGTTACTATGTATTTGGCCATGAAGAGCCAGTTATGTCTTATAGATGGTTTGATAGGACATCACATGGCGATCATTAAGATTTAACAGGCTCCAATTCAACACTGAAGTCTTGAGTCAATTCTGACACAATGTCTCATAAAAATTAATACTAAAGATGTGTTCAAGAAAATATTTTTACAGTGTGTTAAATATGTCAGTTCTAGAACTGTTTTCTGGTAGACCCTCAACCTGGATAAATACCAGCTGACCTCACAGTTATTTCCTTTAATTCAGTTCTCTGGCTATTATATTGCAAAACTGGAACAGAAATTTAAAATTTTATTTTATTTTTATTTCTTTTGCCATGTCACTATTCTAAAAAGTCTACTTGAGTTAAATCTTTCGGATCTTCTCTGTCAACGTGATTAATTGCATCTTTTCTCCCTACAGCTATAAGATTACCAGGGCATTGTCTGGTCTTTGAAATAATATATTTCACAAAAGCTTTGGGGATATTATTCTGCTGTTAAATAGCTGTAACTGTAAACCGAGAAAACTAACACCAAACCCACGTACAGAGCTGTTTTCAGGAATACACAATAATAACTGACCATAAAGTGGTATAGTATCTGTGTTATACACAGGCTTATCAGTGTTCATTTAAGCAATGGCATAGTACTCACAGGTGTGGCTGGGAGTTTTATCCATATGGAAGTAAACTAATATCTTATTGCTCATTCTTACCAAACAACCTTGGACCAAGCCCCTACCTAGAAAAAAAGAGTAACTATTGTGTTAAGAAAGAAAGGCAATTCCCAGATTAAATACCATGTGTATCATTTACAAAGAAGAAGGCTATCCAAAGAAAACAGTAACACCTATACTGACAATATTTATATATTAGTGATCAAAGTAATTTGTTCAAAGTGATTTGTACCCAATGATATACCATTCAAGTGTTTGTATATTTGTCTGTCAATGTCACATGTAGACCTTAAAATCTGTGAGATCTTAATTCTGGCTTTTTTCCTCTTTTATCTGGAATTCATGTTGTTAATGGTTAGACTGGTTCACAGGCGTTGGATATTAGTGGCAACTGTAATTTAGATGCTACCACTTAATTTTGTCCCAGGCTTACAACTACGTTTCCACTTCTTTTTCTAAGAGTGAGATCATTGGATAAAGAAGATGTGAGGTGTGTATATACACACACATGCGGACATACACACCATGGAATATTACATAGCCATAAAAAAGATGAGATCTCGCCACTTGCAACAACACAGATGGACTTAGAGGGTAGTATGCTAAGTGAAATAAGTCACGCTGAGAAAGACATAGGATTTAATTTATATGTAGGGGTCTAAAAAAAAATCCATTGAATAAGCATACAAACAAAACCAGAATCAGACCTATAAACACTAAGAATTGACGGTTGCCAGAAGGGAGGAGGTGGGTGGATGGGCAGAATGGGTGAAGGGAAGTGGGAGGTACAGGCTTCCAGGGATGGGATGAGTAAGTCATGAGAATAAAAGGTATAGCGCAGAGAATGTAGTCAGTGATACTGTATAGCATTGTATGGTGACAGATGGCAGCTATGTTTGTGGTGAGCAAGGCATAATGTATACAGATGCTGAATCACTATGTTGCACCTGAAACTAATGTAACATTGTGTGTCAA
This sequence comes from Procyon lotor, assembly GCA_028646535.1. Classification (NCBI taxonomy): domain Eukaryota; kingdom Metazoa; phylum Chordata; class Mammalia; order Carnivora; family Procyonidae; genus Procyon; species Procyon lotor. The sequence continues at coordinate 72,220,343 of CM053607.1, forward strand.
CTCTACTCAAATAAACAATTAAAAAAATTAAATTTATCTTCCTAAGGGGGGGAAAAAAAGAATGACATAAAATTGGAATTTTATTTAACTTTAGATACAACAGCTTGGTATTAGTAGATCAGACTAATGAGCAGCCATATAATTTTTTTAGGTCACTGTGTTTCCCAAGCCCTCAAAAGGAGTTATTTTTATTTTTTGATTTCATTTTTTTAACATTTTTTTATTCCATCTTTAATAGGCTAGACAGATCTCGCTACATTTTTTATTTGTTTCTATCCTTTTTTTTTTAAACAAGGTGGAGTTTATCCTGTTACAGTGTTTGTGAAACATATTTGTAAAAAACAATTTTTTTCCTTGTTAAAGTAGCTTTACTATAACCACAGACTGTTTATTTGCAACTCTCTGACATTAGGGAAGAAACTGATGAAGAGAGAGAAAACACCACACACCACACTTCTTAGAAATAGTATAATTAAATGAGTGTAAGGAAAAAAATTATTCATTTCTATTGTTTGTTAATTTATAACCACACTAACTTACACTATCTTTATAGAGTACAACAGGGCTTTAAACTGCTCTTCAACACCCTTAGTCTTTCCTACAATCCAATTTTGACTTCTTTCTGGAGGTTGATGTGTCCTAATTATAAATCACATCATTTGCTTTCCTGAAGGTTACTGATAATAAATTTTATAATTTGCTTCTGTCAAATTCAATTAAAAGAAAAAGATCTGTTTTGAATACGGGCCCCTGGCAAATTACATTTTTTAAAAAAGCATGCACTGAGGTGGACTGAGTAGGATTTATTCATATATAAAAGGCAGAATTGCAATTCTGAGCATGAACTCTAGAGTGAGATTACTTGAAGGCCATTTACTAGCTGTGTGACCTTGGTAAGTTACTTCACTGCTCTGAGACACAAGTTCCTCATCTGTAAAATGATGGTAATATTAGTACCTCCCAAATACGGTTCTGTGTATCCAGTGAGGATTTAATAATTGAAATGCAGAATATGTAGAATATTGGCTATTGCTTATTATTCAAGAATTATGTTTTAACAAACATCAAAAATGTATGAGATAAAATGTGACAGGTGAAAGAATAAATTAGATATAGATATTCTTTCAAATGCTACACACACACACACACACACACACACACACACACTAAAATAAAAGGCAGAAGATAAGCATTAGAAGAGAGAGACAAAGTTAAATAAAAACCCAGGGAGAGCTTTACCCACCTTTGATAGTTATCACCGAAGACTTTGAGAGGAAGAAGGAATTTTGGTTAGGACTTGAAGCTGAGCTCTCTTTGAGCATGTAAATATTGACATTAAGGTAGTGGGTATAACCAAAAGAGAGGCAAAAAAGGCCAATGCATAAATTAGTGTAAATTAGTCCTTTTGATTGGAATTAAAGGTCAATGAAGGTACTTAATGAAAAGAATGTTTGTAGCACTAGGTCATGAAGGCATCGCGTGGTCTAGTTCAGCAAAACAGAGTTATTTTATAGGAAATGAAAGCCACTTAAAATTTCTGAGAAAGAGGTGTGGCCTTATCTACACCAAGCTTCATCTCCTAGGAACGTACTAGATTGGCAGAGAGAATGCTGCTGGCGAGGGCACCGGTTAGGCAACTACTGCTGTGGTCAGGAAGGGAGATAATGAGGGCCTGAGGCAAGGGAAGGACGGGTGAGAGGCCCCCCACAAGGGAAAGAATGGGATGGACACAGAATATTTCAGACATAGGATCTATAGTCATACCCCTCAATCAGAAAACAATCAGAAACTTTACAATTATACAGATATTAGGACTTGATCACTGAAGACTCTAATTCAGTAAGTCTGCAGAGAGACTCATTAAACCATAATTTTTTAAAAAAGGTTTATGTGTTTGAGAGAGAGAGAGAGAGAGAGAGAGAGAGAGCATGAGGTGGGGAGAGGGAGGGGCAGAAGGAGGGAATCTCCAGCAGATTCCCAGCTGGGTGTGGAGCATGATATGGGGTTTGATCTCACAACCCTGAGATTATGACTTGAGCTGAGATCAGGTGTTGGACACTTAACTTACTAAGCCACCTAGGCATCTCTTATTAAGTCATAATTTTTTTTTTTAAAGATTTTATTTATTTGACAGAGAGAAACACAGCGAGAGAGGGAACACAAGCAGAGGGAATGGTAGCGGGAGAAGCAGGCTTCCTGCCGAGCAGGGAGCCCGATGCGGGGCTCGATCTCAGGACCCTGGGATCATGACCTGAGCTGAAGGCAGATGCTTAACGACTGAGCCACCCAGGCGCCCCTAAGTCATAATTTTTAAAAGTCTTTTTTTTTAAGTTGGCTTATACCCAAAGTGGGGCTCGATCTCACAATCCCAAGTTCAAGAGTCACACGCTTTACTGACTAAGTCAGCCAGGTACCCCTCCCAAAGTCTGATTCTGATAACCAGTTAGATTTGACAACTACTGACCCAAAAGCCTATGACTGTGGAGTTAAATAAATTACACTGGCTTCAGGTTAGGAAAATCAGAAAAGGATTAAAAGGAAGAAGAAAAGGAAGGACGAGAAAGAATTAACAGAGATCAGAGGAGTTGGGGCAGGCAGAGGAGCAAAGCTGAAGGAAATGTTTCTACTTCTTGAGGACAAGATATTATTCCCAGGAAGAGGACAGGCAGGGAAGAAATTGGGAAGAGAAGTTGGGCTCAAGCTGATAGATTTGAAAATTACCACTATTGATAATGAAAAGGGCAAAACAATCCCTGGAAAACATACATACTCCAGAATGCTGAGATACAAGAAGAATGAAGCATGGCCTGGGATTTATCAGGAAAAAAAGAGAGAGTATCATAAAAACTAAAGGAGATGACACTATTCAGTGAAGGGTAGTTATCAATACTGATCTATGCAGAAGCGTAAAGGTAAGGACATTAGAAGAGAGGTCAGTAGATTTGGTGTCCAAGGTAGGTGATGAATGAAAGACAATAAGCAACATACTATTGAGGCTTAGCAGTGAACAGAAGGTGAAGAGTACAGGTAGTACTCTTCAGGTGGAGCGCCTGGATGGCTCAGTCAGGTAAGCGTCTGACTCTTTATTTTGGCTCAGGTCATGATCCCAGGGTCATGGGATTGAGCCCTGCATCTGCTCCATACGGGGCATCCAGAAGCCTGCTAAAGATTCTCTGCCCCTCTCCACCTCTAAAAAAAAAAAAAAAAAGAAGTTGGTTGGTAAAGGAGAGAGGCAGGAAAGTAACTTAATAAGGCATTATGTTCTTTCAAGACAGTGGAAAGTGATGCTTGTTTTTAGATGAAGAGGAAAGACCCGGAGGAGAGAGAGAGAGAGAGAGATTTAAGATGTAAGGCAATTTGGAAAAATTAATGAAGCAAGTTCCAAGAAAAGGGAAAACAGATGAAGGGCACAATTGGGAGGGTTGGCTTTGGTGAAAATGAGTTATATACTGCCTTATCTGAAATGGCAGGAAAGCAGCAAAGAAGGGAGACAACAAAGATAAATGATCAGATAAAATTAAGGATAGGTGAGTGAGACAACATCATTTTGTTTTCATACTTTGAAGAGAGAGTGAGATTTGATCCGAGTAAGTGTAAAACTTAAGGGCTCTGTTTCAAAGATTACTTAAGCAAAATAAGTCAATCAGAGAAAGATTATCAGAGTATCACATGATCTCTCTGATACGAGGAATTTGCGAGGCCAGGCAGGGGGTTGTTGGTGGGTAGGGAGAGAAAAAAATGAAACAAGATGGGACCAGGGAGGGAGACAAACCCTAAGAGACTCTTAATCTTAAGAAACAAACTGAGGGTTGCTGGGGGTAGGCGGTTGGGATAGGGTGGCTGGATTATAGACACTGGGGAGGGTATGTGCTATGGTGAGTACTGTGAAATGTGTGAGCCTGATAATTCACAGACCTGTACCCCTGGGGCAAATAGTACATTATATGTTAATTTTAAAAAAAGGGATGCCTGGGTGGTTCAGGTGGTTAAGGGACTGCCTTCAGCTCAACTCATGATTCCAGGGTCTGGCATCAAGCCCCATGTAGGGCTCCCTGATCAGTGGGGAGCCTGCTTCTCCCTCTCCCTCTGCCGCTCCTCCTGCTAGAGCTCTCCCGCTCTCCCTCTCTCTCAGTAAGTAAAATCTTAAAAAAAAAAAAAAAAATCAATGAAAGATAATCCAAAGTATTTTTGAGAAGCAGAGGTGGCTCAGTTAAGGTTACTTAGAATAAATTAGTATCCATTACAGTGTAGCATTAATTGTTATTGCTTGGTTATTAATTAATTTGTTATTAATTAATAAAAGGAATTGGTTAATAAAAGGAAGAGAAGCGTGTGGCACAGACTGGACTGGTGATTGACAAAGTCGCTTAAGGAGGGAGCCAAGTTGGTGAAGAAATCAAAAGAACTAGTGAAAATACTCTTGAACTCTCCCATCACAGGGTCAAGGGAAAGGAGGTCAGTGAGAATAAAGAACAAGGAGGACTGAGGAACTGGGAGAGACAGACAGAGGTGTGACAGACAGAGAGATGTGAAGGGGAAACTGACTTAGGAAGGGAGGCTAGCCTGGGAAATGGGAACCACAGGAACATGAATAGGGAAAGGGTGGTGTAAGCAAGAAGCATAGATTTAAAAATAGGCAAAATCATTACCCAGGGACATTGTAACCTTACGGAAGGGAGCACAAATATTTTTGACCTCCTACTAATTGGAAGGAGTGGCCTCTTGGAACTCGTTATAAGGAAAGTGATCTTTTATGAGGCAGGCCATTTCACTTAAGATAAGGTAACTGAAAGAGAGTACTTTTGTGAAAGGATCAGACCCAGTTTGTTACTGCCCTCTGGCCCAAGGAAACTCAAACTTCACTTTTGATATGGTGATGGTGTACTCTTCTTCAGAAAGAAACAACTTATACAGATGTCGTTTTCAACTTGCTGAGTTTTATAACATGTAAACTATTAAGTGGCATTATAACCACAGTGCCAATTATACATTTTTAAAGAAATTATGATGCAATGGCTAATTCCCCAGATTACGCATCCCCACTTCCTATTTCCCTAATTGTATCTGCCCTATTTTCTTTTATTTCTGAATCTCCTCTTTAATATTGTAGCAGCTGATGAATGTGTGATCAAGCAATGACTTTTAACTATATATATTTTAAAGAATTGTGTAGGCATTGAATCATAAATTGGAACTCCCTCTAAATAATGAGAATGGCAATAAATAGTACATGGAAAAGTTGCAAATTGAAAATGGAATTTATATTGAAGAATTTGGGATTTGGCTGACTAGAAAGAGTCGTGGGTGTATCATAGGTTCACCACAATGACACCAAATGAGATGGCTCATAGAGCATAATGTTTTCGTTGCCATAAATAATCCAAGATAAAACAGCGTTGAAAAACTGATTTTTTATACTCTCTAGTAGAGTTTTATATACATTATTGGGCAATAGTCTGAATACAAATTTGAGAGAGACACATTAAAAGAAATCAGAAATTTTATTTTCATCAGCCAACAGTTGAATGGAAGATTTCAGTCATCCATTTAAAAAAGAAATGAATGTGCTCTTAGATCAAAGCAATAAACATGAATAACTGTTTTATGTAGCCTTCAAAGGGGAAGGAAGAAATGCCTCATTGGTAATTTCTCCAGGATAAATAAAGAAGGATCCCTGGGGCGGGGGTGTGGGGGGTGCTGGTGGTAGAAGGGAAGTCCTTTAAAAGAATGGAGAATGCCAGGAAAATTAAAATTTAAACTTTTTATTACTTTACAGAAAAAAATGTCAAGGAAATATATGGGAAATTCAGCCTACGCACAGAAATTATAAACAATTGGGAACATTTCATTGATTGTCTGGGCCAAACTGAGGCATGGCAATGGTATGCATACATCAGTAGAAGATGCCAGCCACACTGAAAGTCAAAGAGTACACAATACACCTAAGCAACAATGCCACTGTGATGCTTGTAGACACTGACCATATGTATGCCACACTGACCCTATCTTCCATTAACACCCAACTGGATCTTATTCGTGATGTGTATCAAGATGGAAATTAATTTTGATTCCATTCCCTCTCCTCCCTGACCACCGTAACTGATGAAGTCAGCAAGTGAGCATGAATTCAGTTGTGTTGTCTAAGTCTAGATTTACAGAAAACACTGCACTTTTAAGCAACAACACAAGTTCATTATGGCTGCAGTACAGAGAATTTATGTGGATAAGTAGTGGCATTTTCCTTTCATCCTACAGTCTAGAGATTGTTATTGAACGATTTTAATGTGATCAGTTTCACTTTTTAGATGGTTCAGTGTGGAATAGAGACAGACAAAAATTGAGAAAATCAGTCTTAAGACAGTTGCAATTGTCTAGGTATAAGATGATGGGGGATATAATTCAGGCACTATGGACTTAATTGTGTCCCTCCAAAAGTCATATGTTGAAGCCCTGACCCTCAATGTAATGGTATTTGGAGATGGGGACTTACAGGGTAATTGACATGAGGATGAACCCTTGTAAAGGGATTAGAGTGCTTATAAAAGAGATAGGAGAGAACTATCTTTCTTTCATGTGAGGACACAGCAAGAAGATGGGCATAGCAACCTAGGAAGAGGGCTTTTGTCAGGAGCTAAATGGGCCAGCACCCAGACTGTGGGACTTTTGAGACTCTCGAACTGTGAGGAATAAACTTCCATTGTTTAAGCCATCCAGTCTACGGTATTTTGTTACAGCAGCCCAAACTGACTAATACACCAGGCATAATCATGAAGAAAAAAAAAAAAGGAAGGCATATTTGAGAGATATTTAGGAACCATACAGGACAAAGGAGTTACATATCTGACTGTAATCCATATCAATTACATATTGGAAGAGTCATTATTCTAATAAAAATACCAACACATACTGAGTGCTTGGTATGTTTCAGAGTGTACTAAAGATTTTATATGAGTTAACACCGAATCCTTCTAAGAGCTCTATAAGGTTTATTATCATTATGTCTGCACTACACGAGAATAGTGAGGACAACTAGCTGTGTTTTAGTACCAGATAGAGAGAGGACAGTCTTTCTCGGAAATTAGAAATTGAAGGAATAATTTACCAGACCCGATCACTTCAAATTCTTTCCGGGAAATGGAGCCCAAGATTTACTTTTATGGAATTAGTGTTTTCTAGGTTTAATTTAATATTTACATGTTATTTTTCTCAATGAAAGTTTTTTTTTAAAAGATTTTATTTATTTGAGAGAGAGAACATGATAGAGTGAGTGAGTGAGCACAAGCACAGGGAGTGGGGGAGGACAAGGACAGGGAGAAGCATGCTCCCTGCTGAGCAGGGAGCCCAACATGGGGCTCAATCCCAGGACTCTGGGATCATGACCAGAGCTGAAGACAGATGCTTAACCAACTGAGCCACCCAGGCATCCCTCAGTGAAACTTTAAAAAAAAGTAATCTCTACACCCAACTTGTGGCTCAAACCTAGGACCCCAAGATTGAGAGTCACAAGTTCTACCAACTGAGCCAGCCAGGCGCCTCTCAATGAAACTTTTGATAACAAAAAGGGAAGGGGGAGAGCCGGAATAATGATACCTACTTCAGAGGATTCTTGTAAAACCTGAGATAATATATATAAAATGCTTAGCTCAGTGGCTAGCATATGGTGAGCCTTAACTGTCAGTGGTGCTGAGGATAATGACTATGACCACCAGGACAGAGTTCACACCTGCCACATGCATATAGGTCAGCCCTTTACTCTTTCTTCCAAATGTATCTTATCCGTACTCATTGGTTTCTGCTTACCTAGAAAACAAATGTAAATTGAACAGTTTCATACTGAAATAGCCTTAATAGAGAACTACCCTTGTCCTCACTGGTATCCAAAGAGACTAGGTAAAAGGCAGTTCAAAGAGGTAAAGATTTCAGCAAACTTGAGTTCTAGAAAGATTCAGCTCTGTTACAAATGATCAGTCCCTTTTCTTCTTTGGTTACATGTGTAAATCAGGAGTTGAAACAGAGATTTAAGCTTTCTCTCAATTCCACTATTTTATTTTTTCTTTCTTTCCCTTTTTTTTTTGGCAGAGAGAGACACAGAGAGAGAGGGAACACAAGCAGGGGGAGTAGGAGACGGAGAGGCAGGCTTCCCACTGAGCAGGGAGCCCAATGTGGGGGCTCGACCCCAGGACCCTGGGATCATGACCTGAGCCAAAGGCAGATAGTTAATGACTGAGCCATCCAGGCGCCCCTAGTTTTTTCTTTTTATTTGGATGTCCCAGGCCTTAGGAAATTGACTCCTGATGTTATTGTTCTAAGAGGTTTTTGTTTTTTTTTTTTTAAAGATTTTATTTATTTGACAGAGAGAAACACAGCAAGAGAGGGAACACAAGCAGAGGGAATGATAGTGGGAGAAGCAGGCTTCCTGCCGGGCAGGGAGCCTGACTCGGGGCTTGATCCCAGGACCCTGGGATCATGACCTGAGCCGAAGGCAGAGGCTTAACGACTGAGCCACCCAGGAGCCCCTGTTCTAAGAGTTTTTAAATGCTGCAGAAAACATTCAGTGACTACACATAATCTTTCAGGTTCGAAGATTTCTAATTTGAATCTATAAAAAGACTGAGGTCCTAGATATAAATCTAAGCCAAGGATGAGCATCTATAAAATTTCTTTGGATGTTCTGGATTTTCCCTGCCACCACTGGCAAAATGGGGGAAGACTGAACTGTGCTCACAAAGCTTTTCAAGCTCAAAGAAGAGACAGTTCATTGTCTCATGAGAAGCTCTGGGGTTTTCCTTAGGTCCCTAGGCATTGTTTTTTCACTTTCTTTTTAGCAATGGGACTGGGAGTAGACTGCAAACAAGCAGCTTGCTGCCAAGGACATGCGAAACCTGTTATATTGCTCATTCTGGATCCTATTCAAGCACATGCTGTTACTAGGTAAGATTACTTTTACTTCACTTTAGTGGAAGCATCGGCTGCTTTAAGAAACAAAAATCCTACGTTTTCCCCTCATTTTTATTTATAAACCATGTCTGTTTCTGCAAGCAACAAAATCTGCAGTGACAATGGCATACTTAGAATTTTGACGTGAGAATCATAAGGATTCTAGAACCAGAGTGTTTCAGCTATGGATCACTACATAATAAACCACTATAAAACCTAGTGGCTTAAGATAACTTATGACTTCTCACAGTTGTACAGTCTGGGCTGGGCAGTTTTTCTGCTCTGTGTGGTGTCTCCTCAGGCTGGAACCTACAAGAAGGCTTCTCCACTCACACGTCTGGAATCAGAGCTGGGATGCCTGAAACAACTTGCCAAGCATGTCTATTCACATGGCCACTCGGCACAATTAGCTTGGGGTTCCCAACACCATGGTGGTCTCAGAGTAATTGGACTTTTGGTGGCGGACTTCCAAGAGAAAGGGAGCCGAAAGTGCTAGTCCTCTTAAAGGCTAGGCCCATTACGGGGCAGCCTCCCTCGAATCATGTTATACGAGTCCGAGCAAGTCTGAAGCCAGTCCAGATTTCAAGGGAGGGAAAAAAAGGACTCCTCCGCCTTCTGTGAGGAGCAGCACACATGCAAAGGAAGGGGCCATCTCTAGAGAACACAGCACTGAGCGCACTGCATTTTCAAGGATTCTTCCTTTTCTTCTTTTTTCTTTGGATTTTACGGAGTTTATTGAAACTCTTCTTGAAATTTTCAAAATGTCCAGAGAGAAAAAAGTCACTCAACTTTAGGGTGTCAGGGATGATACATTCCATATTCATTATAACAAGTTTTCAATGATTTTCATAATTTTGATGCCATCTTCGCTTATTTTACTATTGTTGTTCTCTCTCAATATAAGGAAATGGAGCCTCAGAAAAAATGGAAGCGTTCATCCTCCAATATGCTCCCAGTAGAAAAGTAGTCATGATGGCACCAGAGACTCCACACACCTCGGATTTACGCTACCCACAGGTAGCTGGATCGAGCCACCTTTTTAGATAACATATTGACGCATGCGCGTGGGCTTTTATAAGAAATGGATTTGTAATCAGCTACTTCCTCTTTGTATTCAAATTAATATTCCTTCCCTGATCCATGAATCATTCCTCACATAGGAGTTGGATGATGATTCAGAAAGAACCAGTAAATTCTAATGAGCCTAAAAGGAGAGACAAGTTTATCACTGCCAGAGATCAAAACCAAACCCTAAAATTATAGGCTTTGTTTAAAATGCTGTTTCAGACATTGAAATCTAGTTCAGGGAACATACCTTTTTCCTGACTCATCCTTACTGCACACTCACCCCACTGAAGGGAGGAGGTGGCCAGTGAATCTCATTAGGAGCCACTGACCTTCGGAAACGTGGTTCACAGCAGTCTGGCAGCTAAAGGGCCGCAGAATGACAGCCTGTAATCACTGCCCCAGACCACACTCAGAAAAGGAAGGGGTTGACATAGGCCATCTTTGGGAGACTATAGCACAAGGGTGCATTTTATTCACTGGCAGTTCCTTCTCTGTCTCCCTCTTTCCCTTAGATTTCATTGAGTTTATCTGAACTCTGAAATTAAAGGCTAGCAGGACCAAAAAAGTCACTCAAAATACAGAGGGTAAAGGGACTGGTACTTAGCAGTCATAACCAAATACAGCAGTGTTGATATAAAATTGCTCCTATTGTCAGACACATCTACTTTGCATAGGAGTGATTCTTTTGGAGAACAGTTCTATAGAAATATGGAAGATTCCAGACTATCAAAATGACGAATGCAAGCTCTCCATTTACTCAAAGAGGTCTGATGCTGGAGTTAACCAAACCTAAAACTTGAAGGTTAGTAAATAATCATAATCAGCCCAGTTACCTAAACACAAAATCCAGCTTGGCTTATAAGGAAGCTATGAATTGACCTTTCCTTCTCATAATGCACCTGACTCCTTGTTAAGAGTGATTTATGAACAAACAAAAAACCCTTGGCAATGTATGACCCCAAATACTCAAAATTTAAAAATCATTTGGGAAACTAGGAAACTTATAAACTGCTTTTATAAGAAGAGATTTACTTGCAGCTCCTGATTACTTGAGAATCTATTCCTTACGATACCATCTACCTAAAAACGCTCATACAGTAAAAAAAAAAAAAAAAATACAGGGCAAAATATAACTAAATTATAAACCAACTGTCTTAGGGAAAAAAAAGGCTGCTTTTGTGTATGCTTGGAACCACAGAACGAAGTGGGATAGGCTTGAAACTAATTAGAACCGCCTTCCTTCTCCGGTAGTAAGTGTACATGGGGTAGAAAAACTGCAGGTTTCTCGGAGGAAAGTGGAGAAGAGCCTGGGCCCCAGTCTGCATGTTGCCTTTGGAGCTGAGGTTTGTGGAGAGCTTGGTGGCACGCGCTTACATTGTGGCATCTGAACTCCGGAGTAGGGTGGTTGCCACTTATAAACAATATAGAATATTAGAAGTGAAGAAAAGGTGCTTATTCTCCAATTTTTAAAAAATACAGACATGGGAACTTTCAAAAGGTACTTTGTTTTTTGCTAATATACTGGACTTTTCAGCATTCTCTCAACCCCCCTTTTTACAATGTAGGTATTTATTTTATGCGTAACTGTGTTAATTCTGTTCAATTCTGAAAAATTCTCAACCATTACCTCTTCAAATCTTCTTTTTCTCCACTCCTTATATTTTTTTCTTTTGGTCATTTCTTCTCATAACTCCTAGCTTAGTTTTCATATTTTGTCTTTTTTATATGTCACCTTGGTGAATTCCTCAATCAGATTCTAATTCACTCCTTTTCCCTGCTTCTCAACTAGGGTTTATCTCAAATATTAAGATATTTTAAAATTTCAGAGTATATTTTTCGGTGCCAAGATTTCTGATATTTGCCTGTTTATATCTCTTGTTTTTGTTTCAGTGTTTTTAGTGGATAAATATTTCTTTAAATCGGGGTCAGTTGTTAAACATTTTCTGTACATGGTCAGATATGAAATATTTTGGGTTTTGCAGACCACATGGTCCTGGTTGCAACAACACAGACTTAACTCTGCATTGTTAGGGCAGCCGTAGAATATATATAAGCAAATGGATACGGCTCAGTTCCAAGAAAAATTTACTTACAAAAATGGGTCACTGCAGCCACTTTGGAAAACTGCAGCAGTGCCTCAAAATATTAAACACAGAGAGCTGCCACATGACCCAGCAATTCCACTTCTAGGTGTACACTCAAGAGAAATGAAAACCTATGTTAACATGAAAACTTGCATACGAATGTTCATAGCAGTGTTCTTCATAATATCCAAAAGGTGAAAATGACCCAAATGTCCATCAACTGATGAACAGATAAGCCAAATGTAGCGTACGCATACAGTGGGATATTATTTGTCAGTTAAAACAACAACGAAGTGCTGGTACCTGCTAAAATACACAGGAACTTTGAAAACAGTATGCTAAGTGAAGGAAGCCAGACGCAAAAGACCACATATTCTATGATCCAATTATAGGAAATGTGTAGAATAGACATATCTCTAGAGATGGAAAGTTGATTAATGGTTAGCTAGGGCCTAGGGAAGTGTAGGATGGGGAGTGCCTGCTAATAGGAATTTGGGATTTCTTTTTGAGGTGATGAAAATGTTCTAAATTAGCTTATGGTGATAGTCACATGATTATATAGATACATTAAAGACCACTGACCCGCACAATTTAAAGAGATGACCTCCGCCTGTAAATTACATCTCAACAAAACTGTTAATGAAGAGACGAAATGCGAAAGCAGGTGAGTGGCCAGGAGGGCCACAGTCTGAGGATTCCTGCTCTGTATTTCCAAGGATTCTAACATACTTATCAAAGTTATTTATAGTTTATTATCTATTTAAATTTTTTTCTGGCTTAAATTCATCTTTTTTTTTAAAGATTTTATTTTATTTTATTTTATTTTATTTTTTTAATTTTATTTATTTATTTATTTATTTAAAGATTTTATTTTTTTATTTGACAGACAGAGATCACAAGTAGGCAGAGAGGCAGGCAGAGAGAGAGAAGGAAGTAGGCTGAGCAGAGAGCCCGATGCGGGGCTCAATCTCAGGACCCTGAGATCATGACCTGAGCCAATGGCAGAGGCTCAACTCACTGAGCCACCCAGGCACCCCTTAAATTCATCTTTTTGATGGCTGATTTGAAGGTCTATCTGTTGGTTTTCCTCCAATGTCTGAGACTTCTCTACAGCAGCTAATCCTGCGTAGAAAGCATTTGTCTCTCTGCTTGCTCTCTGTCTGCCTACCTTTGTATGTCAGATGTTTTATGGGCACCTCCAATCAGCTCTCCTGTTCCAAGAGAACTAGTTCAATGTGTTGGGTTTCCTGTCCCCATGGTGACATGTGATATGACAGCTATTTAGTCGGCAAACTCCAGAGAACTGGGTGCAGGGAATCGAGGAGATGCTTTGCCTGCATTCCCCTCAGACTTCCGAAGCCCTATAAGCCAAGTACAGGATAGGGTGCCAGGGCTTTCTCAGGTTTCTTTCATGCAGGTGCTACTGCCCTAGTCTCCCTGTCTTGGGTGAAATCTTTTAGGTCCCAGTTCACCCCACAGCAGTTGAGCTACTCCTGCAGCCACTGGCTTGTGGACACAAAAAACACTGGGTCCATGGTTTTAGTCCAGTTTACTACTTTGTGTTGTTGCTCTGTTTCTGCGCCACAGAGCTGTTCACCTTAAAAAATATTTCCTCTTGGGATGCCTGGGTGGCTCAGATGGTTAAGCATCTGCCTCCGGCTCAGGTCATGATGCCAGGGTCCTGGGATCGGGTCCCGTGTCGGGCTCCCTGCTCAGCGGAGAGTCTGCTTCTCCCTTTCCCTCTGCCTCTCACCCTGCTTGTGCTCTCTCTCTCTCAAATGAATAAGTAAAATCTTTAAAAAAAAATTTTTAAAATAAATAAAAAATACTTTCTCTGGTTCTATCCTGTCTTTGACTCCTATGTAAGGGCTCCTATGGTGCAGGGCAGAGGGCAGTACATGAATCTACAGTGCCATCCTGACTGGACACTTTTCAACGCAATGGTATTTCAGCAAGAAGACTCAAAAAGAGTATTAAATGCTCTTTGGTGAAGTGGATGTGTTTTTTTTTTTCCTTCTAGCAATCTTGTATTTTAAATAAGTGGAGTATATTCAAATGTAGGTGCATTATAGTAGGTTGCAAATAAAATATAAAAGATTAGGCCAGCAGTCAGAGCTGAACACATATTTTTGGGAATCACAGAAGTCAGGAAAACAATATAGCTCCAAATGATGATAATGTTAAAAGGGATACCCACAAAAAGATCAATGAGATAAACACTCTAATTTTTACTTTTGATGATAAAAGATTCCTCTTCTTTTTAATGCTATATTTAGCTTATGGATCCAAACCTATATGATTTTATGGTGCATCTGTGATTATTAATTTTATTATATGAACTATTAACAATAGTTAATACTGAGCATATAGTTCATATACTGAACTATAACAATACACTGAGCACTCTAAAAGGCCACGGTGATACAGCGATGAATCATAAATGGTCCTTGCCCTCCAAGAATTCCTAATTTATTAATGAAATCAACCACACACACTGAAAAAAGTCACCATTTCACTCTAAGATAAGTGCTATAATGGCTGTAGGGAAAAAGTGCCTCATAGGCACAGATGAGGAAATGAGCAATTCTTACTTGGTGTGGTTCTGTGAAGAGGCGATTGTATTTCAGAGAAGAGGTAGCACATTGGGAACTTCCAGAATTTCTATAGAAGACTGAGTAGTACTTTGTTGGTAAAGGAGTCTAGGGGAATTAACTTGTGCTTATCCAGCAAACCATTTTTACTTAGATTACAGGTTTATTTTGGACAGCTGTGGGGAGTGAATGAAAATTATGAGAGGGTAATAAACCCCTTCCACCTCTCTCTCATCCCCATTTCCCCACATTACCGAATTTACTAAACACATGGGTTTTTATCAACTAATGATGAAGAGTTCAAAGTAGAGTTCTCCTTACATGATCAAAGATGATGGGATCAAGTAATTTTAGGAAAGAGTAACTACATGGCATGGTCAGAATGCAGGAAAAATAGTAACTGACTTGGGGATGAGAAGATGGCCTGGGTGGGTGGACAGTAGGGACTCCTGTATCGTAGGTCAAAGAGACTAGCTTTTTCTCAGGCAATGAGAGAGAAACTGAATGGCTGTAATGCTGGAGTGAGGGAATCCACTTTACATTGGTGAAATATGGACAGCGGAGAAAATGAGATGGAGAAGAAAAAGACTAGAACTAGTGACCACTCAAGGAAATATTGTAAGAGTCCAAGTGTGAAATACTGACTATTAGACCAAATTGTCATGGGAATGGAGGAAATAAAAATACAATAATTTTTTATTTGAAAAGCTGTAATAGAACAATGCTCCTATTAATATTTCATGGCAAGAGGTTTCCCTAGTTGAGAAACAAGTGCTGAAGCTTTTAGCATTATGTTTAATGCTTGAGGGCTATGTTTTTCAGATAATTGGAGTACTATTATCTACTATATTTATGATGGAGCATATCCAAAAGGTGACTTAGCCATGAAGAAAAATTAACTCATTAGGTCAGGCCCTTATGTTATCACTTTTGAAAACATGCAAACACTAGCACTTTTATATTATATGGAAAACAGAAGAAATCTTATCATTTGGGGAAAGAAACAAATCTTTTCAAAAAAGAACACGTATTTCAATAAAATAAATTCCAGGTTGAATAAAAGTACAGCTTTTGGGTAAAATCTTGTTTTGTTTTTTTTAAAGATTTTATTTGTTTATTTGACAGAGAGAGAGAGAGAGATCACAAGTAGGCAGAGAGGCAGGCAGAGAGAGAGAGGGAAGCAGGCTCCCTGCCAAGCAGAGAGCCCGATGCGGGGCTCCATCCCGGGACCCTGAGATCATGACCTGGGCTGAAGGCAGAGGCTTTAACCCACTGAGCCACCCAGGTGCCCCGCTTTTGGGTAAATTCTATGCCCCATGAAAAAGTAGGATTTCTACACTGAATACTGTTTCTTTTTTTTTTTTTTTAAGAATTGAAGATTGATTATAACTTTACATAATATTTCTGCCCACACAATGACTGCATGCTTAAACGGGAAAGAAGAGAGAAGAGTGGGCTAGATATAGCTATCCTACAAACTGCCCCACAAACTAATATCGAAAAGTCCCTTCTCTTTACATTGTGAGAAAAATCTTTTCACGCGTTCCCTGATCCATTTTGGAAGCTAGAAGGCATTTCATACATTAGAGGGTCTCCTTTTCTTATCCTGTGACAATATCTATTGAGCTGCTAATAATGTATTAAACACTATTCAAGGGACTTCATATAGTGCCCTGCTTAAACTTCGAAAAGCTCTTAAAATGTGAAAATTCCTCTCACACATTTGGCTTTAGATCTATAAAAACTTAGAAAAGAGGAGACTTCTTCATGGGCCCAAGAGGGATCCCCAGCCCCAGGTCACAAGGTTCTTTCTAATGTCCCCGTTTCTCACACCATTTTAGAGGGAATTTTCTCTATGCAGGTGTGTGGTTATTGTTCCTAGCTAAGAAAATTCCCAAGAGACTCTAATCTAACAACAACAACAAAAAAGAATCAGATCATAAAAACCTGTGTTAAGTATGATTCAAAGGGAAAAAATGAGCTGCACTGAAAGCCAATTTGAGCTGGAAAGACTTGCACTCTTAAGTAACCAGACATGTGTAGCCAGTTATGAAGCTGTCCGATCACATATGTTTTTAAACATCTGTCAGCACAATCAGAACTCCACATGCAAACCACGGCACTCGTGAGCATTAGGGAGGGTTGTCTATGATGTGAGAGAAATGAATAGATTTCATAGGCTGAACACAGGTTGCTATGCCTTGACTTGAAGAAACCTTGGGGAAGCAGCTCCAGGCTGTGAGGCATTTACTTGAACATTAATATCTTAAGGACAAAACCAGAGCCAGCAGTAAAACCTATGGAGCTCTGAAGAAAGAGAGACGTCAGGAAGTGCCAAGGAGTGGGGAAACTAGGGAGCCATAGCTTAACTTAGGGTTTCAGACCTGGAAACTGAGTCTAAGTCCTCTTTCTCTCTTCCCTCCTTCCCTCCCACCCTCCTTCCTTCCTTTCTCTCTCTCTTTTTTTCTTTTTGGTAAAAATTATTCAGTGACATTTTCCCACCATTAAAAAGTACCCATCTTCAAGATGCAAACAGGGTTCATTCCAAACCTGCAGCATTTGTTCTTCCTCTGAAGACATCATCATAGGCTTTCCACTGTGGCTTCACCTGGTAGGCGTGGATGAACACCACGAACACCACAACAAGGCACATTAAAGGAAAAAGGGCAGCCGTGAACAGAGCCGTGTAGATGTTTGGGATGAAACACCTGGAAGAGAGAAGAGGGGACGAGATAACTCCGACAACTTCGATATAAATGTTTCTATATTTAGAAAATGTTACATCATCACTTTACACTAGCTCTTTGTATCGAAATGTCGGCAAAAGTCAGTGTTTGGTTTCTCAGATTGAAGCTTTGTATGAGTAGAGGTTACACGATTAAATCTAACCCACTGCTTCACAAAGTCAGTTCCAACAGGACACGCACATCCTGAGGTGTTCAGAAAACTTTAACAGAGGTTATGGCAAAATAAATTTGAGACAACAAGCTCTATCTTGTCGGCCTAATAGACCAAGGTCTCTCACAGAGCACTACATAAAAGGCGACACAGTTTAAAGTCAAATTTGAGGATTCCTAGGGCTCATTCTGTCATTTCCACAATCTTGTTTTTTTTTTTTTTTTTAAAGATTTTATTTATTTGACAGCGAGAAACACAGCGAGAGAGGGGACACAAGCAGAGGGAATGGTAGCGGGAGAAGCAGGCTTCCCGCGGAGCAGGGAGCCCGATGCGGGGCTCGATCCCAGGACGCTGGGATCTGACCTGGGCCGAAGGCAGACGCTTAACGACTGAGCCACCCAGG
>CM053607.1:72238423-72251600 GCA_028646535.1 Procyon lotor
TCTTGTTTTTTGAGTGAAAGACAGTTTGGTTATTTCTAAGTTATACATATTTTTTTTTTTTTTTGGTAAGATTTTATTTGAGAGAGAAAGAGAGAGTGAGAGAAGGAGCAGGGGAAGGGGCAGAAGGAGAGAGAGAAGCAGACTTCCTGATGAGCAAGAAGCCCAACTCAGGATTTGATCCTAGGACTTCAGGATCATGACCAGAGCCAAAGGTAGATGCCCAACTGACTGAGCCACCCAGGTGCCCCTAAGCTACACATTTTTCCAAGAACCGTTAATTCTCTCGAAAATAATAACTTTCACTTTGGAAGTTCTACTACACAAGTATATCTATGAGTATATTTAGATCAATGAGGCTCAAGGTAAACACCCATTACTTATTTTGGTAACACTGAAATTCCATGGAAAATGGTTTCAGGGATGTAACTGGAAATTTTTACTCATTAGCCATAAAATCCTCTTGTTCTTGACATAATGTCAAAAAATGTCAAAATGTAGGACCATTAAATAGGCTTTCATTATCTAAAACTGTACTTTTGAAGTATTATAAAGAGCACACCTCCTACAACTTATAATACTATAATGCCCTTTTTAAAAAAAAATATTTATTTATTTATTTGATAGACGGTGAGATCACAAGTAGGCAGGGAGGCAGGCAGTGGGTTGGGGGGAAGCAGGCTCCCTGCCGAGCAGAGAGCCTGATGTGGGACTCGATCCCTGGACCCTGAGATCATGACCTGAGCCGAAGGCAGAGGCTTTAACCCACTGAGCCACCCAGGCGACCCCTATAATACTTTTAATTATAAGAAATCTTAATAGTAGGGAGTGACTCCTTTCAAATATCTTTTCCTGACTTTTCCATTTTTAATGTCTATAAGCCTAGATTACGATACAGCCAAAAATAACAGATTCTGAAGAAAACTCAAGGAAAGGGGCGCCTGGGTGGCTCAGTGGGTTAAAGCCTCTGCCTTTGGCTCAGGTCATGGTCTCAGGGTCCTGGGATCAAGCCCCACATCGGGCTCTCTGCTCGGCAGGGAGCCTGCTTCCCCCTCTCTCTCTGCCTGCCTCTCTGCCTACTTGTGATTTCTCTCTCTGTCAAATAAATAAATAAAATCTTAAAAAAAAAGAAAACTCAAGGAAAAAGTATAAACTATTTAGAAGGAAACCTCGAAATCCAAAATACAGGTAATCAGGAGAGATAGCCATTCTAGCAACTGGGAAAAGTAGTGCCTCAGTTTCCTATTTAAAAAGAGATACATTATTAAAGACCTTACTCAGGTATTATTTCTAATTAACATGACCTGGTAAATGTATTCCTCAAGTAAACAAGACACATTTCAAGAGATATTTCAATACACATTCTGCATCTGCAAAGAGATGTCAAAATGATGAATATCCTGGCTTTTAGAATTTAATTTGGACAGTACGAAGCCTGAATCACTCCCTGTACACTCATCTGTATGCCAGAAGACCTGTATCTTCCAGGTAAAAGGCATATGATTAAATAAAACAGGCAAACATTAGTGGCTTTGATCTTGAGTATATTTCTGCACTAAAAATAATGGTCACATTGGCTACTCATTTTCTGTGAATTATGGATTCCCTGGCAGAGACTGGCCAAAGTGGCTTAGACCAACACGGACACTGACAAAAGAACTCACACAGGTTTCCATGCTTTATTTTTACCTTGAAAAATGCGATCACAATTCGACTTCAGTCTGTAGAATGGGGTTATTGAATCTATTAGAACCTGCTTGTGAATTAATTAACATTTCACACCAAGTTCTTTGGCTTAGGTTTGACCCTTCAATATCTACATTTCCCAGGGGCTGACCACGTTTGGTTCTCACATCACTATTTGAAGTGCTTTCCTAAAAACTTTCCTTTACTTTAGAAGACAACCTTTGACAGCAGAACTCCAACAGATGAAAACCAACCTGGGTAAAAAAGAAAATAAAGGAGGCAAAGTGAACCCCTAGGAAGTTAGAAGTGACCAGTAGCTCCTGGAAAGAGAAAGGACTCCTTTAAGTGCTACTGGTCTTAAAAATCTCCTTTGCAATTCTCCCCGCTTGTAGGATGACTTGGTCATGCTGGCCCATTCTTTCAGAGAAGGGTAAGGAAAATTACCCAATTCTGAGGTGACCCATTTTCTCCCGTTTCTTCAGAGCTGCACAAGTCATGGTGTCTCACAAGCACTGGGCTGCCGAGAGTACCCGAGGTTTGTTCTCCACATGGTCAATGAGGGGCCAGATCACTGATGAGGAGGGCTTTGGCCCCAAAGCATGCCTGGTCCTGGAGGCAGCACCTCCTGCCCTCCCCCTACCCCCCGCACATCAGCACTGTTGTCCCACACGACGCTGGCCCGCACCCATTTCTGTGTAGCTGTGGCCCCATGCCAGTCTTCCTCCAACAAAAAATGATCTGCTGTACATATGTACGTCTACCTCTCTTAGGAACCAGGGAGCCAGACGACTCTTCCACAAACACTATCAAATGAGGCAGTTGCAAATGAGATAGGGCTAAAAGGGTAACCCAGCAGGGCAGGGAGCTGTCAGAGCCCCCACACTCTCAGGACCCCGTCCATGGAAAGTAGGTGGAGCAGGCGGTGTCATTTCACATCCTCAAGTTATATTTCATACAGGAACACCTTCTTTTACATTCTCTTCATTTGACTTTTCCTTGAAAGCTAATAGGTATTACTTAAATTTTCTGATCAATATTGTCTGAATGGGATTTCTACTGGTATAGAAAATAAAACTTCGGACATAGGTTCAAAACTGCCCACGATAAATGAAGTATACTCCACCCTTACCAGAAAAGACAAACAACAACAACAATGAATACGACGACAAGAAAACAAAACAAAACAAAAGCCTCACCAACCAGAATTTCTCTCAGTCGCATCAAATAAGATTATATAGTAGTACATCCAGGGAGTTTGAGGATTAGGTCATATGAATGTGATGTGTGGAGTTAGGAAACTGTGACTATCACTTTAGAAATAGTTTCTGAAAAAAAGGCTGGGAACAAATTCTCGGAAAAACGGAATGTAGTATAAGAACTGAGGAGACGGCATGCTGTGGACCCAAGAGCCGTGGGAGCAGCTGGTTAACGCTCTGGCAGCTACTGCTTCAACAACAGGTCTGGTAGTCACCAGAGAAATGAGACAAAGGCCATGTGGCTCTGCCTTCTCACAAAGGGTGAGGAGAATGTGCTCCTTATCATTACCAGCTAACCTAGCTTCAAAGTATTCTGGTGACCTCTCTCTCTCTGGGGGTTGAATACTCTCTGGATTCTTGCAATCACATGATGAACTTCGGCTGTTCCCTTTTAAACTTTCGTGGGTATATTTCCTTTCTTATTATAACCCACAGACAATCTGATTTATTTCAATATCTTGTCAGGACGTCATCCTTTTCTCTATTTTCAGCCAGATGATAAAGGAAGATGCTGTTTCACTACCTTCCGGGTTCCCCCTTCCAGTCTACTCTTAGAGCATTTGCAATGCTTTATGTCATTTTCTAATTTAGTAAGATTATTACCTCCTCTAAGTAGCACTTTATACTTACTGAAGCGTGTTCACTTGCATTACTAACTTGGCGTGAAAAAAAAAAAAATCATGTGGGTGATATGGGGTATTTCAGTTTCTTTTTTCCTGTATGAAACCAGCATAAGAAGGAACTCAGAAGCAAAGGTGTCTAGGAGAGACATAAGCTCCACTTACGACTGCTGAAAATACTGGGAACTCCTTGTATGTGAGACTGTGATTTGAGTCCATCTAAATTATATTTTAAATAACAAGCTGAGCTTGGGAACCTGGAGGACTTGAAGTCCAGGGTAACATCTGGATAACACAGGTAATAAAAAAAGAACTAGCTCATGAAAAAATAATACAGGTGACCCTTGAAAAATGTAGGGGTTAGTGGCGCTGACACCTGTTCCAGTCAAAAATCCACATCTAGGGGTGCCTGGCTGGCTCAGTCAATAGTACCTGTGACTTTCGATGTCAGGGTCATGAGTTCAACCCCATGTTGGGTGTGGAGCCTACTTAATTGAAAAAAAATTTTTTTAGTCCACATAAAACTTTTGGCTCCCCCAAACCTTAACTACCGATAGTCTGCTGGTGACTAGAAGCCTTATTGATAAACATAAATGGTTGATTAACACCTATCTTGTATATGATATGTATTTATGCTCTACAGTTAGAATAATGTAATAAGCTAGAAAGAAGAAAAATTACTAAGAAAATCATAAGGAAGAGAAAATATATTTATAGTATGTATCGTTATTTATTTAAAAAAAAATAAGCCATATATAAGGTGACCTGCACATTTCAAACCAAGTGGTTCAAGGGTCAACACTAAATGTTTGTTTTCCAAAGTCTTCTTTTTAAGTACCTCTCCCCAATAAGATGATGATAACAGTTATGACTCCGAGGCCCATTTGCCAACCTCCCACAAGGTAAGTCTCCTTAAGATTTCTTGAATGATGGCACTTACTTCAGTATTTGTGGTTTTAACCAACTTTTTTTCCTGGAAACTCCCAGTGATATGGTACTTTATTTGGGGATAAAGGAGATGGTCTGTCAGTTTCATTCTAGAAATTATTTAATGTATGATAAATCAAAAATAGTCCATTTAGTACAAATTGGTTTCTACTTTGTGTGGAAAGCACTGGGGCACCTGGGTGGTGCAGTCAGTTAAGTGTCCAACTCATGACTTCCACTCAGGTTGTGATCTTAGGGTTGTGAGATAGAGCCCAGTGTCAGTATTAGGCTCTGAGCCGGGCATGGAGTCTGCTTGAGACTCTCTCTCTCTCTCTCTCCCTCTTCTCACTTGCTCTCCCTCAAATAAATAAATCTTAAAAAAAAAAAAATATATATATATATATATATATATATATCTGTTTATAGGCCCTAGTTGAAGAATACAGATGTTATTCATTATGTAGATGGTTATCATTTATAAATAAAGTCTAAGCCAATACTTATGATTTCAATATTCCTTTCTGTGCATGTCCAATTTACTTTCTTTCCAGGGATGATATTGTTATTTATCACATATTTCTTATTCACCTGTGAATTTGTATGTGTGTGTGTGTATATAAATATAAGTATATATATATATATATATGAATGTATTTGTGCATATGTATGTATTTCCTGTCTCATCCAACATGGCTAGAGAGGTTTAGAGAAACACTTCAAAAACATTTAATTTTTCCTACTGAATAAATTTATGATGACAACAGAGAGAAGAGAAAAATAACAGTTTGGATTTAACTAGCTGCAATGTAGGAAAATTGTTTATTTTTTCTTTCTGTCCTTCTATTGTAGTGTGTATAGCATTTTTCATACCAAGGGAAATCAACTGCATTCACTCATTCATTCATTCATTCATTCACTCATTCAGTCATTTATTTATAAGCCTACTGTGGAACCCAGTGCAGGATTTGAACTCACAATCCTGAGATCAAGACCTGAGCTGAGATCAAGAGTTTGACACTTAACAGACTGAGACACCCAGGAGCCCCTTGACTGAATTCTTACATTGCATGTTCCTTAAAATTTAAACTTTAAACAAAAACAATATTAAGATTAAATTGCAGATAAGCCCTACAAAGTGAAACTGCACATTAGGGTAATGTATGAACTTAGAGAGGAACAAAGTATTCTCCTAGAGTGAATTAGCTGGATGATGAAAACTGTCTTAAATATTACTGCTACTGTTCCTAATTCTACCACCATTACTCATAATACTGGCAGCGATCATTTATTACTTGTCAGGCCTTTATTATATGCATTATCACACATAAACATCCCAACAATGTCACTAGCCTCATTGTATATGCGGAAAAATGACATCTAAATAACAGAAGGTCAAACTGCTAGCAGCACAAACAGGCTCATTTATCCTCACTGCTACCCCTACAATTCTAAAATTATTTCTATAATTCCAGTAAAGACGTATTAGAGTTAGTGGTAAACATGCCAGTGTCCTCCTTGAGGACAGGAACTGTAGTATTTTATTATATTTCTCCTTAAGAAATGTTTATTGCATAATCAGACCCTTAAGAAATGTTTATTGATATAACTGATTTTCAGCACTTTTTAAAAAATCACTCAAAAAAAAAAAAAGCACAGAAAATCCTGCATTTCATGTGTGCCTAGTTCAGTAATAACCCAAGTAACGTTTGAATATCTATCATATAACAGTTACAGTGTTAGATGTGGAAGAGCACATAAAGATGCCTGGGGATGGTGCTTCCCATCCAGATTACCTTTAAAAGTGCACAGCACTTAGGAATTACTCGAAGTACTGTTCTTTTATCAGCACCGGCAGCAACACGACCCAGGAGCTTGTTAAAAATGCAGAATCTCACATCCCCATGACAGAGCTCCTGAAAATGCATTTTAACATGATCCCCAGGTATTTCATGTGCACATTTAAAGTTTGAGAAGCACTCCTCTAGTGCACTCGTGGGACATAAAGTAGCTCAATGTAATTAACAAATTAATCCTTACAACTCTTTGGCAATAAAGCCAAAGGACTATGTAATCCCCAGGAGAATCAGACCCCGAGATTTCACAGCACATGGTGGTCACAGTAGCCTGAAGAACCAGACAGAAAGAAAAGTGGCAGGAAGCAAAAAGAAGCCTGGGATCAGTAACTTGAGCTTTCTGATCATAGGACAGGAGAGAGCTAGCAAATCATGCGAGAATGGACACAACAGGTCTGCAGGACAGGGGTAGAGTGAAAAGAGAAGGGGAGTGCTGAGCCTGTGGTGGGTATGGATGAGAGGCAAATATTCAGTCTTGCTGCATCTGAAAAACCCACGAAGGAACAGGTTTCTGTGAGTGTGAAGGCCACAGACATGCTCTCCGACTGTCCACACTACTCAAAGTTTCTGGAAAAGGTGATGCCATGTGCCATGTACCTCTATCCCCACACCCTCGCCACAGATGACCACCTTTGAGATGGATACCTGACCCACAGGTGGCCATTCTTTTGGATTGCCCTTCATTAACAACTTGGTGCTTCTGGTGGAAACGTGGAGCTGAGCCAATCAACTTTCTGCTCAAAAGAATCTGACGTGGATAGTTGCCAGTTACTGGTAAGCACTAGAGCCGATGGACATTCAAGGCGAACATCCCTACTGCAGAAAATACACAATGAATACACAGAAGAAACAGACAAAGGAGGGAGGAGAAGGAAGGATTGGAGGAGCATTCACATACTCACAACCTGAAGCGAGAGACTCTGTGGTCCCTGAAAGATGAAGAGCATGGTCTTGGTTTTCGGCATTCTAATTCCAGATTCTCTGAGGTCCAACTATCCCACATAATCGGCTTTTGAAATTCCATGAGAATGCCCGAGACAGTCTATAACTCCACTCTCTTTCCTTTAAGTAGCTTTAGTAGGTTTTTACGTGCAACTATAATAGCCACCATTAAAACACAGCAGTGAGTGAGTAATAGAGAAAGAGGGAGTGAGTACACACTGTTGCTCAGTATACACTGAGCTCTGTAAAAAAAAATATTTATTTGACACAGAAAGAGAGGGAGACTGAGAGACACAAGCAGGGGGAACAGCAGGCAAGAAGGAGAGAGAGAAGCAGGCTCCCTGTTGAGCAGAGAGCCCAGTGTGGGGCTCGATCCCAGGACCCTGGGAACTGAGCCGAAGGCTGATGCTTAACCAACTGAGCCACCAGGGGCCCCAAAGCACTATTGTTTCTATAGATATAGTAGGAGATCACTGCTCTGTGTACCAGTTTTAGAGTTCATGCTACACCATGGTTAGTGTTGCTATCTAACTTGATATAATGACACTGCCTTTGAAGAAGCCAAAGGACCAACAAATAAGAATCAGTCTCACTTTTTAGTACTTAAAATCTCTCTCTCTGCTTATATCATTTGAAAAGATTGAGCAAAGAACAATATGGACATCTAGGAGCAATACTGTTTCATATACTTCAAAAAGAGCAGTATTTGAATTCCTCAAGTATTAAACTAAAATTTCCAGACAGATATATACCCCCTAAAAAATCCTTTTATTATATATAATTAGGTCTTGCTGAATGAGACAGTTGCTCACATCCCTAGCTCATTAAAAAGGTACAATATATTTATACATAAATCCCAAAGATGAATAGTGGTCTCAAAGTATTAACAAAGGTTAGAGATGGTTAAGGAAAAACATTTTGAAAATCATGATTCCGCAGACGACCTTGTCTTTTTTTCTTTTCTTTTTCCAAGAAACTCAAGTCCGAGCAGTCTGTTCCCTGAACAACTTGGTGATAGTGTTGAAATCAGCCTATTGGCCAGTGCTTGCTGACTTTGCTCTAGGTAGATTCCAATGAATCAAGCCCTTTCAGAATTTAATCAGAATAAGGTCAGGCTGACTTGTTATTTTTTGCATGTACTAATGCTCTGTTCTCATAAAACAAAATTGTTTGGTACTAGAAAGAGTCATTATCCCAGTGCATTCAGAGGTCTCCTGCCCTTACCTATTACTCACCAAGCCTCTGAATAGATGGCTAAAAAGTTTTTTTTCTGACTAATCATATCACCTTCTTGTATCTGAAGATAGTAAAATTCTAAGTTTTTCTACATTTATAAAAAATAGATCTATGAAGGTGACCATGGGAATACAAGATTAAATGTTCAAAAATTTTTTTGTGTTTTTGTGCCTCCAACCTCCATTTTACTTCATGCTTGCACCTGTGAGCAGAGAGCCTTAGCGTGTAAGCTTCAGCAGGAAAGTGGCTTAAGGTGAGGCCAATCCCCCATCACAGGCAGTAGGCAGTACTTTCCATCTTACGTCAATGTTGCAAATGCAGTTTTCATTTTTTTGCACTTTAAATCTGAGATTTCAATAAACTCAAAACAGTAATAACTTAGAAGAGATTAGGGGCTGTGTGTCATGTTATCATAAATATTACTTCCTTTTCCTGATGAAGACTTTGCAGGCTTTCATGTGTTCCTTCCCTCAATACTCTTACAAAACACTTGAGTATGTTTCATTAGAGCCCATGAAAAATATGAGAAAAGTAGAAATGTAGGTCTCTGCTGGCAAGAGTGTCACTGTAGCTGCTCTAGTGATGATACAGATATTTTAAGGGTTAACAAATTCTGACAGCAAGGATGATGGTTTCTCCAAAGTGCAAAAATCACTTGGTAGAAGGCTAATCCAACTTTTATTTTATTCTTAAAAAAGACTTTATATATATTTATTTTAGAGAAAGAGTGTGTGTGGATGCCAGAGTACGAGTGGGGTTGTGAGGTAGAGGGAGAGAGAAGCAGACTCCCTGCTGAATGCAGACCCTGATTTCATGCCCTGAGCCCAAACCAAGAGTTGGATGCCCAATCGACTGAGCCACCCAGGTGCTCTGATGATTCAACTTCTGGTCAATCATATTTTACTGATCAGTAGCCACATTACATTGTCCTGGAGATTAGATCCACAGATTCCTCCAACTTTATGTGAAAGTCGAAAAGTCTCCAAGAGAAGATTTCTAGAGTATTCCCTGCAGACATGAGTGCTCAATCCTACCTACACCTTGTATTACCTATAGTCACATCAATATTTACAGCACACTGCAATAAGTGATGTTCCTAAATGCTGACGTCAAGTCATTAAGACACTGTTAAGTGAATTCAGTCATACTGTTTAAAATATACTACACACTTCCTTGTGCTATTTGTAAAATTTTAATCTTAAAATCCTGAAAACAACAGGGGTAACTTTTAACTACTGAGAAAACAAGGGAAATGTGACTAGTTGAGGTGATATATCAAGCATTTTAAGGTCATTATCTCAGGTTGTACATAACATAATTATATCTTCTCTCCAACACTCAGCTCTCTTACTGAGCTCATTTCGATTCTGACATCCTGAATTTCTTACTGAGCAAATATTTACAGATGTTGATCTTCAAAGTAATGGGTTAGCACATCAAAGATGTGTTTGAGACATCTAACCCTTAATATGTTCATAGCAGGTGGCTGCTAGAGCTGGTCTATGACATCACTATTAGTTAGTATTTATTGAGTGTTTTTACATGTCCTGCAACGTGACAGTTATAGCTGGAGACATAAGAAGTATAAAAGGCAAAGCTCATTTCCTGAAGAATCTTGGAGTAAAAAGAGAAAATGTAACACTAAGAGATTATTATAAAATCCCATAATGCATTACCAACATGTGAGTGATACCTAATAAATGCTTAAAAGGGTAAGAAATATGGGCCATAATACCTGAGGAAAATGAGATAGAACACAGGGATTAATTTCAGAAAAGGAGAATAAAACTGGAAGTAAAGGATATGGCGGCCAAAATTTCATCCACTCTATGGGAAATCCGTGGTTTTGATGGGGAAATGACACATTTCACTTTCCTTTGATATCTGAAGGATTAGATTATACAGCTGTAGAAGCAACACTGAAAAGTCCCACGTTGGAAAGCTCTGAACTTGACACCAGATAGATATAAAGTGATCTTTATGATTTATCTAAAGAAGTTTTTCCTCAAAAGACAATAAATGATGTTTCTATTGAAGCTCCAAGTGTGGGAGGATGAAGAGAGTAGGTAGAGGGCTCTTATTGGATTAGGGTAATATTGCCTACAAAAAGGAGTGTACTTTTTGGGGGCTCTGGAAAGCCCAAAAAAGAAGGCTCTGGAATCAGACTATTTAAACCAATCCTAGGTATACTTTTTATTGACTGTGAATTGGGCCAATATTGAGCTGGCTGCTCCTTACTTCAGTTTCCTAACAAGTAAAATGGAGAGAATACTAGTTTCCTAACAAGTAGAAGAGCATCTCCCTCATAGGAGTAGAGTGAGAACTCAATGAGTTAATACATGTAAAGACCTTGGATCAAAGCCTAGCATGCTGTAAAGTGCACAACAAAATATATTTCTCATTATTATTATCATTTATTACCAAGCCCCAAATCCTCATACACACACACACACACACACACACACACACACACACACGACTTAACTTGCACTTCAAGAAAACGAAGATTCCAAATAGTAGAGAGATAAGTGTAACATCTATCACCTTCATGTGTCAGGGAAAAGAGCTGAACACTATGAGCTCAATGTTAGGAAAGTCTTTTACCGGGATAGTCAGGGAAGACTTCATGGAAGAGGTGGGATTTGATACCAGTTTTTTCCCTTTCCAATTCCTTACCAATCAGTAGATTTTTAGAGATTCAGTTATGCAAATAAGATCTGCCTGTGTCCACAATGGCCCTGCAAAAGGGGAAGGAGGAAACTTTCCCTTTGCAGCTTTTCCCCATGACTCATGTGTGTTTCTGTAAGACCAGTTGATGAAACTTGGTTCTAACTTGAAAAGTCAAGGTAACTAAGGGTCATTCAAAAAGAGGCAAGTAATAGAGAAGGCCGTCCCACATAATGTGATGGCACCTCCACAGGCTGACAAGCAGGCCTGGCCCAGAAGCATCGGCGGAAGCAGACAGAACTGCTGTTTCAGGGACTTCTCCGGGGATTGGAACTGCTGCTCTCTTACCTGTTATACTCCTGTCCCTCCAAGCCTTCAAAGAGAAGGCAAAGGATGCAGGAGGAGAAAAGCCAATTAGCTGATGGTTTTCTAGATGAGAGACTTTCTAGCCTCTTGGAAGCCTGCATTCTGAATGGGGTGGCTGCTGGAGGGTTCTCAGCGTAGCTGTTAGAAAGCATTGTGAACACCCCCATCAACCTGCATGGCTCACCAGACGGATAACTGTCTCTCCTCATTTAAGAAAATGCATCTTCAGAGAATCCTAGAACTAGAAGGGACAGTAAAGGCCGCTCATCCTCCCTCCAGTTTTGTGGGTGAAGAAAACAAGGTGCAAGAACTTGAAGCTTGCCCAGCACCTGACTGAACTCCTAAGTCAGGGTCTTACTATTATTTTTTAAGATTTTAAAAATTTATTTGAGAGAGCGAGAGAGCACATGTGTGAGAGAGCGCACCTACTGTGGGAGGGGCAAGGGAGAAAATCTCAAGCAGACTCCCCAGTGAGCACAGGCCTACACATCTGCGCCCGATTTCACGACCGATCAGTTCCTAACCTGAGCTGAAACCAAAAGTCGGATGTTTAACGTACTGAGCCACCCAGGCACCACCTAAGTCAGTGCTTTAAATGAGGCATAGGTGGGACTCAAGAGAAAAATAGCCTAAAATGTTTGCAAGGGTCACATTCTGCTAAAATCTAAAAATCCCTTTCTTAGGAAGTGTCTTCATTGCTTTATTTTACTTTGCAAATGAATTCCCAGGAGCTAGGGGACTACTGAATAAGTCATTGAATAAAATGATAAGCATGCATATTTCTGAATATAATACTCAACAGTCATAAGCCAGGCAACTTGGACAATACTTACTGCTTCCATGAAAGTTATTTTTTAGTGATACCACGTATTAAAATTTTTGCAAAATGTAAAAATTCATACAAAATAATAAATCCCACTTAGTTGGAAATACAACAAAGATATGAGGGAAGGGCAATTAATCCAAAATCATATTCTGTCATTCATAAGCCCGTCTCCCACCGACGTCCTTCCATCCCCTATAAACAAAACAAAACAAAAAAATCTGGCTTCAGTTGAACCAGTATTTTATCATAAGAAATTTATTTTTGACAACAGGATGTTCCTGTTATTTTCATGTCTTGCAATTTCAACAACAGGATTTCAAGGCAGTGAAATGAAATGGGAACAGCAGAGTGATATTAATTTCTGAGCGTAATCACGAATGTGTGAGAAAAACCCAAATAGCCTAAAACCTGCCTTAAAAAATGTAAGACTGTCTTCATGAGCTTTCTGAATTTCTTTTAATTAAAAAAAAGTCATGCTCTAAAATGCATTAAACATTTTTGGCTGAAGTTCTTAACTTTTTAACAGTAGCAAAACTCGATTGTAGAAGCTGGGCCATAAAAACTTCCTTTTAGAGTTTGGGGGGGTGGAGGAGAGAAATGAAACAGGAAGGGATGGGAAGGGAGACAAACCATAAGAGACTGCTAGACTCACGAAACGAACTGAGGGTGGCTGGGAGGTGGGGGAGAGGGTAGGGATAGGGTGGCTGGGCTGTGGACATTGGGGAGGGTATGTGCTGTTAAGTGCTGTGAAATGTGTAAGCCTGATGATTCACAGACATGTACCCCGGGGCAAATAATACA
>CM053607.1:72251700-72320195 GCA_028646535.1 Procyon lotor
CCAGTGCAGGGCTTGATCTGAGGACCCTGGGATGATGACCTGAGCTGAAGGAAGACACTTACATGACTGGGGCACCCAGGCTCCCTGGAAATAATTTTTAAAATATGCTTAAAATTCAAGAATGTAATATATATACACCACCTGAGGTGGTATCATGTACTTCTAAATGACAAAATCTTATCAAATGTCAAGTCTCTGCTTCACAACTCATTTGGAGGCCTATTACTTAGGTGTGTGGAAAGGAGTTAGGGGATATCACCTCCTCCAAATCACTTAAAGATTCTGCTGTCTGCTTTCACCAAAAAGAGACTAACATAACTGGTTTGATTATGGGTGAATGCATCAAAAACTACTACTATTTGGGACATTCTAAATTGGAACAGGAAGAATGGGATAAATTCACAAGACAGTGAGAGAGCCAAGTGCTTATCCATGTGGACTCTGAACAGATAGGTCTGGCTTTGAACCTGGTTCTATTTAATAGCTGTGTGACTATGGGTGAGTGAAATTCTCTCTCTGAGCCTCGGAGTCTTCACTTGTAAAACAGGAATAAAATCTATTTTTTAAATAAATGTGATAGGAGAATTAATGAGATTAATTTGATTAAGGTGCTTAGCACAGTACCTAGCATGTGATAAGAACTCAGGCCCTTATTATTTACTTTAGCATGTGAATTGGTTTCATTCTTTGCTAGAACACTGTCATGCTTACTCACATATAGAAATCATATGTGGCATTTAACTGTATTTATAATCCATTTCATACAATACCCGAATATTTGGTTAATGCCACTGATTTTTTTGCAAAAGCAAGTTTATCCACAAAATCATCAACACCTCTAACTTAGCATCTGACACCACTTCTCAGAAGAGCAAGTACTTCCTTGAACACCCACGGCAGTGACTGAACCGTGAGAGCCCTGGGTCAATGTTCAGTCATTCGAAAGCAAGAAAGACATACAATCTTTAAAATACATGTGTTTAAATCTCCATTGGTTCTGCCAAGATGACCCAAAATTGTGCATGCAAAATCTGAGATTTAAAGAGAAAGGTGAAGTGGGATTAAATCTTTATGTCGGGATGGAGATTACTTAACTACTCAGGGAATCTCTATGGTTGCTGTTGTGAAGGGTAAGGGAGCACACACCATTGTTGTGGCATCCCCTACTTTGACTAGGCTGTTATTTTCACAGCAATATCACTATACTTGGAAGATACTTTTTTTTGGTCAGTTGAGGGAGCTTTGTTAATGGTTCCAATCATATAATTTCAATATCTGAGTAACAAAGAGCACCCTTATGATGTTTCTCCCCCTACATTCCCTCTCAGCAAAGAGGTACCGAACCTTCCTTATCTTCTTTATTATTTCTATAAAATACTCAAATTTATCTAATGTTCCTAAAAGGGTTTTATATATATTTTTAAAGATTTATTTATTGGGATGCCTGGGTGGCTCAGTTGGTTAAGTGTCTGCCTTTGGCTCAGGTCATGATTCTGGAGTCCTAGGACTGAGCCCCACAATGGGCTCCTTGCTCAGCCGGGAGTCTCCCTCTCCCTCTGCCCCTCACCCTGCTTGTGCTCTCTCTATCAAATAAATAAATAAATATTTTTAAAAGATTTATTTACTTTAGAGTGAGAGCAAGAGGGGGGGAACAGAGGGGAGAGGCAGAGAGAGAGAGAGAATGTGCACACTCGAGTGGAGGGGAGTGGCAGAGGGAGAGAATCTTCAAGCAGACTTCCTGCTGAGTGCAGAGCTTGCCGAGATGCTCGATCTCACAATCCTGAGATCATGACCTGAGCCAAAACCAAGAGTCAGACACTTAATTGACTGAGCTACCCAGGCACTCCCCCCAAAAAGGGTTTTAAGTAGTTTATAAAACATACTCTATATAAGCTAAAATAAAAATGAGAGAAATGAGGCAAATAAAAAATAAACGAAGACTAAATCAGGAATGGGATATCAAAGTACCATTTACTATAAATGGGCTATACATTCACTCCAGTGTGCTATCTAGTAGGTGTTTCAGAAGTGTGTGCAAATGCATGCACACACACATGCACACACACAGTAGTTCAAGAGAAGACAACCGTTTCCAATATGGATGAACACAGTTACTATGTCTTATAAGGCACAACGTTGTTGATCTTAAATTCATGAAAAATCCAGTATTGGCTTTTACATGACTGCCAGTCATTCATTCGTTTATTAAGCAACAATTATATCCATCCTATTTGCTATGCTCTCTACTTACAGTGATGACTAACACACGCCTCCTGACCTGGAGAAGATAAGAGTCTAGCATGGAGGAAAGGCTCATGCCAAATCTTAATGCAATGCGTTAAGTGTGATAGCACAGCCACCTGGATCATGGCAGGTGCTTGGAGGAAGGAGTGTGTTACTGTGTAAAGGGGAGTTGGACGGTGAAATCATATTTGCCAAGAAAGAAATGAAAATTGAGAAGGACATTTGTTATTTAAATGACCTGAGAAGAAAATCATTTGGACGGTTTGGGAAAGCCATGCTCTCTTTTTCAGACAATGGCAAAGAAAAGGCAATGCTCAAAGATTTCTCAGCGTTGCTTCCTGTTGGTTCAGGAATCATCTGGGCTCTTAAAAAAGGGAAGCATGGCTTGAGATTTTCAGGAAGATAACATAATTATGATTAATCTTTATTCCTCTGGGGCTATAAAACCTTCAAGGCTAAGGATTTGTGTACATGCCCTGATTTGGGGGAGCAGGGACTAGAATTAAGAACCACATAAAATTAAAACACAGGCTTGACTGGTCCAAATATACACAGACTACGTATTTTACTAATTTTAGAAAAACGGCCTGAAGTGAGAGGGAGACACATCATTTCACAAACCCTCTAATACAGTCCGTGTAAAGGATAATTATGGAGGAAAGCTCAAAAGAGCTGCCGTGTAAGAATTTCAAAAGTGCCTCAAACAATCCAGAAATCACAGCTGCAACAGGAAGGAAGCGGTTACTGAACCAAACGTTCTCTTCTCAGGACCCTTCAACCTAGGGAAAATGTCAAGGTATGACCTGGAAGATCAAAGCTGAGTGGAAGGGCTTGGGAAGGGGAGTAGAGGTAGAATTCACCACCCCTCGAAAAACTCCACTTTCCTTTAGTGGCCTGAAACAAATCAAAACTTAACAGCTGAAGAGAGCATTCCTACTGGATAAAAGTAGCAAACTGATGAACACTGAAGCAGCAGTAATTCTGAAGGGAGAAGAGGGCTCTTGATATTGACACAACTTTCCCTTCTATCTCTTAAATGTAAATTTGTCCTTCACTGATAAATAAAAATTCTTCCTAAACTGTAACTGGAATCTGACATAGACATCTTTAACTAGACACAAGTTACTTAGAACACTAAGTCTAAGACTAGACTCTCCTGA
The DNA here is from genome assembly GCA_028646535.1 of Procyon lotor. Classification (NCBI taxonomy): domain Eukaryota; kingdom Metazoa; phylum Chordata; class Mammalia; order Carnivora; family Procyonidae; genus Procyon; species Procyon lotor. The sequence continues at coordinate 72,255,105 of CM053607.1, forward strand.
GAGCCCACCGGCAGGACAGCTGTCGGCATGCAGATATCTTGCAAAGAAACACAGCAGAGCTGAGTTTCTCCTGTACTTCGGTGCTATCAAGAAAACAGTACAGTCCATCCCATAGAAGCCACACTACGCAGTTTTGGAAAGTTAGATCCTCTGAAGCATCTTTTTGAGGAGAAAATTTCAAGAAAATAGAGAGGCCATCAGGCTATCGCACACGCTAAAATAAAATGTCTTATGCTTTGTAACTCCCTTTCTTTAATCCTCATTAAAAGCTCACTACAAGGACCCTGATATTGAACATTTGCATCTGCTTGGAGTTCCAAGTGGAACACTGTCTCTAGTCTTTCTTGAGATTTATTTAAAAAAAAGAAAAGGAAAGCCAGAAAGCTCATTTTATGGTTTGGGTATGGTTATTACCAAAACACAGTACCAAGACACTGATCAAATAAAGTCACTAGCGGTTCTCGTCTATGGTTAGGCAAAATGTTTAGGATATTCTTCCAACTTTAAGGCCAACTGCCAATGAAATCATGATGAAGTTGCTCATCATTGTAAAAAAAAAAACAAAAAAAACCCCTCATTATGAAAACAAGGATGCTGAATATAATTTTCAAAAAGTCAAATATATTTAAAACATGCATTTAATCGGTGCCTCCCAGGTTATGGGTTGAAGTTCATATATTTAAAAGTCAGGTTTGGCATTTCTGGGTGCCATTCGGGCCATTTTAGGATATTTGGATTCCATAGCCCATATTAGGTGTTACGCTAGGTACTTTAACGCACAATCTTTAGTTTAATTCTCACGACAAATCCATAAGACAAGCACTGTTATCTCCATTCTTTCATTTGTTGAATGCTTACTGAGCACTTATTAGATGCGTGAGATTGACTGGTCAAGGCTCCAGGGTTAGAGCAGTGACTCATCAGCACAACAAAAAGTCCTTGTCCTCCTGGAGCTTACATGCTAGTGGATACTGCTTCTTCTTCTTTTTTGTTTCTTTTTAAAAAAGATTTTATTTATTTATTTGGAGAGACAGAGAGAGAGAGAGAGAGAGAATCTCAGACAGTTTCCATGCTTGACATGGAGCTCGACACGGCCCTCGATCTCACAACCCAGAGATCACAACCTGAACTGAAATCAAGAGTCAGATGTTTAACCAACTGAGCCATCCAGGTGCCCTGATACTGCTTCTTCTTAATTCTTTTAAATCCAAACTTGTCCTAAGCGAAGTTATTAGAAAGCAATTTAAAAGTAAAAACTTCCCCTTAGACTGCAGTTGGATTCTGACATAGATTCCTGAGAAACAGAAAAACATGAAAAAAATCACACAATAAATATACTACATCTGATGGTAATAAAGCCATGACAGAAGATGAAATAGGATAAGGGCACTATAAAGTGACCTTCACTGGGGCACCTGGGTGACTGAGTCGGTTGAACATCTGCCTTTAGCTCAGGTCATGATCCCAGGGTCTTGGGATTCAGTGTCACATCGGGCTCCTTGCTTAGCGGGGAGCCTGCTTCTCCCTTTCCTTCTGCCCCCGCTCATGCCCCCCACCCTCATTCTTTCAAATAAATAAAATCTTTAAAAAAAATAAGTGACCTTTATTGCTAATAATATTGCTAATATGTGAGAGGGTCAGAGAGACAGTCTCCCAATAAGAAACAAAACTGAGCTATGAGAGTTTTCTATGACCAAATCAGTGAACTAGATCAGATATCTCCATCAGAACAACAGGAATAGTAATATTCCAGTGGTATTATCAGCATGCTATTGTACAAAATAAATTAATGCTAGTCTTAAAATGGTAGGATATCACTCAGTAACTGCTTCACTGCATTGGGAAAAAGTCCTAGCACCTTATTCCTAAAACACAAAAATCCTCATTGTAACCATATTACCCAGATAGGTAATTTTACCAAATAGGTAAAATTTAGAAATTTTAGAAATTTTCTAATTCTTTATCAGCAGGATTTGGAGGAAGACTTTGAGAATTTTATTTTTGAGCAAAAAGACTCCTAGCTAAATGTGAGTAGAAATATATAGTGTTTTTTTTAAGAGTTAAATACTGTACTTGCTAATTTACTAAAAGCCATGTACCTGATATTCATTGAAAAACTTAAATTCACAGGTGTAGGGATTCAGTTGGAGAGGGTGATAATTACATTTATAAGGTATTAATAAACTAATAAAGTTTGTTCCAGCTATTGGATGATCCTAGATTCAGACAGTTTGCTCTGGCCTTTCAGCCATGTTAATTTGCTCATTCTTCTCTTTGCTCAGACTAGCCTGAAATTCATGCATGGAATGTTCTCCCCTCTGTCCAAACTACCTAGTAAAATGTTTTTAAACTTTAATGCCTGGCTAAAACGTCACCCTCTCCTCAAGTTTTCTTTGATCATATCTACCCACGATGATCTTTCCTTCACCTGAATTTTCATATTACTAATGATTTACTGATCTGTATCAATCTCTTACTGTTTTTGTGTCTTATTGCTACAGATGATAAGCTTTTCAAAAAAGCTATGGTTTGCTTTTTAAAAAGAATTTTTTTTAAAGATTTTATTTATTTATTTGACAGAGAGAACGAGAGATCACAAGTAGGCAGAGAGGCAGGCAGAGAGAGGGAGAAGCAGGCTTTCCTGCTGAGCAGAGAGCCCGATGCGGGGCTTGATCCCAGGACCCTGAGATCACGACCAGAGCCAAAGGCAGAGGCTTTAACCCACTGAGCCACCCAGGCGCCCCCCCCAAAAAAACTTTTTTTAAGATTCTATTTATTTATTTGACACAGAGAGAGAGAGAAAGAGAGAGATCACAAGCAGGCAGAGAGGCAGGCAGAGAGAGGGGGAAGCAGGCTCCCTGCTGAATAGAGAGTCTGATGCGGGGCTCGATCCCAGGTCCCTGAGATCACGACCCAAGCTGAAGTCAGAGGCTTTAACCTACTGCCACCCAGGTGCCCCTATGGTTTGCTTTTTGTATCCCACCCAATGCTGAACATAATGGCACATGATAAAGTTTCAAGAAACAAAAAATATTTATTCTTCTATGTTTATGGTACTATCAGTCGGTACTTAAATAAGATTTCAAAAAGCGAAGTCAATATATCTTTTATTTGAAAATACTGAAATAACGATATCAAAGCAAGTGCAATTCTGGTGTGGGTTAGGAGGTCTTTCATTTTTCTGACATCTCTATTTTACTTAACCAGCTTAGATTAAAGAGCCTTTGGCTATTTTACCCCAAGGTATGTTCCAAAGCAAAGCAGCCTTAATAACAATTCTTTGTTGACTAGTTCAAAATCGAAAATGAGAAAGTACTTTCAATAGCAAAAATGTACACTAAGTGATTATTACTTAAAAAACTTTCTTTAGCACGGATAGAAAGCATTGCTCTCTTTGTGTGTCTTAAATCTTTAAGTTTGTACTATTTTCTTTTTTTGTTTCAAATGTATGTTAAACTTCATATATCATGAAAACAAAACTTACTTTGAGAAGTCAAACTAAAAGATCAGGCTTATGTGGTAAATCACTACAGGCACTCCTCAGTGTTGGCTTTGTTATTTATAATAATATAATTGTTATTTACCAAGGTGCTAGGCACTCTTCTGGGGTAGGTGGAGTGAATGGAATAACTCATTTAATCCTCACAAAAAGTTTAAGAGGGAATTGCTAGTATTATGATCCCCATTTTACAAATAGGGGAATCGAAGCTCAAAGAAGTTATGTAAGTTTTTCAGGGCTGAACTCAAGGAGGAAGCAGAGCAATCAGCTTTTGAACTCAACGAATGAGTCTGGCTCCAGATGCCATTGGACCGCACTCTCTGGTGAGGTCAGGTGTCTCTCTGACCACTGGACCACATTGCCTCTCCAAACAAGGAGGCTCTTAGGACTGGGCACGGAGCAATGTCACCTTCCATAACATGTAGCAAAATGGCTCAGTCAGTACAGCATGTGAAGATCCCAGGGTTGTGAGTTCAAGCCCCTGGCTGAATGTGGAGCCTACTGAGAAAAAAAAAAGCAGGAGAAAAACCACAAAACTTGTGGCAAAGCTTCTAGAGCTTCAAAGAGTACCTCCATCAAGACATCTTTAAAAAAAAGATTTCTCAGTTTGAACGAATATATATATTATGTACATATATTATATATGTATATATACATTATGTGGATCTATTATATATCACCTATATCTATATATGAACAATATAACACTAATAGGGCTGTATCTGGAATAGACAGTCCTCTGGAAGGAAAATAAACACGGATGGATTTGTGTCCAGGCTATAGGAGCTTTACTGCATTATAGCCAAGAACATACCATAGGTTTCTTTCTTTGATTACATCATGAAGGAGGGATGGAACTCTGGTGCTTCCTCTCAAAAAAAAAAAAAAAATTACATGTGCTTTTCCCACATGCTGAACAGGAGGCCACCGATAACACAGGATCGTGGATAAAGCAACCATACAAGGCTCAGGCTGTTGGTGAGCACACATTAATAAAAAATGCTTGGTGTTACTATTGACTCAAACTATAGCTTGTTCGTTCTCTTGGGAAGGAAAAAAAGGCAGAAATCAGGTTTTGAGGATTTCAATAAAGAGTTGGAGCAAACAGTGAACCCTTTCGGTCCTTGGAATCACATGTGACACCATCATGGAGACTCCTTCCCAGGGTACCTCCCATTTATGGGTTTATAAGCCCATGTTTTTAAAAGCCCTGACATACATAAGTTTAGAACTGTGTAAAGGAAACAGGACAGGGATTGTCTGCTAATGTGTAGAGTGTTATTTCTTAAAGACTGCCGTATTTTCTAATACTCAAATTTTATACAGATTAAATTATCCTGATTGAGCAATTAAAAATGTCTCTCTCTGATGTGATTGGCTAAAAACCAAAATGTATGATGCTGAAGCACTGCAAGATTTATTTTAATATCCAAGGAGGTCTTGTGAGGTCCAAATGGGCAGCTCCGGCCCAAATGTGAATGAAATAGAACCGTTTACTTTGTGGCTAGTTGCGTGTGTGTGTGTGTGTGTGTGTGTGTGTGTGTGTGTGCGTGTGTACAACAACTGTACTGTGATACTTACTATAATTCATTATCATTTAGGGTGACTCCCAAAAGTATGACTACCGGATTTTTAATTATTCAAGAAATTTCTTCATAATGCATTAATTACTCAACCGATTTCAGAAGAGTTGAGGCAGAGCTTGGAGAGTGTCTCTGAGCTGAGTGAACATGTCTTCCGGTGGTGTATGGACTAGAGTAATTAGATCTGAGGTAAATGAGTAGAACCAAACCATGAGCCTCAAGCTTCAAACCTCTGTGAAGCAGTTAAATAACTTCCAGACTTCTTCATCCTGAAAACTATTTCCTGATGGTGAGCTCACTTTAATTATACCACCTAAGTTCCACTCAAATTGAAGGCATTCCCTAAGGTGTCTCTTATATGTAAGGAGAAGGAAAACAAACACAATAAGCATGTGTTTAGCTGCACGTGTTAAATGTGTTTTCAGAGCATCATGAAAAAAACTGCAAGTCAATGAAGTCTCATGATGGTATTAAGGTATTAAGTTATACTAACCGACTGAAATTAAAATTTCTATTATGTGTCTGAAAACTTTCCTCTGACTTCAGGAGATTTCTGCCTTTTAAGTGGTTCTAGTATAGGTTCTGCCATAAAGAGGTTATTTGACACTGGGCAAGTCACTCAACCAAGCTGGGTCTCAATCTCATCATCACTTTAATAATGAGATGTCAAACAGAAGGAGAGGTGAGGGAGAAGATGGGCCTTCAGTTTCTTTACTAAACCTAAATTCTATCACTCAAATCCATTTTGACCTGGATTCAATATTGAATCTATTCATCAAGGTGCAATGACCATGTGCCTTGATGTTAATAAACTCCATCCTTCATAATTAGTGCTAAAATCAACTCTTAGTTGATGATAATAATAGATGAAGACAATGGACCAGGTGATCCAAAACAGCAGATAATTGGAAATTATATCAGTATGACATTGTCATTAATCTTTTACTCGGATAAATAGCAAATCTCACTTCTATTCACTGAAAACACAGTAGCTAGAAAGCTGGTAGTCTAGGAGTTTGCTCTGTGTGATGACAACACCCGCGTAACTATAATATTTGTTTGGTAGATCCACAAAACAGATTCCATATGCAGATAATTAAGAATTGAGTGTATATACAAATCAGCATCAACACACATCGACTCAGCAAATAGTTGCGAGAGTCTGTTATGCTCTGGCTCCCACGATGCAAATTTGCATAACATGTGATTCCTGCCCTCGTGAAGCCCATACTCCTCGAACTCTTGCTCTGACTAAGCAGCAAAGGGCCTCCACCAACCTAACAGGCAAGAAGGGGTCCTATTTTAAAAGATTCCAGAGAAGGCTCCTAATTCATACAAACACTTAATGACTTCCAGTTTTAAAAAGGTCCCTATCTCTAATCCCAATATTTTACATTCCTGCTGAAATTTCTTTTATTTTATCTTGAGTACAGATGCAGAAAGAAAAATAGCCATTTTTAAAATGAATTGGAACATACATACTAATGTACTACGTTTTTCTTTTACTATGGGAATAATTTCGCATCTTTCCTCCTCCTCAAAAGGCCTTATTTTGCATAGATAAAGCACCACATACCTACTTACTGTTTTTTAAATATTATTTTCTACCCAGTACTCGTTTTTTGTTAGAATGCTTCTGAATCCTTTCCAATTTGCTTTTAGTCTTTTTTTTTTTTTTTTTTCAGTTGAAGGGCCCCCGTTTAGAGACAAGCATCGGATTTAAGGGTGGTAAAATCATAAAACTGAATCATTCCCGTTAATAAAAATTAATAAAAAAAAAAACTGAATCATTCCCCTACTTAGTACAGAGTTTTTAATGTATGTATTTCCTTGCTTTCAAAACTTTGGCACCTACTGATTCACAAGCTACACACTATCCAGTCTTTCCATCTTCTCTTTGTATCACTGCACCGTTGCCTCTTCCTCATTTGCCTCTATGCGCCTTGTTTTCATCTTGCAAGGCGATTCTACATCAGCCTTTATTGAAATCACTCCGTGGTGATTCAGCACCTTCCCAGTTTCCCTAACTGAAACAGGCATCTGTTGTTTATTTGTTTGTTTGTTTGTGTGCCCTTGTATCATCCCTTCCCCATGTTCTAGGATCATATACCCCTCTTACAGAGAACACATTACATACAGTTCTGGTTAAACTAGCCAAGGCAAACAGGTGACCCTAGTTGGACAGTCAGTGCTTCATCCTCTGGCCATATTGATTGGTTAAGAGATGGGAAATGATTCTAACAGTGTCTTCCCAGTTTTCATGGTGGAAAAATGTATTGCTTTTCCAGGAGGATCACATAGGCTAGAAGCTGCCAGTTGCCTCTCCCTGCCTCATGGAAAAAAACTGTCAATAATGAAAGTAACCGAGGAACCCACAGGTGAGTCATGGAGTGAGACGACTCTGATGACATCCTCTGTATTCAGAGCTACCTGAATCCTATCCTGCTTGTAAGGTTTTTACATACAGGAGGTATAGGTTTTCCTAGAATAGTTTGAGTTAGATTTTTTCAAATGCATTTTTAAATACTCCAAGAAGATGCTTTTAGGACTTCCTAAATCCCAAGAAATTGTGAACATCAGGCTCAATACATATTCGATACGGTTACGTATTTCCTATATATTCGGAATGTCCATGGGCAATAAAACAACATGAGAAATGAACACATTGGGAATTCAGGGAGAGTTAATGATGGCATTATAAACTAATTTAAATTACGCTACTTGGATGGGATCATACTGGCAAGAAAATTTGAGGTGCAATTTTTTTTTTTAACCAACAGATAACATAAGGGTATTCTTTCTTCAATGATTTCAAGCAAAACAGAGTTCTATATTGGGGTCAGGAAGAAGATGTAACATCTCAATCCCCTATAGCTTGTATTTTATCTGTACCAAAGTTCGTTCTTAGAGCTTTGGAGAGAATCAGGTTCCTGTGTGTATATATAAAATGCTTGCTGTCACTGAAAGAGAAGTGAATTTATGAGATGAATCCCCAAGAGGCTAGTTAATTCTCTCTAGGCACTCTGCTTGCGCTGTTGCCTATGCCAGAAATCTGAGAATTGTCCATGACTTCTTCTCCCTCTAAATCAAATCAATCACCCAGGACTGACAACTGACAACTATATTTAATAAATATTTTTGAATCCATTAATTTCTTTTCATCTACAATGCTACTATCTATACATAGGTCACCATCACCTCTTGTCTGGCTTACGTAAATAAGCTTTCAACTCCACTGTCTGTATTCATTGATTTCCCTACAACCTCTTCCTCCTCAATAATAATGGTGGTGGGGGGGAGGCTTTTACAATGCAGATATAATAAGGGTGTGTTGTCTCTCAACCTTGCAGTGATTGCCCTATCATCGAGATCAAGTCCAAAATCCAATCTGGTCTCTGTTTATTTTATTCTGATCTAATAATCCTGGCCTCTGAGTAGTTCCTCCAGTAATCCTGGCTTCCTTCCTCCAGTAGGATGTTCCTTCTACTCTTAAGCTGATGATTGCTACTACTCTGATAGGCCTTGTTTTCAAATGTTATTTCTCAGGGACACCCCTTTCGACATCATCAATTAGATCAAATCCCCCCTATGTACAATTTCATAAATCCATTTCATTTCCTCTGGTGGAATTTATCTAAATGGTAAGAACTTTTTTTTTTTTAAATTCAATTAGCCAACATATGGTACATCATTAGTTTTTGATGTAAATGGCAATAACTTTTTTTTTTTTTAAGAATCTATTTATTTATTTATTTGACAGAGACACAGAGAGAGGGAATACAAGCAGGGGAAGTGAGCGAGGAAGAAGCAGGCTTCCCACTGAGCAGGGAGCCCAACGTGGGGCTCTATCCCAGAACCTGGGATCATGACTTGAGCTGAAGGCAGACGCTTAACAACTGAGCCACCCAGGCACCCCTAAATGGCAATAACTTTTAAAGTTTATTTGGTTAAAGCCTGTAAGCGTCCCAAAAGTAATCACTAGGTATACTTTGTCCCTTTCGTATTCCCACTACTGTGAAGAGATCATTGATTATCTATCAATTTAACTAACTTTACTCCCCCTCCCCCCAACTAAAATATGGCAATATCTTTTCCCCGACACATGGTAGGACACATGTTGGGACACACTTCTCCAAGGGTCTGTTTCTGCACTGATTTGCAAGTAGAGGTCCTGACAGCTTTTGTTCTGGACTATCTTTTCAAGAACGTAGGGATAACCTTGGAAGATAGAGATAGGACTTTCCTCTGGAGCAGATGGCAGACTTATTTGCTGCCTTGTGTAATAAAGATGTGTCCTTCCAGGGTAAAGATCAGACAGATTTGCCTGCAGCCCATGATATAAAACTGGGGTTTCCTAAGCTTGAGAATCCTCAGGTGTAATGCAAGTCCACCAAGTGCACAGCATCTGCCCAGACTGCCTTGCTCGGCCCCTGAGTCTTGAGAGGGCTATGGAAGCTGATGTGAACATGAGTTGTCTGCTCGCTGTGTCATGAACTGCTTTATCTCTGACCCAGAATTCTCGTTTCTGATAGTATTCATGCACTGTGGCAGGCTAATGTGTTAGCTAGCAAGGAGGGTAAAATTTTGGATGCATCAGAGTTCCTAAGTCTAAGTGGGTCATCTACTTTTGTAATTCTTAACACTAAAAACATTAAAAAAAAAAACCAACCTTTTTTTGCATCTGATTTCTTACCAGAGACTTTAAAAAATTTTATTTATTTATGTATGTATGTATTTATTTATTTACTTGAGAGAAAGAGAGAGAGAGAGAGAGAGAGAATGAGCAGGGGGATGGGCAGGGGCAGAGAGAGAGAAGCAGGCTCTCTGCTGAGCAGGAAGCCCCATGCAGGGCTTGATTCTAGGACCCCGGGATCATGACCTGAGCCTAACCGACTGAGCCACCCAGGCGCCCCCCTACCAGAGACTCTTAAGCCATGAATTCTTAACCTGGGGTATCAGCACGGGCTTCACGGAAACTATGAGTCCAATTTGTAAGCTCTATTGTTTTAACATAGTTCTTGAAACAAGCAATTGTTTTTTATCAGATTTTTAAGGAGCCAGAAAAAAAAATGTTTTGAAAAATATTGAAAAATATTTCTTACCTCCTTAAGAATATTTTAGATTTATTTGGCATAAATTAGAATTAAGTTGAAAGATAAGTGGTTTCTGGGGCGCCTGGGTAGCTCAGTGGTTAAAGCCTCTGCCTTCGGCTCAGGTCATGATCTCAGGGTTCTGGGATCGAGCCCCGTATCCAGCTCTCTGCTCAGCGGGGAGCCTGCTTCCCTCCCTCCCCTCTGCCTGCCTCTCTGCCTACTTGTGATCTCTCTCTCCCGTCAAATAAATAAATACAAATCTTAAAAAAAAAAAACTCTTAAAAATAATAAAAAAAGAAAGAGTGATTTCTTCATTGAGTATATTTTAAATGTCGGATATCTGTGACACTTAATCTAAAATCTCTGTCAGCCTCCTTCTTTTGTTCTCAAGTCCTTGAGATAATATATGTGCTGTGAGTATGCAAATCTTAGCTAACAAGGTGCAGGCATTGTACTAAGAGCTTTTCATGTATTGACTCAATTACTGTAACATCCATATGAAGCAGGCATTCTTCTTATTATTATTAAATGCCTCAGATGAGAAAATTGAAGAGCAGAAAGGTTAAATCACTTGTTCAAGGTCACAGAGGTAGTAAGTGATGGAAGAAGATTTGAAATTAGACAGGTAGATGTATGAATTTATCTATGATCTTAATGCCCAAGGCATTAAGTATACTTAATGTATAGTTAAGTATACTTAAGTATACTTGGGCTGTTCACTTTGATTAAAGATCCTTTTGTTTTCCTTCTGCTATTATATATTGGTCTACATGTACTATTTGATTTGACCTCATTAAATTGGACTAGTTAATAATATAAATACAAAATAATAATAGTTTACCAACCACATTCTTGAAAACTCCATTCTTAAAATTTTTGGTATTTAACGAAATCAGAGTCAAAAAATTTCAGAAAACTGGGGTTACACAAAAGTTGTAAAATTGATCTGAAACACGTTATGGAAGAAAAATATATTACTTCAAAATTTAATAAACAGAATTATTTTTAGGGATATAATATGGTTAGCAAAACTCCTTAAAAAGCCATTGGGAAGTAAATGCATGGGCCTCAAGAGAAAGGTGAGATAAAGGAAAAGTTGACTTGCTCTTCAAAAAAAGTGAGAAAATATGGTTCCTTTCCAGGGGCAGTCCAAGAGGGAGGCAATGAGAGCTGAGGCCATAAAAGGGGGTGGAGGACAGAGGTAGGACAGACTGCATGATGGAAGGACAGGGCTGGAATAAGAAATAGTTGCTGAGGAAGTCTCTAAGTTGCAGATGACTGAAGAATCTTTAAAAATAAGAATGTCAAGCAAAATGCTTACTGTTCTGTCCTCTCTCTACCCTTACTTGCACTTGTAGAATTTAGCAAGACACAAAAAAGCTAAAACAATCTATGTCTGTGTTGACTACAGACAGAGAGAAGAAAACTGTAGAAGAAGCTAGATGCAGAAATCTAAAACACAAGTGTTCATGCAGAAATGGGTGAAGACACTATATTCCTCACCTTTCTCGTGATAGGAAATCAGGTCAGGCTCTCAAAATCATTGTATGGAAGGGTGACCTCGGGAAGACAGAGTATTTGATAAACAAAAGTTCTAGAAGGATTATTTTTCTAAAACAATACCCATTAATTGATGTTAAATAATCTACCATGTCACGCCACCCTTTTTGAATCTCTTTTCAGGTGGTTAGAAACCCTTGTTACAATGCTGTCACGAGTGAGACAGGTTCTTCCATAAGTTTTCTGTTATTCAGATTTTAACCCACTCAAAAGTTTACAAACCAGATCTCATTGGATTGAAATATAATGTGTTTTGTATTTAGACTGATTCTGTTTTTTACAAGCTTAGAAAAATGTTTGGGTAACCTCCTGGCCTACTCTGGACTAGTCTTCCAGGTTCTTTTGGAAGAAAAAGCAATCACTGTTTGTATGTTTGCAGGAGTACTAAGCCAAATGTTAAAAAACAAAAAAATTAAGAATTTCTTCATTTTGGTATTCATCTATAAAATAAAGTTATCATAAAATTGCAGTTGGTTAAGAATTTCTACACATTAAACTTTATGCATCATAGGGGTGCCTGGGTGGCTCAGTGGATTAAATCCTCTGCCTTCGGCTCAGGTCATGATCTCAGGGTCCTGGGATCAAGCCCCACATCGGGCTCTCTGCTAGGCGGGGAGCCTGCTTCCCCCTCTCCCTCTGCCTGCCTCTCTGCCTACTTGAGATCTCTCTCTGTCAAATAAATAAATAAAATCTTTACAGGAAAAAAAAAACTTGATGCGTCATGTATAAAAGAATTGAAATATTTGGTGATCTCAAACAAGTAAAACAGGAATTTTAAATAAACAGTGTCTTCGAAGAAGGCAGCCTCAGAAATATAAAAAAATATCAGTAAGATTTTGAATATTACTTTAAAGTAAAAATGTGGAAGGGTACCTGGGTGGCTCTATGAGTTAAGCATCTACCTTCGGTTCAGGTCATAATCTCAGGGATCTGGGCTTGAGCCCCATGTCCAGCTCCCTGCAGAGCTTCTCCATCTCCCTCAGCCCCTCCCCACTGCTGCTCATGTACTCTCTTGCCGCTTCCCAATGGCACACGAGAGAATGAGGCACAAATAAGTCAGCTGCAAGAGAAAAGGAGCAGGGGTCCACAGCAGAGAAGACTGCTGCCCCTGAACAACTCCTCTGTCCCGTATTTATTGGATACAAGATAACAATTAACCAAGGAGCAGAAAAACGGCTATACATTAACCATATGCCTTGTAGATAAACAAGAAGGAATATGAGTTACACATTGATTACAAATCTCATAGATAAGGAAGGAGAGTAGATTATATATGGTCAAGCAGTATAGAGTTTATAGTTGAGCGAGCACAATTAAGAGGATAGTCTTAATTAACGGTAGGCTGTCTCTGAGGCAGGGGAGATAACATCAAAAATGAAGCAGGCGGCCTTCCACCCTGAGCGGGCCAGGCGTTCCCGGCTGCTCGGCTTCCAAGACGTAAATCATCCTCTCCCCCAGAGACCTGTTGCTAATGCGTGTTTTTCTTAAGGTAACATTTAAGCATGCTTGCCAGGCTAATACAGTTTCTCATAGTTATATTTTAAGTAGTACATTGCTTGAGGGACAGTTACACACACTCTCTTTCAAATAAATAAAATCTTTAAAAAAATAAAATAAAACAAATAAATAAATGAAAAAAATGTGGAAAATGGACTTCAAGTCAATATGCTTGAGCGAACCGACATTTAATAACCTCCCTCCACTCCAAACAAATAAATTGCTTAAAAAATAAATAAGAGGGGCACCTGGCTGGCTCAGCTGGCAGGGCACGTGATTTTTTATCTCAATGGACACAGGGCTCACTTAAAACAAACAAAAAAGCCCCGCAAGAATAATAAAAATTTAGGGGCACCTGGGTGGCTCAGTCGTTAAGCGTCTGCCTTCAGCCCAGGTCATGATCCCAGGGTCCTGGGATCGAGCCCCGCATCGGGCTCCCTGCTCGGCAGGAAGCCTGCTTCTCCCACTACCATTCCCTCTGCTTGTGTTCCCTCCCTCGCTGTGTTTCTCTCTGTCAAATAAATAAAATCTTTTAAAAAAAAAAAAATAATAAAAATTTAAATATATAGTCTAATTCAACAAATAAAACCACAAATCCTCATGCGTTTAAAATAAAGTCCCACATCTGTCAATGTGGAGTACAGCTCTGTGGCTTGCGAAGCAAATCAGAACCACAGAAGCCTGGACTCAATGCCTGTGAGGAGGTGGCAGGGCCCTGACTGCAAGAGTTAATGCAGAATTCTAGAGGCCATGAATGGCTGCTAAGGTCATGAAAGGGGAACCAGAAAAGTCTGTTGACTGCCATGAGTCGGGAGAAAATAGTTGTTAGCCAGAGATTTGAACTCCAATTCCTGGCCCCATGTAGATGCTGTATCCAAGTTTACATTGTTCATATAGAAGAGGAACATCAAACTGAAAAATTAAGATAAAACTGATCTGGAAATTGTAAATTGTGCAGGATCCCATTAAAGGGCACATATATTCCTATGTAAAACTACCCTTATCTAGTTGGACTTTCTTTTCTTTTTTTATATTTTATTTATTTGTTTATTTATTTTTAATGATTTTATTTATTTATTTGACAGAGGAAGAGAGATCACAAGTAGGCAGAGAGGCAGGCAAAGGGACAGGGGGAAGTAGGCTCCTTGCTGAGCAGAAAGCCCAATGCAGGGCTCAACCCCAGGACCCTGAGATCATGACCTGAGCTGAAGGCAGAGGCTTTAACCCACTGAGCCACTCAGGTGCCCCTATTTATTTATTCTGACAGGGAGAGAGAGAGAGAGAGAAAGAGAGCACAAGCAGGGGGAGTGGGGGAGGGAGAAGCAGGCTCCTAGATGAGCAAGGAGCCTGATGCAGGGACCCATCCCAGGACTTTGGGATCATGACCTGAGCCAAAGGCAGACACTTAACTGACTGAGCCACCCAGGCACCCCTAGCTTGACTTTCAATTAAAAAAAAAATTATAAACCTCACAAGGAAATACATGTCCTTGTATCATCAAGAAAAGAATAAACACAGGGGCACCTGGGTGGCTCAGTGGGTTAAGCCTCTGCCTTCAGCTCAGGTCATGATCTCAGGGTCCTGGGATGGAGCCCCACCTGGGACTCTCTGCTCAGCAGGGAGCCTGCTTCCCCCTCTCTCTCTGCCTGCCTCTCTGCCTACTTGTGATTCCTCCCTCTCTCTCTGTCAAATAAATAAATAAAATCTTTAAAAAAAAAAGAAAGAAAAGAATAAACACATTAACTTAAAAATTTCTGCTAAGTATATATATTTTAGTTTAAAAACCATAGAAACTTGAAGGTACAAAATCAATGTACAAAAATGTGTTGCATTTCTATACACTAATGATGAAGTAGCAGAAAGAGAAATTGAAGAATCAATCCTAGGAGCATCTGGGTGGCTCAGCCGGTTAAAATCAGGTGACTCTTGATTTCAGCTCAGGTCATGATCTCAAGGTCCTGAGACTGAGTCCCACATCAGGCGCTGTGCTAAGTGAGGGGCATGCTTAAGATTCTTTCTCTCCTCCCTTCACCAACTCTGCACCTCCTCCCTGCTTGCTCTCTTTCTCTCTCTCTCAAAAAAAATCCCCAAACCAAACAATTTCATGTAGAGTTGCACCAAAAATAATAAAATACCTAGGAATAAACTTAAGAGGTGAAAGACCTATCTTCTGAAAACTGTAAAATATTGATGACAGAAATTGAAGATGACACAAAGAAATGGAAAGATATTCCCTGCTCATGGATTGGGAGAACAAATATTGTTAAAATGTCCATACTACTCAAAGCAACCTACAGACTTAATACAATCTGTATTAAAATACCAGCACCACTTTTTACAAAACTAGAACAAATAATCCTAAAATTTGTATGGAATCATAAAAGACCCCCCAATATTGAAAGCAATCTTGAATATTTCTTCAAAGCTCAAAGCAATCCCAGATTTCAAGATAAACTACAGAACTGTAGTAATCAAAATAATATGTACTGGCACAAAAACAGACGAGGGAATAGAATACAGAGCCCAGAAATAATCCACAACAAAGGAGGCAAACAACGGGAAAAAGATAGTCTCTTCAATAAATGGTGTTGGGAAAACTGGACAGCTACATGCAAAAGAATGAAATTGAACTACTTTTTTATATCATACCCAAAAATAAACTCAAAAAGGAAGACAGACCTAAATATGAGACCTGAAACCATAAAATACCTAGAAGAAAACATAGGCAATAATCTCTTTGACATCAGTCTAGAAACATTTTTCTAGTTAAGTCTCCTTTGGCAATGGAAACAAAAGCAAAATTAAACTAGTGGGACTACACCAAAATAAAAAGCTCTGCACAGCAAAACAAAAAGACAATCCACCAGATAGGAGAAGATATTTGCAAATGATGCACCCAATGCTTCCAGTGGAGCTATTATCCAAAATATATGAAGAATTTATACAACTCAATACCAAGCCCCCCTCAATAATCCAGTTAGAAAAGGGACAGAAGACATGAAAAGATAATTTTCCCAAAGAATACATACATGTGGCCAACAGATATAAGAAAAGGTGCTCAATAACTCTAATTAGCAGGGAAATGCAAATCAAAACCACAATGAAATATCACCTTACACCTGTCAGAATGGTGGGAATGTAAGCTGGTGGAACCACTAAGGAAAACGGTATGGAGGTTCCTCAAAAAATTAAACACAGAATTACCATATGCTCTAGTAATTCCACTACTGGGTATTTGCCCAAAGAAAATGAAAACACTAATTCAAAAAGATATATGCATCTGATGTTTATTGTAGCATTATTTACAATAGTGAAGTTATGGAAGCATCCCAAGTGTCCATCCACAGATGAATGGATAAACAAGGTGTGTGTGTGTGTTGTATCATGTACAGTGGAATATTAACCATAAAAAGGAATAAAATATTGCCATTTGCAACAAGGAAGGATCTAGATGGTATGATGCTAAGTGAAATGAGGTCAGTCAGAGAAAACAAATACCTATGATTTCACTCATATGTGGAATTTAAAAAACAAACAAACAAGGGGTGCCTGGGTGGCTCGGTCAGTTAAGCGTCTGCTCTTGATTTCAGCTCAGGTCATGATCTCAGTGTTGTTAGATTAAGCCCTGTGGCAGGCTCTGTACTCAGCAGAGAGTCTGCTTAAGATTCTCTTGGTTTCCTTCTCCATCTGCCCCTCCCCCTGCTTTCTCTCTCTCTCTCTCAAATAAATAAACAAATATTACACAAAATAAAATTTAAAAAGTGAACTAAGAAAAAAAGAGATATCCACAAAAACAGATTAAAAAAAAACAAACAGATTTTTAAATATAGAGAACAAGTTGTTGGTTGCCAGAGGGGAGGTGTATGGGATATGGGTGAAAGACATAAAAGGGATTAAGAGTATACTTATCATGATGAGCACTGAGTAATGTACAGAATTGCTGAATTATATTGTACACTCGAAACTGATGGAACACTGTATGAATAATACAAAAATATACTTGAATATTAAAAAAAACTTGAATAGTAAAAACAAAACTACACAGACTTGTAAACAAAAAGTGGGTTGTTTAATCAAACCAATGAAAGGACAGCAAAAGAAAGCTACCAAAAAGCTTGACTTATAGAAAATACAAAATGAGTTAGTAGAAAGAACTCAGAGCATGCCAACGATTGCAATAAATAGAAATGTATTAAACCCACTATCTAATAGGGCTGTAGATCTGATTTATAGAAATCCAGATATATGCCATAGGAGATTGACCTAAAAATAGCGACCCACAGAATTTAAGTGTAAAAGGTTAGGAAATGCCACAGCAAAACAGAAAACTAGGATAGTAGTACTAATACGAAACCAAGTAGAATGCAAGGCTTATAAGCATTCATAGAGACAAAAATATATATAACTTAGTTACGAAGGAATAATTTCTCCTGGAAGATATAATAATGTGGAACCTACATGTACCTAATAAGATAGTCTCAAAATACATTAATGCAGACCCTGATACAAGATAAACTCAACACGTTCACAATCATTGTAAGATTTCACTTCTCTCAGAAACTGATAGATCAAGGCAAGTTATGAAAATGTGAGTGTGGGGGAACATATTGGTTAATATAACTACAGCAACTTGAACACTTCATTTGATACACAGAATTCAAAAGATGGGACAGACTAGAAGCTTTTATCTGCAACACATTTAACAAACAAATTGTTACTATCATGAAAAAAGTTATAGAAAACTCCTCCAAATCAATAAGAAAAAGACAAACAATGTATTAGAACAATAGGCAATAATCTACAAGGACAAGGCACCAAGTGTTGGTGGAGCCAGTGAGATATATTCCTAACATGTCTGGTGGAGTATAAATTGTCGCAACCACTTTCAACAGCAGTTTGTCAATATCTTCTGGTTAAGATGCGCCTACATGAAGTCCAGCAATTTCACTTCCAGTTATATGTTCCAGAGAAATTTTTGTACACACATATATGCAAATACATTCACTGAACCACTGCTTATAACAAGAAGAATTAGGGAAAATCTACATGTCTATCTATTGATCACTAATAAACTGGAGAAATCTATTATCATACCTGTGCATACACAAGAACAGTTAAATAAGTGAACTAAAGGTATGTGTTTCATATTGGAATAACCTTTAAAACATGTTGATTAAACAAGCAAATTTCAGAAGGAAAGGTACATTTACAGAAATTAATACTCCATGTAGTCCAGGAAGGGTATAAACATGGGTGGAAAGGAGATACACTAATCTTCATAATATGCACTGTGCCTATGGTATTTTCTTTTAAAATAAAAGGGGAAAAAATGTCTAATGTTTTCACTTGTTGGACTTTGGCTTAGTCGTGTTCAGTGACATGGTTTAAGTCCGAAACAAGTTGTGCTTAAAGAGGCTGGTCCTTGATAACAGAGAGGACTTAACATGGGGACAAGGCAAGGCATCACCAGATGAGAAGGATCTATCTGATGTGTTAGATAAGTCTGGGCATGTACGCAGAGGCCATATTACTAGGAGGGTAAGTTTAGGGTCAGGATGTGGACTGGGTCAGATGAACAAGGTGAAAAATAAAAGGATACCAAAACCAATTTTAAGCATATTAAAGTCAGCTTAAAATCTTTTGGAAATACAGCCACGAATCAATAAGCAATCCGTCAAGAAGGAATGGTGAAGCCCAGTTCAGTAAATATAATTTTCTTCCACAACCAGGACTGTACATAACTGGCTCTGCTTAGAATTCTAGGTTCTATGGGGTAGGTCCTCTAAGTGTATGTAGATAACTAGGTGTGAGGGAGAGGAGAAATAGTGGAGTTGTTCATAGTTTCAAGGATTTGGGTAGGAATCCTTTCTCACACCAACATGCAGACAACCTCAAAACACATTCAGAACCAGGGGTGTATAATTCTGTTCTTTACTCATAAATCTGTCTTTATACTTCTTTTTATAAGAAACAAAAGCAGAGAAAAGTTGAAATGCAGCCATTCACTGTTTTAGCGAATTCAAAACAAAAATAAAACAGAACAAAACAAAACGCTGGACCTAAGTAGCCTGTGGGTCTCTTGTGTCTTCCAGCATATAGATTGTTATTTAAGAAATCCCGACTGGTGGGGCACCTGGGTTGCTCAGTTGGTTAAGCATCTGACTCTTGGTTTCAGCTTGGGTTATGATTTTGGGGTCATGAGATTCAGCCCGGTGTCAGGATCTGCGCTAGGCATGGAGCCTGCTTAAGAATCTCTTTCCCTCTCCCTCTGCCCCTCCCCAATCCTCTAAAAAAAAAAAAATCCTGCTTTAGAAAACAAATTCCATTAATGACAAAAGAAGTCTACTGCCCTGGTTGCGTTTAGAAACCACTAGGCTCTTTAAAAAGTTCATTGTAAGATTCAGTATTTACCATAGCAACAATATTGTCAATAAATTAGACTTACTATTGTACAACAGAGGAAAAAACAGTGCTCTTTGTTTATCTTTGGCAGCTGTTTACTTTTAGCTCTGCTGTGGGAAAGAGAACCCAAACAATGCTAAGCTTTTCCTTAATGAGATCCTGATTAGAGGGTCTGGACCAATGCATAAAGCACAGTATACTAGAACAGGAGAGCAAAATTAAAATCTTAGCTGTCCCCTTCCCTGCAAGTCACTCCATCTGTCCTCAGCACAGAGTAGTGCCTTCTCACTTCAATGACCTCCCTCTTTCCAAGTGCCTGTTCCAACTAACCCAATAACTTTCCTGACCCCCTTTCTGAAGCTGGTCCCGTATCTTTCTGTATTCTGGGCCTGGCCTTGCCTTGCTCCCAAACAAGGAAATACACCCACCGTATCTCAACTTCCCAGAATTACAAATTAACAGAATCACCAAAGGAGGCATTGTAAAGAATGTGAGATTTAATCTATGTTTTTAACCTAGGTTCTATGATGAGGCTTAGGGGCTCAGGAACTTCACTGAATTTATGCCTGCACGTTTCTCAAGAGAGTGAGCTCTGAACTCTTACTAGATTATCAGAGAGGTTAGCAACCATTACTTAGTCCATTAATTATTTTATGGATTGGAAAATGAAGCACTGAGAGATTGTTCCTTTCCTCCAGTTAGCTCATTAATGGCAAACAGAGGAACAGCTTCTAGTCTGAGGACAATTGGTTCTACCCTCATACTGGAAGGGCTGAGGTTAACTTGCTTTTATGAAAACATTTATTCTTACCAATAGATTAGGCATTTTAACTGAGGCCTTCCGTTTTCCCAGCCCCCCTACCTACCAGGTGTTTTTGGCATGCTCCGAAAATCACTCAGAGCCCAGATGGCTGTACTGTCTCTGAGTTCAGGAATATTCATGCTCAAAGTGCTATGAAACCTCCCTAAGAGCTTCAACACTAAACACATTCCCTCTATTAACTGAAATCCAAGGAGGCACCAATCCAAAGTGCACACTTCATACTAATAGTGTATACTTATTTCCTTGTACTACTGCTCAATATCCAGCACAGAGGTTTAATCTCGAATCTTTCCATTTTCTTGGATTTGTGCTGGATTACAGGGAAAGGGAGTTGTGCCAAGAGAGAAAGCAAAATTATTTAATAATTAAATTACAGGATTTAAAAATAGGAGTTCGGTTAATATTTACAAAGCACTCAAGTAGTCAAATGATCTCTGACTGCTTAATTTTTTTTTAAAGGGCATTGTTTTATGCCCTTGCTCCAGTAAAATATATGACATTTCATTTGCTGGTATCATATCCACTCTGCTGTAAAGCGTTTGCAAACATTTGATCTTGTTTGTAAGGCATGGAAGTTTCCCCAAAGGTTAACGAAACTGGAGGCCGTGGCTTAACGCATTGGCCTTGAAGCAGGTGCCCAGCCCAGATGGGCCATCTGCTTGCAATGTGACTCGTGCAAGTTTTATGTAGGTACTTTGTGCCTCTGTTTTCTCATTTCTGAAATGGGGATGATAATAGTACTGTGTACCTCATAGCAACACTGTAGTAGGCAGGTGACAATTATTATTATTAGATGGCATTTCTGTTTTTTTATTTAAAGATTTTATTTATTTATTTATTTATTTATTTATTTATTTATTTATTCGACAGAACGATAGAGAGAGAGCACAGGTAGGCAGAGGAAGAAGGAGAAGCAGGTT
Organism: Procyon lotor; assembly: GCA_028646535.1. Classification (NCBI taxonomy): domain Eukaryota; kingdom Metazoa; phylum Chordata; class Mammalia; order Carnivora; family Procyonidae; genus Procyon; species Procyon lotor. Next base: position 72,276,482 of record CM053607.1, read on the forward strand.
TCCCGCCAAGCAGAGAGCCCGATGTGGGGCTGGACCCCAGGACCCTGAGATCATGACCTGAGCTGAAGGCAGCCACTTAACTGACTGAGCCACCCAGGTGCCCCTAGATGGCATTTCTTTAGTTACCATCTCATCAATACACCATGCCCAATTCTTCAAGTTCCTCACCTCTGCCTTGTTGAGAATTGAGGTGCTTTTCTGTTGAAGCTAGCCTGCCAATCTTTTTTAGGTCCTATGCCTTATTTTTTAACAGTATATCCAGAGTTCTTATGCCCATCGCAGTGGAACAACGCCACTGAACCAGTTTTGTTTCAAGTCCCACCTGGGTGATCAGTGGAGATAACTAGAATACATGCAATGGAAATCACTTCATGGAAATTAGAATTTGGGGTTTATGGTTGCTGACTGGTGGGGGCTCTGAATTGCAGGCTGCCATTCTGAATGGGTAGCTGAAAGGCGGGAGAAAGAGTGCACTACTGGCTTACTTCTGCCAGTCCGTTGAGACATCAGCTAAAGCAAACCATCTTATTTAGAGCCTACTTTCCGTGATGTCTCTCTCTTTAAAAAAAAAAAAAAAGATTTTATTTATTTATTCATGAGAGAGAGGGAGGCAGAGGCAGAGGAAGAAGCAGGCTCCCCGAGGAGCAGGGAGCACAATGTGAGACTCAATCTCAGGATCCTGGGATCACGACCTGAGCTGAAGGCAGTCACTTAACTGATGGAGCCACCCAGGCACCCTCCTTGACGTCTCTTGCAACAGAAGAAAGACTGTACATATTCAAAAGTAATCACATCTGCTCTTCCAACTATATGTCCACAGAGGTCATACATTAAATCAATTAGACCACATTTTTAATTCTAACTCAATCCCAAGTTCTCCTAAAGGTATTTATGTACTCCTTTTGATAACTCGTATTAAAATGCTTAATTATAAAGAAAATACTTAATTATCAACTTAGATAAGACATGACCTCAAAAATCTTCCTTGTGCCCCTAGGCAACTTTGTTTTTGTAATATATTAGCTCCTAATTTTGTCCCTGACTGTGAATTTTAAGCAAGTTAGTTAAGGTCTGCATGCAGGAGGAGGTAAGGAACTGTGCACAGAGGAAGGAGCAAATGGAAAAACAGGACAGCAAGGCAATGCTAGAAAGAAGAGAGGGAGAATGACACAGAATAAAAGGGATACGGTAATTGAATGGGTAGCAGGTCTTCTACTCTGACGGATCAGGAATGGTCTCAAGTTTGCCAGGGCTGGTCAGAGAAGCTTGCTTGAGGCAATCACTTCCCCTCATCTCATAAGAGCTCAAAAAGCTGCAGTTTATAATTCAGAAGCAGCAATGGAAACTTTAAAGCCATTTATATTGGCACAATTCCCAGAGACGTCGATGTGGGGACCCACTGGCTATGCACACCATTCTGTGCAATTTGACGCTTTACATTTGGTAGAATTTTGTTGCCAAGGCTACTGCACCAAGTTTCCGAAATTTTAGTGGATGTAAATTGTCTCATCTGTCACTTAGCCTGGTAAAAAAATTTAAAGGGCATGCTTTCTATTGGAAAGAAAGACTTAACCTCTTTAGCCCCTTATGCAATAAGCAGCAATCTAAACACCACGGAAATGCTCACGTTGTAGTTTGTGTCTTTGAGAAAAAACTGACTTTTTTTTTAATCAACAAGGAAAAGTTTTAGTGGAGCCTCTCATTATGAAATATGCACACATTCAGAGGCATTTTCTAGGGATTAGGAATCTTATTTTCTTTTAGTCATTTTGCATAGTTGTTCAGTTTTTAAAAAAAATTGTGTGTAACTGATAATTGCTTTTTGTTAAATCTCAGGAGGGAAACAAATCAGTGCCTGTTTATAAAGGAGGTAAGCGAAATAATGTTTTCAAACTCTAAGTGTTGGCACAATAAGGAGAGTAATTAATAGGGCATTAGCTTAAGGCTTAATAATCTCACTAAAATAATTCAGGGAATACAGAGATTGCTTCCCTTTCTGAAACAGGATATTATTAACATGAACTTCCTTTCTTCAACCAGACTGAAAATGCTCAAACCTCCAGTTTTATTGCCATTCTTCCGTCTCAAAATCATCACACAGTAGACAAGGCTAATAGTACTTGGAAGAAATGGCTAAGATCACCAAGAGACTAAGCAGCTAAGAGAAAGAAGTGATGCTACAGGCTTAAGTGTCTACAGAAGAGAGATTTTCTGGCTGCACATTAGTATTAGCTGATGAGTTTTTAGAACCTACTCATGCCTGGACCTCCAGTCCTAAGTATGGAAACTGGTTTAGGACTGGGCCTATGCATCCATACAGCAGCTCTCCCTTATCCCTGAGAGATATGGTCCAAGACCCCCAGTGGGTGCCTGAAACCATGGATAGTACCGAACCCTATGTAGATTGTTTGCTCCTACACACACACACACACCCCTAGGACAAAGCTAAACTTACAAATTTGGCACAGTGCCAGATTAACGATAACTAAGAACAAAATAGAACAATGATAACTATATACCATAACAAAAGTTATGTGAATGTGATCTCTCTCTTTCTCAAAATCTTTTATTGTACTCTACTCCCCCTTGTTGCGATGATGTGAGATGATGCAATGTCTACGTGCTGACATGGAGTGACCTCGGTGGCAGAGACATGTGGTCCAGGGTTAGGCTACTACTGACCTGATGATATGTCAGAAGGAGGACCATGTGCTTCTGGACTAGGGTGGACCATGGCGGACTGAAACCATGGAAAGGAAACTGTGGGGTGCGGGGGAGGGCAACTGTACTAGTTTCAAAAAGCTTTCCATTGGTGTATGTGCTTGCCTGAGGAGCCAGCGGGGTTAAGTTACCCTCTGTGGGATTACGACTGAACACCTCTAATTCAGAATCCTTCCCAGGCAGCAGGAAACAGCAGCACAGCAAAGCCCTTGTTTGGCCTCATATAGTGGGTACCCCACCAGCCTCACTGTTGGAACAAGGGTCCGGTGCAGGGACCCCCTCATCCCATGAAACAGGAAAGGGGGCTGCCCCCTTGCCCACAATACAAAGCATATTTATGGAGAACCTGATGCTAAACCGTTTGATGACCTGCTTCTGGGTCGGGAATTTGTACCTAAAAGAGTAGCACCCTCACTGTAGGGCGAAAGTCAGTGCTCAACATAGAGGGTTAAACAAAATAAACGAAAATTAAAATAAATAATAGAAAAATGAAAATAAAAAGCTTTCCAGGAGATTCTAATGTGTAGTCAAGGCTGAGAGCAACTGGCCTATAACATCAAGGTATAAACTTTAATTTGCAAAGTTCTATTAAGGGTAGTTACTAGCTTCTATATATTATTACATTTAGGTTCTGAAAATAAACAAAAATAATATTTTTAAAGCATTTTAGAAACATTCTGTTCCTTTTTTTAAAATCCCATCTTCATCAGTATAAAACACTTGCATTTTCAAAAAAGGAAATGGAGCTCTAAAATTAGTCTTGGTCAGGGCTGCATGGGGAATCACCGCTAGGACTCTGGGTCTCCTGCCCACCAAGCCACCCTTGGAGCTTGGGGGTGGCTCGGGATTCTTTTGGGATTATGAGATAGAAATCATGGGTAGGATTACGATTTGTATTTCTAAATCTGATGCCAGAAAGCATTTCCAGGTATCATTCACTTACTATTCTGGCAACTAAACCTGAACCAGCCCAGAAAAATGGACCCTAACTCAGAAAGATAAGGAGAGGAAACATACTTAAACATTGGCTTATTAACTTGCAAAACTGTAACAGGTAAATTTGCTTATAAATAAAGGTTTCTGTTTAAGCATCAATTCAATCTCCCTCTAAAATCGCTAGGTCTTAAGTTTATCTGCACAATCCTCAATAGGGAAAAAGAAATCATTTCTATTTTAACTCACAAAAAAGGAAGTAAGACCTGAGACAACAAAGAGTTTAAAAATTATAGAAATATCCATTGGATCCCAAATTTCCTTTCAAAAGGCCTAGGAATCCACACCTAAATTTAGTCATTTTCAGTCCTTCTTGTCTCCTTTAAATGTGCCACCTTAAAATAGCAACAGAGAAATGTGCATTCTAAAACTATAGCTTGTAAACCTGTTGGAACAAGTTCAGTCCTCACATTAAGGGAAACTAAACTACTATATTCATCTACCCCCAAAATTCTCCACAGAAGTAATCAAGCATATCTGTGACCCCATTCTAGTTACTTGTAAGTGGGAGGAGAGTTCCAGAAACCCACATGGTGGAAACACTTGAAGGATTTATGAGCCTATAAATGGATGTTAGCCATTTCAAGAAAACACAGGCCAAGCCAAAGTCTTAGCTATCTATATTTAGCCGTGATTATAGGGGTTACACAAATAAAAACCCAGGACTTAGAAAATTGTTACAGGCTTTCCTTTCCCTAAATATGAAAGTATAGGTGTACTCTCTGCTGAGCCTTTCCTGAATCAAATCTTTCAGTGAAAATTTTTTTCCTTGTCCTATTTTCATGGAAAGAGAGAAAAAGAGAGAGAAAGAGAGAGAGAGAGAGGAAGGAAGGAAAGTTCTTAGGAGCCATAGAAATTTTTTATAGCTCAACTATTCCACTCTCCAAGATGCTAATTTCAGTAGTTCTTCCTACCTGGGCTCGTTGGACATTCTACAAGCAGCTCAAAGTACCTAAGCCTAAGTCTAGTTTTACAGACTTGGCTTTAAGTTCTATTCATAACAATTTGTTACCCGAGAGTCTAGATTGCATGACATAATCAGCAGATAGCATCTGCCTTGGTTGAATCAGGTAGCTAAGGGTAGAAGAAAGATGACTATGCCATTTTAACTAGTTCAAAATGGAATCATTCTGGGGGTTGTGATTACTGTATGAAACATGCCATTTTTTGGGGGGGGCAATTTAAAAATATTTTGAATTGCAAGCTGTATCAACTTCTGGCATGATTTTTGAATCCTTATCACTATATTCATACCTTCAGTCGCCATCTTGGCTGACCGAGGAGTACACGAATCATGGTGCTGACCTGGCCCACTGTCATGAGGAGGTAGTCATTTGAAAAATAACCCTCACTGGCTTTTCCCTGGATATATGGTATCTTTGTTCACACAAAGCATCTAGATTTGAATTCCCAGGGTTTGAGCTGTCCCGGGTGCAGATAATTGCATGCTTTCTACCAAACATGACCCTTCTTCTAAACATAAATCCACAACTGCCTTGGTCTTTTACAAAATGCCAGGACAAGAGTGACCGTGAGTCTGTGCAACACAAATGTCATGTATTTACTCACTGCCATCCTTTGAGGAGAGCACGTGATCTGTGCTTTCCCCCGTTTCGCACTTCCTTCATAAAAACTTAGGTGAGGGGCACCTGGGTGGCTCAGTGGGTTGGAGCCTCTGCCTTCGGCTCAGGTCATGATCTCGGGGTCCTGGGATCGAGCCCCGCATCGGGCTCTCCGCTCAGCAGGGAGCCTGCTTCCCCCTTTCTCTGCCTGCCTCTCTGCCTACTTGTGATCTTTCTCTCTTTGTCAAATAAATAAATAAAAAATCTTAAAAAAAAAAAAAAAAACTTAGGTGAAAGCTGATGAGATAGGACTATTTCATATGGGAAATGTGGAAGGTAGGCATTCTCCCACCTGGTTCTCTGGTGAGCTTAATTAGATCTCTGATTCTTTCATGGGGACAGGAATTGTTAATCATAGCTTTGATTCCTCCACCTAATATAAATAAAGTTGAGTTCATTAAACCATCTGATCTGCTTCTAGCCACTCAAATTGGATTTTATGTACTTAACTTTGTAAATACAGCATCCTGAGGAAATTGAGAGCAGAATAATACCACCAACAGAAAGACAATAGGCTTCAGTTAGAATTCAAGTCATACCTCACATACTGATGAATGAAACTGACAAACTTATGCCATTTTGCATTGAACCCCTTCAAAAATACCAGTTGTGACAACAGTAACTGACATTCTTAAAACCAGAAAAAAATTACATTAAATAAGATATTTTCCTTTTGTAAGTCAAAGTCCCAACAATAATTAATGGACTTCAAATAAATCCCCTTAGGGATCCAAACCACTGATTCTTATCTCTTTCTCCCATCCAAGCACTAACCAGGCCCGACCCTGCTTAGCTTCCAAGATCAGATGAGATCAGGCACGTTCAGGGTGGTATGGCCATAGACTCTTATGTCCTCCTGTAGGGAAATATTTGCTTTAAATTTACATTACAACTTTGAAAATACATAAAAAGCACTTAAATAATAAAGCAAATTCTTGTTTACATGCTAGTAAACTGAAGAGAAATAAGTTTGAAAAAGTTCAAAATTAAGTATTATATATTCCAAATTAAGACATCTAATGAAAAGATTTCTTCATTTGAATTGTGATATAGGTAGCACAACAACTAACTTGTCCCCAAAGTCAGTGGCTCTTAAATAATATCTCAGAGATTGAGATGTCAAGGCAATAGCATTCAGTAGTTTAAAGTGTCCTTTAAAATATCTCCATCTCGTTCATTCTTCTTCTCTGGTATCTTCTCAGTGCCTCCATTCCTGTCAAGCCCCTATGTCTTCCAACTGAAATGCCTGCACATTCCTCAGCCCTGCAGCCTTCCTGAGTGACACGCACAGTGGCAATGGGTTTTTCACACATACCTAGCTCTGTCTCGCAGTCTGCAAATGCCAGAATGGGTGCCAGGCAATGGCATGATGGAAAGAACACAGACTCAGTCCGGAGTCAAAGCCCTGACTCTGTCATTTCTAATTATGTAACTTGGCACAAGTCACTAAAAATCTTTAAGCTCTAGCCTTTACCTGAAAACTTGGGACACTGATAGCTCCTCTATTTGAGAATCAAGTGGGATAACATAACGTACATGAAAGTAGTTATCAAAATGGAAAGTCATATACAAATGGAAGCTATCAAGCAAGTTCTTTTCTCTATTGCCAACTGATTAGGTAATGCAGGCCAGTAAATATGTCAGTGCTAAGAAAGTCACATAGTTTAGAGGGCTGAGAATGGAACTGGACACATGTTGGATTCCTAGTCCCACTCCTTGGGAACAAGGCCAGCTTACAAAAGCACACACCCATGGCAGCCTGACAAGAATGATTACTGGACCCTGACCAGAAATAACATAAACCAGCTAACATTACACAGATAGTAGCATCATATGCAATCCAGGGGGAAGAAATCAGCCATCCGGCCATAACTCCAAGCCACAAAATAATTATATAATTTTATATATATATATAAAATTATATATATATAATAATATAATTATAATTAGAAACCTGAGCATATTTTTTCTCAAGTTGTCTTAAACGTGACCTATTTTGATCACCAAGGCTTAGCCAGTCCCAATTATCTGAAGAGAATTTTAAAGTTCTACCTGCTCAAATGGTAATTATACAAGGAGAAAGGATCAGAAACCAGGGGGTGGGAGAAGGGCAGAGAGTAGGAAATGCCTAGAAAGATGAATGAGAAAATTCTGACATAGAAGAATTAGATTTCTTTCCTTACATATTTAAATAGTTACGCAAATCTGAAGGGTTAAAATGTGAAAAACTAAAAATATTTACCTTTTGAAGGCCATGTGCTTGGATGACAGTATTTTCACCAACAACCATTTTATCTGGGTGACATCTATCACTGAGAATCCCAGGAGTTTTATAATTAAAAAAAAAAAAAAAGCAGTTTCCTAATCATCAGATTCCTATACAAAAAGTGGGAACCTAATGGCATCACTTCTAATCTCCCTCCAGATAAAGAGAAATAACCCAGGTAGATTAATGGCACACCAACGCTCAAGCCTCCACATTTATTACCATTAGCCACAGGACAAAAGAGCAATCTTAAAGTTGGTTTCATTTTGCACTAAAGTGTGACAAATTTATCAAAGAGTTTAAGGCAAGAAGAGATGATTAAAAAGTGTTCTAGCTAAGAATGGTCATCTATACCAGATCAAAGTAGACAGCAATCATAAGGGTGGATATCAAAAAGATCTCTACTACTTCCTTTACATTTCCTAGCCTTCGTTAGAACTGCATTCATGTAGATTTTTACATACTACTTACTTATCATGATGAACCTATGTTAATAAAATAGATGCTAGCTGCCTGTTGAGCATTTATTTCTACTTCTTCTGGTAACAATACTTCAAAATTTCTTTTGAGATCCATTTGGTCTGGCCATAGCTGACCTCACTCTTCACTGCTCTAAAGGATGGGCCCATAATCCGGGAAATCAATCAATGCTGTCTGCTCCACCCATGCAGATAAGCTCAGGGTTGTCCCATTGACTCTATGAGGCCAATGAGACTCTCATATAGGATTTTTTGGGGAGCTCTTGAAAAGAGAAAATTACTTTCATCTGGATTGCTAGGCTGGATGATGACAGCGTGAAGCCATGAGTTGTCATGGTGCCACCCTGCAGGAAGCACCTTGCAGTGGTGCAATGATTAAAAGACAATTGTTGTGACACGGACTCCATCTCTAGATGGTGAAAGTCAGTGTGCTGTGACATCTTGAACCCCTGGATCCAACAATGCCTGAAGCTACTCATTCACAGACAATTACATTAATCTTGAAGGCTTATGTCATGCCAGCTTGCATTGGGGTTCTGTCATTTGTATCAGCATGAATTCTGAGTTATATAATTTGGCTTTATAAAATGTGGGTTTTTTTACTGAACTGGTATCAACGTGCTTTAGGACAGTTTTTGAAAGGAATCTCAAAGTGACCATTTCACAAAAGGACTTAAAACTCACTTCTTCATTTATTTGTATGAATGTACAGTGCATCTTTTCCTTTCAGATGATTTAAAGCAAATATAAAGAGCATCTGCTACTTTTTAGAAGGGCAATTCACACCTACAAACCCAAAGCAAACACTAGTTGAGCTCAAGATATTGAGTAACATAAATCTCAGCTTTTCTTTCAACACCTCTCTTGAAGAGACTCTGCCAAAAACTTCCTCCTACTACGCTGCTATGTAAATCTCCCATATCCAGTTTACTGATGGCACCTCCCATGGAATCTCTGTCCAGGTGCTGGGACAGCAAAGGGAACTGTTTGAGAAACTCTGCTGGCTACCCCAGCTGTCTGGAGCTTCAATTAGCAAGTATTTAAGGACAGGAAGAGCTGGCAGAGTATGAAATTGCATCGCAGGAAGCCCACCTGGGACCTTTTGCAGGACATCAGACTCTTAAAACAGACAAGGTCAGAAGGCAAGGAGAGAGTCCTGCAGAAAAGGTTTTCCTTTTCCTTCAGGACCAGGCTGTTTACTAGGTTTCTATATGTCGCTTTCTTTTTCTAAGTAAATATGGAAAACCCAGGATATATTTGGTAAAAACTGGGTAGGGCTGACTATAATACTTGAATAAAATAAATTTGTTGCTCAGTATATGATGTATATTTCATACTTCTGAATGTTTAATCGTTAGTTTTATTTCTATTAACAATTTAGTTATATTAACTGATAAGAAGAAAATCTTTTCCTTCTAAATTCATAGCATTCACACTTCAGTTGGCATTAGAATCCTCCAAGGACTTGTTCAGAGTGCTCACCTTCGTGGCCCACCCCAGACCTGCGGAGTCAGACTCTCCATAGGCAGAGCCTAGGAATCAGAATTTTCGGGGTAAGCAAATCATCTGAGAACCATACACTGAGAGACATTATCAGGGGGGTAAAGTCACATCCAAGGCCACACATTGATTTGTACCTTGTAAATCTAATTGCCAGCAATTCACATCACTGCTGCCATGTGTACGACTTGATGCTTTTATCATAAAATCTTACTTATCAAGAGCCACTGAGTTAAAAGGAGTATGTAATATTGCTCTGACTGGTTATTTCACCTGCAATCACCCCCTGTATCCTTGCCACAGGAGGATAAAGTGTTCCTGACTCATTGCTTAAGCGGCAGCACAATATAAACAGGTTCAGCTTTCCTACAGGTGACAAAGCAAAGCTCACAGACCCCCATCAATCCACTGATACATTTAAACTTAAAAAGTTAAACATAGTTTCGGTGCTTATTTTCTACTCTACTTTTTAGCACAGAATTATAGGAAGTACCTGATCTATTACACTTTCTTCACACTAGAACACATTCTGCCAATTGTGGTCTAAATTTAGTTCACATGGTTTGGTAGCTGCTCAACATCGCATGAGGAACAACATCTCTTATGAAAAACATATATATAGACAAAACTGAATGTTTGACAGCAGCATGTAGAAAAAGGCTCCCCGTGAGTCACAAATATCCATTTTGAAAGCCATGCTTATTGTAAGTCATGCTTGAAATGCATATGAATTCTTATGGACTGCTGGGTAGCACTGAATGAAATGGGAAAACAGTTCCACAAATGGTTCTCTCATTGGAACTCCTCAAATTATAGCCTAGACACCCCTAGGTTTTACAATCATACCTCAGTCTTCGAGGTGCATGGTGACTCAGTCAGTAGAGCGTGTGACTCTTGATCTCAGGGGCATGAGTTCAAGCCCCACAGAGTTTACTTAAAAAAAAAAAAACTCTTCTTTAGAAAAATAAAAAAAGATAAAAACATATGACAGTCTTGAATAACATCAAAGTCCTCTTCTCTGTTCTTCTCCCTTTATCCTTCCCTTTTCAACTCTGTACCTTCTCTTTTTTTAGTATCACTGGGAATGTCATGGATTATTTTTATTACCATACTTCCAAAAACAGTTTAGCACATAAAAGGTGCTTAATAAATATCGAGTGAATGAACAAACGGATGAATAAATGAATCATCTTTCCCTGGTTTGGTCACATTATCTTTGATTCCACTGGGCTTTACTCAGTCTGTCTACTCAAGCTGCAGTGGGTGAGACCTATCGCTCATTCTCACCAGTGGCCACAGGAAATCTAAAGTTCACCAATCTGGCCCTTTGGCATGCTTATGGGATGGATGTCTGCTTCCTCAACTGATGATCCTGGAGAACCAAGAATGGTTTTTTATAAAATATTGGCCAGCATTTCCCCTCCCTATAAAGTTCTGAGGTTTTCCCTGCTTTAATCAATAATAGTCTTAAAGAAGGGCCTGAGTGGCTCAGTCATTTAAGTACCTGTCTCTTGATTTTGGCTCAGGTCATGATCCCAGGGTCCTGGAACTGAGCCCCATATCAGGCTCCCTGCTTCTCCCTCTCCCTCTGCCCACGCCTTCCCCTTACCCCTGTCCCCATCCTTGCCCAGCTTGTGCTCTCTCTCTCCCTCTGTCAAGTAAACAAATAAAATCTTAAAAATAATAATAAGCTTAAAGAAATTCAGATAGAAAAAGAGGCCAAGACACAGCCCTGGGTCACAAGTCTGGATCTACCTATGGGAGAATTTGTCTCTGCATTTGTATGTACGTGTGTGTGTGAAGTGTGCAGGGGTGATTCCTAGAGTGAAACAAAGTGTGCCAGTGGTGACTGTAAGATTGAGTACCCTCCAGGGTGCAGGACTTTCTTTTCTTTTTCTTTCTTTCTTTCTTTCTTTCTTTCTTTCTTTCTTTCTTTCTTTCTTTCTTTCTTTCTTTCTTTCTTTCTTTCTTTCTTTCTTTTTTTTTTTTAAGATTTTATTTGTAAGTAACCTTTACACCCAATGTGGGGCTCAAACTTACAACCCTGAGATCAAGAGTTGCATGCTCTACCAACTAAGCTGGCCAGGCACCCCAGGATCTGCAATTTCTGACGAATTTCCCACTACTCAGTGTCTAGAACCAAATAGAGGAGTCTCTATTGAACGAATAAAAGATTTTCTGCTGTTGTAAAGGCAAAGTATGGGTTGAATCAGTCAATTAAATGTGAACTAAAAATTACAAAGAGAAGTATATCTGAGCCATTACAATTTTAACTATTTATGAATATACTTTATCCCTGATCCTGTCTCAGGCCTGAAACAACTGCTTCTTGTTTTCCATTATTCCTTCAGCATCTGCTCACTACTGGACACATAGTAGGTGAGTAAATAGGAAGAGAGAAAGCTATATAAACGAGACAAGGAATTCTGTAAGTGCCATAAGAGTGTTTAAATAAACAGAAAGCCATTCATAGGCGAGCGAGCCTGCCTATATTGAAATTGAAGCAAGTCTAGAAGGTCATGGCATTAAACCCCAAGGGGTACGTAAGATTTTAACAGACAGAGAGGTAGGAAAGGAAGACTGAAGGCGATTTATTAAAACAAATGGCATAAGCAAATGGGGAGAGAAAGGAAGGAAGAAGTTGTTGGAAGGGGAATAATAGCACACATTCCAACTAGACTGGAACAAATGAAATGTCTCACAGTTATAGACCAACCTAAAAAGGTGCCCAGGGACAATGAAAGTTAGGCTAAGGGAAATCAAATTTTATTTAGGAGTAAGTACGAAACTGGTTGCAAGGAGAGTAGTAACAGGTAGGCAGACCAACCTGGCCCCAATTAGAGAAAAGCTGGGGAGCCAGTAAGGTATTGGACTTGCTTTTACTTCAGTATTTCAGGTCACAGATTTAAGATCTCACATCGTATGTGAGATGTACTTGAAAGAACCATAAAGAAGGGGGGATTTTATTAGATGTGAAGAGTGGAAGGTGGGGAATAAAGTCAAGGTAAGTTCAGATACCTGGGAGAACTCTCAGAGTTGAATGAGATTATGGCTTGATTCCCAGGGAGTAAAGTGTTTTCGTTTGAACGGATAGATCAGTTAGTTCACTGCTACTACTATCAATGAAACGAGACTTGAAGCTAATAAAGCAGCTTTTTAAAGTGCGAAACCATGTCTGAAGCAGCACCTTTTTTTATTCCTCCCCTTACCAAATTTTGATAGAAAAAGCCTTGTGAAAGGAAAACATAAGTCATGTCAGAGAGGCAAACTGACGATAATGAGGGTAGTGAGAATTTTAACATTCATCATCTTCTAGTTAGATGGGAAATGCTGGATACACACACAAGTCACTAATATACTAATATATGTAAAGAATCCACAAAAGTAAATATTCTGACCATAACAGTATGTTAAAGGGACGAGGAAAAAATGTGGAGTGAACTGTCATCGGATCTGGGAAGCCAGGAATTTTTGCCACTCATTCTGGTGAGTGAGATTCCTAGGAGTTCTTTTCCTAACCAAGGAAATTATGGATGAAGGGGAAGTGGACACAGAAGTATGAAGAGAAGTCTAATCCAAGAAGGCAGAAAAGAACCAGAAATGATATATATTTTTAAAGTTTTTATTTATTTGTTTGACAGAGAGAGATCACAAGTAGGCAGAGAGACAGGCAGAGAGAGAGGGGGAAGCAGGCTCCCTGCTCAAAAGAGAGCCCGATGCGGGGCTCGATCCCAGGATCCCTGAGATCATGACCTGAGCTGAAGGCAGAGGCTTTAACCCACTGAGCCATCCAGATGCCCTGATATGTTGTTGATTACAAACATGTTCAAGTTAAGTTTTTCTTCCTTTGAGAATGAAATAAATGGTAACAAAATTTAATGAAGACTTCAACAGATATGTAACAAGGAGTTAGATGTTTGCCAAGTTTCCCCATCTATAAAGCTTTCAAGTACCATATGTTTTAGGCCTTAAACATTTTTATTATTAAAGTAGGGAAGCAAGTTTGTGATAAACACAATCAGAAGAATCCAAAGCAGAAAGTAAAGGGCTTCTGATACCCGCTCCCCATCCCATTCCCTAGAGGAAACCACTGTTAGTGGTTTGATGTATGTTGTTATGGGTTTTTCTATGTATATTAACATTGATAATATAAATAGAATTTAATAAAATATGTTGCTATCTCTTTCTAAGAAATCATTCATTCATCAAATACTGAGTAATTTGGGTACTATGCTGAAAATCCAAAGTCAGATAATGCCTGGTTTTATTTTCAGGGAATTTATAGTCTAGTGGGAAAGAGAGAGAAGTATGTTAGCTGTTACAATACAGAACTTAGTACTATGAGAGTACTATGAGAATTACTTTGTCTAATGCTTATTAAATATTTCCAAAGTTTCAGAAAATATTTAGAATCAAGATTAATATACTTCAGTTGAATAAAAGGCGATTTTTAGGATGCAAATATAGACTGATTGGGAGAAGATTTTTAGGTTTTTATGAAAGTATTAACAGAGTTAACCAGGAATTTTCAGATGTCCAACAGAGTCTCTTTCTATTATGGAGTAACCATCACTTAGAGTGTTCATTTTCCAGTGGTTTTAATATCTGAAAATATCTTCAACTAAAACTTTTCATTTTTGACCCATCAAAAATCTATTTAAACGGGGATGCCTGGCTGGATCAGTCAGTAGAGCACGTGACTCTTGATCTCGGGGTCAGGAGTTCGTGCCCCACATTGGGCACAGAGCTCACTAAAACAAAACCATCCAACAAATGTGAACAGTGATTGTACTATTTCCAAATACTCTGTGACTCAGAGAAAAACTAAACTTGACTTACAATCTTTATTTTTGTGTTCACTCAGGCATTTCCCCTTCTTTTAGAATATGGACAGATGTGTGCTCATAATTAGGTGGTTCTTTGGATCTGCCCCAGGAACTATGTTTGAAACTACTGCTGCTCAGAAATGCCAAATGCGATCATCTTGCAGTACATATCCACATTCATTTTGTTCCTCTACTAACATCTATTTCTTAGCCAAGCTAGTTTTCAGTAACTCACATTTAAAGATTATTTGGTTGTGACCCACCACAGACATATTTTTATGACTATGTCACGATGATGTCAGTATTACTAGGGTGACCCTGATCTGGCCAATCCCTTTGTTTCTGTAATGCCTTAATGGAACTCAGAATACAAAACAACTTGCAGTGTTTTAGAAACACAGGGAATATATATTTATAATTCATATAACTGCCCTTAATTTATTGAAACATATTTAAGTGCATGTCCTTAATTTTCTGATGTTTTTATTCTCTCTCTTTGAATCCAAATCCCTAACGGACTGTGTAGAGTGTTTTGAAATCCACCCAGGTTAATGCCATAGGCACTATAACACAACTTAATATATGTGGTATATAACTTTCTTTCATGATATGACTCACTTGCCTCTCTTTTGCCATTATAAAATGGAAAAATAGAACTTACGTGGTATTCTTTTATTAAAATCATCTTTAAAAGCTACAGCTTTACCAAAATAAAGTTTCTAATTATTTCCCAATTTTGGGCTTTAATTAGCCATCACAGATAGATATTTATTATATGACTGAACAAATACCACAGGGCAGAACATTTGAAATAAAAAATAAAATTCATTCTGAAATCTACGAGGAATATCTTACTTCACATCAAGGGAAGTTGGCAGAAAGTCCTTCTTGGCACATGCCAGAACTATATGATTTCACCTTGTCTCATTTCAGCTCTCTCCAATGGTACCAGTAGGTACTAGCTGAGGATCTGTGACCTGATGGCAATGATGGGCTAGCAAAAACCTTATCAGAGGGAGTACTGACAGTTCTGGATACCATATTTACTCTCTCCGTCATTTCCTTGATGAAAGATCATTTTGCAGAGATTCTACGAGTAGAGGAATCTGCTTCCTTTCACCTCATGCTTGTCAGAGAAAAAGTCACACTTGGAGGGAACTGCGGAAAAATGGTCAGCAGTCTTTGTATTACCCTGTGATTTGCCCCTACGGGCAACACACTTTGAAGATTCTTATGAAATGAAGGCACCCATGTATGCAATAGATTATCTGAGTGTAACATCAGTATCAACTTGAAGGAAGTATTTGTGTTCCTACCCTACGACCAATACAATCCCCACCCCCCCCCCCAGAATCCTTTGAAAATGATTGTTGGGTTTTGTTAACATTTACTTCTAAGAAGCCACAAACTGTGCCGTGCCAGGCCTGCCTTGTATAAGCTCATGAGAACTGACTGTTAAATTTTCAAGAATTTTATGAACCAGTTAAATATAGCCATTATCAAAAATGAAATTATATATACTGGTAATTAAGTTAATTCTATTAAAAGCAAAGTTGATACTTAAAACTCACCACTTTCTTATTACCTGACTACATTTTATTATTACCCATCCATCTATTGTACCTATTTGGTGGAAATGTCATATAATGGTGTGCTATTATGCACCTCTTTCCACCTCTGTGTTTGGCGATGTCCCACTGGTAGCTTGAAACCAGCCATGGCAACTAACTAAAGCTAAAAATCAGTTGCCCCCTGCCCCCATAAGACACTTGTTAAACATTTACCAGCACAAGACTGGCATGGTAGGTTCCGGGATTACAAAGAAGAATAACACTTAGCCCTCACAGGAATTATGACCTAATTGGGAAGTAGGTAAATACTTAACTGTAAGACATTTTATCATTGATAATAGGGGTTAAAGGTATTACAGGAAAAGAAAGATATAATTTTGTTTGAGGTGTTCTGAGACGGTCTCATAAAATAAACAACCTTTGACTAGACCTTAAAATTTGAGCAAAAATTCATTTAGCAGAGAAGATGGGAAATTGTCTTCCAAAATAGAAGAGTGAAGTACCAAATGCCTTGGCATGTTCTCAAAAGGGTTAATAATTGAATATGTCTAGAACAGTGCTCCTTAGACTTCTCCACTTAGAACTATTAATGACAAAGAATGAAGGGGTAGTTCTGGTAATTTTAAGTTGTAGCCTGAAAAGGCCCATTGGTAAGAGGAATTTCTTTAATTTTTATCTATTTCACTTTAAAAATTTGTTGAGATTTTCCATTATTCCTCTTGCATATTTTCATTTGGATAGGGTACTGTCCTCTTCACCTTCTTTTTTTCATCTTAACCTTTCCACTAGGAGGGGAAAGATCTTTGAGCACATCAAAATATTTAAAGGTATAAGGGAAAATCAGTATCATCAAGGAAAACGTTAGTATTCCTCACATATGCCCTGCTCTGAGGATGTTAGGACCCACCAATAAGCCCCCAGGATGGAAAGGAATGAGCAGAGATACAGGATGCAGGAGCAGGATGGAGCAGGACTAAGGGGATAGAAAAAGAAACAGAGAGATGAAGGGAAGAAACTTCTTGGAATGATTCTAAGCACTGAAAGCCACATCATGGGCTTATGTTTTCTACTATTCCCTAGGCTCTAAATATATTTAATGATCAGGTATCAGTAGAATATGGTTGGTCTTTCTTTCTTTCTTTCTTTCTTTTTAAGATTTTATTTATTTGACACACAGAGAGAGATCACAAGTAGGCAGAGAGGCAGGCAGAGAGAGGGGGAAGCAGGCTCCCAGCTGAGCAGAGAGCCCGATGCGGGGCTCGATCCCAGGACCCTGAGATCATGACCTGAGCCGAAGGAAGAGGCTTTAACCCACTGAGCCACCCAGGCACCCCTGGTTGGTCATTCTTATATTGAACTCAAGGAGAATATCCCATGAAGCTAATGAGGCTTATGTTTCAGGGCTATTCATTTGCACAGGCCCTTTCAAGGCCCAGGGAGTGGAATCAGCAGTATGTTCTCCTGGTCAGGAATTTCTGCAGAATTTATAAACCTGAGATATTTTAATTGCAATCAGTTAAGACCACTGTCTTTTCAATCCCACCTTCCATCTCTCAACACTGTGTCTTGTGTTGTGTGGCACTGAAATGACTGCTAATTTGGGATGTGGCTAAGGAGAAGAACAGAGGGTGACAAATTTTGTTAAAGTGTTTGGGATAGAATATACCCTAAGAGTTACACCCATTTATCACAGAGTTATTGGTAGTTATCACCGATTGTACCACCTCCCTCGGTATCAGAGGTGACACAGAAATGTGAAAATACCTGGCTGAGTCTAGCCATAGAAGAACATGGAGGACAAATAAGAAGCTAGTCTGTGGAAAATGTTTCCAATTATTATTAGACCCCTATTTTCCTTCTGTCAGAAATATATGCCATGAATAAAATTACAAAGGCTCCATATCTTTATTTTTTACTAAGACTTCATATTTTTAGAAACCTTTTAGGTTTGCCGCGAAATTGAGGGGATGGTAGAGAGCTTTCCCACACATTCTCTGACCCATACATACACAGGCACTTGCATTTTCAAAATGTCCCCATCAGAAAGGTACATTTGTTATAACTGATGAACCTATACATCATAATCATCTGAAGTCCATAGTTTACATTATAGTTTACTCCTGGTGTTGTGCATTCTATACATATATTAGATATACATACACATACATCTGATTTCACTGTCCTAAAAATCCTCTGTGCTCCACCTCTTCGTCCCTCACTTTCCCCACAACCAGCTATGTTTTACTCTCTCTACAGTTTGCATGGAATCTAGATCTACCCCTGTTCATGCATTCCCTTTCAAATTCTACAGGACATAATATTATGGCCTAGTACAAAAATAATATTTTAACATATTTACCAGCTAAACCGCCTTTATTTAAATAAAACCAAACTTCGGGAAGATAAGCCATGTCTATCCTGAGGCTTTACGATTCTGGGGTACTGTTCTAAGTACCTTCGTTTGAAACTTGGTACTTACTTATTCTGTAAGTATCTTAGATCCAGGGCTGAGCATGCACGAGCTGCTATGAAGGGCTGGGAGAATACAGGTTTGGGCCAATGCGTAAGGGCACTGCCTGCTGTGTATAAAAGTTTGGATTTTTTTTTCCCCAGAGAGTTGCTGAAGGGTTTTAAGCACATCTTGTCTTAGAATGAACTTCAGGGATGGTACAGGGAAAGGATTAAAATGGGGAGTAAATAATATGATTACTGACTTTGAGGCTATTGCAACAGACTTGGTTCAAGATCACAAGGACTTGAATTAGGCTTATGAAATAGCAAAGGACAGGAGGGAACAAGTTTTAAGTGTTATCAAAAGGATCAATAGCCCTGTGACTAACAGCATGTGGAAAGTGGAAATGTGGAAGATGACTCCAAAATTAATACCTTGAGCACCTAACTGATGATAAGTTGGAGAATGCAGCATAAGCAGATTTTTCACAACATAAATAGTAATGGAAAACAAATTATAATTGTTGGCCTGGAATTTTTTCATACATTTTAAAAATATACTTTAAAATACTGTTAAGGGGCGCCTGGGTGGCTCAGTGGGTTAAAGCCTCTGCCTTCGGCTCAGGTCATGGTGTCAGGGTCCTGGGATTGAGCCCCGCATAGGGCTCTCTGCTCAGCGGGGAGCCTGCTTTTCTCTCTCTCTGCCTGCCTCTCTGTCTACTTGGGATCTCTTCCTCTCTGTCAAATAAATAAATAAAATCTTTTAAAAAAAAATACTGTTAAATTTTTTGTGTGTGAATATCTCGGGACGTCTTTTTCCCCAAGGAGAAGTCAATTTTTGGGTCATCAGTTATATTCTAGGTGATACTATATAGCAACAACTAGAATCCTAGAGCAATTTGGTCGCCAAATTTATTTACTGAATATTCATTGAGCATTTACTCTAAAACATAGATAAGCTATAAAGTTTAAAATGAATTATAAAAAAATATACAAAATGACCTCCTTTAGTGTAGGAATGAATGTAGTATGCTATTTTTAAAAGCAATTTTTAAAAATATACAATATTTCAGATTTATAAAAGTGAATCAAATTATAAAACTTTGAGGGAAAAGGAAATGTAGAGGTCATTTAATTAACTTCTAATCAATGTTTGATTCTCCCAGCTCACTCTTCTGGTCTCTATTTTTGTTACCAGTTCTTCACACACTTCAAGAAAGCTGTGTTCTAGAGACAAGGCCCTGCTTCTATCCATGAACCTATGGATATGTACCATGAACCATCTATGTGATGTCATGTGACATCCGCCTAACCATTACAGTCATTCTCCTCCTGACATGCCATTGTTTCCCAGTGATTTCTTTTACCTTTAGAATTCAAAATGTATTAGTAAATCAGCCAATACTCTTTAGGTATACTTATTTAAGCAAGCATAAAACAACTCAACTATATCCAGTCTGTAGTTTACCATTGTGTCATTAAGGAAGTCATGGGGAAATATCCCGCAGAATATAATGTCTATAGCATTCTCCTGATTATACCGGTATGCTCCTTCTAAAGGGCGCTGGTCTAACACTACATGTTCTCTTTTATTTTTATTTTTTTTTAAAGATTTTATCTATTTATTTGAGAGAGAGAGCATGATCAGGGGAGAAGGGCAGAGAGAGATTGAGAGAAGCAGACTCCCTACTTAGCAGGGAGCCTGACGCAGGTCTCCATCCCAGGATCCCGAGATCATGACTTCAGCTGAAGTCAGATGTCCAACCGACTTAGCCACCCAGGTGTCCCTCTACATGTTATCTTTTTTTTTTTTTTTAAATTTTATTTATTTATTTGACAGAGAGAGAGAGATCACAAGCAGGCAGAGAGGCAGGCAGAGAGAGAAGGGGAAGGAGACTCCCTGCTGAGCAGAGAGCCCGATAGAGTGGGGCTCGATCCAGGACCCTGAGACCATGACCTGAGCCGAAGGCAGAGGCTTTGACCCACTGAGACACACAGGCGCCCCTCTACATGTTATCATTTAGTTTATCACCACTTTCTTTTTTCTAAGTGTTCTTAAGGAACCAGTTTAATAAGATATTGGGAGGTTTTTTCCAGGACCAGGAGGAATGAGAATCCAATTTATGAAATTGGGAGAATATTTGCTTATTTTCCATTTGTTTTCTGATATCAAACCATCCTGCATTCCACATTCCTCAATGCTGGTTCATCAAATTCTCTCATATTAGAATACCATCATTCATGCAAGAGGACAAACGTAAAATGATTTAGAACACATAGGTACTTTCACAATTAGCTCACTTCTTTGAGAGTTCAAATCTTTCACTGGTAGCCCTTTTCTTCCCCCTCTAGAGATTCTTTCTAACTGATGGAGAAAATGAAAGCAAAATCTAACTTAATCATCTTTTCTTTTCTTAATATTAAATGCTTCCCTATAGAAATTTTCTCCACTGTTGAGTGTATTTTTAATCTGAACAAAAACTTTCAATGACCTCTCCTTTCCTCCAGTTGTCATGTTATCATTTTTAGCAAGTCTCACTTTATTTAAGCTTCCCTTTTCCCACATTAGCCTCCCTTTTTCTCTATGATACGTTCATACTTTCTTTCAGTATGCCTGCCCCTGTTCATCTGAACACCCGCCAGAACAGAAATACACACATCCATATTGATTCTGATGACTGTCTTCTCATTTTCCCCCTCTTTAAAATTATTTTTAACCATTCCATTTCAAGATCATTCTTAAAGCTTTCATTCTCCTACTTCCAGAGTCTCCAGTCACAAAAAATTCCCCATTTTTTTTCTGTTTCAAAAATGATCTTCCTAAATTTTAGTGTGCACACATGTCTAACTACGTTCAGGATTTCCCTCCCTGTTTTCTGTTTATCAAGCACCCCATTTGGCAAGGGTTGTTTTCTGCTGTATCTTATCATTTCTATTTCTGGAATTAAACAGAATTATGTCAAGCTGTTTGCCTTATTGCTTCCTCTGCCTTCTGAGGAACTGTCAGATATTCAAATGAAATCTATCACTTACTTCGTTTCCAGCGGAATAGGATTCCCTGTATGTGTGTGTGGGAGCAGCCCTGGATCTACAAAGAAGTCAGACACAGTGAGTTGACCTCTGGCTGTGCTACCTATAGTTGTTTTAGATTTGCAACTCTTTGCACCTGAATTTCCCGTGAAGAAATAAGTTACCTAATGGTTTACATGGGATTCATTCAGCTACAAAGGGCTAGGAGCTCTATCAACTAGGAAACTGGGCAGGTCACAGGAATTTCTTGGTGAGACAGCCAGAGTTCCTTTCCTTCTGCCAGCACTGCCCCCTCCAATTGGTACTAATGATCTTTATCTGCTATTTCCAAGGCTGTAGTTCACCAAATCTACATGAGTAGTAGGAGTAAAGCAGACTGTGTGTGGCCAGGGCACTCTGAGAGGTATGGTTCCTGGGAAAGATATTTTACAAAGGCAAAGAGACAGGAAAAACCTGGTATCACTGTCTTTTGGGTTCACATTTTTCATGTATTCCATGGGTTTAAAGTGTCAGACAACTAGGCTATGTGGGTAGATGAAAATAGCCCTTCCATCCTATAGACCTATAGCAGATGTGTATATTAATTACTGTCAACTGCACTGTATACATAGAGCTTACTTTGTATATTACTATGTACATGAACCTTAAATCAACCTTGATAGGAACTAGGAACAAAGGTGAGCCAAATAAAAAATCAAAGCATTGTGTATCGAACAACACAAGTCTCCGTAGAGATCTCATTTTCGAATGAGTAAATGATTTTAAAAAATAATCAGCATGCGGGGCGCCTGGGTGGCTCAGTTGTTAAGCGTCTGCCTTTGGCTCAGGTCATGATCCCAGGGTCCTGGGATCAAGCCCCGCATCGGGGCTCCCTGCTCAGCAGGGAGCCTGCTTCAACCGCTACCATTCCCTCTACTTGTGTTCCCTCTCTCGCTATGTTTCTGTCAAATAAATAAAATCTTTAAAAAAAAATAATCAACATGGGATACATGAAAAGAAAAAGTGAAACTCCCAAATTTCAGAAAAAAAAAGATGATGATTTTGAAAATGATTACAGGGGCCAAAAATAACTTAGAAAATGCCTTAGAACTGTAAATGTAATACAAAAAGACAAAGTCTAAGGAAAGAAATAAAATAAGGTAAGGCCCAGATGACAGTAATCTGAGAGAGGTATCAAGAGGGTAAAAGATACAGGGAAATATGCAGTAACAACAAAAATCTGTATTGGAAATAGTGATGAACAGCACAACAACACAGAAACCCGAATGGGCAGACAAACTGAGAAGATGTGGCAAGACACATGGGAAAAAGCCCAAAGACTTGAAAAATTAAAAAAAAAATTTTTTAAAAAGATGATTATTATAATCATAGAAGACAAGATTATAGTGATAAATAATCAAAATACTTCGGTATCTTTGATTTTAGAACAATGGGCAAATAGCAAATAAAATGTCAAAGACTGGAAAACTCAATTGAGCAGAATACAACGTGTCTGTGGACTTAAGGGGCCACCAAGTACCAGACAAATTTAAAGAAAAAATAGCTACAACTATATGTTCTAACCAAACTTCTACATTACAAACATAAAATTTTAAAGACCTATAGGCTTCCAAGAAGACGAAGAATAAATTACCTAAACGAAAAAATAATTTCTGGGGTGCCTGGGTGGCTCAGTCGTTTAGTGTCTGCCTTCGGCTCAGGTCATGATCCCAGGGTCCTGGGATCGAGCCCCGCATCGGGCTCCCTGCTCGGCAGGAAGCCTACTTCTCCCACTACCATTCCCTCTGCTTGTGTTCCCTCTCTCGCTGTGTTTCTCTCTGTCAAATAAATAAAATCTTTTAAAAAAAAATAATAATAATTTCAAGCTACTCTCTGAATACAAAATGCCAGACCATAATAAAATAACATTCCCTGGACTCTGATCTGAAAAATAACATGAAGCACAAATAGTAAGTTATTTAAAAGCATAAGGAATAAAATAAATACTGCTTGCAACTGAATTAGCACAATGCAAGAAATGTTTGAGAGACAAAAACACAAAGAGGAGAGAAATTAGGGAGAATATAAGGTATGCATGAAAGATACAAAGATCCAGTAAGTTAATTGGTATCCAGGAAAAAAGAACTGCTCAAAATGGAAAGGAAAAAAGAGGTCTTTAAAGATGTAAATTGAAGAAATGTTTTCTGAAATTGAGGCCCCCCCAAAAATCTTTATACTGAAAGAACATAAGACTTTTCTAAGTATATGAATATTATATAAGAAAAATGTAGGAAAAGATGGATAGATTTTACTACAATTAAAAAGTGTAAATCATTGGGGCGCCTGGGTGGCTCAGTGGGTTAAAGCCTCTGCCTTCGGCTCGGGTCATGATCCCAGGGTCCTGGGATCGAGCCCCACATCAGGCTCTCTGCTCAGCGGGGAGCCTGCTTCCCCCTCTATCTCTGCCTGCCTCCCTGCCTACTTGTGATCCCTCTCTCTCTGTCAAATAAATAAATAAAATCTTAAAAAAAAAAAAAAGTGTAAATCACAATTATGACATATTTAATCAACTACTACAAAGGAAAATATCTTTAATAGAAATAAAGTTGTCATAAATCAATAACAAAAATATAAAAACAAAGAATAGAAACTATTTATTTATTAAAAAGATTTTATTTCTTTATTTGAGAGAGAGAGAGGGACAGAGCATGAACAGGCAGCAGGGGAAGAGGGAGAGAGAGAAGCAGACTTCCAACTGAGCAGGGAGAATGACCCAGGGCTCAATCCCAGGACCCTGAGATCATGACTTGAGCCAAAGGCTTAACCAATTACGTCACCCAGGTGTCCCAGAATATGAACAATTTATAAGAGAGGTACAAACAGCCAATAAACAAGAAAAGTGTATTTAAACTCCCCATCTCATTAAAGAAATAGCAAAAAAACCAATATTTCATTGCATATGTTGGTTACATATTAACCTGTTTGGGTCATGGGATGCCCAGATACTTAGTCAAACATTCTGGATGTGTCTGTGAAGGTGCTCTTGGATGAAGCTAACATTTACATCAGTAGATAACCTGAGTAAAGCATATTGCTCTCCTTATTGTGGGTGGGCCTTGTCCAATTAGCTGAAGGCCTGAATAGAACAAAAACCCTGATGCTCCTCTGAAAAAAAGGGAATTCTTCCTGCCTGATGATCTTTAACTGAAACTACACTTACCTGTTCTCCTCTGTCTCCAGCTTGCTGACTTTCCTTGTAGACTATGGTAATTGCTGGCCTCTACAGTCTCATAAACCAATTCCTTATCATAAATTTATATCTATCTATCTACCCATCTATCTCTCATCTATCTATACCTTATTGGCTCTACTTCTCTGAAAAATCCTAATATATCACATTTACCTATCAAAATCATGAAGCTCACACTCTGAAAAATCCTAATATATCACATTTACCTATCAAAATCATGAAGCTCACAATCAAGACTATCACTGGTGTTGGGAGATTGGTACTTTCAAGAAATATCATTAAGACTATATTTATAACCTTTCTGGATGATGGCTTTGTAATTTCAATATTTCTAAATTTCCAAATTTCAGTATTTCTAAAAACTTCTTATCTTCAGTAATTTCAGTTCAAGATATCTGGGATGTGGAAATGTGATATAACACATATGATGGAGACATTTATTTATTTATTTATTTATAAAACATTTTATTTATTTATTTGACAGAGAGAGAGAGATCACAAGTAGGCAGAGGGAAAGGGGGAAGCAGGCCCCCTGCTGAGCAGAGAGTCTGGATGGGATGCAGATGTGGGGCTCGATCCCAGGACCCTGAGTTCATGACTGGAGTGGAAGGCAGAGGCTTAACCCACTGAGCCACCCAGGCGCCTCTGATGGAGATTTTTAAATATTAAAAATTGTGACGAGGAAGAACCGAAATGTTCTATGCTGAGGAATGGTAAACACATTATGATAAATTCTATCATGAGAAAGATACTGTGATGCGAGTTAAAAAATGCTGAGGTACACTTAATGCTATGGGAAATGCCAACGATACAACATTAAATGCATTAAATGAAATGCGGAGATAAAATTGTGTAATCAAAATTTTGTTTTATAAAAGTAAAAATATATAAATCAGGACATAAACAGAAACTATCAACAATTAAAAAAGCTAATATTAGAAAAATGGAGATATATCTGATTTTTATTTTTAAAAATTATATTTCTAAATTTCCCATACTTTCTAAAATACTGATTAATTTTATAATAAGAAAAGAAAATCACAGTAAGAAAAAGAAGTAGCAGGCGGATACCCTTCCTCTGAGAAGTTATGAAGTAAAAAAATACAACCCCAAAATCAACTGTCAGAAAATCCTTTTAAGCCAGGAACAGCTTTCTTAAATTGTAGTAAGTATCCTGTTTAACACATTGTTTATGTGGCCATTTCCTTTTTCATTAGAATTATCTTTAACAGAAGAACTTCCTCTATAAATAATTGATTTGTTTCCCGAACGAATACAAACTTGACTGGTTGTGGTTGTATAAGCCTGAAATTTTCAGTTTCTCAAACGAGAATTTTTGTGACATTGCAAAATACTCTGTAATAAAGAATATCTGAAAATGAGGCTGACCAACTTTTGCACTTAATCCCTAAAATTTTTAAAGGAAGTGAACAAGATAAAATGCAATTTCACAAGCATCTCTATCAGTACTACTTCACCTCCTACAGTTTTACAATTACTTCCTTACCAATGCTTTATTTGGCTTGATATTTCAAATGCCTAAGTTCTTAGCACTTTGCATTAAAAAGTAATCATTAGTCTTCCTGATTCTGCCTCTAGTTAATAAATTAAGATGAATACAGACTGAGGTTCTTGTGGCAACACCTTTTCACCATTTTGACCCTGATTAAATCACTTCAAATGTTCTCAACATGTTAACTCTACTACTATTGTACTTGGAAAATATAATTAGCACACAAACACTTAAAATAATTCCCTGAAATGATCTGATATCACACAAAAACCCATCTCATATATTAAAATGTAAAATTTCCTTAAAAATGGATAGGAGAATGATGTGTTAATAGAGAAATAAAAATTCAAGGGAGATAAAAGTTATAGCCCTAATATAACCAATCTCACCTTTAAAAAAGAAAAAGAGAAACAAATCCTCTTCAAATTATTAGAAAACATGAACAAACAATCAGAAAAATTAATGCAGGGAGATGAACAAGCAACTGACAAAAGAAAAAATGCTAAATAAGGCTATGGGAAGATATATAAATAAGACCATGTACTTAGTATAATGTCTGGTACAGAATAAATGAAGCTATTAAAACATACTAATTATTAAAGAAGTAAAAATTTAAAAAATATTTTTTATAAAATCTCACATTGGTAAACACTGGAAAAAAAAAAAAAACTTATGATGCCCAGAATTGGCAAGAATGTGGGGCAACAAGTTATTACACTTTGGTAATATATTTTAAAGTAAAAAATTATAAACATATCCTTTATTTTTTTTTAATTTTTTTAAAAGATTTTATTTATTTATTTGACAGAGAGATCACAAGGAGGCAGAGAGGCAGGAAGAGAGAGAGGGGGAAGCAGGTTTCTTGCTTAGCAGAGAGCCCGATGTGGGGCTCAATCCCAGGACCCTGAGATCATGACCTGAGCCCAAGGCAGAGGCTTTAACCCATTGAGCCACCCAGGTACCTCATAAACGTATCCTTTAAATGAGCCATTCCTTTGCTCAATATTCATCCTATGGAAGATATTAACACAAATATAAAAAACATACCTTTAGAGGGATATTCATTAAAACAGTGTTACTTAAAAAACAAAACAAAACAAAACTAGACATAGTCCAATTCTGTCAAAAAAGGGTTGGTGAAATAAACATAATAGAAAATTACAGGATAGAATGTGATTAATATATATAGATTAATATAGAAAACTGTCTCATAAATGAAAAGTAAATTACAAAATAGTACATATAGTATCCTGCTTTTGTTGTGAATGCATGTGTATATGTATATGAGTGTATGCATATGCAGAGAAAAAAGACAAAAAAAATATACCAAATTATCTTTGGGATAAAGTTATAGGTGAAGCTATACATTAAAATACCATTGTTATTATGGTAAGTATTAAGACTTGGAAAGATCTATTACTGATACTAATGAAGCCATGATAAATAAAAATATTTATATGACACAACTCTCTGAGAATAATTTTAGAACATACCTGGTTGTTTCTGGATACAGAAGAATATAGTTCCTTAGCTTTCAACAAAAAGGAGACTAAAGTTCTATTTTTCACAACTCGTAGCCTTACCCAAAATGACTCCTTGGAACTAAATGGATACTTAATCACTTACTTCAGAGTGTATTCACATTTAGATAAACTATACAAATATCTGCCATGGAATGAATATTCCAACTGCCATAAAATTCACATGCTAAAACCCTAACCCCCAATGTGATGTATTTGGAGGTGGAGGCTTTGAGAAGGAATTACTGTAGATTAGGTCATGAGGGCGGGGCCTCATGATAGGATTAATACTCTGATAAAAATAGGAAATGCAGAATCTCTATTTCTGCATATGCCCAGGAAGGCTACGGGCGGGTGAGGACAGAACCAGTGAGAGGGCTCTCACTAAGAACCTGACCATGCTGGCACCTTGATCTGGACTTCCAGCTTCCAGAACTGTGAAAAATAAATGTTTGTTGGTAAAGTCACCCAGTGTACGGAATTATTCTGTTACATCAGTCAAAACTAAATGAGATAGTATCATAAAAAATGGAAAGCTTTAGAGGTATTTTTTCCCTCATTTATCACAAAAACAAAAAACTTCAAAGTTAGGCTGATAAAAGCTTCTGAGTTTCAGAAATATTGAAGAGTGTATTTGCAGTCTTAATGTCAAAGAAAAAGATAGAAATAATTTAATAGTATCAGCATGCCTAGAGGTAATAAAATGATAAGCAATTTTTTAAGAATTTATAGGGTCAATAACATTTAGGCAGGCGGAACCTAGGTGGCTCAGTTCCTTAAGTGGCTGCCTTAGGTTCGGGTCATGATCCCAGGGTCCTGGGATCAAGTCCTGCATCAGTTTCCCAACTCAGCGGAGATCCTGCTTCTCCCTCTCCCTCTGCTTCTGCTTTGTCTACTTGTGTTCTCTCTGTCAAATAAATAAGTAAAATCTTTAAAAATAATACTATAATATTTGGGCAGGGGAGATGAAATTACTACTTCATATGAGTCACACAGTCCCAGGGAAATAAATGAGGCTTTCAGGAACTGACCCATCCAGTTTACCACACACTGCACACACACACATGCTGTTTTCCACATGCATCATCTCAGTCCACACCACAGTTCTATGATGCAGGTTTTATTATTCCTACTCCACAGATGGGGAATTTTAAATTCTCAGAGGATAACTTGTGCAGGGTCACAGAGAAAAAACATGGCAGAGCCAGTATTTGACTCCTTGTCTATCTACTTCCAAAGCTCCTGTTCTTTCTACTGTACTCCAATTAAAGAAAATCTTCCAGCCACATCTCCAGACATATTTAGTATAGTGAGTTTTCTTTTTTTTCCCCAAATACTTTTTATTTTTTCAGTGTTACAAGAGTAATTGTTCATGCACCACACCCAGTATGTGCCCTCCTCAATACCCACCACCAGGCTTGCCCAACCCCCCACCCCGCCCTCCAAAACCCTTAGTTTGTTGCTCAGAGTCCACTGTCTCCCATGGTTTATCGCCCCCTCCGATTTCCCCCCATTCACCCTTCCTTTCCTTCTCACAATGACCTCCATGTACAGTGAGTTTTCTAAACTATACTTCTTTAGGTTCCTGCATTTCAATACTTGGGTGTTCTAGAATCAAGCATATTTATTTAATAGTTGAATGCTTGTGTACTAGAATTAAGACTCAAAAGCTGATTCTTAGTAAGAACAACAAGCTTCAAGGCAGTTTAACATGCTCTAGTTTCATATCCTTGTCTCTAGTTTCATGTAGCCTTGAAAAATAACAGCTCACATGCCCAGCACAATCTGGTAGCCACTAGGGAAGAAACCTGAGTGGGAAGAAGAATGCAGCTATAGTTCTCTCAAAGCTTCATTTCTAATGAAAGCTCCATCTTGTAAGGATCTCTGTATTTGACCTGTCTCAGAGTCCAGTCAGTGCAGAAATTTTGCTCCTTGGCTAGGGGGTAAGAACTAGGGGGTGAAGGGAGGAGATTGTTTATTAAAAACAATGTAAGGCAAGTGATTAAACTTAATGGCTGCTTGAGTTAGAGGATAACAACAACTGGGGCAAGATAAACCAAAAAACTCGTATGAAAAGCTGGGGTAGTACAGTCAGTTGGGTGTTTGACTCCTGGTTTTGGCTCAGGTCATGATCTCAGCATCATGGAATTGAGCCTTGTGTTGTGTTTGGAGTCTGACTGGGACACACACACACATACTCTCTCTCCCCTCTGCTCCTCCCCCAGCACTCTCTTCCTCTTGTGAATAAATAAATATTTTAGGGAAAAAAAAGAAAAATAAAGAGAACCTGGGATATGAGATGCCCACAGAGGTTTTGAAAAGCTCCAGTGTGCTCCTGAGAATTTAGAAATCCACATGCATACCCAGGGCTGTGCTTACGCTCAGGAAAGACTTGAGAAGGCCCTAGACTCTCTCATCAATGGTTGACTTTGAATGTCTACTTGAGCAGAGGTGAAGGCTAAGGGGGAGTTGTCAACTGCCTGCTGGAGGGTTGAAGTCATGTTCTAACATGCACACAGAGCCCCTTGGCAAAGAGTGAGAGATTTATTGGTTGAGAGCATTTAAGGAAATACCTGTCAATCATTAACTAACCATTAAGCTAACAGAACATAGAGTAGTGGCCACATATCACAAAGAATATTTATAGAATTTAGTTTTATACATTTATAGAATTATTTCATAAAAATAAATGAACAATACTACTATAATGAGCAAAAACAACAAACTCTGAGGAAAAGGGAGAATAGAGTTTTTAGATTTTCCCCATTACAATATTTAGAATATATAAAAACTACAAGCCATGCAAAGAAACAACCAACAGAAATTCTAGAGTTAAAAAGTATAATTAAAATAAAAATTTCACTGTAAGGACTCAACAGCAGTTCTAAGCAGGTAGAAGAAAGAATCAGTAAATAGGAAGATAGGTCAGTTGAGATTATCAAGTTTGAGGAACAAAAAGAAACACAATGAAGAAAAATCAACAGAATCTCAGAGCTCGTGGGAGACCATCAAGCTTGTAAACAAATACTTATTAAGGGTCCCAAATGAGGAGAGAAAGAGGCAGAAAGAATATTGGAGAAATAATGGCCCAAAACTTTTCAAATCTGATGAAAAATATGAATCTACACATCCAAGAAGCTCAACAAACTCTAATCAGGATAAACCAGAGAGAACTGTGTCTAGTCATGTCATAATTAAATTGCTGAAAGACAAAGACAGAGAATCTTGAAAGCAGCAAGTTAAATCATATGACCCAACAATTCCACTCTTAGGTATATATCCAAGAGAAATGAAAACATATTGACACACAAAAAACTTGTACTTTTATATTGTGTGCCATGTTTGCAAAAAATGCCTAACTTCTGTCTAATCATGGGAAAAGATTAAATAAAACCAAATTTGGAGGCATTCGTAAAATAACTGACCAGTATTCATCAAAAGTAAAAAAACAAGGGAAGACAGAGGAACTATCAGATTGGAAGAGATAATGAGGCACAGTCACTGAATGATGTGTGGAATCCTTGGATTGTGGAACAGAAAAAGGACACTGCAGAGAAAACTGATGAAATCTGAGCATGGTCTGTCATTTAGTTAATACTTTTGTATCACAGTTACTATCCTGGTTTTGATCACTGCACTATGGTTATTTAAGTATATATGTGTGTACCCAGGGTTAAGGGTATTATGTGAATGCTGACAATCTCTGCAGCTTTTCTGTGTTTAAAATTCTTTAAAAAATAAAATGTAAGACAAAAAAAGATTAGTACCAATAGAATAAGTTTAGAGTAGAGCTACTAAGAGAGAAGAGATGCAAAAGCATGCCATATGAGGACATAGTTGAACAAGTCAGAAATGTTAAGCTTGGGAAAAAAAATAAAGAACTGTGACACACTGAAGGTTTATCAAGTTGAAAATATCAGGTTACTTTTTGTTTCTTGTTTGTTTTTTGGTATGAACTTAGCAATTAAACATAGAACCAGAATCTACAGGATTTCTATTGTATGTGAAAAAGCGCTCTGGGGAGGAAATAAACTTTTTCTCACAGATGAGTTCAACCATAAAGTAAATGAACATTTGGCTGCAATGATGTAAAGATTACTCAAGGAGTGCATGGGGACTGGCTTCAATGCTTTATAAAGTTCTCCTTTTGTCCAGGTTCTGCCTTGCCTGAAAAGAGAAGGGTCTAGGGACTGAGAAATCATGAGGGATGTAACTCAATGCACCAGATAGAATTTTTCTCAGTAGTCACAAAAGCTATGGTCGATGCTAGGAGAAATAAAACTAACACAAAATAAGAGGATGAGATAAGATAACTGAAATGAGTTGTTAATAATACCCACTAAAAAGTAAAATAAACTGAATATTTGAAATAAGAAGTTCAAGATATCTTGAACAGGATTTGAATCATGATGTTTTTGAGGACTTTATTAAGGCAAGCTTGATATTTTTCAACCCTTCAATACTTTTATTCTAAGACCTTGAAGGAAAGCATACTTCCAAAACCTCTTTACTTAGAGTAGTCTAAGGCTATTATCTCTAAGTTCATATATATATACACCCATATATATATACATATAGTTTGTGTGTGTGTGTGTGTGTAAAACCATGTGCAATAATACACCCCACACCTGTGCAAATCTATGAAGAGATCTTGACAATACTCCTCTTCCATAGATTTATGGCAATTTTCTCTAATCCTCAGACAATAAGTACACAGTCTCCCTATGTTTATAAACATTTTTTCACGATTCTCTTTTTAAGTAATTTAATAAAAATAAAGACTCTCACATATCAAACTTTCGAAAGAGCACTATTACCTCTACTTAGCTCTAATAGAAAACAGATTTGTCCTCTATATTAACAACATTTCTCCAAATACAGCTAGCAAAATTAGATTGTTTTCAGAGGATTAAGTAATTCATAAAATGGGTAATTCAGTTAAGGATCAGGATAATCAGGGGGCGCCTGGGAGGCTCAGTGGGTTGAGGCCTCTGCCTTCGGCTCAGGTTGTGATCTCAGGGTCCTGGGATTGAGTCCCACATCGGGCTCTCTGCTCTGTGGGGAGCCTGCTTCCCCCTCTGTCTCTGCCTGCCTCTCTGCTTACTTGTGATCTCTTTCTCTCCCTGTGTCAAATAAATTAATAAAATCTTAAAAAAAAAAAAAGGATCAGGATAATCAGAAGAGGTTATAATTAGGATTTGTTAAAACTAAAAAAAAATCGTTAAAACTAACAAGAGTAAAACATTATGCTAAAATTCTAAAACTGAAATACTACAAAATTTAAAAACTGTAATCAATATTAAAATTAAGTTATTCATTTTTTCATGAGTTAACAAATTCTTAGCTTAAATAGAAGAGAGTTCTCTTAGATCCTTGCCCACCATAGTTATTCCATAAGTATAAGCTGATTTTTTAAGTTTGCATTCATATGAATTAGCAAGAAAGAAAAAAAAGCAAGTATTTTATTTTACTTATTTATTTTTTTTATTAACATACAATGTATTATTGGTTTCAGAGGTATAGGTCTGTGATTCATCAGTATAGGTCTGTGATTCATCATCCAGTGTTCATTACATCACATGCCCTCCTTAATGTCCGTCACCCAGTTACCCCATCTCTTCACCCCCTTCCCCCCTGAAACCCAAAGCAAGTATTTTAGAAATACAAACCAACCTATTATCATTAGTATGTCAGTTTTACTGTTACTGACATTTATTAATGTGTCAGGGTTTTGCAGCTGAAAGGTAAGAATATTGAGAGAGGTAAAGTCTTCACTGTCCTCTCTTCTGTGTGGTATGACTCTGACATTTATTCTCAGTCACTCTGTCCTTCCATAGCCACAGAGTTGTGGGCCCAATAATGGCTTTTCATCTCTTTAGGGACAATTCTCAGGGCTACATTACCTTTGCATCCACCCTAGCTCTTGACTCAGTTCTATATGCTCTTCCCTCTGCATTTTGCATGACCAGGCGAGGGATTTCTCTTCAGCTTGTTTCTTTTTCGTGAAGTAGCCAAGAAGTGAATCCAAGAAAACTAGATGAATAATTACAAAGACACTCTATAAACTACTCAAGAGAGACTACCCTGGGTATTCTCATTAGAATTATTTCTGGCAACCAATGGAAATCACTCAAGACCAGATTTCCTTTACTTTGACGTTATTTTAGTTAAGCACTGTTCAATTATAAGATAAGAAAGCTGGAAAAATTTCTAGAATCAATTTTAAAAAGTGATGAAAATGTCACTAAGAACACATTAAAGGTATAGGATGCCTTTTGTTAATTCTGAGTATAGTATGATTCCTCATAGAGTCATAAGATCCTCTGGCTCAGTGATAAAGAAGCAGTAACAAATCTATACTGGATTTTCTACTTTACAGACAAAAGCAAATTTTAAATTTTATAATCTCTGTAGGACTTTTCTCCAGATCATGTTGTGTAACTTAAATCTAGATTTAAAAATCCATTAGTCAAGGTAAATTAGAATTTGATCTTTTATGTATATATAAGAAAAAATTTTTTCTTAAAGGTATGACAGTCCTCATGTAGTATTTAGAGTGTTGAGATATTCAGTATTATTTGGTGACTTCCAAGTATTTTATATACATTTTGATAATCATATTAGCATGTAAAATTTTAATATAAATATGTTACTGC
This sequence comes from Procyon lotor, assembly GCA_028646535.1. Classification (NCBI taxonomy): domain Eukaryota; kingdom Metazoa; phylum Chordata; class Mammalia; order Carnivora; family Procyonidae; genus Procyon; species Procyon lotor. Next base: position 72,310,859 of record CM053607.1, read on the forward strand.
ATAGAGAAAGCATAAAGTTATCTCTAATCCCTCATTTGTATATACTTCCTTGGGTTGTTAAGGATTTCCTTTTCCCAGTTCCACTATTTACATCAAAGGATACATTGAGCACTGCATTCTTCAAAAATTTAGTAACTTCTACCATCTGTTACCAATTACTAATCACTGATCTCCAGTCTCAATAAAGATAGCTGGCATAATCATCAAATACTCATATTTGTGAATATTTCAAGTATTCATGATATGGTATGATTGGTACAATCACAGGATTTATGAAAGGTTCTGAGTCTAATGAAGATAGACTCATTAATCTGAAATTAGATACTCCACAGAGTTGATATTTAAGCTGATGTTTAGAGGGAAAAAATAGGTATTTTCTAGGTAGACAAAAGGAAAGAAAACCATTTGAGACATAAAAGATATATTGAAAGGTCGGGCACAAGAAATCATGGGAAATATGAAATGATTCAGTTACAAAGGATAATTGGGGAGGATGAGTGTGAGGGATGCTAAAGCAAGCTAGTTCAACAGGTTAGTGTCAACTATGGATGACCTAACAGTATAGGATCTTGAAGGTAATGAAAAGCAACTGTTGGGTTTTAAGCATCAGAGGGATATGATCATTTCCATGTTTCAGAATTTAGTAGATCAATTGAATAAGGAAGAAACACCAGTTAGGAGGCAACCCAACAGAGCAAAGATGACAGAAATGAGCTGAAGAGACAATGATGAAATAAGAGATGAAGATGAAAATGAGAAAGTGAATTAAAGACATTTAGGAATTAGGCTAGAAAATAACTTGTGATTAATAGCATGTGAAGTATAAGAAAAAAGTAGAAAAACTCAAGTTCACAGCATGGGTTCCTGGGTGAACGGTGGATCTTTCCTAGGAAATGTAGGTTAAAGCACACATTTAGAAGATCAATATAAAACAGGCTAAATATAAGATAGCTGTGTGTCATTCTGGTAAAGATGTTTATTGGACTTCTACATATATGAGTCCCTAAACAAACTCAACTTTTCCAAAACACTTTATAATGAAACTGTGAAAAATCAAAGACAAAGAGAATCTTAAAAGCAGAGACAGAAAAGAAGCATATAACTTACAAGGGGAGACCCCTAATGCTCTCGGTGGATTTTTCAGATTAAACCTTGTAAGCCAGGAAAGAGTGGGATGACATATTCAGAGTGCCGAGAGGAAAAAAATGTGCTAATCAAGAATACCCTATATGGCAAAATTATTCTGCAGAAATGAAGGAGAAATAAAGATTTCCCCACAAAAATAAAAGCTGAAGGACTTCATCACCACTAGACCCACCTTATGCGAAAAGGTGAGAGGAATTCTTCAGGCTGAAATGAAAGGACGCTAATTGGTTACCTGAAAACACATGAAAACATATAGTATACCGGTAAAGGTAACTAAATGGTCAAATTCAGAATTCTCAATACTGTATTATCATGGCATGTTAATCATATAATTCTAGCATAAAGATTGAAGAAAAAAAGGATTGAAAATAATGACAGCCTCATGAATTTTTAAATGAGTACTCAACGTAAAAGGAGGTAAGTTGCAAAAGGAGGGGTAAAGTGAAAGGGTAGAGTTTGTGCATGTGATTAAAGTTAAGTTGTTCACATAAAATAGTTACATCTAGATGTTTTACGTAAGCCTCAATTAATAAAAGACAGCAAAGAAAGAAGAAAGGAATACAGAAGACAATAAGATGGCATTAGTAAGTTTTTACATATCAACATATATTCTAAATGTAAATGAACTCAGTTCTCCAATTAAAACAGAGTGGCTGAATGGATTAACAACAACAACAACAACAACAAACAACCAAGATCTAATTGCATGCTGCCTACACGAGAGTCACTTCACCTTCAGGGACATACATGGATTCAAGTAAAAAGAGTGAAAAAGATATTCCATCAAGTGGAAACCAAAAGTGAGCAGGGGGGCTGCTATACTTATGTCAGAATAAATAAACTTCAACTCCAAAGGTGTAACAAGTGATAAAGTAAGCCATGATATAATAATGATAAGAGGGCAATTCATCAAGTGAGTATATAACAATCATAAATACATCTGTACCCAATGTCAGAGCACCCAAATATATTAAGGGAATACTAACAGATTGGAGGGAGAAATAAACAACAATACAATAATAGTAGGGAACTTCAATATTCTATTTTTAACAATGGATTTATCATATGAAAATGTTAGACTTGAACTATAGTTAGACTAAATGGACCTACAGATATATAAAGAACATTCAATCCAATAGTAGCAGGATATATATTCTTCTAATGTGCACACAGAACATTCTCCATAATAGATCATACATTAGGCTACAAAACAAGTCTTAACAAATTTAAGAAGACTGAAATCATACCAAATATCTTTTCCAGCCACAACGGTATGAAACTAGAAATCAGTAACAGAAAGAAAACCAAAAAATTCACAAATATGTGGAAATTAAATAATATACTCCTGAAAAACTAATGGGTAAAAAGAGGAAATCAAAAGGAAAATAAAAAAGTAACCTGAAACAGAGCATTTGACTAAAAACAGAGACATAACATACCAAAACATAGGATGCAGAAAAAACAGTTCTAAGATGATATTTATAGTGATAAATGCCTACATTAGAAAAAAGAAAGATATCAAATTAACAACCTAACAACCTAGCAAATTAACAACACCTCAAGGAACTAGAAAACAAGAACAAACTCAGCCCCTAGTTAGAAGAAAGGAAATAATAAAGATCACGGAATGTTGGTGGGAATGTAAACTGGCATAAACACTAGAGAAAACAGTATGGAGGTTCCTCAGAAAATTAAAAACAGAACTATCATATGATCCAGCGATCTCACCTCTGCATAGATATCCAAAGGAAATGAAATCGGGATTTTTTATTTTTTTAGGATTTATTTAATTATTTGAGAAAAAGAGAGGAGAGCCCCACACAAGAGCCCCGCTCCAGGGAGTCGGAAGCTTAACCAACTGAGCCACCCAGGCACCCCGAGCGTGCAACTCTTAATCTTGGTGTCATGAGTTCAAGTCCCATGTTGGGCATAGAGCTTACTTAAAAAAAACAAAGACAAAAACAACTGAGGAAGAAATAACGCCAAACTTGAAAACCATACTAGCTAATAGGAGGAGAGATCACTCCCTATTTTCATGAAATTATCATAATCTTGGTTCCAAAATTTGACAAGATCATTTTTTAAAAAGCAACTTGTACATATTGATGCACTAGAGATTTAGAGAAAATTCTTTACTCAAAGAAATTGTTTATTACTATGAAGTAACCACTGCACGACAAATGAGCTACTATTTCACACCATCACAAATCCTACCATTACTCCGAGAGAAAAAGGTATGTTTATAAATGATCAAGGTATACAGTATTTTACATAAATAATATAGTAACTTGTATCCTTATATTGAGATTAAAGTGATAATTAAAAATACAGAATTAAAAAATTTTTTAAAAACTATAACAAATTTACATAGGGATGATTTAGGAATTCTTTGTGAATGGAGGACACAAGTAACATAATGCTTACAAGACTCAGTTACTTTTCTTTTTTTTTTTTTAAGACTCGGTTACTTTTCGTCTAATAATCCCTATCATATTAAAACCAGGTAGAGGTTAATTTATTTTACATTACACTTACTATAATTGAGCTGGTAATAAAAAACTTTGCAAAAGCTTCAGAAAGCAAATATTTTAACAGTCAGTTGATTTGGACATTCTTATATAATAGTTTATTTCCCTCTTTAAAAACCCCTTCACAAGCACCAAAAGAGTTCCTTTTAATTAATATCACTTTCATGAGGTCCCATTTATCAAGGCTGGGTGGGTACACATGTAATGCTAAAACTGCTGCCAACTAAGTCCTGTCTTGCCAGGAAACTCATGAAAGGAATGGGCAGCTGGCCACCAGGATTTGTCTCATGGCTACTTTGTATTTGACAAAGAATGATGTCAAACTTTCTGAAATTAATCCTGGCTACCCAAAGTTTAAATTAATGCCAGGGGTAACAAAATGTCATAACATAATTTTGAGAAGACACAGTAATTCTCTTCTGGAAGATTAGGCTTTCAGAATTTTATGTGAACAAAATACATTATAATGCTATAAAGAAATCAGTATGAGGGAATTGCTATATATGGCCTCTCAGGGGGTGTGTGCATATCACAGAGCTAGTTTCCTTGGCTGAATGTAGTGTGGGATATGTGAGTGAGATTGCCCATTTGTGAGATATATTTGCATACATCAATTACAATTATTTATTAAGTAATAATGGGCAATTATAACTGATCAGAGGCAATAATGATATTGAAATGACTTCTGCTTATATAGTATTTTTACTTTCAAAGATTTTTCATATTGATTAACTCATTTTTATCTTCACAATAACCTGTGAGATAATTACGTAAGTTGTCATTATAAGATTGTGAATAGGTTACTCTTTCTTATTTAGAAATGTTACTTTCTCCCTCTAGTCTTCATTACACCAAGGGAGCTGATTAAACTTTATTATTATAAGGTTTTTTCCTCCTGTATGTGGAGTCAATAAAAGGGGTTTAGTAGTCCTCAAAGTTGTAAGACACCAGATTCAAGATTAAGGCATGTAAATATGTGTGTGTAGAAAGATTTGTTAAATTTAAAGACTATTAGCACACCTTAGTCAGAACATATGAGAAGGTCCCAGTGGACCCTGTCTCCTTCCTGTGTCCTTTTGCAGACACTCTCCATTCACTCTGATACAGTCTTTTGGTATTTAAGGATGTTATGGATGACAGTGACTGCCATCCTTCCCTTTCCCAACCTCTCCCAAAATGTCAGATTCCTTATGTAATATGCCACACTCCATATTTTTCACTGATTCTATTCTTTATCAGAATTTTCATAGTTCCCTGATTTTACTAGGTATTTTGGTCTTAATCTAATAAACTAAATTATACTAGGGTACAAATTACTGAGAATTGTCTAATACCTCCACTCACCTGAGAAAATTGTATCCATCAGAGGAACTAGAAAGGCAACAGCTTCTTACTTAAAGGGAAAATTAGAGGAAGTAGAGATTTAGTCAGTCTGGTGGGAAAGCAGAGGTCTGCTTGGTATTCCTTGTTCAGTGATACTGCTTAGTCAACTGCTCCACTATCTACTAATAAAGCTATCTGGGAACACAAAGGCTAAGAAGGCAATGAGTTCTGCCTGGATGTACTTACAGGTCACCATGGATGAGTCCATAGATCTGTGGCATGCTCTGATGATAGATTCCTCTCAAAATAACAATGAGGAGAATCACCACAAAGGCTGGAAGTCCCCAACTCAGAAGGAAAAACAGCAGATATCGTCTCTCTGTGTGTTCATCGTTCATCACCAGCACATACCAGAAATTCACAGACTAAGGAAAGAAACAGAAGGTAAAATGAGCAAGTTCTGGTCTAATGTCACAGGACACAAACTCACCTGGCCTGGTGGTGTTATGGTGTTATGGACCAACAAAGGCTAGAATTACTTAATAATAGTAATTGTTATTTTTTTAGATAATTCACATATTCATTCTTTTATACATCCAAGAAATTCAGAATACCTCAAAAATCTTGAAACACTGAAAAATATTTATTGCACTTTTTATTTTCTTTAGTGTGCTTTGATTTATTCATAGCCATAGTCCTCTGTGATCGTTCTGTGCATGTTGAAGAAACATACACTGATATTCAAACTTACTTCCCACTGGAACAGCTTCATGAGGATAATGAAGTGAACAGCCCTTTGTTCCAGACTTTTGACAATTTTTTAAAAGATTTTTATTTATATTTTTTAAAGAGTGAGAGAGAGAAAGAGCACGTCGGAGGGGGGGAGCACAAAGAGAGGGATAGAAAGAATCTCAAGGAGACTCCCCAGTAAGCACATAGCCCGACACGGGGCTCAATCTCACAACTCCAAGGATCATGACTTGAGCTGAAATCAAGAGGTGGTTGTTTAACTGACTGAGCCAGCCAGACACCCCTGACAAATTTCCTTAAGGCCTTATCATATGAGGGGGCTAGATACTTTTCCAGGGAATGGGTATATGATTATGAAGATAGCCCCATGTCAGTTCCCAGCAGGAGACATATATGAGTAAACAGAAAATGACTTCACAGAGAAAAAAGTTCTGTGATGGGGTAGGTGTCATACCTGTTTTTCTTTCTCAGTTTATATGCTCTTTTTTTCATTCATTTACTTGACAATTATTTATTGAGTGCTTACTAAATTTCAAGGACCAGTCCAAGCATGGGGGATATAGAGTAAAAGAGATGGGGGAGGCATATACATTCCTTTAGTTAGTTTCCAAGCAAGAGGGAAAGAAGTCATTACAGAAAGTATTTATTTTACATTTGCAGCATACTTTATATTGATTATTTCTTATTAAGATAAAATATATAAAAATGAGGGCACCTGGGTGGCTCAGTTGGTTAAGCATCTGTCTTTGGCTCCGGTCATGATTTTAAGATTGGTCTTGAGATTGAGTCTTGAGACTGAGCCCCATGTCGGGCTCCCTGCTCAGAGAGGAGTCTGCTTCTCCCTCTCCCTCTGCCAGCCACTCTGCCTAATTGTGCGTGCTCTCTCTCTTTCTCTCTCAAATAAATAAATATAATCTTTAAAAAAATATAAAAAGGATAAGTATATACAGGGAGATGAGGGGACACATTAGATAAACAGAATAGGAAAACAAAATGTTCTTATTGGCCCCAAATCCTGCACTTAGATCCTACCATAAGCCAAATCCAGAACTTATATATTCTGTCTTCTAGTATTCTTTTTCCAATAGAGCACTTACATTTAATTATCATTTAGCACAAAAACAACACTGAATATCATATGTATTTCACACAATGATACTTTAAAAAAAAAAGATTTTATTTATTTACTTGACAGAGAGGAGAGAGATCACAAGTAGGCAGAGAAGCAAGTGGAGAGAGAGGGGGAAGCAGGCTCCCTGCTGAACAGAGAGCCCAATGCGGGGCTCGATCCCAGGACCCTGAGATCATGACCTGAGCTGAAGCCAGAAGCTTTGACCCACTGAGCCACCCAGGCGCCCCAATGATACTTCTTCAATAGATAAATCCCCCTTCTCAGTTTCTTATGGTAGAAAAAGTGTGAGTATAGATAAATTACACATATGTACATACATACATATATATGTATCCATATATACATCAGAGGGATAATCAATAGCAAGCAGCAACAATCTCACAGCTTCAGTTTCCTCCTGTATACAATAAGGTTACTATAAAGATTAAATGAGATCTTATGTATAAAGGGCTGAGAACATAGTTACCATTGGGAAATGTTGCCACCTCCCTTAAATCTCCTATTAGGGTGTCACACAGTGTGGAAGACAAAAGATAAATAGTTTAAGACCAAAAATAAGCTATGATATGATGGAAGCTCTTTCTATGTGATAAATAAACATGCCTTATGTTCATGGAAAGTCTTTGGGGCGCTGTTTACGGAGGCTTCTAAGTAAGACTATCTGGCACAAATCAGCCTTGAGGGATTAGTATTGATTGGGCTAAACCAGGGAAAAATAAAAATGTTTGGTTACTTGGAGATTTTTTTCTCTGAATTCTATTTCCTGTCAGCACTCCATATCTTTATGTACATCTGCATATATCTGTAATTATGAGTAATTTGAGTTGTTGCTTATGTAAATTTGTTCTAACTTCTTTTTCAAATCATTAAATCCAACAGGGTTTTTCCCCTTCTTTCCATAATTAGTACAGGAACATGCACCCTAGTAAGTGTGATTGTATCAAGTATCTGACACTGAGGTGATCAAACTGCCTGTTAGAGAATGAAAATTCAGGCAAAGAAAGGATGATGAGCCCATCTCCAAAATAAAAGTGCTAATTATTTATTTTAAATAGATGTTTGTGTTTGTATCCATAGAAGATGGTAACTCACAGGTGTTGTTGGTGGAAGAATCAGAAAGGAGAGCACGATAAATGACTTCTAAGTTAATTCATCATAATAGAGATTGGGATACTTCCAAAATGTCTGCCTTTATGAAAGTGGACATTAGTTCAAGCACCTAGAATCACCCAACTTTTCAGCAATTGTCTGACCTTTGCCAGAGACTCAGATAAGACTGAGACAAGTATAACCGTTCAATTTGTACATGCATGGTTTCTGCTCCAAAGAGCTCAAGGCGCAGTGTTGGTGAACAGTCAATTAAGCAAACCAAGTTCCTGTAGTCACAAATTTTTGTTGACTTAAAAAAAAAAATCCCTTTTCTTCCCAAAAGAATGTAATCACTGAGGTGTACCCTAAAGACATATTTCCCATTGTATTTTTTTTTTTCCCGTTTTGCTATAGAATTGAAATACTATGTAACTGATTTCTAATTATTTTAGAAATACCATATGGCCCAAACATAAGGTTTGTTTTGAGTAGCTAACTTCAAGTTTTTAAGTTATTTTAATATAGTGCAGTAGGTACCTTTAGGGATATGCCTAGGTCATGAGTTCTCCTTCTCAGAATCCTTTCTCATTCCACCCCAACATATGCAGAGTGGGTTCATGACCCTGCTCCTCCATCACAGCTGATTTGATCTAGAGAAGTCTGTCCCAAGCTGGGACAATCATGAATCATTGAATTCCTTGAAATTCAGTGACAGTCTAAGCTGGTCAGTTGGAAAAAAGAGGATATACAAACTTGAGTGATGGGGAAAGGCAAAAGCACAGAAGAGAGAAAGTGTGTTTTTAGAGGATGTGGTTCTTGGGTTCAGTAAGTTATCCTATATGCCTATTATTCCTTTTACGATTTAAATGTTTACTTAAATTAGCTCAATTTAGTTTTTCTTTGTTGTTAAAAGAAAAAAAGAAATTGAGGTATATATTGCTATTCAAGAGCAGCGGAATTGAAACCACCAGTTAACTACCATTCTCTAAACAGAGAAAACAGTGGAGCACTGACTATGTTCTTTTCCTTATAATCATGGTTCCTCTTTTGTAATCTAAGAGTATTTAAGGACCACTACATTTGCATAACAATTTTATTTTGACAGACACATAGCATATGTGCTCTGTGTGTCTTGTCTGTGTGATTATTCAGTGCTGGAACTAATGAAATTTTGAAAACTCAATACAGGTTAAAGGGTGTCACTCTCATCCAGACATGATTCAAGTGGACTGGGCATGGCTTACTATTCACTGCACTGCCCATATGATGTTTTTCCTGCTAAACACTAACTGTGAATGGAGAATGGTAATAGTTGGGTCTCTATTTACACTTCTGTGTAAAATTTTGTTAGAACCATCTTTTTTTTTTT
>CM053607.1:72320695-72333136 GCA_028646535.1 Procyon lotor
GTTCTCTCTGTTTGGCTTATTTCACTCCGCATCATCTCTTCCAGTCCCATCCATGTTGATACAAAAGTTGGATATTCGTCCTTTCTAATGGAGGCATAATAATCCATTGTATATATGGACCATATCTTCTTTATCCATTCATCTGTTTAAGGGCATCTTGGTTCTTTCCACAGTTTGACAATTGTGGACATTGCTGCTATGAACATTGGGGTACATGTGGCCCTTCTTTGTAATACATCTGCATCTTTGGGGTAAATACCCAGTTGTGCAATTGCAAGGTCATAGAGTAGCTCTATTTTTAGTTTCTTGAGGAATCTCCACACTGTTTTCCAAAGTGGCTACACCAGCTTGCAATCCCACCAACAGTGTAAGAGGGTGACCCTTTCTCCACACACACTCCAACATTTGTTGTTTACTGTCCCATTGATTTTGGCCATTCTACCTGTAGGTGTAAGGTGGTATCTCAGTGTGGTTTTGAGGAGATTTGAATCTCCCTGATGGCTAAAGATGATGAACATTTTTTCATGTGTCTGTTAGCCATTTGTATGTCTTCTTTGGAGAAGTGTTTAGAACCATCTTATGGACCATCTCAAGACATCATCACTATGATACAGTCATGTTACATTTTTAACCAAAATATTATCCCTGGGTTACCTGGGTTGCTCACTCAGTTAAGCATCTGACTCTCGATTTCAGCTCAGGTTGTGATCTCAGGGTTGTGGGATCAAGCCCTGCATTGGGATCTGTGCTGGGCATGGAGCCTGCCTAAGGTTTTCTCTACCCCTCCCTGCCCTACCCCTCTTTTCCTCTCCAAAAACAAAACAAAACAAAAACCCCAACCCCCCAAAGTTGTTCCCCAATTTAATCAACTACATTAATCCAACTTGACTATACTTCAAACATGCAGCATACACATTCCTAGCATTAATGTAATGTAAGCTGAGGGCAAGCCTAAAAGTTTCAAAACTATTTTCAGCTTTAGTAACTAAATTAGACACTTCAAAAGAGACAACTGAATAAAATGTTTTGCAGTGCCTAAAACTTGGTGATAATACCACGGTCACATCTTTAACGTCACTTCTAAATGCTAGTGCATCTGAATTACCACCTTCTTACTTCTGTCAATGCTCACCAGTGAAGGATGGTGTATTTGAATTTGCACACTTATCACAATTACCAGCATTCCAAGATTACCTAGGTGAAAAGAGGGAAAGGATTTGTACTCAGAAAACTATAGAACACTCATGAAAGAAACTGAAGAAGACATAAAGAAATGGAAACATGTCCCATGCTCATGGATTGGAAGAACAAATATTGTTAAAATGTCATGCTACCTAGAGCAATCTGCACATTTGATGCAATCCATATCAAAATACCATCAACATTTTTCACAGAACTGGAACAAATAATCCTAAAATTTGTATGGAACCAGAAAATACCCCAAGTAGCCAAAGGAATGTTGAAAAAGAAAACCAAAGCTGGTAGCATCACAATGCTAGACTTCAAGATATATTACAAAGCTGTAATCATCAAGACAGTATGGTACTGGCACAGAAACAGACACATGGATCAAGGGAATAGAATAGAGAGCCCAGAAATGGACCCTTAACTCTATGGTCAACTAATCTTCAACAAAGCTGGAAAAAAGATTCAATGGAAAAAAGACAATCTCTTCAACAAATGGTGTTGGGAAAATAGGAAAGCCACATGCAGAAGAATCAAACTGGACCATTTCCTTACACCACACACAAAAATAGACTCAAAATGGATGAAAGATCTCAATGTGAGATAGGTATCCATCAAAATCATGGAAGAAAATACAGGCAGCAACCTCTGTGATCTTGGCCGCAGCAACTTCTTGCTAGACATGTCTCCAAAGGCAAGAGAAACAAAGACACAGAAAAATAAAACAAAAAACAGTCAATAAAACTAAAAGAAAATAGACAGAATGGGAGAAGATATTGGCAAATGTCTTATCAGATAAAGTGCTAGTATCCAAAATCTATAAAGATTCAGCTCTCAAAGAACAAAAACTCCCAAAAAACTCAACACCCAAAGAATAAATAATCCAATCAAGAAATGGGCAGAAGACATGAACAGACATTTCTCCAAAGAAGACATACAAATGGCCATCAGACACATGAAAAAATGCTTGGTATCACTTGGCACCAGGAAAATCCAAATCAAAACCACAGTGAGATACCACCTCACATTGGTCAGAATGGCTAAAATTAACATGTCAGGAAATGACAGGTGTTGGCAAGGATGTGGAGAAAAGAGAACCCTCTTACACTGCTGGTGGGAATGCAAGCTAGTGCAGCCACTCTCGAAAAAACTATGGAAGTTCCTCAAAAAGTTGAAAATAAGAGTTACCCTACAACCCAGCAATTGCATCACTGGATATTTATCCCAAAGATAGAAATGTAGCGATCCGAAGGGGCATGTGCACACCAATGTTCATAGCGGCAATGTCCACAATAGCCAAACCATGGAAAGAGCCTAGACGTACATCAACAGATGAAAAGATAAAGAAGATGTGGTATATACATACAAAGGAATAAATATACAGCCATCCAAAAAACGAATCTTGCTTTTTGCAAGGATATGGGGCTTGATCCCAGGACCCAGAGATCATGACCTGAGCCAAAACCAAGAGTTGGATGCTTAACCGATGGAGCCACCCCAGAGCCCTCCATTTTAACAAATTTAAACTACTTAATGATATTTGTGACAATTTCCTATCATAAATACAATCTATAGAAAGAAATACAGAAAAGAAGAACCTGAAGAGGTACACACTCGCTCAAAAGATAAACTTTCAGGTAAATAATGAATACCATAAATAATGATTTAAAAAAACTTGAAAAGACATGATTAGTACTTAAGTTTTGACATGGTTCTAAATGGAGAAGCTGTATGTTTTTGGCCTATATTTTTGATTCCTCTGGGTTTCAATTTCTACCTCTAGTAAAGGATAAGTTAAATTGTAAGTTATTAATAATTTCCTGACTCCTAGTTTGTGACTGAATCATTATAGAAATTACAAATCCTCAAATAAAAACAGGAATGGTGTAGATGCACAGCCCATGAATTTTGGAAGTAATACAGACCTTACCAATCATCTGACCACACATATCCTCTCATCTAGTGATGAGGAAACAGATATAATCAGAGGAAAGCATAGTTCTTTCATATGTTGCTTAGTTATAGAACTTGGGACAGAAGACAAGTCCAAAGCTCCTCTGAAGACTGATTAAGATTTATTTCCATAGAGACTCATGCAAATATTGACAATATTATTTGCATGAGAGCTTTTTTCCCCCTTTCATTCCTCCCCCACACTTTATATGTCAGTGGAGGTGCATTTTTTAAAATAAAAATATGGAGATTAATTTTTCTTTTCCTCTCCATTTTTTTGCTAACACTAAATGACAATTTATAAAGATTTATCAGAATATAAGTCACTCAAACATGACTGTGGCCTGTGGTAGATTAATTTTTGTAAAACTCACATTATAACAAAAAAATGATTTATACAATTTGAGTGAATAATCTTTGTTAAATCTAACAAAAATTTCATAATTTGATTTAGTTACTGAGTTTACTCAGTTATATACTCTCTTGCCAGAAAAGATTTTTGGGAGGCTCAACCATTTTAATTGATTTGATCAAACTCCTGGTGAAGAGGGACAAAGTTAATTGGTGCAAATTTAATTTATTTTATTTTTACTTTTTTAAAGACTTTATTTATTTATTTGCTAGAGCGAGTGAGAGAGAAGGAGAGAGTGCACAAGCAGGGGGAGCGTCAGGCAGAGGGAGAAGCAGGCTGAAGGCAGACGCTTAACCATGTGAGCCACCTAGGCGTCCCATTTGCTGCAAATTTTAAAATGTTAAATGGAATAGTTTATGAGAGAAAGAATGGAACCAATATTTACTTTTTTTTAAAGCTAAAAATAGGCTGCTTGAACTCCATACATCTTTTTATGCTGTGTGGGATAAGATTGGTATCCAGCCTGTTATTTAATATTTGGTTATTAATCGTGTCACCAAAAACCCTGGATTGATTTATAGTATCAAGGTTAGTCAGAGATCATGGATGCTATTAATTCTGTCATTATCATACGTTCTTATTCATTTCAGAGAAGAGTCTAAGAAATGTTACATGTCCTTGCTCCAGTTATCCTCTCTCTCAGCAATTTTTGCATGAAATAAATTGCAAGGCTTTTTTGAGGACTGGAGAATTCTGTATTTCCTGGGTATGTCATTTTTATCTTGGTAATTACCAGTCTGTTGTCCTTAATACCTTTGATGTCCCATCCCACGACCTACCCCCCTCCCCCTGCCCACTGCCTGCCCAACTCAATCAGTGACAAAGGAAAAACACAGCTAGTTTTAGCATTTCTCTTCTTGTTGCTATGCCCTGGCACTAAGTAGCCTTTCTGACAAGGAATAAAATGTGTATTTACCTCTGCATAGCCTGGTCTTACAGAAAAATTAAGGAACAAGATATAAAAGGTCACATATAATTGTAGAATGATTGCTAACTTTATTCCTCCATTTAAAAAATATGTTCTTCAGGTAAGCTTTAGTTTCAAAATAAAACATTATACTGTTTCCAGAAGCATGAAATCAACAAACCGTAGGAGCAATCTAAGGTTTGGATATTGTTCATAATTGAAGCAGACTGCTATACGATTTAGTAACAGGAAATGATTATAAAACTGAGCCAAATGAATATACAGAAAAATTAAATTTCCATTTACCTATATTATATACTGATACCTCAAATAATCTACTGTGATTTATTCCTTCATGGGTTAAACTCATGGTCTGGCAGTCCCTTTCATGTAAATGTTAATTAATAAAGGCATAAATTCTAGGAATTTATTCTAAGAATATTCCATAAGTAAATAAATATTCAGAATACAAGGATGTTCAAGAAAACATTGTTTGTAATAGCAAAAATAACTGGAAGTAACTAGCATTTAAAAATAAACTATGAAATAACCATATTATAGAATGGAAAAAAGTATGTACTTGATAAATGTATACACATACAAAAACTTATATGCACTATATACAAATAAGTAAATATATATATATACACACAGTATACACACACAAAAACATACACATATGTCCTTTTATATGTTTATAAACATTTGTGTATTTGTGGACTATTTCTGGAAAGATATACAGGAAGCCATTAACAGTGTTTACCTTTGGGAGTAGGGTTGAGGGTAAAGCAGAGAGAGGAGGTTGTGTGAAATAGGGAGAAACAGATGTACTTTTCATTTTATATTTCTCTTCAGTGTTTGATTATGTTTTGTACCATTAGTATATACTATTTCTAAGATGAAAGCAAATCAAAACAGAAAAGGAAATGAAAATAGAACAATAAAAACTAGGGAAATAGAGTAAACATATTATAAGAGTTTAAATTCTCACTGTCAAACTTTCTCAAAGTAGACAAGACTTGTTGTTTCAAGGAAGTGGGAAATGATTTCAGTAATTTCACAGAATGATTTTATACGATCAGCAAACAGAAGGATAAGTCAAGTTCCATGACCTCAAAGGGAATTTGTGAGTTGTTTAAAAAAAAAATAAGCAAAATAATTTGTTACTATATTCTCATCATGTGTGGCATAACTTCCCTGCCAGAAAAAGGGGGAGGCCTAAAGAAATAGAGCAAAGGCCACCAATTATAGATCCTGCGATGAGCCACGCATGCACTTTAGTAAAGAGGTAAGAGGTTATTTATATAACTTGCTAAAAAGCCTCATAGCTAGTTGGTGTCTGCCTCACTCTAAGTCTCTCCCCACTATTGTCAAGTAAATTCATTTTGGGGGAAAAAAAGTGTAAATTAAATTGAAAAAGCAGAGTTTCCAACATGTTTCAAAATCCATGAGATATTGGCCACACATATTTGTTTAGCCAATATTGGGCATATATGTATGGCATGTACAGATTGTGCCAGGCACAATTCCAAGCTCTTTTCATGTACAAATTCATTTTATCTTTCCACAATCCTCAAAGACAGGTACTGTTATTACAAATCTGATTATTCAGATAAAAATCTAGGCTCAGAAAGTTATGTAACTTGTTTACCAATAAAACCTTTCTTTAGCTACTCTAAAATATAATCCAATTAAAAGGATATGACAGAGAAATAAAAGTTCAAGATAAAGTCATATAATTGCATTTTTTTCTAAGATTGAAGATATGACGCAGATTAAAATAAATAGTAATTCTGATATACTAAGCCCAATGATTAAAAGTTAATGGTTAACTTTTTGTCATAAGATCTATCAAATTCTCTCCTATACTGTTAAAAATATGAAGTACAGGGGCACCAGGTGGCTCAGTTAGTTGAACATCTGTCTTCAGCTCAGGTCATGATTCCAGGGTCCTGGGATCAAGCCCCAGGTTGGGCTCCCTGCTTAGCGGGGAGTCTGCTTCTTCCTCTCTTCTGCCCCTCCTCCCCCAGCTTGTGATCTCTCTCAGCCCTCTCCCTGTCAAAGAAATAAATCAAGTCTTAAAGAAAATAAGAAAATATATATGAAAATATAAAAAATTTAGTAAGTAGAATTACTAAAATGTTAATATTATTTTCAAAAATTTTTAACCCTAATTGACTAGCAGGATTGGATTAACAGGAGTCTAATCTTTCATATAATGTTTTAAAAATGAATTCTACTTTTTGAAAAAAAGATTTAGTAGACAGTTATTTTATAAATGGGAAAACACAGGCTGGTAAAGGGACTTCTTCCCACAAAATAACTTATTAGAAGAAACCTACCTAGAATCAGAAGTTATTGAATTTTTCCCTTGTGGTCACACCACAAACCATGAAAAATGTGCGGTGTGCCATCTGAAATACATTAAACTTCACCAGTACTTTAGTTTTCCTAACCATCATCCATACAGAAATCTAATTAGCTTACTAAATGTTCATTGGCCACAGTTTTATTTACTGAAGACTGGAAAAAGAGATTTAGAGTACACTAGTCTCTATTAAGTTGGATGAAATCTTATATGCGATCCCATCTAATGCTCCCCTAAAGCAGGAAAACATTTTGAAAGTTGGTCATTTCCTCCTCTTTGAATACACTTCACTGAGTGGATGCGTTCTGCTTGTAGGAACAGCCTCTTCAATTTTGACAATTTTACTGGCTATCAAAGTTCTTAATGGAATCAAAATTTGCTTCTCTAATTTTTGACCCATTTATTCCATTCTTCCAAACAGACCTGCAGTCCACACTTTCTATCCTGTAGCATCCCTCCTGGTGTTTGTAGACAGCCATCACCTCACTCTAAATTCATTGCAGGTTAGCTATCTCAAGCTGACTCAAAGTTTCTTACAAGACTATTTTCAATTTCTCATTGGCTGGTTAATGCTCCTGGTGAAACATGATTTATGGAAGTGGTTATAGGGTCTCAAGCTTGTTTTGAACATTCGTAGATTACAACGTAACCATGATTCCCCCACCTGCCTCTACGCTGTTACTAACGTAACCTAGGTCTGTGTTGTTCTTTTAGTTGCTGTTTTAAGCAATCTGGTCACACATTTGATTGCTACTAAATTTGTGTTAAATTAAATATTTTAAGTTGTATACCACAACCCCCATCAAATTATGTCTCTTTCACTCTAGGTTTCAATCTGTCACAGCACTTACTCTATATTGACTGTACCTGCATCCCTAACCCAGGCACCTTGCTGTTTTAGTTGTCTTTCCAGCTCCATATCATCTGCATACCTAATAAGACAGTTTCCTGTGTCTTCATCCAAGTCATTCATCAAAAACTGAGTAGGTCAGGGACATGGACAAAGACCTTCAGCACAACACTGGGGACCTCAATCCAAGCAGATAAATAACATACACACGCTGCACATAGAAAGTTCAGCTTTGATAAACTAAAAAATTTTTGCAATCAGAGAATCTAGCATATATTATTTTAATTTCCGCAAATATTAAGTTTTATGTTAAATCTAAGCTTTAGATTCAGCTTTACATTTTTATTTGGGGGGACTTTGAGAACACCATAAACTTTTCATAATTAGAGCTGCTTAAGACCTATGGAATAATAATTATAAGAGGAAGGAATTATTATTATCTTCATATGCAGATTTAGAAACAAAACTTGGGAAGAGTTAGTAAGTTGATTAAGGTTACAAAGATAGTGGCAAAACCAGAATTCAAACCCAGATTCAGGGCTCTAATTATTGCAAGTAGTTCTATTAACTAAATAATTCAGTTCAGTTCTCCCTACAACTATAATATACCTGGGAAAATATCCCTTCCATGAGTCTGTATGGTATTCTCACATGCTTTCATTACTGCTGTACAGTGAAAACCCCACATCTTTTTATTCAACAAGAAAAAAGAATATGCAAATGATGAATGCATCTGTTTACAGAAAAGTTTACAAGCATACTAAAAAAATATGAAACTATTTCTACCATATAAAAGATATAACAATACTATTATGCAGAAAGCATTACCGAAGGCAACATTTCATTTAGTTGAGCCATTTAATTGATGACATTAATACTACTGAATTGGATCCAACTTTCATATTTGCCTCTTTATAAACAAATCAGCATAGGACAATAAAGGGAATTTGGGATTTTAGTCAGAAAAGGGAGAGTTCAAGCCTCTTCCCAACATTTACTAGTTCCTCAGAATAGTACACAAGGACCCTTCAGGTCTCACCCCATAATTTCTCCCCAAGTGACCTTTTCCAAAACAATGGATTCATTTTCCAACTGTAAGTCAACAATTTTCTGAAGTATTTATATAGTATGGGTTATATATAAATCTCAGTTCTGAGATTTAGTCCTGTGTATCCTACTTCTCTCAGTCAAGGTCCCCAATGGAAGTCTCACACTGGAGGAACTTCATGCTCCATATGTCCTAAAATTCTCATCAGCCTTCCTGCAATTTCCAGGGTCATTATTTCAGTTCAAGACACTACTAACCATCCAGCCGCTCACACCAGAAACTTAGGAAACATCTTGGGTTTCACCATCTGCATTCTTCTTAACCAATCTCTACATTCTGTTGTTATATTGAAAGAAAGAAAGAAAGAAAGAAAGAAAGAAAGAAAGAAAGAAAGAAAGAAAGAAAGAAAGAGAGAGAGAGAGAGAGAGAGAGAGAGAGAGAGAGGAAGGAAGGAAGGAAGGAAGGAAGGAAGGAAGGAAGGAAGGAAGGAAGGAAGGAAGGAAGGAACGGAGGGAGGGAGGGAGAGAGGGAGGGAGGGAGGGAGGGAATAAATCATCTCAAAAGCTGTCCTATTCCCCCGGCTTCTTTTGCCATTCCCAGGTACACACTGCCTTGTTCCCTTGCCCAGATACAGATAACGGTACTTAATTAGCATCCATGTCAACTCTTCTGTCTGTCACCAATTCACTACAAACAGGGAGATATTTCTAAAATACAAATGTTATCAGGTCACTTGTTTAATTCTATGAACTCCCCTAGAAAAAAGTTCAAAGTTCTTACTGTGCTTTACAGGCCCCACATCACAAGTCTCATCTCTTACCACTCCCTAATTTTTTTCCCCCCAAAAATGTTTATTTTATTTTTTCAGTGTTACAAAATTTATTGTTCATGCACCACACCCAGTGCCCCATGCAATACGTGCCCTCCTCAATACCCACCACCAGGCTCGCCCAACCCCCCACTCCCACCCCTCCTAAACCCTCAGTTTGTTGCTCAGAGTCCACAATCTCTCATGGTTCATCTCCCCCTCTGGTTTCCCCCCATTTACCTTTCCCTTCCTTCTCACAATGTCCTCCATGTTTTTCTTTATGCTCAGCACATAAGTGAGACCATAAGGTAATTGGCTCTCTCTGCTTGACTTATTTCACTCCACATAATCTCTTCCAGTCCCATCCATGTTGATACAAAAGTTGGATATTCATCCTTTCTAATGGAGGCATAATATTCCATTGTGTATATATACACCATATCTTCTTTATCCCTAATTTCTACCCCTTCTATGTTTCTTCCCATTTCCCCCAATTCACTATAATTTCTAATGTTGTATAGCTTATAAAGTTTTCTTTCTATTGAGCTCCTGGGAATGTGGTAATGGATATATGGAATCATTTCCATTTCAGTATGAAGAATAGCAGATAGGAAGAACACTCCGTGCAGATTCATTGGAAAGTAGGAGGGGTGGGAGGAGGAAATGAGGTACAAACCTGAATGAGCATCCAGCTAAACTGGCAAAGATACAGATAATGTGTGACAGCAGCCACGGCCGAACAGCTCTCCTCTGTGAGTTGGGGACTTGCATATGCAGACACCAGAAACACAATCTGTAAGAAACAATACCTGTATTTTAAAACCATGCTAAAATTCATCAAGAGTATTAAGAAAACAAACTGTTTTCTCATCAGAATCTATCAATGACTCAAAGAGAAAATAAGTTGACCTGTTGCGCAAACTGAGATGATAGTCATTCTAGAAATGGCAATACATAGGTTTTCAAATTCCATTTATTTATTTGAATACAGTTGACATAATGTTCCATTAGTTTCAGGTATACAACCTAGTGATTTGACAAGTTTATACGCTATGCTCTGCTCACCACAAGTGTAGTTGCCATCTGGCCCATTACATCGCTACTAAAATAGCATCAACTACTTTCCTTATGCTGTGTCTTCTGGATTTTTACATTTCTAAGAAACAAGGAACTGTATCAAATTACACTACACATTGCTGTGGTCTGTCAAGAGGTGATTTTCAAAGTAAACCCTGTTTTTATCATGAATGGATAGGAATCCCATGAAATACATTTATTTTGGCTAAGTAGAAAAAATAGACATTAAGTCAAAGCTAAGAAGAGGGAAAAGAAAGAAAAGTGAAAACTCTGATTTTACCATCATCTGCATCTTCTTGTTATGAAGTAACATATGTAACAAAATAGACTTCAATTTAAAATTTCAAATCCCAGGATTACTTTATTCCTTGGATTTTTGTTTTTTTCAACTGCCTCAAGACTTTGGTCAAGAGAAAGCTTCATAATGAGGCTTTTCTTGACCATACTGTTTAAGATTATACCTTCTTTTCTTCTCTCTTTCCCACACACATGATATCCCTACATCTAAAGAGAAAACTCTTTCTATTTATTTATTTGTTTATTTGACAGAGAGAGAGAGAGAGAGATCACAAGTAGGCAGAGAGGCAGGCAGAGAGAGAGGGGGAATCAGGCTCCCTGCTGAGCAGAGAGCCCAATGTGGGGCTCGATCCCAGGACCCTGAGATCATGACCATGTGGCATGAGCTGAAGGCAGAGGCTTTGACCCACTGAGACACCTAGGCACCCCAACTCTTTATTTTTAATTTTTTAAAATTTATTTATTAAAGATTTTATTTATTTATTTGACAGAGAGAGAGATCACAAGAGAGGCAGGCAGAGAGGTGGGGGAGCAGGCTCCCCACTGAGCAGAGAGCCTGATGTGGGGCTCGATCCCAGGACCCTGAGATCACGACCCAAGCCGAAGGCAGAGGCTTTAACCCACTGAGCCACCCAGGCTCTCCTATTTTTAATTTTTTAAACACTTATCACCTTCTAACATGCCCTATAATTTGTTTATTTACTATGTTTCTTGGTTATTGTTCATCTCATTTACTAGGATATCATCCTCATGAGGGTAGGATCATTGGATGTTTTAGTCACTGATGTATCCCAATCACACAGCCCAGTGTCTGGCACATAGTAGATATTCAATAAACACTTGCTGAATAAGGGAATAAATAAATGAAGTGAAACTTTCTTGTGGGTTCTATCTATCATTTTGTATTTTCTACAATATATGGTTACTGTGTTAAATTTTGTAATGACAATTGCAGATGGCAAGGGAAAATTTGGAACAATGATAGTATACCATAACTTCTCAAGGAATAACCTTACTTTTTAGGACAGTGACCAAGTCTTTTCGATTTTATATTTTAATAAGCTATCACTATGACTAGAATATACAAATGTTCAATAAATGATTGTTTAAAGAAAGAATGATTGATTCCAAAAAGACAGATGGGTGTTACAAGAAGAAAACTAGCTGATTTATGCCTCAAAACCCAACTTCTAAGAAGGAAACATAAATACCTGTAAGTCTGTTTGAATTTTTAAAAATAAATAAGGTACTCAAAACCAAATTAGAACAATGGGACAAAGTACTGCTTTTATTTTCAAATGAAATATATGCCTCCCCAATCTTTTTGTTCTAAATCTTGTGTCCATTAAATCTCCTTGAAAATTTCTACCCAATGGGGGCTCTAGTGTAGCATCACTGGGGTGAATTTGTCAGGATCTGGGGTGAAGCTTTACATGCTCCCAAGGTCTCCACTTTGTAGGGCAAGACTCACCATAACCACCCTACTTAGTCAATTAAAGAAGAACTGAAATGTTAATTAAGAAATTTATAATAATA
>CM053607.1:72333236-72430650 GCA_028646535.1 Procyon lotor
TTCCTTCCTTCCTTCCTTCCTTCCTTCCTTCCTTCCTAGCTATAGACCACTAAACTCAGTTTACCCTTTTGGGACTAAATTCTTTCATCAGTAGTAGGAAGAAGATGGAAAAGATAAATTCTAACAACACTTTCTACCCCAGGATTCCAGAATTATTTTTTAAATGAGAAGCAGTCCTGACTCAAATTTTTGTTTATTTAGCCCTGTATTTGGAGCATCTATAACATACACTATTAAAAAAAAACAAACCCAGATGCTAGAAATTTATGTCACATTTCCT
Organism: Procyon lotor; assembly: GCA_028646535.1. Classification (NCBI taxonomy): domain Eukaryota; kingdom Metazoa; phylum Chordata; class Mammalia; order Carnivora; family Procyonidae; genus Procyon; species Procyon lotor. The sequence goes on from CM053607.1 coordinate 72,333,517, forward strand.
AACAGTCTGGTAGAAATGAGTTCCCTGAAAAAATGAAGTCAACAAATTTGCCTTTCCATAACATATCACAAATAGCTTTTCAATTATTAGAGCGTATTTTGAAAACATGCTTAGATTTTCCTAGATTTTATCTTCTAGCTTTTGAATTGTAAAATATTCTGGATCATAAGTTTACTCTTCCTAAATTCCACAAATATTCACTGGACACTTTCATCAAAATACTAACAATGAACACTAAACACCAAAACTGCCTTAAAAGCCACTGGACACGCAGACTGAGAGATTCAGTGAAAGGAAGGAAGGGAATGGGGGAAGGAGGGAGAAGGAAGAAAGAGAGGGAGAGAGGAAGAAAGGGGGGAACTGATCAAAGAAATTTGATCAGTTCAAATTCCACCTGCCAAGGGAGGAAGAATTTTAAGACTTTATATTCTTTCTTTTTACAAAGTGGCATCTATTTCCATAAAGATTTTATAAGCATACCTAAAATAAATTTGAGCCTCTTTAATTCATTTCCTGTTATATGGATTGTGTTGAAGTTTATTTGGTAGTTTTGCTCTAAACAACCTGAAGAGTTTGCTATGTAAAACAATGGTGTAATCCAAATTGTAATTGAATATGCTTAGTTTTAAGCACTCTGTGGGACTATTTATAAATAGTATGCTAATTTGAATAAATCTTAGTCTCCTAAAAATCTTTTCTTTGAAACAAATTAGTACAGGTTATTGTTTGAACTACATTTACTTTCAGAATACAGTTTTAACACCCAAAATTCTCTTCTTAAGGTATGACTTCTTCATATTTTATTATGTTTTAATCTTCTTTTCTAAGTCATAAAAATAGCAGTTACAAATCTACTTCTGTAAACTATGAACATTCTTCCAGAATGATCTTTAAATTATGAGAAATCCTTCCATCTGTATGGGAGGAGACTGGTCAGCAAGAGAAGGCTGACCTATTGCAATGCACATTACTACAACAGGATGAGCTAATACTTGGGAGCACCAGCTATTACATGTAGCCAGGCCCATCTGAAATTAAATTAAACTGAATTATAATACAAACTAAATGGCAAAGGAAAAGAAAATGCCATCCCTTAGCATATTTAGCACACATAACTTTAAGGCACATAACGCGAGAAGAAATGAACTTTTTCGATTGTTCTTTTACCCAAACACACAGAGATGACCAGGAAAAAGATTATTTTCACAGTCAGTTCTCTGGATGCATTAACACCATAACAGAAAAAAAAATTTTTTTCCCCAAAGGTTCTCAGTCACTCATGTATTGCTTCATTTAGTAAGCAGGTGAGTACCTCCTACCCCCACAGCATTATGCTATCTACGTGAGATGGACAGCGCAGTGGCATAGCAGCAGGGGGCTGCATATCTTCCCTGGTTTTCTTGTACAACCCACCCACTAGCGATGTGAGGTCATTACTGTTTCTATACCAACTTAGTAAATAATGAGAGAGGATCTGATACGGGAATTACTTTTTTTAGAGGTCATTAAACATATTCTAAAGTTAAAGTGGGATTCAAATCCTGATGTTTTTGATTTATACAGTGTTCTCTGTAGAATCCCATGCTGCCAGCCTACAGAAATAAATCAAGCACAAGTCCCGCCTCGAAGTGCTGAAATTCTAGTTCACTCTTTCTCAATCCTTTTGTTTTTAAAGATTTTACTTACTTATTTATTTATTTGCTTATTTGAGAGAGAGAAAGAGCATGCATATCTGGAGGAGGGGCAAAGGGAGAAAGGAAGAGGGAGAGAGAGAATATCTCAAGTAGCCTCCACACTGAGCACAGAGCCTGACACAGGGCTCCATCTCATGACCCTGAAATCATGACCTGAGCTGAAATCAATAGCTGGACACTTAATGGACTGAGCCCCTTGGTGCCCCCTCACTCCTTTTTAACCAATGGTTCATAACCCACCAAAGGTTCATAATGACAATAGAATACCAACAGCAAATATAATACTACTCCTAATTCTTTATATAACATATATATATCTTAACTAAAGAGAAAAGAAAAATAATCATATTTCTGCAGAGAAAGTATCTGATATATTCTGTTAGTAACTTATAAAATTCTTTGTTTCTTCTGGTTGTTGAGAGCTCTAAAGTACCTATGTAGTTTTCATATTAAATATGGAGCATGAGTCTTTGTTTCCTTGGGCTAAATAAGAACCAATAACAAAAACTGGTTTTCTTGTAAGCATCAATTCTCAGTACCTCTTATATACCCCTCCCCCTGTTTACTAGGGACATTTCCACTCCGCTCTATGAAATACTCTTCTGTCCACTCTCCATCTCATCCAAAATCTATTCAGTTTTTCCAAGATCAGTTAAAATTCCACCTGCCTATTGAGATCATGACAAACTCCTAGACTTTTCTATTTTTTAAAGTGGGAAAGCACCTATTATTGAGCATTTATAATGAGTCAAATGTTGTCCTTCCTAATAGGAGAGTGCCACAGGGTAAAGCCACACACAAGATGCAGTAAAATGTGAAAGATGTTATCAAAGAGTATGAAGTAAAATACGAGGGAAACACAGTCAAGTCTGATTAGTCAAAGAAATATTTAAAGAGGAAACAAAATTGTCTTGGTTTGGCCTCTAAGTCCCATCTGCCCCTCCTATTCTTCATAAGCTTATCTTCCACAAGATCTCTCCAAACACTCTACTCTAACAACATTGATAGCTATTTCTAAAGCATGTTCCATCATCTCTCAACTCTTTGCCTTTGTTCTTCCTCTTCCTCCTACCTAGAATTTCTGTCTCATCATCCTCTGCTGAAATCATGTCTACTTTTTAAGGCAAGCTGGAAATGTCAACTTTGTCATGAATATATGGCTCTTTCTTTCAACCATAAACTTTTCCTGTTCTGAATTTTTTTTTTTAAGATTTTTATTTATTTGTTTGGCAGAGAGAGATTACAAGTAGGCAGAGAGGCAGGAAGAGAGAGAGGGGGAAGCAGGCTCCCCGCCGAGCAGAGAGCCCGATGCGGGGCTCGATCCCAGGACCCTGAGATCATGACCCGAGCCGAAGGCAGAGGCTTTAACCTACTGAGCCACCCAGGTGCCCCCCTCTTCTGAATTTTTAAAATAGGAATCTATTAACGTAAGTTTTGGTTTTCCTATAAACCTCAATTCTCCCAATTCTTAGATAAAATCAGCCTTAGTGTTTCAGAAAACTGTCAGCTCTTTAAAGACAACAATTTGGTCTTATTCTCTTTTATAATTATTTTGAAATACATTTTTAAAAAAAGAAAACATAGCAAGTATTCATTATCCTGTACAGATCCTATCACGGGTTTGAGCATATTGTTTGTTAAAACAGCTTTATTGAAGTATGATTGACAGACAACAAATGGTACACATTTAAAGTGTGTATGATTTAACAAGTTTTGACATATATACACCCGTGAAACCATCATCACAATCAAGATAATTAACACATACATCCTTCCCAAAAGTTTCCTCATGACTTTCATTGTACCTCCCTAGAAGTATTTTAATTACATTTTCTTTCACCAATTGATGGATATTTAGGTTGTTTCCAGTTTTTGATTTTTACAAATAAAGCAGCTATGAATGTATGAGTCTTTGTATAGACATATGTTTCTATTTATGTTGAATAAATATCTAAGAGAACAGCTGGATCATATGACAAGTGTGCATTTAATATTCTTAAAATCTGATACATTATTTTCCAACGTGCTTGTAACATCTCCCACTTTCACCAGCAATGTATTAGTGTTCAGCCACTCCATATTCTTACTACAATTTGTTCTGGTTAATTAAAAAAAAAAATAGCCTTTCTTATTTAATAGGTATGTATAGTTCCTCATTGTGGTTTTAAATTTGCATTTTCCTAATCAGAAATGATGATAATTTTTTCATGTGCCTAACTGCAATCCATATCTCTTCTTCAAAGAGATGGATGTTAAGCTCTTTTGTCTACTTTTAAAATTGGGTTGTTTTCTTACTATTGAGTTTTATGAGTTCTTTTATATTCCTGATACAACTCTTTCATCAGGTATTTGATTTGCAAATATTTCCTTCTACTGCGGCTTGTTTTCAAAAATTCTCTTAACAGTGTCATTGGAAGAGCAAGGTTTTTAACATTGGTGAAGCCCGATTATGGATTGAATCATACTTTTTTTTACTTTTTATAGATTATACTTCTGATGTCCTATCTAAGAAAACTTTGCCTAATGCAAATTCATGCAGGTTTTCCCATATATTTTTCTAGAAGTTTTATAGTTTTAGGTTTTAAAATGAGGTCTTTGATCAATTTTGAATTATTGTGAATATAATGCAAAGTATGGTCAAAAGCTTTTTGTTTTGCATATGGATATCCAATTTTGTGGTATCATTTTTTTGAAAGGCTATCCTTTCTCTAATGAATTACCTTTGCATTTTTGCCCATGTATGTGGGGGTTTGCTTCAGGACTCTCCAATCTGTTCCACCAATTTTTCTATGTTTACACCAATACCACAACATCTTGATGACTGTAGCTATAATTCTCAAAAACAGGCAGTGTTAGGCTCTAATTTGCTCTTCTTTGTCAAAGTAATTCTGGTTTTTCCAAGTCATCTGCATTTCCATATGAATTTTAGACCCAGAGAATAGATTTTTACAAAAAGTAAAAGCCTACTGAGGTTTCAGTTGAAAGTGTGTTGAATCTGAGGAGAACTGACATATTAAAGTATCAGTTCTTCTGTCTCGTGATCATAGGGGACCTTTCTCCATATTTATGTCTTCTCTAATTTCTCTCAGGAGTGTTTTGCAATTGTCCACATAAAGGTCCTTCACCCATTTTTTAAAAGATTCATCTCTAAGTATTTTATATCATAATCAATGTTTCATTAAATTTCAATTTCTTTTTTTTTTTTTTTAAAGATTTTATTTATTTGACAGAGAGAAACACAGCGAGAGAGGGAACACAAGCAGAGGGAATGGTAGCGGGAGAAGCAGGCTTCCCGCAGAGCGGAGAGCCCGATGCGGGTCTCGATCCCAGGCCCCTAGGATCTGACCTGGGCCAAAGGCAGACGCTTAACGGCTGAGCCACCCAGGTGCCCCTAAATTTCAATTTCTGATATTCATTGCTAGCATATAGAAATACAATTGATTTTTGTATATTGATTTTCCATCCTGCAAACTTATATAGTTACCAGTTTGAATAGCTCTTTTGTAGAAAATATTGTATTTTTTTACATAAAGGATTATGTCATCTCTGCATAAATGGAATTTTACTTATTTTCTAATCAGAGTAGCTTTGATTTCTTTTTCTTGCCTAGCTGTACTTATTAGCAATAGATGTAAATATAGATATCAAGTATGCACATACACAATATTTAAAAGAGGTGGCAAAATTAACACCCTTATTTTGTTTCTGATGTTAGGGTAAAAATATTGGGTTTCTACCATTAAGCATTTTTATGTACTAAATTGCATCGCTCCAAATTCACGCATTGAAGTCCTAACCTCCAATTACTCAGAATATAACTGTATATGAAAATAAGGTCATTAAAGAGGTAATTAAATTAAAATGGTGGGCCATTATCCAACATGACTAATTTCCTTATAAGAAGAGGAAATTTTGGATATAAACAAGCACAGATATAGAAGAAAAACCACGTGTATACAAAGGGAGAAGACAGATATCTATACAGCAAGGAGAGAGGACTCAATACGAAATCCACCCTCTCACCACCTAGATCTCAGACTTTTAGCTTTTTGCACTGTGAGAAAATAAACGTCTTATTTAAGCCATCCAATCTGTGGTATTTTGTTATGGCTGCTCTAGCAATTTAATACAAGGATGAGGCTAGTTACATAATTGTTTTTTGTAGATGCCATTATGAAGTTGGGAAAACTTCCCTGTATTCCTACTTGGTTGGGAGTTTTTACCAGGATTGGATATTGGATTTTGGCAAATGCTATTTCTCTACTGAGGTTACAAAAAAATTTTATTCCAGTTTTGCTTGATAATATGATGCATTAATTTGATTGATGTTTGAATATTAAACCAATTTTGCATTACTGGGATAGTTACCACTTTGTTGTGATGTATTGTCCTTCTGATTTGCTAAAACCATATTAAGAATGTATGCATCAATGTTCCTGAGGACCCTGGTTGGTAGTTTTCTTGTAATGTCTTTGTCTCATTTTGGTATCAGGGTAATGATGGTTTCAGCAAGTTGGTAAATACTCCTCCTTTTCAATTTTCTGGAAGAATTTGTATAGAATTTACATTTTATTCGTTCTTAAATGTTTGATAAAATTCATCAATAAAACCCATATTACAACTATAATTTTCTTAGTGGCAATATTTTTAAATATAAATTCAATTTTTTAAATACGTAACAGCACTATTCAGATAACCTAATTCTCCCTGAATGAGTTTTAGTAATATGTATCTTTTTAAGGAATTTGTCTATTTATCCAAAATTGGAAAATCTGTTGGTATAAAGCTTTTTAGGTAATATTCCCTTATTTTTCTCTTAAGATATTTAGAGTCTATAGTGATGCCATTTCTCTCTTCCTTCATATTGGTGATTCAGATCTCCTCTTTTTTCTTTTTTTTCTTGATCATCTGGCTCAAAGTTGATCATGTTATTGATCTTCTTAAAGAACTGACTCTTGGTTTCACTGATTTTTCTCTACTGTTTTACAGCTTTCTATTTCAGTGATATCTGCTCTGTTCTTAATTATTTATTTCTTCTATGTATTTTTAATTTAAAAACTGTTTTTCTTTTTATGTAGTCATGCTATTTTTTTTTTAAAGATTTTATTTGTTTGACAGAGAGAAACACAGCGAGAGAGGGAACACAAGCAGAGGGAATGGTAGTGGGAGAAGCAGGCTTCCCGCTGAGCAAGGAGCCTGATGTGGGGCTCGATCCCAGGACCCTGGGATCATGACCTGAGCCGAAGGCAGATGCTTAACGACTGAGCCACCCAGGCGCCCCTGTAATCATGCTTTTGAAACTTTACTTCTTATTCTAATATAGGCAGTTAGTTCTATAAACTTTCTTCTAATATTGCTGCGGTGGGATATCTGAAATTTTGATATATTATTTCATTTTCATTCATTCATGAAATTCCCTACTAATTTCTTTTCTGACCTATGGATTATTTGTAAGTGTGCCGGTTAGTTTCCAAATATTTGAGGATATTCCAGTAATCTTTCTGTTGATTTCTAATTTAATTCCATTGTGGTCAGAGGACATACTCTTTATGACTTTCATCATTTTTAATTTACCAGTCTATGTTCCATGTGTACTTGATAAAAATGTGTATTCTACTATTGTTGATTTGAGTACTTTATAAATCTCAATAGGTCAGGTTGGATGATAATTATTTTAAAATATTCTATATTCTAAAAAAAAAACACAAAAAACCCCAAATCTATGTTGTCACAGCTTTTTGTTCTTTTTTAAAAAAATTCTATCAAGTATTGAGAAGTCTTTAAATTCCCAACAATAACTGTGGATTTGTCAAGTTTAATTTGTAGTTCAATAAAAGTTTTTTTTTATATAAAACGATTTTATAAAAAAGTATATTTTAAAGTAGGCATGGAGCCCCAATGCAGGGCTTGAACTCACAACCCTGAGATCAAGACCCGAGCTGAAATCAAGCATCAGATGCTTAAGCTACTGAGGCACCCAGGAGGCCCTACATGGTGTATCTGGAAGCTTGGTAATTAAGTACCTGAATATTTAGGGTAATTATATCCTCTCAACAAACTGACCCCTTTATCATTATGGAATGATCTTCTTTTTACCTTGCTCTAAAATCTACTTTGATGTTAATATCATCAATCTAATTTTTTTCCATCTTTTTACTTTAAACCTTTAGCGGTCTTTATATCTGAAGTGTGTTTCTTGTAGGCAGTGTATAATTGTGTCTTGCTTTTTTATTCAATTTGAAAATCTCCTTCTAAATGGTAGAGACTATTTGCATTCAATCTGATTTTGTGTGCTGAAGTTTAAGTCCAGTATCTTGCTGTTTGATTTTTACTTGTTACATCTGTGAGAATTATCTGGTGATAACTCCTTTCAGCTATTGTACATTTGACGAGATCTTATTCAACTTTTATTCCTTTCTTTTTGGAGATTTATTTATTTATTCTAGAGTGGGGGAAGGGCAGACGGACAGGAAGAGAGAGAAACTCAGACAGACTCTCCCCTAAGCACAGAGCCCGACCTCAGGACTCCATCTCAAGACTTTGAGATCATGACGGGAGCTGAATCCAACAGTCGGATGCTCAACTGACTGACCCACCCAGGTGCCCCAACCTTTATTCTGAAAAATATTTTGGTTGACAGGTTTTTTTTCTCCTTCAGTACTTAAACATGTTGCTCTAATATCTCCTCATTCATTTTATTTCTGACAAGAAATTTGCTGTAATTCTTGTTTTTTCCTCTGGAAAAAAATGGAATTCTTTTGTTGCTTTAAAGATTTTTTTATTTATGTTGCTTTTGCTCAACTTGATTATGATATGCTTTTTGTACAGTTTCTTCATGTCCCTTCTGTTTGGGCTTATTAAGCTTCTTGAATATGTGTGTTTATAGTTTTTAAGAAATTTGGAAATTTTTAATCGTTCCTTTTTAAAATGCTTTTTCTCAACACTAAGTGCTCTCTCACCTCTCTTTCTGGCACAAGTACATATGAAATGCTTAATTTTTCCCTCATAGCTCACTGGTGCCCTGTTGATTTATTCTGACTCCCTCTTTTTTTTTTCATTTTAGAATAATTGATACTGCTGTTTTCGAATTTCCTTATTTTTTCTTCCAGAATTCCTAATCTGCTACTACTCCCAACCAGGGTACTTTGCCTCTCACGCATTGCAGTTTTCATTTCTAAAAGTTTGATTTAATTAATTTTTAATCTCTCCCATATCTCTGCTTAACCTTTTGAATGCACACAGTCAGCCATAATAAATGTATTGGTGTTCTAGGTGGTCAATTCTAACATCTGCAAAACTTCTGTATTAGTTGATTTATTGACTTAATCTCTTAATTATGTGTCATACTTTCGTGCCTTTTATCATGGCTTACAGGTTTTTTTTACTGAATATCAAACATTGTGATTTTACCTCTTTGGGTACTGGATATTTGTACTCCTATATTTTTGAGTTTTGTCCTAGGATGCACGTGGAAACAGTTTGTTCTTTTCAATTCTTGCTGTTAAGATGAATTGGGCAGGGCCTGGTGCTCGGGCCAACCATTATACAAGGCTAAGGCCAGACCCTTCTGTGTACTCTACCCAAGTGTCTGTGGATCTTGAGTTTTTTTAGTTTAATAGTGGGAAAAGACACTATTGATGGCTCTGTGTAAGCACCTCCCATTATTCACCGTTGCCTTTTGTGGGACTCTTTCTCTAGCCCTGGAGAGTTTCTTCACATACATGGGCTAGTCAGTACTCAGCTGAACACTAAGAACTCTTTGCACATCTCCAGGGTTCTTTCCCTTTCAGAACTTTGGCCTGCAAACTTCAGCCACCTTGGTTTTCTCATCTCTCATCTTGTGTCCTTAGTCCTGTGACTCTGCAGACTCCACCTGGATTTCTCCTTTTTGTGCCAAAGCCTAGAAAATTTTACAAGGCAGTATTCCAGGGCAACTACTAATCTCACCCTGTTTGTTTCTTATACTTCAGGGACCCTTAACTTTCACTGCCTGCAGTCAAGCCTATTGAAACTGTTGTTTTGTACATTGTTCCATCTGTTTGAGATCTGAGGGTAAATCTGGTCCCTATTATTTCATCTTGGCTTGAAGCAGAATCTTGCCAGTATTAATACCTTTTAGATCCTGCTATTAATTTCCTTTTTTCCTGAAATTAAAATATTTACTATTATTATGGTGCTCCGTCTTGAACTTAACTGAATAGCACTTGAATCTAAATTATCCACTTAATCTATTTTGTAAATTTTTATAGCTCACATTTTCTAATCCACTTAGCATCTCCTGATCAAAAAAGGTTTTACTCTCTTCTTTCCAAGTTAACTGATGAGTAAGCTATTTTAAACAATTGTTTCAATGACAAATGTAAGATATTTTAAGTTAAAAAAATCACAAAATGCTGAGCTCTAAATTATTTCTGCTACTTGTAAATCATTTATGTCTGCAAAATCCCTTTCATTAGAAAACTGTATATAACATTAATCCGATGCTGAAGACAGAAACCTTTGCATGCTGCTGATGTATTGGCTATTGTCAATGCAGCAATGCCAATGATAATGGAATTCACAAAATATAATGACATTTCCATGATTAATGCATTCTGGGGTGATGGCCTCTCCTTTGTTTAACTTTTAATCGACATTATCTGTGTAACTTTTAAAATTATTTGAAGAAATATTTAAAAACTATTTGAAGAACTTTAACAAAGAATTAAACATGAAATATCAATAGAACTTAGGATAATAGTTAATTCCTTATGCAATAAGGTAGAAACCAGAAATGGAAAAGTAACTGTAAGGAAAAGTTATCAATTTTTAAAATTAGTATGCTCAATAGAGACTGCTTGTAGCATGTCCCTATAAACAAAACACCTGAAATAATTCTATACTTAATTTCTTTTTTCATTGTCTTGCATCATGTGGTATGTTTATTATTAGCCTCCCCCCACCCCACCCCCATCCGCCACCCCACCCTGGGCTAGCATCTTTTTCATTGATATGTCTACTTCAGCCTTTAAGGGAATGTTTAAATATCAGAAATATTGTGTCAATACCAAATCTGAATTTTCACTATTATTAAAAGTGTTATACTTAACATTATAACTATTTTCACTGATTTCAGACAGCCATTCCTTTTTGTCCACATTGGCTATAACACTTTAAATAATTTTAGATGCCCTTCCTATGGTCTTCATGTCACAGAACATAAAATCTATTATGCTCACATTCACAGCTAGCTTTCTTTCGTTTTCCTCCCTCCCTCCCTTCCTTCCTTCTCATACAAATCCTGACTCTCTATATTTTATATTTTGTTATATAAATGTATGGAATCAAAGACCCTTGAATAGTAAATTAAATATGCCTCTGAATGTCTTGGGTGTGTCAGGGAGGTGTTTTATGCAATGTAATAGTTTTTGGCAACTTCTAAAAGTCAGAAACTGGTCTGAACAGGTTTTTATAATTATTACTTTTTTATAGTTGCCATAGTGAAAATACAGTATCAAAATCATTCAACATTTACAGTTTTCTTTTTTTTTTCATTTACAGTTTTCTAATGGCACATTGTGTATATGCTCTGTCTTTACTATATCCTTGTGCCTGCTGCTGCAAATAACATAGGACTGGCAGACCATGAAGCATATTGTTTTCTTATCACATCTACTAATTAAAATATACAAACGCATACCTTTTGGTAAATCAGTAGCTATTACTCAGAGTCAGAAGCAGATGGAGATTGGGAGTGTCCACTTAGATTGTATATGCACATGGTCAGATTAAGTTATTTGTTTTACTCTAAAACTTAAGTCAGTCAATCACTGGCAACTATCTCTTAAAAAAAAAAAACAAAACACCTCAAACCTTATGCACACCACATAGCTCATTTTTGGTAAAGCAGACTGCTTGGGATATCTGCCCTCACAGATAAAGACATCTTAAAAGGCCATTCTGTAAGAAACAATGGTAGAATTTGCCAAAAAACAAACAAAACAAAACAAACAAAAAACCCAACTCAGCCCCCATTTCAGAATTTTTTAGAGGTATTTTATTGTGTTTTTATTTCTTCTCTTTTCTTTAAAAAGTAATTTTCTGAGAAAGAGATCTTTATGAGTCATGTGTCATTACCACCAAGACTAGTCTTTTTTATCTGGTATAGAGCCAAAAAAGCACTAACTTATTTATATCAGTAATAATAACAATAATAATTACCATTTAATGAACGGTTATTATGTGCCAGATACCACACTAAATGCCCTATAAGACATTATTTCATCTTATCCCTAAATAACCCATGCAATTTAGAGATCACTGCCTCCACCTTATAGAGGAGGCAACTAAAGCTTAATAAAAGTAAAAAAAAAAAAGAGACTTAAGAGAAGACGTCTTATATTTTCCCTAGGGTTTTACACAACACATGGATATTTAATATATTCCATTAGCATTAAAAATCAACTTCAGCTTAATAATTAGTTACCTCAATATTTGTTTAAATATAATAAGTACTTTAAATTACTATTGATAATTATTTGATCAGTGCATTGACATAGCTAAAATTAAATAAGCATAGCAGAAACTTGATTCACAATGAGACAAACCAAATGTTTCTAGAGGCCTTTAAACTTTTTTTTTTTTTTTTTAGATTTTATTTATTTGTGTCTGAGAGAAAAAGAGAGTACACAAGCAGGTAGAGAGAGCATAAGCAGCAGGCAGAAGGAGAAGCAGGCTCCCCACCGAGCAGGGAACCCAATGTAAGACTTAATCCCAGGACCTTTGGATCACGACCTGAGCCAAAGGCAGACACTCAACCGACTGAGCCACCCAGGCACCCCTCCAGGTGCCTTTAAAGAAAAAAGCTTTAATCTGTCATTTAGGTTTTTAAGGAATAAAAAAATGAAATAAATTCCCTACAGCCATTATCCTACTCGTTCTCTATTAGTAATTCTTTTTGTACCATTCCTCCTTTTAGAAGTATACCACAAAATTATAATAATTATTACCAATAATAATAATAATTATTATAAAAAAGGCACACATTATTTTCATGGTCAGTTAAGATTCTATTCATATTCTTACTTCAAATTAAGTAGCTAAATTTTTAATTTTTTAAAAGATTTTATTTATTTATTTGACAGAGAGAGAGATCACAAGTAGGCAGAGAGGCAGGCAGAGAGAGAGGGGGAAGCAGGCTCCCTGCTGAGCAGAGAGCCCGATGCGGGGCTCGATCCCAGGACCCTGAGATCATGACCTGAGCCGAAGGCAGAGGCTTTAACCCACTGAGCCACCCAGGCACTCTTAAATTTTTGTTTTAATTCCAGTATAATTAACATACAGTGTTATATTCATTTCTGGTATACGATATGATGATTCAGTAATTTTATACAATACTCAGTGCTCATCATGGTAAGTGTGCTCTTTAATCCCCATCACCTGTATCACCCATTCCCCTATCCACTTCCCTTCTGGCAATTAACAGTTGTTCTTTTTCGTCTGTCTTTTTTTCCTTTTGTTCGTTTATTTTGTTTCTTAAACTCCACATATGAATGAAATCATACGGTATTTGTCTTTCTCTGATTCACTTAGATCTATCCATGTTGTTGCACAGGGCAGGGCTTATGTATTGTTTATTGAGGTATGTCTAACAGTACATTGTCTAGGATCTAGTGAGATTCTAATAAGTATTTGTTGCATATTATTATTGAATTTAAAGAAATATCATTTATTATTTAAATTCATAATTTATTACTTATGAACAATTCATTTACAAATATCGTTTATTAGTTTAAATAAATATTTAGAATTTATTATTTGTAGGACACCAACTCATTTGGAAACGTTTACAGATCTGTGATTTAGAAACTAAATTTGCATTGGAGACCTTTTCATTTTATTACTTTAATTTTTATTATTATTAAAATAAATTTTTATTAAAATATAGTATTTTAATAAAATAATTTATTATTAAAATATAGTATTTTAATAAAATAATTTATTATTAATAAAATTATTATTATTGCACCATTAAAAGTTATTTTTGTTTCTTTATACTTATGTGTCAATGGCAATCATGGTTTCTAACAAAACAATAACATTAACAAGCAAAATGCTCATTTTTATGAGTAAATAGCAAAAATAAAATTTGTTACTAGGGTCTATTTGAGATAAATAATGATCAGATGGTATTAAGTTTAAAACTTAAACAAGACCGATTATGATTATGTGAATTAATCAGAGATACATATGTAGGTATAACTGCTCTCTACAAGACTCTACATGGAAATTTGCTCCTCTCCACTGAAAGTATTTCCAGTGTTTTCTGTTCAGTAACCTATCCAGTTATTGAAGCCTTTTTTTTGAAGTCCTTTTTTTTTTTATCCTTTGCAATTAGTTCTCAAATTCAATCAGCTATACTTTTAAATACCTCTTGAATATGTCAATCCCTCCTCCCTTTCCATGATTATCTCCCATCTGGACTACTACTTCTCCACAGAGAACAGTATAGTGTAATTACTTTAATATGTAGAAATACACTTTATTTTCCACTGAAGTGACTACCACACTTCAATGAATATATTCTCCAACATTCATGTAGAAACATTCAATTGTTAAGATGCTGATAGGAATCATGGATCAACCATTGTACAAAGTTTGTGTTTAACAATGTATTATTCTGGAAATGGTTAATCAAACATGAATAGAAGTATCCCTTCCTAGTCCAAGAAACTTCACATCAGAGCACCACGTACTCTACGGAGTCACTTCCAAATAGTCAATGGAACACGATTCATTTTAAAATCAGAGGACAGGGCTGGGTGAAAGCTAATGTACCTTACTATATTGCTCTAAAATACAGTTTTTCAGCTTCCTTCTGACTTTTCATTCAAAATCATCTCAGAATACATGGGTGAGGCTCTAAACCAAGCCCACCCATTGTGTGTAAGGGTACCCTATTACGTAGAGAGTCTCTAGAGTTTCCCAGTGACAGGGAAAACCATGTCCCCTCTCTTTTCTTCACCTGTGCTCATGACCAAAGTCGTCTTCTTCTCTGGGAAGATGGGAAATAAAAGGGTATGGCTGACACCTGGCTCCTCCCCTGCCAACTTCCCAGTCGTTGGGGGTTTAATATTTCTCTCTTCCTATTACAGTGATTAGTTTAGAACTAAAGAAAACAAAAGAAAAAAGAAAAATTTGTCTTTGGAATCAGAGAAAATTCAGTTCATTGGCCAGGAAGTGCCTTGTACTATTTTGCTTTTTATCTTCAGCATATACTCAGGGCCTGGATTAAAATGTACCTATTAATTGAACTGAAGTCATCTGATTTATTTTTATTTTTTAAGGTTTTATTTATTTATTTGAGATAGTAGAGAGAGCATGAGAGAGAGAACACGAGTAGGGTGGGAGAGGGATAGAGGGAGAGACTCCCTGAGCAGGGAGCCCAACTCGGAGCTCTATTCCAGGACCCTGGGATCATGAATTTTTTTTTTTTTTTAAGATTTTATTTATTTATTTTTTAAGATTTTATTTATTTATTTGACAGAGATAGAGAGATCACAAGTAGGCAGAGAGGCAGGCAGAGAGAGAGAGAGAAGGAGAAGCAGGCTCCCTTGAGCAGAGAGCCGGATGCGGGGCTTGATCCCAGGATCCTGAGATCATGACCTGAACTGAAGGCAGCGGCTTAACCCACTAAGCCACCCAGATCCCCAAGTTATCTGATTTTTAAAAAAAGTTTTAACTTAAGTATAGTTGACGTATGATTTTTAACCGACACCAAAACGATGACTATTTTGGTGATATTTCTAGCAAAATAAAAAATGCTTATGAATAGCTTTTTTATTCCCTAATAGCAACAGACTAAAAAATATTAGTATACTCAGTTATTTACCATTTTTATCACAAAGTTATGTTCCTTTTTAATTATAAGTGTTCAGGAATTTTACAACTGCATTTGTTAGAACTGCATTTTTGAAAATAAACATTCTAAAATTTAATGCAAACAAAATCATGTTTTAATTTTTTTTTTAAAAGCCCATTTTCTCAGTAGTAGAATTAAATGGACTTTTTTCCTGATGGAATTCGAAGTTCCCAAACAGTATGTTTCAGCAACACTCAAGTGTTAAGTGTCAAGACTAATGACTAATTTTCAATTGTTTTCCAGTTAAATAATTTAAACTGATAAATTAACTTCCATGAGAAATATTTATCCCACTTCCTTTTTAAATTAAAAAAGAAATGAATTATATTCTTACAAAATAAAATTGAACTTTAAAAAGGTCTTTTGCAGCATCAATCACTCTGAAGGTAAAAATGAACACTGCTTGAAGTACATTTAGATTTCGGGTCTAGTTTTCATAACATCTAGTGTATTTACAGCATAACCCAGAATGAATGTTCCATACACTTAAGACACAATCAGAGTATCGAATTTGGTTGTCCTTTCATAATTCTCTCTTTAATATCAGGTAAATGAATTGTTATTTCAGGGTCATTTTTTTTCTCCTTTCCCTTCAAGTAGAACCCTAAATAAAAGACAAACTGCAATCATAATTTTTAAAAAATCTCGTGGAAGTAAATGCCCATTTCACTGATTCACAGACTGAACTGGCATCACCCAGTGTCTAGAAAAAGGCCAGAATCACATGCTATTTACACTGTGAAATACCTCAAGGACCAACAGTTCCCACCCCATCTTTCACCAATGAAGAAAATTTGCCCCAACAGAAAAAAGGTTTTTAATTAATTGCAAATATTTATGATTCACTTTTAGGTATCAGTAATGACCCAGGCACAAACAGTAAGTAGAAACAAATAAAACAGACTTGGAGCCTTGCCCTTAGAACATTTCCATGTTAAGATGATAAACCAAAAAATGAACATATAACTACAAATATGGTCAGTACAATGGAGGAGAGAGTCAAATGGGTCTTGTAATGGTTTGAATAGTGTTACCCCAAAATTCATGTCTACCTAGAACCTGAGAAGTTGACTTTATTTGGAAATAGGTCTTTGCAGGTGTCATCAGTTTAGATGAGGACACACCAGCTTAGGGTGAGTCCCGAATCCCGTGACAAGTGTTCTTTTAAGACCTCCACAGACAGACACACAAGGCAGGAGGCTATGGTGATGACAGAGGCAGAGACTGGAGTGATGTAGCTTGCCATCCAAGGACACCACCGACTGTTGGCACCCACCAAAAATGAGGAAGGAACAAGGGAGGACTCTTCTCTAGAGCCTTTGGAGGGAGCATGGCTCCACCAATACCTTGAGTTCAGACATCTAGCTTCTAGAACCATGAGAGACTAAATTTCTCTTGTTTTAAGTGGCCCAGTGTTTTAAGTGTTTTGTGGTACTTTGTTATAGCAGCGCTGGGCTTCCTTTAGAGGGGAAGATCACAGGAGGCTGTTCTGAAAAAGTGACATTTTAGCTGTCATCTTAAGGACAAGGAAGTGACAGTCAGTAAATGGGAGAAAAAAAGTTTTGAAGACCAAAGGAACATAACATGTGCCATGGTCCCAGAATGGGAAAGAGTTGGCCAGGTTCAAGAAGCTGCATGATTTGTCCAAGGTCCTAAGGCTGGGAAGTACAGAATAGCTCTAGATCTTCTAACTTGAAAACAAAGGATCAAAGCTTCCATAGCACAGCTAGATCTCAGGAGAGCCTCACAACAACCAACCAACCAACCAACTCACCCACCCATGCATCCCTGTTCTTGGCAATTAAAGTGAAGCGCGGCTGGAGGCAGTGAAGATACTGTTGACAAAGGACATTTTTATGAGTGATAGAAGGCCAGTTTTGAAGAGTTACTCTATAATTTTCACTCCTTCCCAAAGCACCCTAAAGAAGTACATGAGGACCAGCTCAGTCAGTCTCCAAGTCTTGGGGACCATATATAGCTCCTAATTGGAGAAGGTGCATAAAAGGCTTCCTTGACACTGTAGTTATTGCCCATTCAAAATCACCTATGGGTAATGACTGTGACAACCTTCCTAAAATACTCATCACATCTGTGGCCTGACCAACAGGCTGCAAGGCTCATTATTTTCCCAGGCAAATTGTAATTATAGTGTCACAGCCTCTACATAAGTTTTGCTGTCTTCTTACTGCCTTAAATATCTAGATATGTCACACAATTCTTCATGTATTTGATTTTTCTTAAAAAGATGGCTTTGTCATAGGGAATGACTAGTCAGAGTTGGATAGTGGCTTCTACTTAGGAAGGACACGCATTTAAGTTACCTGCCAGTCCCTCAAACTTCACTTAAATAGCTTGTCTGGCCTCTTGTGGGCATTTGGGTTTGTGAGTCTTCATCGATAAGGAATAGCTTTACCATCTCTAACCCAAGGCCACTTTATCTGTACACTTAAACCTTTCACTAGTCTTAAACTCAGAACCTACCATTAATTTTGAAAAACTCCTCAATCTTCTGTAAACATCTCATGTTCATTTCCCCTCACCTCTCTTCTACTCACTTCTACCACTCCTCCAGCGAGCAACCCAAGTTACGGCCCTTCTTCCAAATACACCTGGCCTATTGCTTTTTCCAGAATCAGCTCTTTATTGTGGTTGCTACTTAGACTTTTCTTAATTGAATGCTGTCTCACCTTGTTACAGTTAACTGTCGAGTACATATGTTTAGCCAATAACTGTACTGTCAGGAACTTCCTTGCTATCATCTTATCACTTAGAGCTACAATACACAAGGTTGGCTTTCATAACATGTTTCCTAACATAGTAAGTGAATGGAGTCAATGAGTCATCAAGAAATTAGCCATCAAGAAAGGATGGCTAGTTCATAATTCTAATTATTTTCTTTTGGATTAGCATAGCTAGCCTTTTTTGCTATGCCCTGTTATTTCTAGAGGGTTCCTCTACTCAATATTGAGTATATACTCCCCAAATAAGAGGGGAATAAAGAAAGATATGGTTTTCTTATAAATTGCTCTAATACAAGGCTTTGTGAGAAAAAAATAATGAAATCAATGGCTAAAATAAGATTATTAGATCACCCAGGCTTTCGGTGATCACAATCACCACAGAAAATTTAAAATCAACCACATCACCAGATTCTAAATTCCAAAATCATTAAATAATATTTATGAGTTAAAACCTAGATGGTTTCTATAAATGAAATGTCACAATACAATATTAAGTTAGCTATAGGCTTTATATCATATGCATTTGAATTTAGACTGTCTCTATTCTGTGTAATAGTCAGCTCTGAAGTTGAATCTTTAAATTCCTCAGGATACCTGTATGGCTGAGACTCTGGGTTAGATAATTCTCCTAGATCTGTCTCCAACCCCTGAATTTTCAGCTGGGGGACAGGGTTGGTAGTGACTCTTAGAGTGGAAACCATCTAGCAAGCTTTAAGTGATTTTGGATTGCTGCCTAGTAGTAGTAAATCCCAAAATTAATGAGACAGAACTGATTTGAGAATCATGAGTTTGAAATATACCAGAGGCCCCACATCCGCCCTCCTGCCCACTCAATTTAACTCATTTCTGAAAGTCATTCTTATTTTTGTATCGCTATTTGCATTATAAATTTTCACCAGACTGACCATTTAATATTAATCAATTTCATTTCCTTTTACCTAAGAAAATCTTAAGTTGCTTCAAGCCTCACAAGGGTTATAAGTGATTTCTTGCTTCTGTTGATTTAGAGCAAACGTATGTCCCTAATGCATATTCTACAATATTGTAATTAGACATCATTTTGAAGTATAGTTTTATTTGCTTTTGATGGTGATATCTGCTTACAATATTTAAAAGAAGTGCTTTTATTTGGCATGAATTTATTAGGAATTTTCTAGAAACAAGTTTTGTTAATACTTTTTTATTTTTTCTTTGTTCAAAACGAAGAATGCTACTTTACCAGGATTCACATTCTTTTCTGAAAAGGAGGGGAAAAAAAGGCAAATCCCAGGAGAAAAAAATGTAGAAAGCTCTGTTGTAGAACAAACAGCTATTTCTGTGTTTCACAGAAGAATAAGAAGTTTGTGAGAACATTATGCCCATAACCACGCATTCAAATGAGAGTCTGAACAGCCTTACAATGAGCCTCTGAAACAAGGAATGGGCTAAACCTAATCCCCTTTCTGGTGCTCCTCCTCTCTCCTGGTCCCACCTCTCCTCTCCCTGTCAGATCTGACTAGTGCCGGTTCAAACTGGCTGGCTCCAGTGTTTGCAGCATCCTTCCTCTCTTTCTCTAGTCTTTTGTTCCAGTTTCAACAGAGCAAAGCTTTTTGCTTCCACATAGCTTGTCCAATTAACCCACAGACTGAAAAATATCATGGGGTATCATTCAATAACCTATTAATGATGTAATTGTCTGAAAAGATCCTATTAACCTGAAGCAAATACAATTGCACGTGTACTATTTATCATCACATCTATTTGTATTTCGCCTATTCCGGTTTTGCTAGTTCAATAGCAATTATCCATTGGCTAATCATAAGTCATTCCGTACAATTGTTCTGTTTGCTCTTTTTAAAGTCCTACAGAAATATTAATCTTGTAACACTGATAAAATAAAATAAACATATTTGGGGGAAAAAAAGAAATATTTAAATAAAGAATCTGAAAAGAATCTAAGGAAAGTTCATTCAAATATCCTAACTTTTTCTGTTTTCCCACTGGACAGACAGGAAGAGTAAACAGAAAGTCCTGAGTCAC
Organism: Procyon lotor; assembly: GCA_028646535.1. Lineage (NCBI taxonomy): Eukaryota > Metazoa > Chordata > Mammalia > Carnivora > Procyonidae > Procyon > Procyon lotor. Next base: position 72,353,871 of record CM053607.1, read on the forward strand.
ACAACAAAGGGAAACCGGAAAATGTTTCTGATGCGGTGGCATTACTTTAAGCAATGCACTGCTTTTAGAATCAATTATTTTAAGTACTGAATATGTCCCTTCTGTAACAGTACCTTCGGGAAGGAAAACTATTTCAAAGCAACTTTTGTTTTCAGAATAAGTATATGTCATTACCAAAATTCAAAGGAAATATAAAAGCAAGTGAAAGCAAAGAAGTACCGTATATTCTGATGAAATAAAAATTAACATTATTTAGTTATACCAAACAGCCACCACACTCCATATCATGTACAGTTTCCCTGCTTGGGTTGAGGACTAATATACCAACCTGTTCTGAGTGGAGTGTTGGCTTCAGGCTGCCATGTTTCCAGGCCCATGCATGTGTGCATGTATGTGTGCTGTGGGAGGAGTAAGAGGAACAGAGAAAACGTGAGACCAAGGGGATAGGGTCAGTGACACTTTGACTCTTTTACTCAAGGCTTTAAAACCCCCTTAGATGCTAACATACGCTTGACAAATCTAATGTGATCCACCAAACTAGACTAGCCAAGAGAAGTGAACTTGTCCAAACAGCAGGCATCACACACTGGAAAGCGAACTTTTATCTGCACACGTTTTTTTGGCCAGCTCAGTGCTTTTGATAATTTGAATGAGAAAGTCCCTAGGCAGGGCACGTACTCCTTATGTCCCCATCTGTCACATTCCACATTGCTTTATACTTGTTTTCGTTCATAAATTTATGGTGTGACTGGCCCCTGAAGGCCTTCGAGTTTGTGATGTAACCTCAGAAGCTGACTCCTAAAACTTGACATCTCCACTGGCCACCTTCTAAAGCCTGCCTCCAAACTCTTGACACAGGTTTCCCTCTCTATCTTAGGAATTCTGACTTGGCAGCCCATTCACTGTGGCAACAGACTTGGCACAATGTACACATCCCAGTCTGTCTCCAGAGTATATGTTTATAATTAAACAGAACATTGTACTAAAATTCAGCCAACTCACCTGGGTATCATCCCTTTGCCCGTAATGGACAAACTTGGAATAAGAAGGAATGTCATCAAAATCATGCATGACTCGTAAATTCAGAGTATATGTCAAATATATTGTGCCTTTTTTGAATTTATTTTGGATTCTTAGAGAAAACTAAAAAAACGACACAGATGAGGTATCTTCCTTTTGTGATATATCACGTACAGATACATATACACACTGAGTGTGCTCCTAAAGCCACTCATACTTTGGAGAAGACAGAATCACATTTATACCCAAGTCCTTAAAAGACAGTCAGTGGAGAGTGGAAGATTCTGAGCCTATTCACATCGCTTCTGTGAAGTAAATGCAGTTCTTTTGCTTTTCTGCCAGTCTGCAATAAATGCTAGGAGCTAGTTACGGGAACAGTTCTTAAGGAGAGAAGAAGTCAACAATGCCATTTTGAAGGCCTAAAGTAAATAAAAATACCAAGCTGTATGCTTGTGAAATACATTCGTCCGTCCTTCCTTCCTTCCTTCCTTCCTTCCTTCCTTCCTTTCTTTCATCTATTTTTTATTTGAAATACATTATTTCTGATCTGTATTAAGAGATGAAGTAAGTTAAGAATGACAGGATCTGGGTGCCTGGGTGGCTCAGTTGGTTAAGCAACTGCCTTCAGCTCAGGTCATGATCCTGGAGCTCAGGGATGGAGTCCTGCATCAGGCTCCCAACTCAGCAGGGAGTCTGCTTTTCCCTCTAACCTTCTCCCCTCTCATGCTCTCTCTCTCTCTGAAAGAAAGAAAGAAAGAAAGAAAGAAAGAAAGAAAGAAAGAAAGAAAAATACAATCTTAAAAAAAAAATGATAGGATCTCTTGTCTCTATGGGGAACTCTAAAACAGTATCAGTATTGAAGGGTAAGATAAATATGTCCAATCTCTCTTAAGCTCTCTGAGAAAACATGATTTTCTGCTTTTCATGAGGCCACACAGATATGGTCTAACTTACTGGGCTTTTGTAAGGATCACACGAGACTCCATGAGAAAGTGACTTAAAAACCTGGAAATCACCATTCGAATGTTAGATATGACATTTTAAAACCAAGTGAAAGGAAATGCTATTCTTCCACCGGCAGAGCACAGGATCTAAATTTCCAAGGAAAAGTTGCTTATCAATTTTAAGTATTATTACAAGGTGAACTAGAGAGATTTTTTTCCCCCTCTGAATTATTGTCATTTTTCTCCACATGTACTTTCATAATACTTTATATCCTTGTCCTTTAGAGCAATTCATTCACAGTAATATTAATCCACAGTATCTCCACAAGGCAGGAAGAAATTCAAATTGCATGGAAAGTAAGCAGTGAGCCTAGAATGGAATTCATATTTCCTGACCTTCTATTTAGTGTTCCATTTATTAGGCCCTGGTATATGAATAATGAACTCAAACTAACCTAATCATCATTGCTCAAAAATTCATTAATCACAGCAGCAAATCAGAACAAAATGAGTAAGTTAATGAAAACTAATACCCTACAACTGCTTTTAAGTGTCATTCCTCACACAGCTAGTAATTAGTGAAACTCTGATCCACATCTTAGTACCTCATTAAAAATGGGCCTGTTCTTTGACTGCTGTGTTTTATTTTATTTTTTTAAAGATTTTATTTATTTGACACACAGAGAGAGATCACAAGTAGGCAGAAAGGCAGGCAGAGAGAGAAGGGGAAGCAGGCTCCCGGGAGGCAGAGAGCCCGACGCAGGGCTCGATTCCAGGATCCTGAGATCATGACCTGAGCCAAAGGCAGAGGCTTTAACCCACTGAGCCACCCAGGTGCCCTGACTGCTGTGTTTTAAAACATAATTCCAAAGTTTACCCTGAAAATATGTTTCTTTTATTGTCTTGTTTTAACTTTGTTTTCCAAGCTGGAAGATTTGAATTTATTTTCTAAAAATGGCACATTTGATTTACAGACAAATAAAATAGATTATCAATTTTCCAGATTAATTTTAAATCCATAGCTATGGCATCAGAGTCACTGACAGTCTTCTACTAGTATAGATTTACTTTCTCACAGAGACACACACACACAGATATGGGGAGTATTTTTTGTATCAGTGTCCCAGGTTTGTGCCACGAAGAATAAAGGTAAGTTCCTCTAGACACAGTTTCTTAGTGTGAAGATACATTATCTTAGTAGAAGATACATTGTGAAAGTGAATCTTAGAATCATCTACCATACTTCTCCTACCAGAGGTATATAACCAGTCTCAGAATTGTAACTTTACCAGTATTTAGTGATTAGTAAAAACCCTGGTTGATCATAGCTATTATTAACAATAAACTGGAATGTAAGCTCAAGGGAGGTAGAAGTGTTAGATGACTTGTCTGATGTTATATACCCACACTTTGTGCACAGAAGAGTACCAGGTATGTAACAGATGCTCTGTAAAATATTTGTTGAATGAAAGGAAGTGGAGAATTAAGCAGAGGCTCTGCATGGTGGAGTAGAGTCATATGACTCAGAGTAAATTGCAGAAAGCCCTAACAGAAGCATTCAGTGGGGAAGCTTTTCATAAAATGGTATCTCTTTTAACATTCAAACATTATCAGCCTCACTGTTATCCTTTGTCTCCAAAAAACATATTCTTCCATATTTATGGTAGTGAGTTAAATTAAGCAGCAAAATGCAAGTCAAAACCAACCAATTCTAAGACTGACAAAATATAGAGTAGCTTCAAGTTATTCAAAATGGATTTTTCAAAGCAATAAGTACTACAACTGGAATAAATACCAGTAAATAAAAAGCTGCTTTTGTCCTAATTGACATTAAACATTATTGAATGACAACTCTAATAAAATTATTTTTTATTTCTCCCTCTTTCTCAAACAGGCTGTTTGGGACTTCTAGTTCAAGACACACAATGGCTACATAAGAGACAAGTCCATACTAAATACAGACCAATGATTGGGTTAAAACAGAAAAAGTGGAAGGAGTAAAATTTACAGTATAGATGGAGTCAAATACAATCAAATATTTTTGTGAACCAGAAATGGAACAAAAGTAGTGACTTTGTTGGGCTGAGTTTGGAAGTATGCTGAGATGCATCAGATATTTTGGCTCCTGCAGGGTTAAAAAAGAAAAAAGTTTCACAGGAAATGGGAAACTGCAGGTGGCATGTCATGTTTTGGTGCTTTCTTACCTAAACTTCCTGAAAAAAGACCAGAACAATTTCTGCCAGCTGTTGCCCACATTAGTGTCTTATGGAGCTAAAGGACTGAGTAAAACACCAATATTACCCTCTCGTTGAGAAAATGAGCCATGTCATCCTTTGGCTTCAAAACTAGATTAACTATATACCCAGTATAATTTTGTTATTTTAAGTCTGAATTCCAGAATGGGGGCTCTATGTTTTAGGTGGAAGCTACTGAAATACCATTAGACATAAAGAGGTGATGAAGAAAGGAAAGGAGAGGAGAAGAATGCAGAAAACAAAACAAAACAAAAAATCTGCCACTCAAAAGTTAGTCTGCCAAGCAATATTTCAGAACATAAGAATAAATCTAATGCAAATAAAAGGTAATCAGTAAAATGAAGAATTTGAACATAAATGCACTCCAGATGAAATTAATTGCAAAAACAATCTGACAAAGATCTTTAAAGAGTATGCTAACAATGACCAGAAATTAATGAAGACGAAGTTATCAGTAAAAATGGTAAGAGGGCATAAAATATACAGTCAGAAATGAAATAAGAATAGGTAAATTCTTATATAATTCTTGAAATTTAAAAGAAATAACTATTGGGGCGCCTGTGTCAGTCGTTAAGCATCTGCCTTCGGCTCAGGTCATGATCCCAGGATCCTGGGATCGAGCCCTGCATCGGGCTCCCTGCTTGGCAGGAAGCCTGCCTTCTCCCACTACCATTCCCTCTGCTTGTGTTCCCTCTCTTGCTGTGTTTCTCTCTGTCAAATAAATAAAAATCTTAAAAAAAAAAAAAGAAATAGCTATTGATATTGAAAGATGCAATAAACGTGATAACTTTAGACTGGGAACAAGAGTGAATTAATGAAAGGTAGTGAATATTGAAGAACTAACCCAGAATACACAGAAAAGCACAGAAAGACATGGCTAAATATTATGAAAAAATATTTAAAGTATAAGAAAGTATCCCAACATATCCTCCAGAAAAAGAGAATAGAGGAAATGGCAAAGAAATAATGAGACAACTGATTAAATTTTTTTCAGAATTGGGGTACCTGAGTGGCTCAGTCGGTTAAGTATCTGACTTTGGCTCAAGTCATGATTTCAGGGTCCTAGGATGGAGCCCCGCATTGGGCTCTGGGTTTGGCAGGCGTCTGCTTTTCCTTCTCTATCGCTCCTCCCCCCACCCCCTCTCCTGGCTCTTTCTATCTTAAATAAATAAAACCTTTAGAAATTTTTTCAGAATTAAGGAACAACATGTTATTAGTTGAAGTGCACCCCAAGTACTCTATAAATAAGTATAAATCTAGACCTAAGTATATTGTAATAAAACTGCAGAGCTTCAAAAACTACCAGAGGGGGGAAATACAAATTATCTACATTAGAATGACAGATAGGCTGATAATAATCTTCTCACTGGTTACAACAGATGACAAGAAAGAATGAGGTGATATTTTAAAGATGCCAAAGAAATGGGGCACCTGAGTGGCTCAGTTGGTTGAGTGCTTGCCATTGGCTCAGGTCATGGTCCCAGGGTCCTGGGATGGAGTCCTGCACCGGGCTCCCTGCTCCACAGGGAGTCTGCTTCTCCCTCTTCCTCTGCTGATTCCCCCTGCTGTGCTTTCACTCTCTCTCTCTCTCGCTCTCAAATAAATAAATAAATAAATAAAATCTTAAAAAAAAAAAAAAGATGCCAAAGAAATATAGTTCTTAACCTAGAGTTTTATACCCAGCTAAACTATTATTCAAGACTGGGTGCAAAATAAAGATATTTAGACATGAAAAGACTAAGATACTTGATATCAGTATAGTTGCCAAAGACTCATTAAAGTCTTCAGGAAAAAGAAAATTAAACTCACCAGGAAGGTATAATATACAAGAAACAACAGTACACACAGCAAGTAACATATTTCTCAAAACTTTAATTTGTTTACTAAAAGAATGATAAATGAAAATAATTTTTGTTAAAAAATCTACGAACAATAAAAATTGACAAGATTCTTGTTACAATTAGAAAGAAGACAAAAATAACTATAAGTATTGCTACATTTTTACAATTAAATATATGTTAAAATTTATGCATAAACAATACAATCCACAATTTCCAAGTTATCAGAGAAATATAAAAGGCTATAGAATACATTATTGATTAAACAGAAAATAGGGAAGGACAAAAATGAAAGCAAAAGAAAGATGATAAACGGAAAATAAAAAATAATGTAGAATTCCATCCAGTATATCAGTAATCACAATCAACAGACATGGATTAAACTCACTTATTAAGAAAGGCAGAATACCTGATTTAATTTAAAAAATAAAACTATTAACTGCTTACAAGAAATTGTATCTAAAATAAAAACAAAGAAGAGGCTGAAAATAAAGTATGAAAAAAGATATGCCATATAGATATACTAAAAACAGCAAAAAGAAGATATCTAAGCACTAATAAGACAAAATATGATTTAAAAGAAAAATGCATTAAGAATGTGAAAGGATATGAAAGGATACCTATAGTAGAAAATAAAACTGTCAAAAATATATGAAAAGTATAATATAATCTTTTTTAAGATTTTATTTATTTATTTGACAGAGAGAGAGATCACAAGTAGGCAGAGAGGCAGGCAGAGAGAGGGGGAAGCAAGCTCCCTGCTGAGCAGAGAGCCCAATGTGGGGCTCGATCCCAGGACCCTGGGATCATGACCTGAGCCAAAGACAGAGGCTTTAACCCACTGAGCCACCCAGGCGCCCCTAGAATAACTTCTTTTTAACAAGCATTCCAGATAACTCTGATAGAGCTGGTTTTCAAGCCACATTCTCAGAAAATACTGCTTCGAGACGTAAGACATTTGCATATCTACCTATAAATTTCAGCACATCTTCCTAACTGTGGTGAACACATACCTCATGTGTGTGTATAGGGGTAAAGGTCCAGATTCTGTAGTACCCACAGAGTAAATAGCTAAAACCAACAACAAAAGAACTATTGGAAAATCGCATGCCTTTTTTTTCCAAACTTTTTTTTTCTGTTGAACATATGGATATGAATTTCCATAAGTTATAAGAGCATAATCAATATTTCCTCTCTATATTAGAGAATATAACTTGCCAAAATATGTTAGAGCTATTCTGTTCACTCCACTGCTACCAGTCAGAGCCCAAAGAGTACAGACATTGAAGTAAGTATTGTAGAGAGACACAAAGCCCCAGAACCCTCAGTAAAACTACTCACTCTCAGAAAACAGGAGTGAAGGCCTCAGTCCCTACTCTGGAGCAGCAGACTGGCAGAATCCCGGGGATGCCAGCCAGTGGAACTGCCAATGAATGAACACAGAGGACTAGACGGAGGATGCCCTTGCCTTTTTCCCTCAGATGGCTAACTATTGTAAAAGTCTCCAGAAACCTAAGTACAGACACAGGAAAAGACCAACGGAGCCCAGAATTGCAGATTAAGTTTCCACTGCCCAGCAGAATGAGGCCCATTTCAGCTAGGATCAAATGGCATTATATTCCTCAGGTATCTGTGTGGGTGGACTGAGATTCAAACCCCTGACATCCCAGGCAGGAAACTTAAAGAAAGCAAAAGAGGATTGGAGAGCAGGGCATTTACTGGAAAAGGTGGGCAGTCTGATACTGCATACAGTAGGTGAATGAAACTCAATACTGAAGGCTTTCAAACACTAACTCCGGAAGTTCTGACTTTAGGCTAAGATTACATGGTAGCATCACAGGTTTATGAATTGGGGGTGGGGTATACAGTCAAAGAAACATACCTGTGTTGAGAAATACAATTAATGTGAAAAATGTATTTGACTGAAAAGACAAAAGACTGAAAGAACACCAAGTAGACTGACTCTTGAAATAATCAAAGGTATGATTTTGACTGTGTGTGTGTTTGTGTGTATAAAGATGATCATCTCTAAAGATGATCTTCTGGATGAATCAGTTTCATAACGCTTGGCTAAATGGACCCAAGAGGTTCTATCATTTAATCCTCGAAACAAGCTGATACATGGGTCTCATTATTCCCACATTAACATGAGGAAACAGCCTCAACAAAGTCAAGGAACTTCCTCCAGTTCATGCAGACCCATCATCTCTTGCTTGGACCACTGCAAAATGACTTAGTGTTCCTACTTTCATGCCAGCCCCATGTATAACCCAGATTCACCTCACAAGTCAATGACCCTTTGCAAAGTGAGTCAGGTGAGCCCACCCTTCTGCACAAAACCCCACCAGCGGCTTCCCATGCCCTTTGGAAGAAGACTCTACCAGGCCCCCCTCACATCTCCCTGACCTCTTCTGCAGCCACTCTCCCCCACATTCCAGACTCATGCTCTTAACCGTTCCTCAAATGAACCTCAGCACAGTACTTGCTTTTTATTTTCCTTTCATCTAGAATGCTTTTCCCAAGTTACATGCATGGCTTTCATCTTTTCCAACAGATCTCCGCTCAAATGATACCTTCTCAGAGAGCCCCCTTCCTTGACCTCTTGATATAAAGTGGCTCAGCTTCTGCTACTCTCAGTCTCTTTGCAACTGCTTTATCCTTTTTCATTGTACTTCATCCCAACCTGGTATGCCTCCTTGCCCTCTCTCACCACTACCAACAACTATAAACACCGTAAGTAAAGGAATTTTGTCCGTATGTTTACGGCTCTAAACGAAGTTAGGAGCATACCTAGACAGAGTATGCACTCAATAAATGAATGAATCAATGGAGCCAGGTCTCTAATCCTGATATAACAAATCTGAAAAATCATGCTTTTTAAGTAAACCCACTGATTTCAATAGTGGGTTCAAATGTACTGAAGTACATTTTAAATGTTCACTTATAATCTCCGGTAACAGAAATTTGAAATATTAAATATTTAGTGGCTGTATTAGTTACTACCTCTGAAATGCAAGGTGTGATTATTTTTGACATGATTAAAAACTCTCGTTTAATTTTATGTAATCATTATTCCAACTGTGTATATCAATTGTGACCAGCAATGATGAGACTGCTTTCATGTGCTACTATGAAAATGTTCTCTATAGTCTGGTCATTCTCATTTGTTATGTATGTATATGTATATACACCACACTCCAATCTTAGAGTCTCTGATGATTTTTTTGAATCTGAAAGCTCTTTCCAACACAAATCACTGTTCACTTTTTATAACATTGTATTCTATCATGATTTAATATCCCCAGCTGCTCATAACTGAGATACACTTAGGGATTTCTATGTTTCTACCGAAGAGAACAAAATTATTGATGAGAGAATCACTATTCTAAAGGCATCATTTAAAGTTTTAAGAAATATTTGATATCTTAGAGACTGTGTTTTTCTAACAAATTAAATAGCTCTCTCCACAAAATAGTACCTAGAAAAATAGGTATCAATCAAAACAACTGCTTTTTTTTTTCTTTAACAACCAAGAAAGCCCACCTCCACTAGCAAATAGAGACTGAGTGCAAAAACATTTAGCTTAAAGACAAAACCAGAAAAGATGAATAAAGACCCAGAGTTTATTAAGGAAAAGTCTTCTGGGCACTCTGAGAACGAGAGTTTGGAAAGAGTGCCTCCTAGTGGGTCGACATACTCATTGTAGGACTGATGAGACGGAAAAGTACCTTTTACGTAAAAATGAAATGGGATATTTGGGAAATCATACCGCTAACGACAAAAAATTCACAGCCTCGCAAACTCATTTCCTAGCAAGTCACCACTTCCTTGAATTCTCTCACCTGCTAAAATGATTACATACAGATTTGTTCATGAGGAAAATAAACTAAACTGGGCAGCAATGCTTGAGAAATCCTTTCCAGCAAGTGGAAAATTTATAATAATTTACACAGGAAAGGGAAAGAAAATCAAGTGAATAAACTAAAAACATAAAGCCGAAGTTCATGGCTCTCCTTGCTGTTCCAACTTTGTGCCTTTATTCCTATGGATCACTTATTTTATGACCACTAAATATTCAATTAAATTTTAAGATACCAGGTGTCCAAATTTAGATCAGCAATAAATTGCCAATTATTTTCTCTGAGTCAATATATATTAGAGGCTTTTCAAGCATCTGCCTGTCCAAAAATAGTTCCTTCATATCTGTCCATTAACTAGGAAACATACATAATTGTGAATTATCAAAGAAGTAGGAATGGCCAATTATTACTATATTTCCCTTCAGAAATTGTGTTGTCAAGGTAACTGCATATTTGTTGAATCATACTCTAATTTCTATACTTGAATTTATCATTTATAAAAGCATTCATAATAAAAAATTATTTTTTTCTTACACGTTGGGATTTTGAAAGATTTACTAATTAGAACTGTATTACTCTTAGGAAAGCAAACATTTTTGGTCTAGTGAAATTTATCCATTGGGTTAGCAATACAAGACCTGAACCAAGAAAAGAAATTTGTTTTACAGAAGCCACTTAAGTGAGCTGGATGCATTCTTCAGTGAAGAACTATTTGGTCCATTTCATATTGTTCTCTACTCTAAATCTTCACCATTTCCTCATTGAAGGTAAAATTACAAGCTTCTTTGAAACCTGGCCTTTGACGATCAGCTCTTGCTTACCAGTCCAGCCTCATCTTGCACTTTTGCCCTATTTTGCTTTCTATCTAGTCACCCTAAACTGCTGTTTGATCCCTTCTCCATCAACACGGGACACTCTGGCAGCATTACCTGTTTTTACCAACGCCACTTGCTCTACCTGGACACATTCCAGGAAGTATCCCTTCTACCCCTCCTCCTTTGCTTCATCTATCAAAAGTCTACTAACCTTTCAGTACTCACATTGGGTGACATCTACCAAGTCACCTTGTGATGAGCAAAGTGGCCCCTTCTTGGAATTCTCATAGGGCATGTTCATAAGTCTTATCCTAATACTGACACCTGTACTAAAATGATCTGGTTAAGTTTCTCCTTCTCAGGGTACCTGGGAGGCTCAGTCAGTTAACCGTCTGACCTCGGCTCAGTCCTGGTATCAAGCCCCATGTCGGGCTCCCACCTCAACAGGGAGCCTGCTTCTCCCTCTCCTCCCTGTTTCCCTCTCTCCTCCCAGCTTGTGAGCTCTCTGTCTGTCTGTCTCTCTCACAAAAAAATAAATAAAATCCTTTAAAAAAAATGTTTCTCCTTCTCAAAGTCAGGCACTGTTCATCCCTAGTTGCCAGCACCATCATCACCCATAGTGGACGCTCTACAAGGTGTTTACTGAGTTGAGTAGTCTACATTATATGGGTTCTTACATTGTGAGAGATATATTCTTTGACTCCCAGGTAAAATTAGTAGACTCGAAATCCCAGTATTTCCTCATTTTCATTAAAAGGAATAATTTATAAAACTGGAAGACCAAGTTGATTAGGGCAATAAAAAACTTATCATGTAAGTGAAGAAGAATTATAGTTTCCACTCAGAAATGTAGATTCATTTAACTCTAGAAATAATTTTCTAATATTTAAAAAGTAAGAGTTTGGCTAACACCAACTTTTGGCCACTTTTTATTTGGTTAAAAAAAAACATAAACACTCACACAACAAAACAATACCATAACATTTACACAAACTCATATATTAAATACTGAGTTATAACAATGTATGCACAAAGCCACCAGAACAATGAAAGGATATTACCATTTGGTCAGTATAAATTTGGAAAACTGTGTAGAAAGCTTCCTGGACAATGAAACCCACAATAAAAACAATTTTTTTTATAAAGTTGGCCTTCTCGTTTACTATATCTGTTTGTTTTTTATTCAGAGTTTGCCAAAGGACCCATCACCTGCCTCTAGCAACATATTCATTTTGTTAGACCAACACTGAGAGCAAATATTGGCATCGGTGTTTCTAATGAGAAAGTTGTACATCTGACCCTGCAGCTCAGGAAGCTGTTGCATCAAGAATCACACCATGATCTCTCCTTAAAATAGTACTGATAAGAAACATGTTTCTTTGCCAAAGAGTTTTAGACAAACCATATTAAAGAGCAAAGAAAAACAAACAACAAAAGTGTATGTATATATAGGATTCTAAAGCCTGTGCACCGGCAGTATCCCATCACAGGGGAGATGATTACAAATGTAGATGCTTGGTTCAGTAGGTCAGGCTGGGCCAGATACTCTGCATTTCTAACAAGTTTCCAAACAATACCAGTGCTATTGGTCTGAAGATCATATTCTGAGTAGTGAAGGTTTAAATACTTAGCAACAGAGGTAAAGGAGCAATGAACCCTGCTTCAGGGGAAGGTTATCTCTAGGAAAGCCAGGGAGAAAAGGTGACAATTGTACCAAATAAAGGGACAAAGAGCTCTAGCCACAGGAAATTTCAAAAATAAAGGTAAATGAAAATACATAACATGATTAAGTCACAGTAAGCCAGTACAAGTGTTAAAGGTATGGAATATGTGGAAACAGTGCCAAAAGACAAGGTCAGAGATGCAACCTGAGGCCAGGATGTGACTGCTGTATACATCTCTCAAGGATCATAAAGTTTATTCATATGCAATGAAGAGACCCTGTAGGGATACTGGGCTTTAAAACAATTGTTTTAATATATTTGATACATATATGTGTGTGTGTGTGTGTGTATATATATATACACACACATATATGTATTTTGATATATAACCCAGTATAAATTTAAGTACAGCATATATGATATATTTATATACTATAATATGACTGCTCTTGTAGAGATATTTAGTACTTTTACCATACTGTATAATTTTACTCTCTTTTTAGTGACAGGGATAATTAAGTTTTAGTCTCTTAGCAAGTTTGATGATTGCAGTACGATGTTATCTGTACTCATTATATTATGCATTAGCTTTTTTATTTTCCTGAAGAAAAACAAAAGAATGCTAATATTTTAGAAAAAGAATTTTGACATTAGCAAGGGGAATGCATTGGAAGAAATAAATGTGACCAGACAAAAGGTTATTTGAAATAGTTTAAGCAAAAGATTTTGGCATTTACGTGAGGTGAAGAAGGAAAGCCTCTGAGAGACACGTTAGGAATTTACATGTGGCACAGACATGAGACTGCCCACCGCAATCCATTCTCCCATGTTTTCATGGTATAGAGTTATGGCCGGGAGTGGCTGCTCTTATAGGCAGCAGAATGTGAATCAAAGTGATGTGAACTTAGGCCTTGCTTAAGAGTCAATTGTTGAACCTAGTCTTCCTCTACCTCTTCTCCTGCTAGCTAGAACCTTGGAGGTCATATGTTGATGATGGAAGAGCTGTTGTACTTGAAATCTCTGAAGGGTGACCTGGATGTGAGCTGCCCACTGACCTGGGCACCCATCTCAGACTTTTGTATAAGAAAAAAAAATAAGGCAAGGTTCACTGGCTTAAGTCTGAGTTATAACATATATGTATTATTATTCTGGGTCTTGTTCCAGCAGCTTAGTGTTTGCTTTTCCCTTCCAGAGGACTTAGTGCTTTAAGCAGTGTGAAATGTAAAGAATACTAAAGGCTTCAGAAAATCTAAATGTAACAGTACAAATCACAGAGTCAAAGTCTCCTTAATTCAAATTAAAGAAAAGTAGAAGAAATTGAAGGTCTAGAGAAAAAATTATGAACTCACTTTTTGAAAGATGAAAGTTAGGGCACTTGCAGGATATCCTGTTGCAGATATCCAGCAGGTTCTTAGATAAACAAGCCTGGATCTCAGGAAAATACTAGAGCTTTGAAGAAGCCAAGTAAGGCGGGGAATGCATAGGCACAGACTGCGATAGAAGAGAAGGCTGTTGGTTACAGGACCTGGGAACAAAACCAATAAAGGGGTAGGGACCAACCAAAGCAGATGAGTAGGGCAAATATGGGTGAGAGCAAATAGAAACTAATGTTACAGAATTTTTTTTAAGGACAAATCTCAAAAAACAGTGTCAAGTGAAAAATACAAAAACAAGTGCTAAAGAACACACACACACACACACACACACACACACACACTATGTCATTTATATAAAGGTTAAAAACATACAAAAATATGCCATGACATACCATCTAGGAGTACACACATATATAGTAAAAGTATAAAAAAACACGGGAGAATGTTCTATAACAAGTTATGGATAATGGTTACACTTCTGTTTGGGCAGGGAGGAAATTACAAGCAGGGAGGAACACATAGGGGGATGCTGAATCATTGATAATGTTTTATTTATGACACTGGAAGGAGGCATTTGAGTGCTCACATTTTTATTAGTTTATATATGTCTCATAATAAAATTCTGAAACTAATTAAAATGTTAAAAAGGGTTGCACAAAGTAGGATGTGGTAAGTAATATCAAAAGATGAGAAGTGGAAAATAATAATTGGATTTGGCAGGTGATAGTTTGGTAATGACGTTTACTACAAGAGGGATTTTTGTAAGTACAGAGAAATGTGGGTTAGATTTTAAAAACTTAAAAAAGTATAATTCCATGTTTACATTTTAAATATTAACTACACCATTTCAGTTGAGTTATTCACTTTATAAGAAACTTACAACTGCTTCTAATTGTTTTATAATGAGAAAATATAAATTGTCTTCTGCAATAATTAGAGAAAAGATACTAATGAGATTATAACTTCTCCAATTCATCTAACAAAACACAAATTTCTTGACTAGCTTAGCTCATTATAGAAATAAACTATAAAATCTTCATCATTCCTCAATCGCATATAAAAATAAGTCATATCTGATAAAATTATGTAAATTCTAGGGAGTAGCTGAATTTAGAATAATGGAAAGTAAAAACTGACTCTGAAAGGAAAAAGGATTTTTTAAAAAGATTTATTTATTTATTTTAGAGAAAGAGGGAGAGAAGTAGACTCCCTGCTGAGTACGGAGTGCGACGTGGGGCTTGATCTCACCACCCAGAGATCATGATCTGAGCCCAAATCAAGAGTCCGAGGTTTACCCAACTGAGCCAACCAAGCAACCTAAAAATGATTTTTTTTTAAGGATTTTATTTATTTGTTAGAGAGAAAGAGAGAGAATGTGTGTGAGAGAGAGAGAGCACAAGCAAGGGGGATGGGTAGAAGGAGAAGCAGGCTCCCCATCGAGCAGGGAGCCCAGTGCAGGACTCAATTCCAGGACCATGGGATCACGACTTGAGCCAAAGGCAGACGCTTAACCAACTAAGCCACTGAGGTGACCCTAAAAAGGATCTTTTTTTATTCAAGAAGCCAATAAACTGTTTTCAAAAGATATTGCAAAATAATACTCTTTCGAAATATTTTTTCTATTTATTCTATCAAGCTATAGTCTCTATCTCCTTTAAGGGAACTATACTCAAAGCTTAAACTAAACCTCACCTGAACCACAGATAAATACATTAAATATTTGCAGTACATTTTAGTAAAGAAGATTACTTTGAGGACAAACTTTCATTTTTCAAATTTCAGTTGTTCCTCATTTAATCTTGGTAATGGTACTGCAAACTTGTTACCATTATATACATTTTAAAGGCCAAAAATCTAGGCACGGAGACATTAAGTAACTTAGCCGTGCAAAGGTAGAAAAATATTTAAGTAGTGGGCCTGGATTTCAATGTAGATTTAGCTACATTCAAAAGAGACAGGCTTTACACTAATCTTTGTACCTACCTCTCAAATGAATTTAGTGACTCATGGACATGTAACATGCAAAAGATAAAATCATTAAAGTAGCCCTAAGATTAAAACCTAGTGATGTGGATGTTAATAAAAAAGAAACTGCCTCTGGGAAATAGATGTTTAGATTATTGTCTCTAGGTCTTCGTTCAGTCTAGTAGATGTCTCCTGTCATAAAACCACTACAGACATCCCAAAAGTCAAGAAAGCCTTCTGGAGGATCATTAGATCCGGAGTTGATTCAAAACTCTGGGACTATGTCCTACAAAAATTAGCACTTTCCACAACCATGGGACTGGGCTGATCCAGCACCCAAATCACAGTATCTATGAGAGCCAAATAGTCTCAGAAAGTCCACTTAGATGTTTGAGTGCAAAGGTTGGAAGGACAGACACTGGGATTTGCTCTACCTCAGTCAAATTTCAGCTTCTGCTATCCCTGGGCGTATAACCTTGAATTGAGTGTTTTCCCCTGCCAGTTCAGCTTCCTCCTCTGAAAAATGGAGCAGGAAAATACATCTCTCTAAGAGCTATGATAAAGATTAAATAAAAAAAGAAAAAGTACTACTCAGCATAGTAAATTCTTTACAAATGCTCCTTTTACAAAATGATGGTGATAAAAATGATAGAGTGTGAGGAAGAGGAAAACAAGGAGGAATCCAATTCAAAAGTTCAGAGATATTCTCTGAATATCTGCATTTCTAGGTAATTGTTAGCCAACAGCCTACTTTCTGATTGAAAGCAAGCTTCCTATAGCCAAGAGGGTAATAAACAACACAAGGTGAGACTCTCCGGCTGATTTATTCTTCTAAATGAAAGAAGTTTGTTCTCTTAATTACAGAGATTATCAGGTTTGAAATCTATTTCCTCAGCAGTGTGTTAGAAGTGGTGCGGGGTACAAACCTTAACTATGTGAAACAGGTTACACCTGTTCATTCTGTTTTGATTCACCACAGTCTTGTTTATTTATTTTGAATATTTTGACTGCTAACACATAGTTGGCATAAGTCACGGTAGTTAATATTTATTCATTCTTGGTTATTGCAGTTAAGTGACACTTTACAAATTTTTGTTGATAACAAAAAATAAATTTGTTGATGATGATTTAGAAAGTCACTTTTAGGGGAGGCTGGGTGGCTCAGTGGGTTAAAGCCTCTGCCTTGGGGACACCTGGGTGGCTCAGTGCGTTAAGCCGCTGCCTTTGGCTCAGGTCATGATCTCAGGGTCCTGGGATTGAGCCCCGCATCGGGCTCTCTGCTCAGCAGGGAGCCTGCTTCCCCCTCTCTGCCTGCCTCTCTGCCTACTTGTGATCTCTCTCTCTGTCAAACAAATAAATAAAATCTTTAAAAAAAAAAAAGCCTCTGCCTTGGGCTCAGGTCATGATCTCAGGGTCCTGGGATGGAGCCCCTCATGGGGCTCTCTGCTCAGCAGGGAGCCTGCTTCCTCCTCTCTCTGCTTATATGTGATCTTCTCTGTGTCAAATAAGAAAAAAGAAAAGAAAAGGAAAGGAAAGAAAAGAGAAAGTCACTTTTAAATGTAAGTAACCTACTGCTATCTATTTGATTATGGACACAGCACTATTTATATCCCCCTATTTCCAGGGAATTACTCATGGCTTTATTTATTAATGTAGCTCTTTGGGTATTTTCCCTTCCCATTTCTGGAGCCCTGAAAATTATGGGGATTTAAAATGTGTTCAGTAAATGATAATTTCCAATTCCAGGAAAGTTGTGGTGAAACAAGTAGTCACTGCTGATAGTATTGTGATTGCCACATCCCTTATGAAAGCAATGTGGCAACAATGAACGGCAAGGTCTGTTCATTCTCTTTGATTTGGTCAGGAAACTATCCAATAAAAACTAAATGATAATGCACCACTGTCTTCTACCAACTTACAAATACAACATTATAAAAATAATTCAAAAAATTGATACACAAATACACATTCTAATGAAAATTTTAAAGATTATGAAGGCACACTGGGAGTATCTGATATAACATTAAGTAAAACAGAATGTATAAACAGAATGTAAAATAACATACACTGCGGTTGAAACTATATTAAGCATTGGTTCTTCACCTGGGGTGCACATGAGGTCGCCTGCAGAGTGTCCCAAAAATCCAAATGCCCAGGCTCCACCACAAAGAGAACTAATCAATTTATCTATTGGTGGTGGGATGGTTGAAAATTTACATTTCCTTTAGATTTTATGTAGTATAATGATGATATCAATTTCAAAACACCTTTTTAAAAAAAATATTTATTTATTTGAGAGAGAGTGTGCTTCCAAGCAGGAGGAGGGGCAGAGGGAGAGGGAGAAGCTCAAGCAGAAACCCCACTGAGTGCAGAATCCCAGGCGGGGCTCAATCCCACAACCCTGAGATCATGACTCAAGCCAAAACCAAGAGTGGGATGCTTAACCAACTGTGCCACCTGAGTGCCCTGAAAACATCTTCATATTTTTAATGTTATTGAGTGACATAGTTACTAAAGTATCACTGCAAATGAAATGAAAAATTATTATATTAAATTCATGTTTTTAAAAACTGTCATTGCCTTGTTAAATGTAATCATTACTTTCAATTAATTCACTGGAATGGGATTCTAGAAGAAATCCTATAAAAACAGAATAAAGTGGCTACACTGAATATTCATTGAGAGGCGAAAGGCACAAACTGCATGCAAACACCCTGCACACATCTCCAATTCTCCAAGCCCTGGTGCTGGTCCATACCCTAAGAAAATACCTTGGAAATGCTAGGAAGAGGTCAAAAGTCTTTGCCCATACCCATCTAAACCACAATCTGTCACCCCGAATATAAGAGGATCAAAAATGTGTAAGGGCTTGAAAATGTCAACAAATAATGCTAAGTATGGCCAAAAGTCTTATCTTTATAGTCTAAATGTTTATACATATTAATTATGAAATTCTGAACTATTAGTTATGTATATGATTATGGTAAAATAAACCAATCTGCTCTTTTCTGGACATTAATTTTGGTGATTTTTTTTCTAAAGATGAAGCACAACCATGCAGTTATATAAGGGCAGAGCCTGTGACCAGGAAACTGGGATCCTCCTCCTCAAAGCATCCCAGTGGAGGTGAGAGAGAATCTTCCCAACCACAGGACAGCCAGCAGCCCCCCGTGGGCAGTGCATTGATAACAGTGGCTAATTTTAGAACTCCATGTGTATTTTTTTACTTTGTTCCCACCCCCTTCTCTACCAATCTTACAGTCAATGTTCATTTTTGCTGAGTGCTTTTGCACTCCTAAAAGAGTTTAGCCTTCAGACACAATGGAAAAACAAACAAACAAGGTCATGGACCTCATCATGCTCAGTTCATGTGGTTCTTCCCCAGATTTCAGAGCAAAGGCCACAGAGATTAATATGTAATACTAAAGTCAGGGGAACTAAACAGCCTCTGAATTCTTCAGCCAAACTCCAGAGTCACTCAATATAACAAACTCCAAAGTAATTATTTTAACATCAAGGTGCTTTTAAATCAGAATACTGATCATTTTTTATTTTTATCTGTTTTAAAATGACAAATAATATCCTATAACAAATTAATTAAAAATAAGTTACCTTAAACTACATCTGGATATATTACCTTTTCTAAGATTACCTTAAGAGTGCTGTCTTCATAAGTTAGTATTTTCTAGGTAATAATCCCCACAAATTAATAATAATGAATATTAAAAAGTTTAATTATGTTCAAATTTCTCAAAGTTGAAGAAAAAGAAAAAAATTACTAACATTACAACTAATCCAGTTTTAAGGAAAGCACACAGGTACACAGGCAGAGATCATAAAATCTCTGTTAACAAATATTCCAACAGTCACTTAAAGAATTTGTCTCTTACGAGATTTTAAAGGTAACTAAAACATCGTAATCACATGACTACCACTAATCAGAAAAGGTTTCTTGAAAAACAGGCTGCTTTTATTTTTGTTATTGTTAATAAATAAACTTGGATGGTAGATTTGAAGGTCTGTTTAAAGATTATTAACTACTTGACCTATAAACTTAATGAAAAGGATCTGGTAGCTTCTGGTAAGTGAAAATCAATGAGAAACAGGAGAAATACCTCTTTTATTAAAGGTTAATTATTAAAGTAATCATATTTATAAAATTTTTATTTACATAATTTTTAGTAATACACTTATAATAGTTATGCTTCACTGAGCCTAATATCCACATTCTTTCATCCAGAATTAAGGTCAAGCAATTTATCACCACTCAATATTTGGTGACCTTAGACAAGCTAAATAAACTCTCTGAGTCTCAGGTTTATCATTTTTAAAACAGGGACAGTAAGAGGAGCTCACTCACAGATCTGTTGTGAGGATTAAATGAGATAGTCTTCATGAAGGGTTTAGCACAGTGGCTGGCACAAAGTAAAGTTAGTGTCATTCAGCTAAACCTGGAACTGTTAAAATAGTCCCATTTTCTATTGCACATACTAAACAATGGATTAATTTTTACTGTTAAAGTGACCATGCTAAGAGGGTCTTATTAAATCTTCAAAATTCATGCTTCAGTGACAAAACACTATAGCATGTTATTCACCTATAAAGATTTATGATGTTGAGGCATGACAAAAACATCATGTATCTATGAACCACTGATTTTAAATATTTTCAGATAAAATGAATACATGTATCCTGAAAGTGCCTTTTGGTTGGCTTGGTTTTTCCTGTGGACACTTACATGGAACTCATTTCAGGATGAGGTTTATAAAAAGGAAGCTCTTTCTTTGTGATTATATTTAGAAAACTCCTCTGCCATGGGAAGAGGCACATGAATTACAATAAATGTGGCTTAGAAGGCACAGAGGTGAACAACTCTGAATGGAGGATATCTAGGTTTCCTCATCAAATTTCAATTTCCTGCAATTGAGGAAAAATAATTTGAGGACACTTCTTATAATTTTATTATAATCTTAGTACTACTGAGGGCCTTTTACAATTTCATGTGTATACTAATCACTATCTCTAAAATTATTTTTACGCTACCACTTTCCAAAGTCAAACTTCTATTAGGCCTAAATGCTTGGATAATTTCCACCAAGTCATAAAAATAAGAATTTTAAGAAAATGGTAAATATTGATATGACAGGATAATGTAGTAAAAACATTTAGGTTTATGCTTTGGACTAGGAGTGAAAGTCATAAGAGCACTGAGTCTCTGATTACTGGTGTAATCGCTTCTATGAGAGGGGACACTTCCATTCCAAGTGCAGAGGTTACTTTCTTCAGGAATAACTCCTTAGTGAGAAGGCAATGGCCCCTCATTTCTGCAGTCTGCATACCTTGCCTGGGGCCCAATTACCGATGTAAAAACACAAACTCCTGGTTAAGTGTGGCACAGCATTTTTACACTGTGCCTTTTAATCATTAGAAATACATGTGAAACACAGAACTAACATACAGTGGAGTTAAGAGGGTTGACAGAACACAAGTTTAGCCTCTGGAGCAGAACTAGCTAGCTATTAAGTGGTTTAGTGTATATGTGACCTCAAGAAAGTTACATGCCTGGTGCCTCAACGTCTTCCTCTGTAAAAGGGCAATAACTATTTACTCACAGGGTCATTGTGAGGATTAAACTCTTAATATGTGCTCCTAACAATATATTTATGACTAGTTCAATTCTCTTCACCAAATACAGGAATGGCCTTCTTTCAATGTTAGGGTTTGCTCTGAACAATTTTTTTCGTTTCATTCAATATAGAAAACAGTTTCTTCAAGACTTATTACATTTTTCTAGTCTTGTTCTTTGTACAGCATAAACCTGAAAGGTTATGGGGAATGAAAATATGTTTCAAATGGAAACATCAAAGTCCCAAATTTCTACTATACAAAAATAACTGTGGACAATACAGATCTGAGAACTGGATTAATTAACCTCGAGGAAAAGATAATGTTGGCAGAGGGTCAAGATAAATGCTTGGTACTGTTACCTAAAATCATAAAGGCCACTCGGGCCTCAAGTTGACTCAGATCCTCCTATTCAGCTGCTTCCCTTCTTCCTTTCCCTCCCCCTTCCTTCATTATAAAAGGACCTGGTATCGGCACTACAAAGACAGGCTTGCTGCTTTTTACCAATAGTGTCTAGAGGTTAATTATCTCTTTAAACAACCTGTTACACACAGTTCTCTCTTCTCCATAGTCATAATGACAAAATAATAGTTTTTATTTATGAAGTATTTACTATGTTTCAGGAACCTCCTTAGGGTGTTTATATACTTTTTTACATTTTATGCTCATAACAACTCCCTGAGACTAGCTCAGTAAGTCAACTGCCACCGTCATGCAGCTCAGAATTGATGGAGCCAAGATGTGAAACCAGGCAGATTTGAAGCACCATAGACTCAGCACTCTGACCGTGATGGGGTCGATCAACATGACACTTTGAACTGTCCTCTTATGCGTAGGGGTTCTCAACCTAAGCTACTGGAAGGCACTTTTTGGGGGAGATTTGGAAAAGTTTCCATTTTAATTAACTTCCTGACAAGAGAGGGGGAAAAAAGTCTATGACATTATTTCCGATTTCAAAAAATTTATACTCTCCTGGAGCCTCAGAAAGCTTAAGAAAACTGAGGCCAAAATAAATACATAAATACAGGGGGTAGG
The DNA here is from genome assembly GCA_028646535.1 of Procyon lotor. Taxonomy (NCBI): domain Eukaryota; kingdom Metazoa; phylum Chordata; class Mammalia; order Carnivora; family Procyonidae; genus Procyon; species Procyon lotor. The sequence continues at coordinate 72,376,268 of CM053607.1, forward strand.
CATTATATATTCAGTGTATAACATCAAAATCACTAATATAACATGACAAGTTTCAAAGTCAGCTTTTGGGTGATTCATTCTATATTGTTTATATTAATAAAAATTACCATAAGCTAAAACAAACTTCTAGGTAAACCATATGTAAAATGACATGGTTGATCAATTTTTTTAGTTTCTATGGAAATATTAAGAAAATGAATCCAAATCATACCTTTTAATAGATTTTGAGTAAACAAAGGTAACTGATCATGGATTCAGCACATGAGTCCTGTATGGGCATGTTTTGGATCAAGAGACAAACTGGTGCTTCCTAATGTTTACAGAATACGAAAGAGTTCAAAAGTTAAACACCTAGCTGTCACTAAAGAGTTACACCATCATCAATACATGAAAGAAATGATGTAAATTAAAAATAGAATTCTCATTATGCTACCTATTCCCATTTCCTAAAGAACTTCACATAAAAATAGAGTCACTCCAATTTTATAGAATTTTACTTTCCTTGGTGAAGTCACTGAATGTGTGTAAGATGTTATAGTTCTCTATTATAAATCCTTTACTCGGTTTATTTGTAGAATGGACAGAAAACACATTCATTGGAACTTTATTTTTCAATATTAAGTAATATATGGCCAGTATTCAGCAACCTCTCTGACCTTGGCCACAGCAACTTCTTGCCAGACACGTCTCCAAAGGCAAAGGAAACAAAAGCAAAAATGAACTATCAGGACTTCATCAGAATAAAAAGCTTTTGCACAGTGAAGGAAACAATCAACAAAACTAAAAGACAACCTACAGAATGGGAGAAGATGTTAGAAAATGACAAACCAGAAATAGGGCTAGTATCCAAAATCTATAAAGAACTTACCAAACTCAACACCCAAATACCAAAAAATCCTCTCAAAAATGGGCAAAAAGACGAACAGATATTTTTCCAAATAAGATAAACAAATGGCCAATAGACCCATGAAAAAATGCTCGCTATCACTCGGCATCAGGGAAATACAAATCAAAACCACAGTGAGATGCCACCTCACACTGGTCAGAATGGCTAAAATTAACGACTCAGGAAACAATAGATGTTGGTGAGGATGAGGAGAAAGGGGAACCTTCTTACATTGTTGGTGGGAATGCAGACTGGTGCAGCTACTCTGGAAAACAGTAGGGAGAGCTTCCTCAAAAGTTAAAAATAGAAGGACTCTACGATCCAGCAATTGCACTACTAGGTAGTTATCCAAAGTATACAAAAATAGTGATTTGAAGGGGCAGATGCATCCTTGCGTTTATAGCAGCAATGTCTACAATAGCCCCACTATAGAAAGAGTCCAAATGTCCATCAACAAATGAATGGATAAAGAAGACGTGATACACACACACACACACACACACACACACACACACTGGAATATTACTCAGCCATCACAAAGAATGAAATTTTGCAACTTGCAACAACACAGATGAAAGTAGAAGGTATTATTCTAAGTGAAATAAGTCAGTCAGAGAAAGACAAATACCATATGATTTCACTCATATTTGGAATTCAAGAAACAAAACAGGTAAAGCATTGGGGAAGAAAATGAAAAATAAAATGAGATAAAAACAGAAAGGGACGCAAACCATAAGAGACTCTTAACTATAGGAACCAAACTGCGGGTTACTGGAGGGGAGGTGGCTGAGAGATGGGTAATTGGGTGATGGGTATTAAGGAGAGCACTTGTTGTAATGAGCCCTGGGTCTTATATACAACAGATGAATCACTAAATTCTACCCCTGAAACTAATAATACACTCTATGTTAACAAAATTGAATTTAAATAAAAAAATTTTTTAAGGTAATAGTACAAAGATAATCACCAGAATAAAGAGAGAAATCTCCTTAAATGCCCAAAGAAACAATAGTAAAGGCAAGAGATCATAGAGTGATAAACATGCACTAAATGTACCATCATATACACAGTAAATATAATAAGAACAAGCATAAAGTCAAATTAATAAAGTAAAGGACTCAATTCATCTATCAAAAACGTTCAAAAATGAGGAAAGGGAAAAAAAGGCAAACCAAGAAAAGACTTTTTTTATTTAAGTAGGATCCACACCCAGGATAAAGCCCAACATGGAGCTTGAACTCATGATCATGACCCTGAGATCAGGACCTGAACTGAGATCAAGAACCAGACACTCAACCGACTAATCCACCTAGGTGTCCCAAGAAACGGACCCTTAACTATAGAAAACTAACTGATGGTTACCAGAGAGGGTTGGGTAGAGTGATGGGTGAAAAAAGGTGATAGGGATTAAGGAGTGTATGTTTTTTAAATGTATTTTTTAAAGATTTTATTTATGTATTTGACAGAGAGAGAGAGATCGCAAGTAGGCAGAGAGGCAGGCAGAGGCGGGGGGGGGGGGGGCGGGAAGCAGGTTCCCTGCTGAGCAGAGAGCCCAATGCAGGGCTCAATACCAGGACCCTGAGACCATGACCTGAGCCGAAGGCAGAGCCCAATGCAGGGCTCAATACCAGGACCCTGAGACCATGACCTGAGCCGAAGGCAGAGGCTTTAACCCACTGAGCCACCCAGGAGTGCACTTGTGCTGAGCACAGGGTGTTGCATAGAAGTGTTGAATCACTACATTGAACACCTGAAATGAATATTACACTATGTTAACTAACTGGAATTTAAATAAAAACTTAAAAAAAAGATATGGTTAGTACTTAGTTAAAATAAGGACCATCCCATACTAGGTTAATGTCATCTTATTTCTTATGAGTTGTGAAGTTCAAATATCTGATGAAAATTGTAATAGGAATAGAAAGGAACACTGACTAAAGAACTTGCCATCACTTTGCTATCAAAAGATATATTCCCAGGGCACTTGGGAGGCCCCAACAGAGTTGGCCCCAACTCTAAAGAGGCCAATATTAAACCTCTTTAGAATAAACTTCAGAAAAGTCTAAATTCATCTAGTCACTCCCAGATTGAAACCAGCCCCCACTTGGGAGTACCTATGATCTCCAAACATTTTCACTTGAGGAGCACTGCGCAACCCCAATCACCAAAAAAAATTTTGATCATGTACTCCAAATATGAATATTATTTATGTATAAAATATATACATCTATTTTCAGAATTAAATATATATAACTAACCATCCACAAAAGTGGAAATTTTAAAGGTTAAGCATAGAAGTGAAATAAACACTATTTTTAAATGATAATACCACGCTCACTGTGCTTATTATCAAAGTAGAATATACACACAGGGTGAGGTTCTTCATCAAAGATATTTGTAGGTATCTGCCTTTCAAATAGTCTTTTTGGAAATTACCAATATTTATTGATGGAAATTCTGTTATAACTGATCACAATATCACTGAATTTTGCTCTAAGTGTAGTTAAGGAAGAGTCTGTATTAGGAGCATAGGCCTTGGGTTCCTAGCTCTCAGATGCGTAAGATCTGTACATGTGGTTATATCACGTGTAGTACCTTCAGTCTGTAGGCTCTTGGTTAGAATCTTTTTTAAGCCACTTGATCATTTTTTTTTAAAGATTTTATTTATTTATTTGACAGAGAGAGACACAGCGAGAGAGAGAACACAAGCAGGAGAGGGAGAGGGAGAAGCAGGCTTCCCACTGAGCAGGGAGCCGGACGTGGGGCTTGATCCCAGGACCTTGGGATCATGACCTGAGCTGAAGGCAGATGCCCAATGACTGAGCCACCCAGGTGCCCCACTTGATCATTTTTTGAGTGCTATTCTGGTTAAAGCTAAAAACACAATCTATAAATCCAGGCACAATAAAAATGCAATTCCTCAAATATGATAAAAGCAAATAAAGGGGGAAGGTCCCCACTCTCAACTCTTACAAGATGTGGAGTTCAGACACCTTCTCCCAGAAATCTGTTGCCACACTTGATATGTGAGCATCTGACATACAGAGTAACTCAGGTAAATCTGCAATTTAAATATTTGTAGCCTTTATTTATTTTTACTTTAAATATTTGTATTTTTCATTTCTTTTGTATTTTAAATATTTATTTTTAAAATTTGAGATAAAAAGTAGTCATTATAATAATTTCTTTTCATACCCCAGTGCATCATCCCGTGTATTTTGAAGTGCAAACTTCCCATTTCAGAAACCACTAACATGAAGGGTAAAATAAAAACTTCAACCTATCTAGGAAATCCCTTCACAGATTTGTCCGATTTTTTTCAGTATTCCCATAAATGAATTACTCATGGCAACTGAGCTGATTGTTATGATAGAACAAGATGCAGGGCAGGAAACTGAGACTATAATATTTTCTGGTTGGAAATGCAGTCTATGCAAATAGAGAGTAAGCCAACTATAGTAAAAACTAAAAGTCAGCAACTAAATAGACAGTAAGCTAGCTACACTAACAAGCAAAGGATCTGAGTGAGAAGAGCAAGTCAGGAACCTCAGCTAGGCAGAAATTAGAACATACGGATCATAGAAGCTCAGAGACCAAAAGTAAAAAAGAAAGAAAATCAAACAAGCAGATGAGAACCCCAAGGCACAATGGCAAGTCTTCTGGAATGGTAACAAGGTCAAGAAGGCAGGAATCAGGAGATCCACTTTAACTAGCAGAGGTTGGTGAAAGGACAAGGAAACAGATGTGAGGCCCAAGCAACAAAGCAATTTAATACTGAAGCAATTTTCTGTTATGGCCAGGAAGTTTCTTGCATGCCTCCTACTGGATCCTTTCCCAGAACTTGGCTAGTGTGATCTCGTGCATAGCAGCAGGCAAACTGGAGTGTCTGGAGAAAAGGCAAAGTTAAGGAAGGGGGATCAAGGAAATATTCTCCAGAGCCTGTACCTTTGTTATGATGCCCCCAATTTCCTGCCACATTCTGCCCCCCATTTACTCTTAAAATCACACTCATATGTTACCTCCTTCCTTAATCCTTCTTTATCCATCTCAACACATCACGCTCTGAATTTCTACAGCATTTCTCTGAGCATTTTAATGCAACTGAACAGCTCTGCAATTTTTTTCTCATTTCATTTGTTAGCTTCCCCAAAGAGATTCCAAATAAAAGACCTATGGATTCATGTTATACTCTGATTTTTAGTAGGCTATTTCTAAATTTTTTTAAAGAATTCCCTGCATACTGTGATATCACTCTTCACCCAAACAAATGCACAGAAGTGTAAATGCACACAATACTTAGCATATAATTATATGAGATCAGGTAGCTTACCTAAGATAATTATGATAAAATTCCACCACTGAATTCAAAGTAGAGGTAAGCAAATAAAAAAGTCATTTCTGTACCAAAATATGATCGGTCTAGTTTTATTCAGTTGTGTGAAATATGAAGAACCAGAATAGAAAACTCTGGATACTAGTCATTAAAGCATTGATTAGTATCCACCCATGGAAGAATGACCATAGCATTCATTTATTAACGTATTGACAAACACCATAAACACCTGCAATATCCCTGCTATCAAACACTTAGCAGACAGTGCAGCAGGTAATAGATGAAGAGAAGGATACAGAAATGAAAAAGCATCACCTTAGCCTTAGAAAAACCCAGAGAATATAAAATATCTCAGAGCCACCTAAAGAGCTTAGACTTCATCTTGGAAGGACTGAGGAGCCATAGCCAATTTTTCAGTAGTAAATTAGTATATTTTATCTGATTTGGTGGTAAAAAAGTAATATTTGTTAATTTAGATGATTATTTAATTGCAGACTAAGATAATACGCAAATCCAACTGGTGATACATAACACTCAGGCTTATTCTTTTGTTTTTCAAGTTAGCTAGTCTTATTTATTTATTTAATTATTTAAAATATTTTATTTATTTGACAGAGAGAGAGACACAGTGAGAGAAAGCACAAGCAGGTCCCCCTGCTTGTGGCCGAGCAGGGAGCCTGATACAGGGCTCGATCTCAGGACCCCGGGATCATAACCCGAGCTGAAGGCAGATGCTCAACAACTGAGCCACCCGGGGAACCACTAGTTTGTTTTTTTTTTCTAAAGCCAGCTGAGTTTTCAAACCACCTTTGAGAATAATTTCAAACACACAGACCATTATGTTGAACGAGAAATGTCCACAGTAGCCCCATTTAATGTATTACATAATGACAAACCTAATAACTAATTTGCTGATTAACTGAATTTACACTATTTCCTAGTTATATTTTCTAAATGGATCTCATTTAACTTTGAACAACGTAAGTCCTGGCTGGACATCATGTAGGAATCAGGGATCACCCACAATAGTCACTTGCTGAGGTCTGGCAGTTCGGCATGTGTATCTCTATACTCTCTGAGATTATGGACTACCACTTTATTTTAGAGTTATCCATGTCCCAGTGGATCATTAGTCTATCATTTCCACTATTCTTTATATTAAAAACAGAAAGCCAAAAAAGAAAACAAACCCTAATCTGCATCCCTCTCAGTTTAGGGTACATTCTAATTTCTTTGTAAAGTATATCTGACAAACGACACATAGTCCACACTGTGTTCCAAACAAAATAGCACTATTCCAAAATTATAGTACAAGTTACTCAAGTACAAGAAAATACTGTTATTATTTAAACTTGTAGAGAGCTAGTATGATTGTCTCATTAGAAAGAGATAAATATTGCTCAATATTTAAAAAAATAAACTTTGGTGTGTATTGTAAAACAAACATAAGAAATTTATCTTTATCTGAAATCATGCATGATATAATTTCATGGAAATATTTTGGGGGTAATGACCTTCAAATGGATACAGGAAGAATGTGATTAAAAAGAACAAAGATTAGGAAATATACTGTAGCACATAATCCTGCAGTGGGGAAGGGAACAGTCTCTTATGATCTAATAGGATTTTTCCATTCTTAACTTGGTTAATCTTAGACACAAAGCAAATAAATCATTCTTGGTTTCTAAAAGTCCATGGTGATACTCAAAGGAAATTAATTCCCCTTGCTAAACATGGTTCATAAAAAACATATTATTAAAGTCAGCTCAATGAAAATTCCAGATTACCAGTAAATAGGATGTCACTTTTCCCCTAAAAGAAAGGATTTTCCCATCCTTTTCAAAGAGTTCCTAACACAAAGGTGGCTTCCCAATATTGGGAAATAGATGTTGCACATGGTAGAATGGTAAAAGTATGATGTTGGCATAATGGAGAGCTTGGTGAACTCAGTGTGGTTTCCTGAGTTTTCAAAGGCCAGTCCTTGAAAACTGAAAGCAGAATGCTGCCTTCAGAAAAATCCAGGTATGTCATCACTTTAAAATGTTAAGGAGAAGAGAGCCTGATTACTAGTCAAAGTGTGATTAATATTCTTACCAAACAAGCCACCAGCCACTACATTGGAAATGAAATGTTCTCATCACTTAAGAAATACTCATTTAGAACTGAGTTGTATTCCTCTAAATGTTAAAAAGAAAAAACAGGCACTTACATGGATGCACATATATTGAAACATGGAATTAAACATGCAGGGCAAATACATAAATAGAAAATGAGGCATTAGTATTTCTCAGTTAAAAGACAGAGCACTGTAGCCAGGAGGCAACATATGTACCTGGGTTGAGGACAGACCAGCTATGGAAACTCTTCCTCCCAACTGAATAAACTATGTGGAAAGAGTGTGTGGTCTTTGGTCAATCAGAAGAGTTTGATGAAAGATCAAGGATTTCAAAATCTGTTAGAAAGTTCACAAAGCAGGTATAATCTGTAAGTTTCCAGAGACAAGTAGTGAAAGAGATGAGAGGCAACTGAGGAATGGAATAGGGCTCAAACTTAATTTCCAAAAGGAAGAAATGACTTGGGTAATGGGTGTGTTGAAGAGAAGGAATCAATAAAGACTGAGCGACTCAAACCGGGGGTCTTTCCAGACTCCTTTTTTCCTCTCACAAGTAACATCCAATCCCGCAGCAAATGCTATTTGCTTTACCCTCAAGATCAGTGCAACCATGAAACATCACCACTACTAATCCACTAGTTTAAGCCATCACTATCTTTTGCCTGGACTCTTGCAAAGGCGTGTTCACTGTTCTCTTTGTTTTCACTGTTCCCCACTATCCACTATTAACCACAGTCCATCTTCCACCCAACAGTCAAAACTTTATAATGACTTCTTATCACATTTATAATGAAACAAAAACTGTTCATCATGAGCATTTGGACATTACATTATCTGGCCCCTACTGCTCCTTCCATCCCCCTCCGTTCCCCAGTCTGGCTGTACTGAACTTCCTGTTGGTTTTCAAAGTAAAACTCCAGTTACCTGCTAGTTCCTAGGACACTGAAATTGGGCAGTTTATAGTCACTGTTTGGTCTTGTGCCCTCTCTTAGGGGAATTTGCTCTTAGATTTGAATTACAGAAATGTATATTTAGGAATAACAACAACAGTGATTTACCTGATTAGAGACAAAGGAGTCTAACATACGCAATTTCAAATTCATCTTTAAAATAAGAACAATACACATTTGCTGCAGAAAGACATGCAGAAATCACCTGTTGCTATAATTAATACATTCCTTCTGAGGTAGGGGTTATGTTGACCAATACGGCACTCATGGGAATGAAACAGAAGAGAAAAGATTTAAAAAAAAAAAAAAAAAAGGAGAGAGAAAAAGGAAAAAGAGATGGATTCCAAGTGCCAAAATGTGCCAAATACACCTCTTGGAGCTGGGAAAAGTGGAGGAGAGAGGGCTCTAACCTGAAGTGCAAGGTGTGAACAAGAACACCAGAGTCTGCAGGCATCTATCGGCACAAATGACAGTCACATACACCACGCTCAGGGATTGTGGTTGAGTAAGAAAGTCAGAGTCCAAGCATCTTTGCATCCTTTCCCAATTATGTGTATCATAGAGTGTATTTTCCCACCAAAACCATTCTATGACATGGTGAGGATTCCTGAATAGACCACAGAATTGTATCTAATCCATGATATTGCTGAGATAATGCACATTTTTAATAAGGAAGATACTGACATCAACTAAACACTAAAGACCAAACTGTTGAGCTCTATACTTTATCTCACTGAAAAATATATTTTATATACTTATTATACATTTATTTATATATCACAGCCATACTACATATGAATAATTCGTATTAAATTATCTCTTGGGAGAAAGCAAAAGAGTGTAAATCCTAATTAAGAAAATTATTTGCATCCTAAACCCCTGAGTATGGTCGAACTGCTAAAATGCACAGTAACCACAGATCAGAAGTTGATAATTATGTAAGTAGTCTGAGCAAAAGTCAAATGGGTTCTCACACTCCTATTCCTAAGGGGAGAACTCTCTGGTACAAAGGTTTGAAGGCAATGGAGGTGTGGCTAGAGATATCACACCACATGAGAAAGGTAGCTGGATTGCTCAACTTTGGTCTAGATGAACACTTCACTCTGTTCACTTACTCCATTGGCCAGAATCTGAAAAATGGACCTTTCTAAACAGGTAAGGTCAGAACTAAGATGAACCTAACTGCCTTGAAATGTTCCACATTTAAGAACACTCACAAATCAACCTGTTAAAAGTACTTAAAACTGTGCCTTGTCCTATTTAAACCATTTTGAAATCAACCGACAACCATGTTTTCTACTTGGGCCTAGCGTCAAAAAGAATCCTTAGAACTAAGAACCAGTAAAGTCCCCGATATGGAAAAAGTCTAATGCCTTAGTCACAAAATGACTAGAATTTGCAAATCTGAAATAATTACATCTCCCGAGGAAAAAGGTAGCAAAATCACTAAGAATGGGGGAAGCTTGCTGAGGAAGAAATTAACTCCTGCATATCCTAATAAAATTCTATAGCAGGAAATCCCTGAAAGCAAATTTCCCAAAATTCAACAGTGACTTAGTCTGGGTGGTGGTAACACAAGACTTATTCTTACAAGAATAAGACAATTATTCTTTGTAATTTTTTGTATCTTGTAACTCTCCAAAAGAAAACGCTGCAAGGTGAAAACTTATGCTTTATTGTCTTTGGCTCCAATCATTCTTCTCCTTTTAAGACAAGGATCACAAATGCAAATGCCTATAAGGCCCAATAGCTAATATAAGCGAGTCAGGCCTGCGGGACAGGAATTCTGTCAAACAAACAAGCACATACTCGTGTCAAGAGTCAACCGTTCCTCAGAGCCGGCTCATAGCTGCTGCAAGTAGTAGTGCTGTCGGATTTAAAATTTTTTTGAACTAAAAACCTAGATTACTGCTGAGATTTCCTGATTTTTAAATCTTGGCAAATGATTTGTATTAAAAAATTTTTTTTGGTTGAAGGGCCAAGCAAAAGGAATTTTCAAAAGTGATTTTGCCCATAAAGTTTAAGGTACGTATTTGTCTGTTTGTTTTGTATACACACCCATATTCACATTAATGTCTGAGAAGCACAGTTTTATATCAAAGAAAAGAATGGCAGTAGTCTGTATGCAGAAGTCTGGGCATCCAAGCAAAGCCTTTTAGAGAACTATTAAATCCTCATCTAAATGGACACATCCCTATTTAAGAGCAGATATTTCTAAAGTATTACTTTCTGCTAGTAAAATTAAACTTAATTTATCATTAAGTCTTTATCCCCATGTTAACAGATTGAACAAGATTAGTGAAGTGACATCTAAAACAGAGGCTAAGTGATAGAACTTTATTCAAATAGTAAATAAAAGAAGTATGTGTGTTTTTCTTATATTGTCTATCCGACATGAAATTTGTGGTAAGAAACAGTGCAAGGGGGGCGCCTGGATGGCTCAGTCGTTAAGCGGCTGCCTTCGGTCCAGGTCAGATCCCAGGGGCCTGGGATCGAGCCCTGCATTGGGCTCTCCGCTCTGCGGGAAGCCTGCTTCTCCTGCTACCATTACCTCTGCTTGTGTTCCCTCCCTCGCTGTGTTTCTCTCTGTCAAATAAATAAAATCTTTAAAAAAAAAAAAAAAGAAAGAAACAGTGCAAGGAAAAAATCAAAGGGAAACCAGAGGGATCAATCAGCATAAAGCCATACTCTATTTTTTTTTTAAAGTAGGCTCCACACACAGCATGGAGCCCAACATGGGGCTCAAACTCATGACCCTGAGATCAAGACCTGAGCTACTTAACTGACTAAGACTTAACTGACTAAGCCACGCAGGATCCCCAGCATCACTCTCTTTTAAAGACCTGATGGCATCGCCCCAGGCAGAGAGACAGGTTGGTGAAGTCCATTAGATGATGGGGAAGGTTAGCTGGCCAAAACTCTAATAGGCTAAGATGCAAGAAGTTCACTCTTGAGACCAGACTGTTGAGTGAGGTAGATAAGATTGGAGAAGTGGCAGGGGGAGTGGAAGAAATGGTGAGTCAAAGTCTGAAATGTGCAGGAGGTGGGGACACCATGCTTGGAGAAACCTAAAAGTCCCTTCAAATTAAGGAGAAACACCAAAAGTATCTGTACTCTAAAGATTTAGTCCTAGGGCGCAAAGAAAGAGGGTGAAATGAGGCAGAAAGAGGAAAGTCCAAATTCTTATATTAGAGAGGTACTGAGGTCACAGCCAGCAGAGAACAGGGCACAAAGTCAGACCCTGGGAAACAAGCAAGAACGTAGGCTCTTGGTATGGGAAGAGGCGGACTAATCACAGGTTTCCAGATTCAGCCAAGTTTTCTCAACTTTGTTGCTTTGGACCTCATAGGGGATGTTTACCTATTGAGGGCCAAATAGAGAACATAACTTCAGCTAGGTATGAGAGTGATCTGTACCCTAAGTAGACTGAAGGCCAGAAACAGCATCTCAAAGGTCTGGGGACTGACCTGACGCAGAGCAGGGTATCTTCAACTGCAGGTGAAAAATACTGTTGATTCATCTGACAGTTAAGTTTGCCATCTAATATATTTCTGTTAAAGCCCAGCATCCAGGAAGTTGAACTCTTTCATTTACTTTGCAAACAGGGTACAATCAGAAAACTATTTAAAGAAAGAGTTAAAAAAAAAAATTTTCACAGAAGTTAAATACTTATTTTTTCCCTGTGTCACGTGGGACCCTTGAACTTTTTGTTTACATAAAAAAGACAGGCAGCAGCAGAGTCCGCTCTAATCTTTAACCATAACTGATTTACAAGAATCTGTGATACCATCCCCAGTTCCTTTGGTTCAGTTACTTTCAACCAGTTACCAGCATTTAAACTTATTCAAGCATGCTAAAGATCAGACACAATGAAAATGCTAACCTACATGAAGTTGTGAAAGTTTTTATTCTGAGGAAAGTGTTACAGCAAATCCCAAATCCCAGTGATGACATCTGCTGTGAAGGTGAGAATACGGTAATGACTCAACACTGACTAAGGGAATTAGACTGTGGAACTTGCCTGTTTTTCAGGGTTTGAAAACAAATTCCTATGACCAACTTGAAAATTTGGAGGTAAATTAAAATATGTTAAGCACATAAAGCAATGCTTTATGTTATATTAAAGAAATGCTCACTGAGGACCCAACAAAGGTGAATTGCTGAGATCCTCCACTTGTTGGTCCAAGCACAGTGATTAAAGTCATTGGAGACTCAAGTTCTGGTTCTAGACAGGATGTGTTATCCATTCTCTTTGTCTGCAAAGGATCTTCAGCATCAAATCGTCACATATGACAGAAGGAAATCAACCTGAAATTCACATTAACACTCTGAAGTGTTTTCAGGGATTGAAGCATATAAATGTACCTAGGTGACAATGGAACTGGATGCACTTGCAAAGTAATGCTGCAGCCACTTACACAAGAGCGTTTCTTAGGGTACTTGCCAAGCAATTGTGTTCACCTGAAATTCTCTGTCTTACTTTTAAGATCCTGCTGGGCCTGGAGGGAGCTGGATAAAGGCAAAAGCAATCAACTCTAGGAAAGTCAGATTCAGATCAGCAGGGGCTGGGTGGACAGGGCATGCCACTCTCTGACCTCACCCATCACCACTACTAGGGGCTTCAGTAAGTCACAGCAAGTCCCTGAAGCTGTGCTTCCCTGTCCTATGGTGTTAAGCTACACGAGCACCCCATCTCTCTGAAAGAAAGGCAAGATGGAAAAAAGTTTCTTACCCTCTCACTAAGCAAACACAACCCAAAGAAAGCCTCAGAGACAAAATAATAGCCCTCAAAGAAGGAATATCTGTGTGTTCAGATGAATAAAGCCAGTAAATGGAGAGGCATATAAGTTCTTGTCATCTGGGATCCCCTAAAAAGGGGAAATAAATGTTTTTCTCTCCTCGTCGCCCTTCTTTTTCTTTCCCTGATTGCTACTGCACATAGGTAAAAAATTATTTTCGAGGTAATACAGTCCTGATATAATATTAAGATAGTAGAATGCAAAACATCCAAGTACCCTTTGGGGGTCCAAAAAATGACCAAGGGGGTTTGGTTTGGACCAAGGGGGTTAATAATAAATTGAGCGCTGATGTTTTGCGAGGCACTATGCTAAGCCTGTAGTACTCCATGGACATCTCATATAATGAATTTAATTCTGCAGTATAATGAATTACATGCACACATATGTATATCCATACTTTACTATTCCAAACACCAGTATATTATTCAAAGTTCATAGCTGATGAAACAGGCACAAAATGAACAAATAACAAGTAAGGGTATACAAACCCAATCTCCTGAATTCTGTATCAGCATGGACAGTGAATTATATTTATATGCCGTCTTTCCTTCCGTGGGTTAATTTTCATTTGTCCGAACTAAATTTAATTTACAAATTTAAATTTATATCATAAACGTTTGTATTTACACAAACCATATATTAAATGTGCTAAGCTTTGTGCTGGTTCAGCGGCATTCTGGATTCAATACTCTAGCTCTAAGGTAAGACATTTTCCTCTTTAAAACACATGTACAAACAACAGAACAGGACGGAGTCTTAATGAGAAGTAGCTATTTTGGAAGCAAATCCATATAAAAGAAACCATTCTGTAAAGCCAAGACTCAAAGATCATAATCTGCCCAAATGTTTTAGTTTTGGGTCTGTGCTTCCTGGGCCTTCATAGTCTATACCCGGTGTTGGTCAGCGTGCCAACCAGACTGCACCATAAAGGGCACTACATCTAGTCCTGGAAGTCCCCTCCTTGCTTATTTAACACTGTTGTGTGCTGGTGCAGGAACAAAGTATATATTTTAGTTTTTTTCTTGAGAAATCACAGTGCTTATTTTTCCACTCACATGGGATATTTATTTTACTATGTTAGTTTCACTTCTAATACATACATATTGAAATCATAAAGATAAAAACATAGCCATCAAGGACCAAATACATTGAGTGGTTGTCACTTGTCTCAATTCTGAAGAATGAGCCCCAGTGCTTAGACACTGAGTAGCAAGTAATTCACTGTAACATCAGATTTATTTCTTTTTAAATTTGATCACTTCTGGTGAAATTTATAAGTCCAAGAAATATAAAGAGAAATTTCTTTCCTTAGACTTTGAAATATCTCAGAAAGAAATGTCAGATCTACTGCATTTAAAGTAATTTATGATAAAATGTATTTCTTGTATATACTTTAAAATTGAATATACTTTAAAAAGTATATAGTCCTCGGGGCACCTGGTGATTCAGTTGGTTAAGTGTCTGCCTTCCGCTCAGATCATGATCCCGGGGGTCCTGGGATAGCGGGGAGCCTGCTTCTCACTCTCCTTCTGCCCCTCCACTCATTCTTGCATATGTGCACTCTCTCTCGAAAACAAATAAAGTATTTTTTAAAAAAGCATATAGGCCAACAACTTACATTTTCTTTTTTAAAGATTTTATTTATTTATTCGACACACAGAGAGAGAGAGAGAGATCACAAGTAAGCAGAGAGGCAGGCAGAGAGAGCACTCCCCACTGAGCAGAGAGCCTGATGTGGGGCTCGATCCCAGGACCTTGAGATCATGACCCAAGCTGAAGGCAGACGCTTTAACCCACTGAGCCACCCAAACGCCCCCAACAATTTACATTTTCAATCGCTGTAAATCCTTCTTAGTTTGACTATCTGGTAGTCAACCACATCAGAAGCTGGGCTTCAAGGACTTATCTGCACCCTATTGGCACATCTCATTGTAGTGAAGGGCACAAATCTATAGACAAAACAACTTCCAATTTAACTATTTGCACAAAATTAATAAAAAATGCAGTATTCAATCAAAGCAAAGTATGGATACTATTCCTCTTTATATGCTACTCCTGACTGCATCCTTAAAAATGTTCTTACATGATCTTGGCTATAAGCTCCATGTTACTTATACTACATCTCCCAAACTTGAGAAATCATCAGCATATTAAGTTATTTCAAAAGTAAGTAGCCAAAATAATGACATTCTCATCAGCTAGTCCTTTAACTAGAAATATACTCTGCTACAAAGAGGCAGATGGGCTATGTATTTTAGTAAACTGAGAAAAAAGAAAACAAATTTTAAATTTTAAAGACATGCTATGCTAAGTCAAGGCCCTGCCCACCTCTTGACCCCATTTCCTAAGACTTCCTGTCTTGTGCACTAAGTGATGGTTATCCAGTCCTTTCTGTTGCTCAAGCATGTCAAGTTTGTTCTAGCCTCTGGGCCTTCCCTTACACTTGCTATTTTCTCTGCCACGAATGTGCCTGCTCCAATTTTTACCTCTCCTCTCAGCTCATATGTCATCTCCACAGTGATGCCTTCTCTGACGGCATATCACTCCAACTGATTTTGATCATTAACACTCACCACTACCTGAAATGTGTCTATTTACCCCCTTATGTCAGTCTCAAATGCTAAGGTATTTATGCGCAGAGTAGAAACCTTCCTTCTTTGTTCACCACTATGAACATGGTTGCTTGGCCTTTGTTAGAAACTCAATAAATATTGATTCATGTAATGAATGCTTAAAATTAATCTAATGAAAGCATTCTGATTTAGGGACCAAATTTAGGGGGTGCCTCAGTGGGTTAAGGCCTCTGCCTTCAGCTCGAGTTGTGATCTCAGGGTCCTGGGATCGAGCCCTGGATTGGGCTCTCTGCTCAGTGGGGAGCCTGCCTCCTCTCTCTCTGCCTGCCTCTCTGCCTACTTGTGATCTCTCTCTCTCATATAAATAAATAAATAAACAAACAAACAAACAAACAAACAAATAAATAAAATTTAAAAAAAAAAAGAAAGGACCAAATTTAGGAAAGAAGACCTTGCTTCTTAATACTGACATTCCTATTTTAATTAAAATTTATTTTGAGGAAATTCAAGGTAAATAATAAATTAGGTTCCGCATTCATTCTTGGGAATAGATACCCAGAGCCCTGAGCCCTGTCATGTGCTATGCCCGTGCCTGCATGCTATGCCAGCTGCACTCAAGGAGCCCAATGGGGTCTGAGAAGCCAATGTGACTTGCAGAGTCAGTGACTGATGCACTCTTTACAAAGTCATGGAATATCAGAGAAATAAAGACTTATCTTGGAAACGGAACAGTCAGAGCTTATCAGTCTACTCAGTTTTGTCAGGCAGCCAACATACAGTGGCCCCCAGTACCCTCAGTAAGTCTTCAGTTCACTAAGCAAAGGCATGCTACTTCACTTACTCACTTTATATGCTGCTGGTTTTTGGGGTGCAGTTAAAATTACATCAAACTGTGCAGGTATTCCTGATGTTTTATAAAGTGATCGGCAAGAGCAGAAGAGGCAGGCAGGGGTAGGAAAAGAATAATGAAATTGAATACAGATCTGGGAGTCTGAAGGAGGTCTGAGAATGATGAGAACCTTTGCCAAACCTTAAGCCTAAGAACGTACTGCTTCTTTCTTGGGAACAGCATGTGCTACAGGGTGTGGCAAAGTGATTTTACTGCCAGATTTTTGATGCTGTGCTCAATTTAGTTTTCATTGTTTGCATTGGGGGCTTATTTTGAGTCACATTCGCTATTAGTGGTAATACAGGAGAACATTTATTAATATTTTGAATCTTTATTAGAGTTTAAGTATAAGCTATTATTTAGCTTTAGATGATCTTTTAAAAGTATGCCGAATTTCCAAGTGGAATTTATTTTTAAACTCAGATCCTCCTCTTTATGTCTCCCCATACCAGTTTTCAAAGCAACAATGGTGAAGAATTTTTAAAATTTATCTACACCTAAAATATTGGAAATGCATTGAAAAATGTGAATAATACAATCACGATCTTCATATGAACAACATTTTGCTACAGTAGAACTTGTGAAAAATAAATGTTGAATTAGTGAATCTTTCTTAACTTAATGCTTATTCTTTCTTTTTTTTAGAGAGTGCGTGGGCGTACACATGAGCAGAGGGAGGGGCCGAGGGACAGAGAGGGAGAACAGAGGGAGAGAGACAATCTTAAGCAGGCTCCATGTCCAGCGCAAAGCCCAACTGAGGCTCAATCCCTCAGATCATGACCTGAGTCAAAATCAAGGATCAGATGCTTAACCAGCTGAGCTACCCAGGCGCCCCTTATTATTAATTCTTGAAAATAAAACTATATATAATGAATTCAGATTCTTTTATAACATGCTAAAGGTTTTACTGATAGAGATGGTTCTCTTTTTTTCTGAAACTATCATAAATACCTAAATATATACTAAAAAAAAAAAAAAAAAACCACAGAGGGATGAAATGCACCAGATTTTTTTAAAAAAAAAAAAGTTCTTAAAATATAGAGTATTTATTTATTTATTAAATGTTTTATTTTTAAGTAATCTTTATCCCCAATGCAGATCTTGAACCCACCATCCCAAGATCAAGAATTGCATGCTTTACTGACTGAGCCAGCCAGGCCCCCCAACACAGAGGACATTTAAAGGAAATGCAGTATTGTTACCTCCGAATGATAGTAATAAAGTGTTAAGTAAATATGTGCTTTTAAAATTATTCAATAAATTGTAAGACTGCTATGTAATCATCCCATAAATTACAGGCAAACAGATATGGCTAATGTGGGTTTATGGGCTGATTACATGTCTTAAAACTTGTTGAGCAGTTTGATTTTAAATAGCCTAAACATACTGTGATAGCTAGCCCTCAAGATGGCCTCAATGACATCCAGCTCCTACAGTGAATCAGGTGCGTAGCCCCCTCCCACAGCGAACCAGGGTTTTTCTGAGTGACCAGAAGAATTTGGGAAAAGAGATGGCATATGACTTCCAACATAATTCACCTTTCATTTTGGTCATGCTCATTCTCTCTCTTATAACACGCAATCTGTAGGAAGCCCAACACTATGTTGAACAATCCTATAACAAGGCCAAAATATGAGGGTCTGATGCCTTCGTACAGCAGGAGTAGGCCAGTGAGGAATTTGGCCTTCAGCCGAGGGGCAGATGAGTAAGCTATCTTGGAAAGAGAACTTGTCGTGCAGACAAGCATTCGGATAACTGCAGCCCTCACCAATAGTGTGACTGCAGCATGAAGCAGGCTGGGCCAAAATCACCCAACAAAGCTATTCCTGGTGAGGTCACTTAACACTTAACTGATTGAGCCACCAAGGCGCCCTAATACAGCTATTTTAAATATTTGACTATTCCATCCACAGTTTACCTAATTTTCAAATTGCCATGATTTTCAAATGGCCAAGTCTAAATGTTATTAGACTTTATTATTTTGGGATCTAGAAAATTAAGAGAACAATAGTTTTATTATATATAACTCTATTCTTATATCACTTAAGTGTTTCATAAGCTATTATAATCTGAATTGGAAAATCTAATTCAGAGTACTAGTAAAATCTTACAATAATAAAAATTTATTATGGGAAACATGTTGAGAAAAATGAAGGATAGGTGATTTCATGTTCACATGTAGTCTTACAGTATTAAGAATAGTAGGAACTTCAAAGCACAGGAATTGAACAAATCTGTAATGATTTTGTAAATCCATAAAAGATTTTGGATTTAGATTACATGTCTTAAAACTTGTAAAACTCATTTAGAGTTCTAGTCATCACTGTCCAGGAAAATTGACCCTTTAGCCTTTAAATCCTAATGGGTAAAATTTAAGTTGAATTTTTTGCTCTGAACCTATAACTTTTCAACAAAGATTAAAAAAAAATTATTTAGATAATGTAATCATATGTCATTTGCCCATGTTAAAATCAGTTTCCGTGTTAATTAAATTAAGTAATTATTACAAAGATAGGACTGCATGCCAAATACACGCACACACACACACAAGCAGATGGGTTTATGTCATTTGCCTCATATTGGCAATAACATCACATTTAACCTATTTTAATGATATCTAAAATAGAAATCATTCTGGGACGACTGGGTGGCTCAGTTGGTTGAGCATCTGCCTTTGGTTTAGGTCATGATCCTGGGGTCCTGGGATAGGCCTTCGTTGGGCTCCTTGCTCAGCAGGGAGCCAGCTTCTCCCTCTGCCCGCCCCTCTGTCTGCTTGTGCTCTCTCTCTGTCAAATAAATAAAATCTTAAAAAAATAAAATAGAAATCATTCTAAGATTAAGGAAAATGGACTTTTATACAATATCAAAGCAAAATTTTACAGACATAATTCATTTTGGTAACATATTCAGTAAAACATTTAAAATAACAATATTCTATAGGATACCTTATTATTTTATCATACCATAATCATCCTCTATTGTCAGGAACCTAGAAAATTTTCCCTCCAAATGTATTTTCCATATTTCTAAAAAAATTTTTATTAAAGATTTTTATTTATTTATGTGAGAGAAGAGAGAGAGAAAGCATAAGTGGAAGGAGGGCCAAAGGGAGAGGGAAAAGCAGGCTCCTGCTAAGCAGGAGGCCTAACACAGGGCTTGATCCCAGGACCTGAGATCATGATCTGAGCCGAAGGCATATGTTTAACAGGCTGAGCCAAGCAGCTGCCCCTATTTTCTATATTTTTAAAATAAATCGAATGCTCTCAGTATTTTAATTCTACTGTTTACACTTTTAAGATTAAAATGTTACTCCAAGTAATTGGTTTTCTTACAGTAATACATACATACTAATTTTCTTAATCAATGATATTTAAAATATTTCTATCACTTTTTAACTGCTGAATCCCAAACATGATTCCCTGGCTTGATAATAAAACTTAAATTGATTGTTTTTAATTGGAATATTGATTTTGGAATGTTGTTTTTAATTGGAATTTAAATGGAATATTGAAAACATCATGAAAATGACAAATAATATAAAGTATTACCAGCTCCTCATCACCCAGATATAACAAATAAACATTTTCCAAATTTTCTTTAAATTTTTGGTGTTTAAAGAAATAAAATGTTACCGGTCAGGTCGTCTCCTGCACCACTCAGGGGCCAGGAGTGGGGAAGTGAATAAGAGAAACCCCCAGACCTGAGCGTAGCCTCTTCCTGCCACCCGAACCACTATGAACCTCTTCAACAAAAGCCCTTATTACAGGCTCTCGGCAGAGGTCAAGAGCAAGATTGCTTCCAATTATGATCATCAGGCAAAAGAAGATCTTCGAATTTAGATAGAAGTGACAGGCATGCGCACTGGCACCAACTCTCTGCTGGGCTTAAAAGATGGCATCATCCTCTGCGAGTTCATCACAGAGTTGGAGAATATTGGCAACTTTACTAAAGCTATTCAGGTTTATGGCATGAAGCCCCATGACACATTTGAAGCAAATGATCCTTTTGAGAGTGGAAACATGACCCAGGTTCAGACTACACTGGTGGTTCTGGCAGGTCTGGCTAAAATAAAAGGATTCCATACAACCCCTGACACTGGAGTTAAATATGCTGAGAAACAAACAAGACGTTTTGATGAAGGAAAATTAAAAGCTGGCCAAAGTGTAACTGGTTTGCAGCTGGGAACCAACAAATGAGCCAGCCAGGCAGGTTATGACAGTATGGGACCAGGAGGCATCTTTATTATCCCAAAATGCAAACTGACAAACCTACTGACCAGACCACAATTAGTCTGCAGATGGGCCCCAACAAATGAGCCAACCAACCAGGGATGTGAGCACCAGGTACCAGAAGAGACATCTATGATCAGAAGCTAACATGACAACCAGCAGACAATGGAACAATTTCTCTACAGATGGGAACCAACAAAAATTGCTTCCCAGAAAGGAATGGGTGTGTTTGGGCTTGGGCGGTAAGTGTATGTTCCCAAATACGGCACAGCTGCCACAGAACCTGTCATTCACAGTGGAAGTTAAGGAAAAGGAACAGGTGGGTCTGAAATTAGTGACAGTGATTATCAGGCCGAATACCCAGATGAATATCATGGAAAGTACCGAGATGATTACCCCAGAGATGACCAATATGGCGACTAAGGCACTGATTATTAGATTGATACGAGGAGCTCAGTATTTAGTCCATTGTTTTTATCCAGTGAGAACCACGCTAGCCTTGAGTAATTTTTATCTTGTCTTCCTAAAACACTATTATGCTTATTGTACCTAAAGAAATATTGCCTTACATACATTCCCTTTTCCTTTTCCTGCATCTTCCCTAAACAGCTGTCTTTCAGTGCTGTAGGTGCAGTGAAAGACAGTGCTCTTTCAGAAGTAATAACTCCCATATGACATAAAAAGGAATACTGTAAAAAGGGAGTACTCTTATACAGCCAATTCTCTTATCCAAGACCTGTGCATTTTTATAATCTACTGAATAAACTGGGATTTTCAAACAATAGGAAGGTTTTTTTGGTGTGTTTTGTTTTACAGTTTAATATTTTGTTTCTATGCGGAGGACTAAACTCATGCTTATAGCTAAATGCGTTCTTCACCAACTAAATTTAAGATGCAGCATTTTAGACATTTACCTATCAACTTCTCTATAGTATTGTTCACTAATGTTTAAATAAAATCCTGCCCAGTGTGAAAAAAAAAAAAGAAATAAAATGTTACAGATACAACTAAGTCCTATTCTTCTGCCCCTTCCTCCTTGAGGTAAAAAGTGAGTTTCCTTATATTTTAATTTCATATGCTTGTATACAGTATTGTATATTTTGTTTTAAGCAAAGAATATTAACAGCAATACCCAGAGAGGCTAATTGGAAAAGATTTTCAACTTTACTTTCTGTTGGGGAACGCAAATTAAAATAACAGAGAGCTACTTTGTCACCTGTCAGACTGAAAAATTAGAGGTCTGACAACAGACATGAAGTTGAGGATAAAAAGGAACTTATACACCACAGGTATAAGTTGGTACAATGTTTTTAGAGAACAATTTAACAGCTTCTTAGTAAAACTGAAGATATTCCATTGCTATGACCCAGAAATCACCCCTCTAGGTATCTACCCAAGAGAAAGTGCCACATTTAAACACTTCAGGAGGCATGTAGAAAGATTGTGTTAATAAATGTAACAGCTGACACTTGGACCATGCTTCTTATATGTCAGGCACAATTCCAAGTCCTTCCTGTGCTTTTACTCTATTATGCTCATAACCTACCTACCCCATAGAAAACATACTGCATTTTACAGATAAGTAAACTGAGGCACAGCAGTTTATAACTTGCTACAGCTGCATAACTTGGTGGACCCACCAAGAGGAGCAATCTAGTTCTAAGTCCGTTAACCACTACGCTGTATGCGGCACAGAAGTACTATATGGAAGAACAAAGAGTGGAAATCATCCAAGAATCCACCAACAAAGGAAGGAACAAACAGGCAACAATACATTCACTCAGAGCAGAACAGCACAACCAGTTAGATGCATAAGCCAGACTGCACCCAGGAGCTTGAATACATTTCAAAAACCTGACAGAGGCAATAGGCAAGGTGCAAGGTGATTTGTACTGTATGATATCTAAAGCCATCTTTATGATTTATTTCCAATAGCTGAAATAGCTAAAGCAATCTTAGCCTATATTAATGAAATGAAAGAATCAATAGCAAAAAAATGGGGGAACCTTTTTTCCCCTTAGGGCTAAGAATCTTGAATAATCTGCCAGTTCCAGGAATCGCAAGACTGATCAACTAGACTGGATTTGGAAGTAAACAGCCAGAATGATGAAGGATTTTGCAGCAGTTCAGAGTGTGCATGCAAATCTCTCAAATGAGGGAGTAAGTCTGCTTATGTGCAAGAAAGGAAAATGTTGGGGCACCTGGGTGGCTCAGTGGATTAAAGCCTCTGCCTTTGGCTCAGGTCATGATCTCAGGGTCCTGGGATCGAACCCCGCGTCGGGCTCTCTGCTCAGCAGGGAGCCTGCTTCCCCCTCTCTCTCTGCCTGCCTCTCTGCCTACTTGTGATCTCTCTCTCTCTCTCTCTAAAAAAAACAAAAACAAAAAAAAAGAAAGGAAAATGTTCTCCATCAGCCTCCTCTTCCCACATCGAATGTGTGGGTACACACATAGAATAGGGCTTATCTTTTGACTTAGGACAATTATCTTCATACAAAAACATTAATAAATACTATAACAACTCCGCTTAACTTTATATACATTAGATAGGGTTTTCTCAAATACACAGAAGGGTGTTAAATCCCAAGTTGTGCAAAAAGAGTCACAGAAAACTATTTAATAGTAGAAAAATGTGGCTATTTTTATACAAACAGAAAAGGTTCACAAATGACCAAAAAAAAATACATTTTAATTGTTTTTATTTTGTAAAGCCTTAAAAGACAGGTCTACCAAGGAGTTTCCCCCTCCTACCAAAATAGACCATCAACAAAAGAAGTACTCTCTTTAAGAATATACTTACTTAGGAGGAGATTTCTGCACTGAAAGCAAGGATCTGTACAAGGTCATAGCATTAGGCTCTTTTTCCTCACTACCCAAATAAGCCTTTTCTGCATAATGAACAATGGAGGCCTGTAAAGAGCCCACAATGTTGATATCAGTTCATTTAGACCATCAGCCTCCAGAGCAGGATTATTCTTTATGGAAAAGCAGTCAATCTAAAACAAAGATCTCTGCTGAGAAAAGACTGTTCTAATAAAGACAAATCTTTGAAAGATAAAGAAGTTAAAATGAGTGCTGACACACATGGCTGAAATGTTAATTTTCATGGAAACTTAATGGACATATAAGTGGGGGGATATTAAATGTTAATTACTCTTAATCTTAGCTGTTGAAAAAAATGCTTTAGGTTTGGGTGTGGCAACTCCTTTTGAAAAACTTGTTGGCACTCCAGTGTAGACCTTGCTATGATTTCTTTCCAACATTGGACACACCTTGTTCAAAAGACAAATGACTCATAAGAGGCCACAATCCAAAATGTGATATTCAGCATTTAACTTACTAATGATACCCCAGAAGTAGCCACAGCTCCTGCTGTGAGAAAAATAGCAGGGGATTAAAAACGATGGCTTCTCTATTTCATTAGAATCAGTTGTGCAAGAATAGTAAAAATACAGTTTAAAGAGTGTCAGATAAGGTAATGAGGAGAAAGGCCACAGGCGGGTTGTGAAAGTGTGCCAACGTCAATACACGTTACTCAATATTTGCACTACTTGACAAAAATAAGCCAAGCATAGAAGGTGAAAATGGCTAGATGAGAAAGGAGAAAACACACCTGAAATGAGTGTAACATTGTGTGTCAACTACACTTCGATGAAAGAAAGAAAGGAAGAAAGACATAAAGAACACAAAGGACCGAATGTAAGAGCTGACAAAGCAAATTTGTACTACAACGATTAAAAACACCAAGTGTGACACTTGCTATCCAGTATCAAAACCTTATGCATTATCAATGAAAAAAGGCCTCCCCAGCTAGGACTTATTCCTTCCTCCAAAGCCCATAAGCATATTTATGCATGTTTTAACATCATTTCAATTGTTGTACAGAATTTTTTATTTTAAATACTGGCACCAGCCATAAAAAGTTCCTATTATATATTTGGCTTACTTATTCATTCTTTGAATACAATTTGATGAATTCTATGATGTGATATCCTAATGATGGACTCCTTTTTGCTCTTATGAGCAAAAGTGTAGTAACAGGCAGAATCCTACATAAATATTTCTATTTAATAATAAAATTATGCTATCATAGAGTTATATGGGGATCAGTTTTCTCTTAAAAGTTCACTCTTACTCCTAGAAGAAGAAAATTATTTTATTGCTATCCAGTTCTACTAGGATAAAAGTGATGCAACAGATCTCATGTACACTGAACTTTGATAATGTAATGACCCTCTCATGTACATACGATTTTAACAGAACCCCAAGGAGAAAACAATATTCAAAATGGTGAAATTTCAGGAACAACAATCAAGAGTTAATGAGTATCTTTTAGTTGTTTTTGCTTTTATAACTCCCCTCAAGTCAGAGTGTGTAGGCAAATGGCCATTTTACACCTGTATCTAAGGTCAACCTTGTGTTTGTTCTTTTTCTACATAAATAAAAAAAATTACTATTTCTGGAATGCTGAATTTTAAAAGATTGTGCTACAAAATCTTACTGTGAATTACACAAGTAAAGGAAGTTAAGTGTTGGCTAGTTAATGTTGTTAAGTATTTATGTTAACCATATAAAAAGGGGTGCCGGGTAGCTCAGTGGGTTAAAGCCTCTGCCTTCAGCTCAGGTCATGATCTCAGGGTCCTGGGATGGAGGCCCACATCGGGCTCTCTGCTCGGCGGGGAGACTGCTTCCTCCTCTCTGCCTGCCTCTCTGCCTACTTGTGATCTCTCTCTGTCAAATAAATAAATAAAATCTTAAAAAAAAAAAACCATATAAAAAGATGACAGATGAAGTACGGGGTAGAGTTGAATTATTACAACTCTATGTTAGGTTTTAGTTCGTAGGTTTCCACTTTCAAAATGAAATCAGTTATTTTAAGAGTGTCACCCAAATTCTATTCCCCATGTAACATTTATTGGCCCTCCATTAAGGACAAACAAACAAAATCTAAACCCTAATTAATACATTTAATAAATATGCACTGAGTGATTTTTACTGGCTTAGCACTGTTCTAAGTGATGACCTGTATAGTCATATACAGGAATATAGTATATGTATGTGTGTATATATATATATATATATATATATATATATACACACACACAGTATATAGTATATAGTCATATACAGTCATATACAAGAATGAGGAAAGCAGCCATGGTTCTCACCCTCCTGCAGCCTACCATCTCACGAGGAAAACAGCAATGAATGAATAAATAACCATAACATGCCAAGTATGAGGGAGGTCTGAATGAAGTAAATGATGAAGAATGTCTCCCTAAGAACATGACACTTAACCTGATCCCTGACATGAGTGAAGGGATCTGCAAGTGAGGAGCTAAGGACCAGGGAAAAAAGTCTTCCAGGAAGAGGCCACTGTACCCACAAAGGTTTTAAGACAGGGGACCCTCAGGGAACCAAGGCAAAATCATTGTGGATAGAGCATAGTGAGTGAGGGGCCAAGGGCTGGGGCCGAGGGCCGACTGATGAGGCCCACCACGTTGGCTATGCTCTGTTATAGAAGCCACACTAAGATGTGTGAACTGAATTTAAAGAGGAGTGGGAAGCCATTAAAGGGTTTCCACAGAGAACACACATGACATTTTTAAAAGCTGATACTGGGGACGCCGGGAAGGCTCAGTCGGTTAAGTGTCTGCCTTCCGCTCAGGTCATGATCCCAGTGTCGTATGATCAATCCCCACACTGGGCTACCTGTTCATTGGGGAGCCTGCTTCTCCCTCTGACTGCTGCTCCTGCTGCTTCTGCTGCCTGTGCTCTCTCTCTAACACATAAATAAATGAAATCTTAAAAAAAAAATAAAAAAATAAAAGATGACACTGGCTCCTAAATACAGAGAATGAGTTGGAAACAAGCTAAAGGTGAAGCAAGGAGACCAATTAGAAGCCAATTTCAATAGGTCACAAAAGGCACATGATGGGCTAGAAAAAAGGTAGTGGGTGGATTTGGAAAAAAAGTACATGAAGCCATGGCATAATCTGGAGGTAGGATCCACAGAATTTGCTGACAGGTTGGATACTATGGGTAATGTGCAGGAAGGAATGAATAATGCTGAAGAAACTCTGGGAAAGATGGCCCCAATTATTGAGATATGGAAAAATTTGGGAGGAACAGTTTCTGAGGGAATATTAAACATTTTGTTTGGACATGTTAAGTTGGAGATATCTATGAAACACCCAAAAGGAGAAATGAGGGGCAACAAAGTATATAAGACCAGAGCTTCAAAGAGTGGTTTACGTGTAGTGAAGATAGAAATTTGCAAGTAATGAAGCAAACAAATGATACTTAAAGCTACGGCTACTGATGAGATCACTGATGGAGAGTAGGGAGTAGGGAGTAGTATATCTACAATTTCAGCATGCAGAAAAATTTCCTGAGGAAATTTTGATTCAGTAGGTTAGGGGTGGAGACTTTGATTCTGTATATTTATTAAACTCTCTAGCTGGGTCTCATCCTAGTAGCATTCTGTTAAATACTGTTATAGAAGCAGAAAGTAAGTGAGCCCAGCAGAGAACTAAGACACTCTAGCAATGGGTATCTGGCCAGAAGAGGAGTTTGAGGAACCATGGATGAACCAGAAAAGAGTGATCCATGCAACCCATACCATCTTCAAAGGGAAACTGAAAGGCCTCTCTCTGTTAGGTACTACTAGCAAGACTCTGGTCAGAGTTCCCTTGAGCAAGTTCCTATAAAACAATGCCAAGAACAGGCCTCCAGAACAATAGGTTAGCTCAAGTGCTCAGTGAATTCATGCTTTGTCATGGTAAGAAGAAAACACAGACAATATCAGCAACTGGATTGCTGATGCCTTCTAAGTATGACTACTGCTATCCTAAAATCAGGAGAGGGGATCATGGGATTGGTACTGGCCATGCTGGAGTTAATGAGCCCTTGGCCAATCCCCTTCAATATTACCAAGGGTAGGGAATAAGTAACACCACTATCTTTTATTCTCTTCTTTTCTGTAGCATAAAACCAGCCTAAAGAACCTAGCATTTATTAACCCTTTAAAACAACAGGTTAAGACAAGTAAGCCCAGACAATTATGAGGCAGATTCATTTCTTTTTCTCAATTTATATTCTGTTAGCCAATCCCATCCTACCACTCCACATTTCCATACTTCTCTGTTTGGAACTGTCACAACTGAGTCCTTCCCTGTGTCAGACAAGTCTACTTCATAACTCTTCCTTTTATCACTTCTCAAAGCTCACTGCATTTCATGTAGGCTTGTGTAATAATGAGTTTATCGTATAATTTTTATATGCTGATGAGTTTGCTATCACCCACAGATTTGCATTTTAACGGAGACTTGTGGATACAAACTTTAATTTGAAGGAATTGAGCTAGAGTTGGAATATTCCTATATCATTATGGAGGAGATATACTAAGTGTGAAGACAATTTTAATAATCCTTAATCAACATCACACAGATTGCTATCTATTTCACCTGCAAAGTCTCCACAGTTTCAGAAGGCTTTGAGTTAATAGCCTGGGAGCAAAACCATTTAAAAGCAATGCCAAGACATTGTAAATTACTTCATAAAGCTGATTTCATGTTGTGGGATAGCTGAAAGAAATCTTCTTTTTTTTTTTAAGATTTGAATTGTTTATTTATTTATTTATTTATTTAGTGGCATGCAAGCAGTGGGGAGGGGCAAAGAGAGAAGGAGAGAGAATTTCCAGCAGACTCCACAGTGAGCAGAGCCCGAGATCATAATCTGAGTTGAAGTCAAGTCAGACACTCAACTGACTGAGCCACCCAGGTGCTCTTTGAAAGAGATCTTTCAAAGAGATCTGCCTTATAAAAAATCTGCACAAAACCAAAGATTTTCTTTACCAAATAATAAAGTGGGAAGCAGTCGGTAAATAAGTTACAGATCAAGGACCATTAGGTACAAGGCAATCGACACAAATGTGTAGAGAAACCAGATATAAAAGAACATGGGGCCAGGAGGTCCACGACAAACATTCAAATTCAGTTTCTGGAAAAC
Organism: Procyon lotor; assembly: GCA_028646535.1. Taxonomy (NCBI): domain Eukaryota; kingdom Metazoa; phylum Chordata; class Mammalia; order Carnivora; family Procyonidae; genus Procyon; species Procyon lotor. The sequence goes on from CM053607.1 coordinate 72,405,047, forward strand.
ACTATGAGACTACATATACCACATCGATGAGCCCACTACATTCCTAGGACCTCAGTATCCTTGCACTAGATTCCCCACTCCACCACAGAAATTAAAGTAGGGCTAAGATGCTCTGATTGCAAGGGAAAGAAAAGGAATATTAAGTAGGATTCTGAACTATCCTGTATTTCTCATGACTGAAGGGTTTACAAGAATGCAGAACTTTTAGTGCTAATACCAGGACAGTCAAAAGGCTTGCTCTGTGCTTTGGGGCTATGGGAACAAAATAATGATAATGTGGGGTCTGCTTTCCACAAAAAGTTGACACTGGTAGCTTGGTTTGGAAAAAATTGTCAGGTAGCACATCAGAAGCCAGAGTAATCACCAAGATATTCTTCCAACAGTGGCTAGACTGATAAGGCAATCAACTATCAGAGGCACCCAGTGTATGTGTCACTGACATTATCGTTTCACTATCTCACACAAAAACAACACTGTGAACGTGTATTAGCAGCTCTGGAAGAGACCATGTTATGAAACAAAAAGAATCAGAGGCAATGAAATGCCCAGTACTGTTGAAACCAACATCCTGAAGTCAAATGAGATCACTGTTCTGTAATTTAAAAACAACAGGATAATTTCATAAGACATGTAGAAAGAAATGATGAAAGGAACTAGACTAGTTGTCGAGGGTACTGGCCCTCAAATGGGGATGATTCTGACCCCCCAGAAGCATCTAATTACACCTAAAGACACCTTTCGATGTAACAACTAGGGAAATGGGTGCTACTGGCATTTAGTGAGTAGGGATCAAGGATGGTGCTAAACATCCTACAGAACAGACTCTCACAACAAATTTTCTGCCCCAAAATGTCAGTTGTGCTAAGATTGAGAAATCCTACTTATGGCTGTAAAACTTACAAGAAAAAAAAACACAACACTCGGTTAATGTCAATAAGGTTGAAGTGCATGAGAAGTACTTTTATTTAATGAATATGATCCCTCAGTTGATGAGGGGAAAAAAACTAGAGAGAAGGAGAAAAGCAACGAGGAATAAGTAATGCTAAGGATGATGAATGAAATAGGAGCCACACAGCAAAAGGGGTCTCGTGTACCACACCACAGCCATTCTGTTCATTGTGACTCCCCATCCTGCAAATTAATACCAAGAGAGCTTATCACTCCTTCCCCTCAAGAGTGTGCAGCGCTATTGACTACACTCACCTCTTCATGTCACAGTTCTGTTAGTAAAAGGATGAAGTGCATGTGGGCACATCTGACAGTCACCAAGTGCAGGGTAAGAATGATGACCTTAAGGTGGGGAGTTAGGAAAAGGGGGTGTGAGAAGGTGTAATGCCAAAGAAGTAAAAAAAAACTACAGAAGTGGCAGTTAGAAAGAGGTACATTCTGCACCTATACAAATAAATTCCAGCCGAGGGAGAAAGCTAGCATTGTACCAATATTGCTTCCAGTTAAAGATGGAAGCTGTGACCAGAAACCATGTATCACAAGAGGGACCATTCCTTAAAAGGATCATGATTTAAAATAAAAATGTTCCAAGTACTGAGTAGGGATCTGAAGATCAGCATGTCAACATCAGATTTTTATATCTACTGAAATAATAGAAAAAGAGAAAAAAAACCAGGTAAATGTTTGGGAATGAATCTATACTCGCTGCCTCTCTAGTACGGCATCTTCTTCAAGACCTGAAATACTGTGTATTTTTCTAGAAGACAGAAGCAGCACATGGCTTTCCCTCTGGTTCCCAAAGAGGAGCATGTAATTTTTAGTATAATATCTCTATCACTAAAGATCTGTTCAGGGTTTAACTGAAAATATGTTAGGAAGAATCACAATTCTTCACAATCATACCTTTGGACAAACAAAAATTCAGAGATACTGATGCTAGCAGGCACAGACCCACTATGATTATGTTCAAAGCCTGAACTTTCAAGGTAGAGACAGATTTTTTTCCCCTACTGAACTGCCATTTTGATGAAAATATGACTGTCAAAAACACCTACCTTAAAGATCTTGAGTTATTAATAGCATAATATATAATATGGTCACAGACACTTTTTAAAGTGAGGATTTTTAATTTAACATGATTTTGAGGACATTTATTGATATAATTTTTAGAATTTTGGAAACAATTGGAATCATGTTAAAATCATTTATAAATATTAAATTATGCACTTATTCATTAATGAAAAACATCTGTGTACTTTTGGATATTATTGCTCATCTTCCATGAGACATATGATCAGTATACGCTACTGATACCATATGATCTAGTAATTCCTCTACTGGGTAATTACCCAAAGAAAGCAAAAACACTGATTTGAAAAGATATATACGTCAGAATTATTTATAATAGGCAAGATATGGAAGCAACTCAAGTGTTTATAAATAGATGAATGGATCAAGAAGATGTGGTATACACACACACACACACACACACACACACACACACACACAGAGAGAGGAATATTACTCAGCCATAAAAAAGAATGAGATTCTGTCATTTCCAACAACATGAATAGACCTAGAGAGTATAATGCTCAGTGAAGGAAGTCAGACAGAGAGACAAATATTGCATGATTTCACTCAAGTGGAATTTCAGAAACAACACAAACAAACAAAGAAAAAAAGAGACAAACAAAAAAAGACTCTTGGGGCGCCTGGGTGGCTCAGTGGGTTAAAGCCTCTGCCTTTGGCTCAGGTCATGATCTCAGGGTCCTGGGATCGAGCCCCAGCCAGGCTCTCTGCTCAGTGAGGAGCCTGCTTCCCCCCCCGCCACCCCACCGCCTGCCTCTCTGCCTACTTGTGATCTCTCTCTCTCTGTGTCAAATAAATAAATAAAATCTTTAAAAAAAAAATTCTTAAATACAGAAAACAAATTTAGTGTTTGCCAGAAGGGAGGTAGGTGGGGGACTGGTGAAATAGATAAAAAGGATTGAGAGCACACTTACCGTGATGAGCACTGAGTAGTATATAGAATTGTTGAAATCTTATATCGTAAACCTGAACCTAATAGAACACTGTATGTTAATTACACTTCAATAAGAGATTTTTTTAAGGTGCTCATTTTCTATATGTAAAATGACAACACAGAGAGCAATTTATCATGTCTAAGCAGGTAAGCAGTGAGTGCATCCAAAGGCCTGTCTGGGCACAGGTGGAGCTTTCCCCTCCAGAACAAAGCTTTCCTGAAAAATTTAAATGGAAAATAGCACAGAGAGGAGTTTTTAAAAGTTTATCATGAAAAATATATATAGGTATATGTGTAGTAAAAAAAACCTGTAATATAAATTTTAAGATGTAAGTTTTATTTACAACTTCATCAGTTACTAGGCATGAGACCAGGGGTAAGTTTATTTGTCTCCATACGTAAAATGGAGATTAAAATAAGATACAATATGTGATTCTCAACAGAGTATTCAATAATGTTATTTCCTATCCGGCCCTCTAAAATGACTAAGAATGACACACAAAGAAGCATTGAAGAGCTGTGTAAAACTGGTTTCAGAAATGAGAAAAATCCTTGTTGTAAAATAATTATACTTAATCAAAATATCAAATTAAAAGTTAAAAAGATTAAATTAAATTTTAACATCTAGAAATAGCTTTCTAGTACAGGCAAACATACTAACGAAAAAGGTCACTGCTTTAAAATCTTTGAGGAAATCTGTAATTTTCTCCCATACATGAATTTTAGAACTTCTTCCAATGACTTAATCCTTAGAAAAAGTTAGCTTATATTCAGAAGTTAAATATAAGTTTAATTTGCAGCAGTACTATAAAAAAGTAGAGAAATATTACAGATTCTGAGCATCACTCACACACCCAATCTTCATTCTTTACTGTGAACCACTGGCTAAAGTCTACTTCTCTTCAATTATCCAATGAGATGAATTTTATGGAAAAATACAAGATTAAAAAAAAAAAACCCTTCTAATACTTTTAATGAAGGTTTGTGATCAGACAAGTCTATGAAATGGTAGCACATTTAATGAGTACTTAAACTATATTGTTAACAGCCCAATAATTAGACCCTTGGACACACACACACACACACACACACACACACACACACACACACACATCAAAGTAACAGGGGCATAACTTCCAGCAACACTGGTTACAGGGGCTCTGGTCTTAGCTATTTTTTGTTCTTTCTTATTAACTTGATTAAGCCAGAAATAATGAGCAAATGTGAACCCTTCCTGGAGTGCATCATTTAATTTCTTTTCAAAATTTGCACAGGTGGAATCCAGCAGTGTACTAAGAAGAATCCAAGAAATACAAAATATTCCATCAATTTTCAACTGAGGATGGGTGCATAACAAAGTACATCCATGTGAGATCCGTCCGCATATGTATATTTACACATATCTGTGGGTAGTTTCATGGAAAAAAAATTCAGACACATACATGGGTTCAAACCTGAGTCCTGCTTCATAGTTATGGTTTCTTGGGTAGATTTAATTATATTCTGTGTGTGTCAGACTACAGAGCTATAAAATGAAGACAGTAATGGCCACTGACAGCACTACTATGAAAATAAAACAAAGGAGCGTATTTAAAGTCTCTGGATCACATCAGAAGCTCAAAGATATTTATTTATTTGTTTGTTTGTTTATTTATTTAGGAGACGAAGTGGAGAAGGGGCAGAAAGAGAATCATAAGTAAGCTCCCCACCCAGCACAGAGCCTGATGTGCAGCTCAATCTCATGACCCTGAGATCACGACCTGAGCTAAAAATCAAGAGTCAGATATTCAACTGACTGAGCCACCCAGGTGCCCCTCAAAGAGAATATTGTTAACAATACTATTACCCCTCTAAGAATTATATAAATAAAATGAAAAAAAAAACCTACCTAAAAATGGCTTCTTAAAATAATTTAGTTTAATTGAATTAACTTAAAATTAAATATATGCCACTTTCATTTGGGAAAATTAAAGGAAAAAATCAAATCAAAGAAGCACAATTTAAAAAAATCAAATTTCAAGAAACAAGGCTAAATCTTGTTTAGGTGTGGGAGAAAGGCCATTCTTCCTTTGATGAGGGAAATCAGTGCTTCCATAATCAAAATAACTGTATGTCACACACTTTAAAAGTAAAAAAAAAAAAAAATTTAATTTTAACAAAATATCTTAACTGTATTACTCTCATGTCATACCTTACTTATTTTTCTAAACGAAAATTGCTTTTTTTCTTTTCAAATCTCCTTTCAAATTTATAGCCGATTTTGTTTACTGATCCTTTTTTGGTTTTCAAAATGTGCATACAGATTGCTCTTCAAATACATATGTTAAGTGGGTTTACTTATGAATATAAGGGTCTGTCTTTTCGTAGATTTCAAAACAATTTTTGGAACAACAGTCAGGGTGGGAATCTTAGGTTCTACTCCTAGAAGTGAGGCTGGGGTCCTCACCTTCCTTTTACTGGTGGATGCTCCTTTTCCTTCCTTCTGCAAATCTGCTTGCAGACTGGGAGAAAAGGAATTAAAACCTTGTTTCAAACATGGCTGAGTCTGTGACCTTCGTTCTACAACACCTTAGCCAAGCCATTCACCACTTAAAAGCTGAAGTGGGCTTATCCTGGGGAAAGAATTACTCACATGCAGCTGGTCAATGGTTTCTTTTCCATTCATTCCAGTTTGTCCACAAAAGGAGATCTAACAAACAAATGTGGTTAGAGTCCTCACCCTCACGTAATCATAATCTGTAAGTGGGAAAAAGTATAAAATGCAACAAAAAAATGGATGGTGACAACTCTACCACATTTATGTAGCCAATTTCAAACTCTTGTTTTCTCTTGTTTCATGTACCTATAAATATACCCAGCACTCCTTAGATTATGATCTGGAGGACACGACTATGATGACTTTGGGGTTTGTTGATCAGATTATTTGTCTCATCTCACACAGAATTTATACATGACTGTAAACATAAGAAGTATTTATTAAAAGTATGTCTTTGGGGCCACCTGGGTGGCTCAGTGGGTTAAAGCCTCTGCCTTCGGCTCAGGTCATGATCTCAGGGTCCTGGGATCGAGCCCCACATGGGGCTCTCTGCTCAGCGGGGAGCCTGCTTCCCTCTCACTCTGCCTGCCTCTCTGCCTACTTGTGATCTCTCTCTGTCAAATAAATAATAAAATCTTTAAAAAAAAATAAAAGTATGTCTTTGGCTTTTCATAATTATCCCCAAAGAAGTGGTAAGAAGGTACCCTTCAGAATGAAATCCTCTTTAACATTTAGGACTAGATGTTCAGTAACTCTTGGAATCACGGTGTCTTTTAAATGTACACAAAACAGCATTCCAATGGTGTTCTAAACCACTTACTTCAGGCTTCTAATTCCATGTTAAACTCAAGTGGTAAACAATGTTTTCCTCAAGTTGCTTCCTCTCTCATGGCCACCACTGACGCAGACATCAGCTAGAAGAGAGGCCTCTAAGGATTAGGCAGCCTGCATTATACGTAACTTGGCAGCCACTTGTAAACTCCAAAGAGAGTAAACCAAATATCAGTGACCGATTGTGAAGCCGAATTGCTTCCTCTTTTCTAGTTTCTCACAAAACTGTTTGAATTCAGCTTCCCTTCTCCCTAACAGCAGCCACTTCTGACGGAAGTCTATTTTCTCAGACTCGCTTCTATTTAGGAGAAATCACTTATATTGTTGTTCTCAGGCCTATTAATAACTTAAAAAAGAGGTACACATGCTGAATTTCAACAATGACACAAATATTTTCCTGATGCATTTTCACTGTATTTCTCAATGTTCTGGATTCTATCTTTACCTTAAAAACATGAATTCAATAGTAGATTCACAAAAGGTAATATTATTATGGAAAATACACACAGGATATATTTCCTACAGTTAAACATTGGAGTTACCACAACTTCACTGCTGTGTTTTCTGAAATTTGTCCTTGAGGATTATGTAAAAGGCATATAAAATACACTGTTGTATTGATATTTTTATACAAGTTTAAATACTGTAATATATAAAACCACATTTAAATTATACTGGTATGCACCTTTAACATGACTGCATTAGATTATATTTGAAGTATCACTGAGAAACAGACTTTATACCGATTAGCTTTTTCTTGTTTCTTCGCTTGAACTAATAACAAAGAGCTCATTGGAGTTGTTTTGAGGAATTATTCTTTAAAATATGAAATAGATTTTTATCTTAATGCATAATAAGTACTTCACTTTTAAAGAGGTATTACCTTGTGCATTATCAAAAGATTAAAAAAAAAATCTTAAACCCTACAGAACCTGACACCTTACAGAACAGAGACCTCTGATTTTTTTTTTTTTTTTTTTGAGCAATAGTATAGAACTGGATACAGTGGCCTTTTCAGATTAGACTATTTAACATATTTCTCAGAAAAATGCTCATGAGACATGAAAATGTATCTGTGGCACCCAAATTCTTATCTGTGAAGAAGTTATAGGAAATTCTCATTTCCAGGGCACCTGGGTGGCTCAATTAAGCATCTACCTTTGGCTCAGGTCATGATCCCAGGTTCCTGGGATCAAGCCCCAAGCTGGGCTCTTTGCTCAGTGGGGAGCCTGCTTCTCCCTCTCACTCTGCCTGCTGCTCCCCCTGTTTGTGTTCTCTCTCTCACTCTCTCTCTCTCTCTCTCTCTGTCAAATAAATAAATAAAATCTTAAAAAAGCAAAAAAAAAGAAATTCTCATTTCCTCAAATATCAGTTCTGCTCAAGTCTGGAGACTAGTCCCCATCTCTTCCAAATCTGCCACGGAAGTAATTCTCCCTTCTTCACCAGCAGCCCTTAACCATTTGAACCACCCCTGAAGCCTTGCAAAATAAACAGAATACAATCCAATATAGAGCAATCCCTTTTGCATCACTAATCCCATCAGACACAGCCCATTCTTCTGCCTTTACTAAGGTCTGTATTTCAATTATATGTAGATTCAACCTGGTAAAGATTTCTTATCTTTCAAGTCAGCTTCAGCATTCTCATCTCTATAAGAGATTTTTCTAACCCCTCACCATGGACAGAATTATTAACTCTCTTTTTTCTTCTTTTTTTGTTTCCACTGTATGCTGTAGAGGCTGCCGTCATAGGCCTATCACAGTCTATTGCATTCATTTATTTATATGTTTATTCCCTTCCTAGTAGACTATAAATAGCTTGAGGATATATCTTATTTATCTTTATGTTTGTAGTTCCTAGCCAAAAAATCTGATATATTACATATAACACCAAATATTTGTGGAATGGGAACAATGAATAGCAGTTATATACAAAGAGATAAATAAATTGGGCCTCTACAAAAATTTCAGAAAAGATTCTCTTCATTTTGTTAGCTAGAGAATAAACAGATTTTTCTGCTGCTCGGATTAAGATTTCAACAGGAGACAGACAGACTTGCTTGCGCTCATCTGACTTTTTCAAAAACCACCCTAACAAGCACTTTCAAAAGAATAGCCCCAAACTTAGAGGGAAAGGTTGTTCAAGTGTGGATTGTTTGTATAATATAGGTCATTTTTTATGTGGTCTCACAAATATGTAATGAATAAACAGTAATGATGACCATGACCTGAGTTAAAACAGTGGCAACCCAGCCATTCCGACTTCCTGAGGTTAATCTCTTGGATTCCTCTGGCCTTTATACCTCTGTGGAGTGAAGAAACAATGTAAGCAATACCTACAAGCCTCTATTTATATAATTTAAGATGCTTATATTGCCCTAGTAAAACAAATATTTATTGAACACTTAGCTACAGAGTCAAGAAAACAAAGAAAATTAACTAACACTTTCACTTTTTATCTGAAGATCTCCAACGTATAAAACCACATTCCTTAGTGCAAAGACTTCAATTTTTTAAAATATTTTTTGGGGGAAGGAACATAGTTTTATGATTATTATATCTCATCAGTTCATTTGTTTTCAAAACACCAAGCATTTTAAGAAATGCTTTCAGCTACTCATAGGTTAAAAGGCTTTGAGAATATGGTAGCCAACAGAATAAACTCAGAAATAATCAGTAGTTTCATAATCATAAACATGACCTAAGCACAGCAGGATTGTTCATTATGTCTAGACATATTACAGTATGTCGAAATATTTCATCTCAGCCCTAATTCCAACATACTATCAATATGACAACCTTGTTACTTAGATCCTTATTTTAATGGGCCACATTATCTACTTTGGTACTATAGACATTTATGAGTTAATTATTTACTAAAATTAGCTATTACAGTTATTATCTATCCTGAGTATCTACACTGAATCTTTTTTTTTATTATGTTCAGTTAGCCAGCATATAGTACATCCTAAGTTTTTGTTGTAGTGTTCGACGATTGATTAGTTGTGTATAACACCCAGTGCTCAATCTAACACAAAATATTATTTTTATGGAATACAGAGAGATCTTATTTAAGAAAACTCTTCCGTATACTTCAATGGTTGTTCTCTCATTTTTAACTCTGTTTCTCAATAAGAAGTTTAAAAAAGCTGCTTTAAAAGCCAAACCCCTGTCCTCGTACTATTGTCCACAAGTTGCAGAAACCTTCACATCTGTCATCCAGGTCACTTGCAGGATAATCTCCCTGAACTCAGGAAGCAAGTTTCCAGAAGTCTGCCTCTCACTTCTAACTCCCTATCACCTGCCCTCACTCCCCTCCTGATGCTGGACCTCTGCGGTCAGCTTCTTTGGGCTTCTGAAGAAAGGACAGGCTGTCAGAGTAGCAAGCGTTTTTTGAAGTTCCTAATCAGACATCAGAATGTGTTTTAACATGAAGAAAAATTACTAAGTACAATGAGGATCCATAATAGCCGGATTAAGAGTTGAATAGGCTTGGGTGACTGATCTGCGATCTTAACTTCTCATTACAACTATTTTTCTGGAAAAACTAATTCTGATTTGAGTACCCTTAGGTTATAAACCAAGAGTTATAATGCACTTTTTAAGCTGTCGACCCCACAACATTACAATTCTTTAGTGATAGGAATAATCTTTTTAATTCCGATTTTTCTTTAAGGAATTGAGCTTATTTTCATGAGAAAATGGTGATAACTTAGTTTTAAACTGCTGAAGATATTTTTTTAAGGAGAAAGCCTACAATTTCCTTGCACCCAATTGTTTTTCTCATTATTTTAACTAGTTCTTACTGAAAATCTAGTATGTGCCAAAAAACTTTTGTGGGTGCTGGAAACATTGCAATGAACAAGACAGGCAATTCCTGACCCAGTGGAATTTCTATTCTAAGAGGTGAGAAGTAGGAAGTGAGGAAGGGGACAGAAGATAATAAATAAACAAGAGAACCCAGATAATGACTTATGATATAAAATAAACAGTGATGTGGTATTGTGGGCCCGGGGGGCTGCTCAGGGAGGCTGTTCTAAGGTGATAAAAGTATAAGCTGAGTGTGAAGGATGGGCAGATGAATAAATTTAAGAATAAGTAAACACTGGGGCAGAACTGTCCAAGCTTAGAGATTAACTGGAGCCCAGAACCAAACAAGAAGGAGGTGGTGGCATGTTTTAAGGAACTGACACTTGTCCACTGTGGCTGGTGGTGGGGTGAACAGGTAGAGATGGTAGGCGGTGAGATCAGAGTAGGCAGGAATGATCCTCAAGGGTCTGTTGGACAAAGGTCAAAAGTTCCTCTTTCTACAGGAAATCACTAAGGGATTTTAGGTGGGAGAATGACTTGGGTGGATTAAGTCTTTGAAAGGACTACTCTGGCTCCTGAGAAAAGAACAGATTGTAAACACCAGGGTCAGAGTAAAAACTTGGGGAATAGTTTCAAGGCTATGTAGAAGAGAAATGGTTTACAGATGGTTTACAGAGTTTATAAACTCTGGAAGCATCGAGATGAAATACACATAATTCCCAAATACAGTTAACTCTATGCATATTTTTTAAAAGGGAAATCCCTACTGAAAAAGTTTTTAAATGTAAAAAAATGGAGAATATGAACTCAGAATTTTATACTTTCATTTAATGTTGACTTATGTATTCCTAAAGGGGCGAGGGCATAAAAAGAACTGGAGTGGGGCTTAGAGATGAGGTCTGGGGTTGCTTGGAATTTCTCCGTTTCTACACCTAGCCCCATGAGATCACTTACACATGCCATATTCTGTAGATGAAATTTGGCCATGAAATGCACTTGGCTGTTGATATGTAACATGTAAATGTTTCAGTTTGGCAATAACATTCACCCTTACAACCAAAACATAGTGCCTGAAACCAAGTTCCTCCTGTCCCTGGCAGAACACAGAGTTTATGTACTTGGGAGATTGGATCCAAATGGGGCTTTGCTAGAAAGGTGATTCTAGACTCCACACAACTAAAAAGCCTATAGGAAAGGGTGTTTTACTTTTATAACTGTTGTTATTTTGGCCCCCTTGTTTATCATTTGGTGAAGCATATGATATTAAAAAAAGGAATAGTCTTTGCTCAGGACCTTAAAGTTTAGCTAGGCAGATGGGCAACCAAATGTAAGACACTCTTTCAGGAGAGCAAGCAGCTAAAGCTCTAAGACACGATGACTTCCTAGGACTTACAGATGTATTTATAAATTTAAGAAACAATTTTGTAAGGGCCCATCATTGAGAAGATTTACAAAAGGAAGCAAGATGTCAGAGACCTAAAAATGAGACCTAGGAGAGACCAACTAACATGATTAGTATAGTAATAAATGTTAGTTATACCTCAATAAAGCCAGAAAAAAATAATAAAACTTATGGCAGTGATGGGTGCATAACTCTGCATGTATACTAAAAGTCAATGAGTTATAAACTTCAAATGAGCGAACTGTATAGTCTATGAATTGTATCTCAACAAAGCTGTTTTAAAAAACATCTCCAAGAGACCATGCTGTTCCGTTCCATGGAAGGGGAGGAAAAGGCACCACAGAGAAGTTCTCTGGTGTACTTTGAAGAGAGGTGGGGAGGGAGAGCAGAGCTTGGAGCTGACAGATCTAGCCGAGGTGGGGTGGCGTAGCAGGGTAAATAATGTAATCTTCTGGGGTCTCCTGTTTCTTAAGTGCAATGCAGAGGTAATAAAAACAATACTGCCTATCTCCCAGTGTTATAAGGATTACATGGAATTTATGCATATCAGTGTTCACAGCAGGTAGTACTTAGCAGTACCAAGTGTTTCATCACACAGTATTGCTGTGTTTTTGAAATAGAAGCCTATTTCAATTTCCAAATGTATACACACACATGCACAAGCTTACATGATACACACTGTATATTTAAATAACATATGTATTTTATGTTTTTCATATATAAAGGCATATATATTTTAAAAGACATTTATATGCCTATTTAATATATATTTATATATAATTATATATTAATATATAATTACATGTGGTTAATATATATTAATATATATTTTCATGTATATTTAAATACATATGAATATGCATACATACATGTGTGTGTGTATATATAGCTATATATAGATCTATATATTTCAACAACTCAACACAAGCAATAAAGACCCAAGCACTTAGAAAATACTCAAGATTGGGGGGGGGGGGGAAATGCCTCATTTTAAAAATATAAACAAAGCAAGGGTGCCTGGGTGGCTCAATCAGTTAAACATTCGACTCGTGATTTCAGCTCAGGTCAAGATCTCAGGGTCATGGGATCAAGCCCTGCATGGAGCCCAAAGTCGGGCTCTGTGCTCCGTGGGGAGTCTGCTTAAGATTCTCTCTCTACCTCTTCATTTGCCACCCCCCCAACCCCGTTCACATGCTTGCTCTCTTTCTCTCTAAAATAAATAAGTAAATCTTTAAAAATATATATATAAACAAAACAAAATTAATAACACTGGTTACAGATAATGCAGACCAACCGAAAAGCCTGAAAAGCCTTTCTGTAACGAGAGGGGTGGGAACAGGCAAGATAGAGCTGACTGTTTTAAAAGGGTGGGGCGGAGGATGCCTGGGTGGCTCAGTTGGTTAAGTGTCTGCCTTGGGCTCAGGTCATGATCCCAGGATCCTGGCATCCATCCCGCATCGGGCTCTTTGCTCAGTGAGGAGCCTACTTCTCCCTCTGCTTGCTGCTCCCCCTGCTTGTGCTCTCTCTCCCTCTGACAAATAAGTAAGTCTTTTTTTTTAAGGAGGTGGGGCTAAAAACAAACTTTCACCTCCCTCACAGTTGGTTTAAGAAAACCTCAAGAACACAAAACCAGGACTGGTGCACCAGAAGGCATTAGGAAGTGTTCAACTCAGCAGAACCCAACGGGCCTCTTCACTGCTCTGTGGCAGCAGGAACCAACCTTGGTTTCCTCCTTCGTTCCCTTGTTCTCCAGGTCTTATGTTTCGTGTTTTTTGAACACCATCTATTAATCCTTTCAACAACTGCAAGGCAGGTACTCTTAATCTTCCAAAGAATTTCTGATACAGCTCAGGGATATTACTCCATTTGTCCTTTTAATTCCCAAACCGGGTCTCTTCCTCCTACACTCCACATTTGTTGCTTAAAATATTCATAAAAACAATTTTTCTCAGACGCTGACTTTCCTTAGCTAGGGACATCAAAAGTAGTCTTTTAAAAGTCAAGGATAGTTTATGCTTCTTAGGCTGTAACAGAAGATTCCAAACTGGTGTTTTCTGGTAAAGTCTGGATTAGCCTCACAAATTTTCCTAGTAACAAAAGCCATGTTGCAAACAAGATAATGTCACTGTAGCCTCATTCAGAATATTACTCACTCTTTCTGTTGCTTTGCTACTTCAGCACTTGGGAAACTTTGAATTTCCCAGTAGTGTGACCATGATACTATTTTTGTATCTTCAGCGTCCACTTATTGTCAATTTAGGGAGAACAGTTTCTGGTTGAGCTGAATTTTGGAAGCATGCTGAAAAAAAGCTGGATTTCTTTATGAAAATATTTAAGAATATATATAAAGAAAATGTGTACTCAAGAAGAAAGCAAAATCTATACTTGGATTATTATTCAAGTTTCAGTCTATCTGAATACCAACATCATTTTAACCCCTTAAAGCACATACTTGTGAATAACATAATATTAATATTTTTGGTTATAAAAATGACTATAAAATTATTTGCTAATCACTAGTTATAAATTTACTTCATAACTGATTGCAGATTCACATATAAAGGCATCAAAGAAATTTGGTTTCAAGAAATGTGGGAGGGGGAGCTCAAACTATAGCTCTAATCTTCTAGATACAATGATTAGGCTAGGCACTAGCAAGGTGTCACTTGCCTTTTAGCATAAAAAATTTCCATGCAATCAAAAAGTATAAATAAAAACAGGGACCAAGGGGAAACGCACTAAATCTTATTACTCTTTCATCAGTTTTCTATAAAAGGCTCTATTTTAAAAGAGAAAAACACCAGGATGCCTGGGTGGCTCAGTCAGTTATTCAGCTCAGGTCATGATCCTAGGGTCCTGGGATCAAGTCCTACATCGGGGTCCTTGCTCAATGGGGAGCCTGCTTCTCCCTCTGCCTGCTCTGCCTGCTGTTCCCCCTACTTGTGCACTCACTCTCTCTCTTTGAGAAATAAATAAAATCATAAAAAAAAAAGAGGAGAATACCAGTGAGGAGTGGGAGAAGAAGGGGGAAACCTGCCCCTTTGGCTGCTGGTAGCCCCAGGGTCCACTTTCCTTTCAGTGAGCTTTTTAGAACTTTTTTTTTTTTTAAGATTTTATTTATTTATTCAACAGAGAGAGAGAGAGAGAGATCACAAGTAGGCAGAGAGGCAGGCAGAGAGAGAGGGGGAAGCAGGCTCCCTGCTGAGCAGAGAGCCCGATGTGGGGCTCGATCCCAGGACCCTGAGATCCTGACCTGAGTCGAAGGCAGAGGCTCTAACCCACTGAGCCACCCAAGTGCCCCTCAGTGAGCTTTTTATGATCAGAGGCAACTGAGTTGCTCTCCTTCCCCGGGCTGACTGTCTCCTTCCTTCAACTGCCAAACCTGGGAGCAGGTATGATCTGATTTAGCCTTTCCCACGTCTTCCCTACCCCTTTCCTCCCTATCCTTTTATGTTTCATTTTCATCATCTCTCTCCAAAGTTTCCAGTGACTTTGTTCTTGCCAAATTTGAAGACTAATCTTCCACTGATGCTCAGTCCTTCCATTTGAAACCTTTTTCCCTTCCTTGGCTTTATTATCTTCATCTAATGATCCTTCCCATTCCACATGGCATAGTGTTTTAAACACATGGGTTTGAAGCCAGACTGCCTGGAGTTTGAATCTTTCTTCCAGCTGCCACATTCTACCAGTGAAGGTTAAGACAGGTAACAGAACTTAGTCCCATTTTTCCATTTGTAAAATAGGAATGATGGCAGGCCCTGGCTCATCTGGTTGTTACAACAATAAGGCAATACATGTAAACCACTGAGTTCAGTGCCACAAATGGCATTAGCTATGTGCATGCTATAATCACAGGTTCTCTACACAACCTGCCTCAAAGAACCTATTTCAGTGTCAAGACCTCCATGCTTACCCAGGTAACCTCTAAACCACTAGCTTACATGTGTTATGGAAACTTCAAACCCCTAAGGCTGCTAACTGTACGTATCCCATTTACTAAACCTTTCTGCCTTTTCTATTTCAGTCAGATGAAACCACCAGTTTCCCAGGCACCTTAAAATCATCTACCTTCTTTGGTGATAGAGTAAATCTCATTAACTCCTGATTTATGTGGCAGTATGCATGTGGTTAAAGGCAAGGATTGGAGACTAGCTGCTTGCGCTCAATGACCAGTGCTCTCCCTTACAACTGTGTGACCTCGGAAAAGGAACTTACATTCTTTGTGCCCTGACTGCCTCATCCATGAAAAAGGGATGTTATCAGTATCTATATCACAATCCTGACCTCGTACAATACTTAGTATTATATTAGCATTTATTAAATAAAGTAAAATGTGCAATGTGTTTTTTTATGGGTAAAGAGAGAAGTGAACTTCCAAAGCTTTCATAAAGCAAAACTGGCAGTTTTTTTATTAGTTCTTATTTCTTCCTTTGGATTCTCATTACCCCTACTACTGTTCAAGCTCACAACTCATCCTAACCAGATAAGGGTAAAACTGCCCTATTCAGCTCTCTAAACTCATCTCCCTAAATTCTAGCCTCTTATCTACTTTAATCCATTTTTCATTTAATCCCTAATTACCAGATTAATCCTTAAAAACACTCCTTTCATACTGCATCTTTCTGGATGGACTCCATCGGTGTCTCCCCACAGTCCTCAGGCAATATGAAACTGACTCCCTTGTGGTCAGTGGATCTATTTCTTCATGCACAGGGGCAGGCCTCACAGAAGTGGAATTCCCCAGGTCCCTTACAACCTCCATGCCTTGATTCTTGCTGTTTTCCCTTCCCAGAATATGCCACCTTCTTTTTTTTTTTTTTTTTTTAAAGATTTTATTTATTTGACAGAGAGAAACACAGCGAGAGAGGGAGCGCAAGCAGAGGGAATGGTAGCAGGAGAAGCAGGCTATCTGCTGAGTAAGGAGCCCGATGCAGGGCTCGATCCCAGGACCCCGAGATCATGACCTGAGCCGAAGGCAGACGCTTAACGACTGAGCCACCCAGGTGCCCCCAGAATATGCCATCTTCTAAGTCCTCACATCTTACACATCCTTCAACAACCAGGTCAATTCTACTGGCTCTTGAAGATTTTCCAGCTGACCCTGACCCCGCCCCCCAACAAGTCCACAGCCTATGGAGTACTATACAGTATATTAGAGAAGAAGAGATCTGCGTACGTACTTGGTTCTTACAATGAGGTTACTGTTTGAGACTATTATTTACATACTTCCTGTGTGCATATCTTGCCTGGAATTTCCCATTGCACAATCTCAAAATTGTGCATATGGTAGATGAGTTCAAAGTGGTTGAGTTTAGGGGCGCCTGGGTGGCTCAGTCATTAAGCGTCTGCCTTCGGCTCAGGTCATGATCCCAGGGTCCTGGGATCGAGCCCCTCATCGGGCTCCCTGCTCGGTGGGAAACCTGCTTTTCCCGCTACCATTCCCTCTGCTTGTGTTCCCCCTCTCGCTGTGTTTCTCTCTGTCAAATAAATAAAATCTTTAAAAAAAAAAAAAGTGGTTGAGTTTATGGATGAATGATGATCCTCACCTGGGATAAGAAGGGTTTGCTCAGATTTTTGTTTTAATTTCACTACATGAATGGGCACCAGTCATGAATATGATATTATTTGGGCCATTAAGACTCAAATAGATTAATTGATTCAACTTAAGTGGATATTCATATCTGTATGCAGAATGCTCTTCATCCATGTTCACCAAATTAATCTCTACATGAAGAAAACCCATAATCAAAGACAGAATTTTTTGGTACGAAAAATAAAAATAGATGCCTTACATACTTAATACCATTTAAGTGGGGGCACTTTTGAGCTCTTCAGAGGAAAGAAGGAATTGGGGAGGGGCTAGCTACACTTTCTTTTTAGTGGTTTATTTTATGTCCAAAAACAACACTGAGAAGCTCTGCCAAGTATGAAATGCTATGAGAAAGACCAAAATAAAAGCCTAGTCTGTACTCTGAGTTGTACATTAGTTTGCTTATCTAAGTACCTTTCCTTTTCTTAGTATCCCAGGGTTGGGGGACAGGAGGGAGGAAAGAAGAAAAAAACAGCAGCAGAAGTCTTTCCTTCAAGGAAAGAAAGACAAATGTTTGTAAGTAGTTTCAAAGGCAGTAACACTTTAAATGAAAGTAAAAATTTATTTAGTGGCATTTCTTAAATAATTTCACATAGTAAGGAAAATAGGTTGATGGTGTGGGTTTAGTAATAATAACAGCAAGAGCAGAATTGGCAGCAACAGCAACAACCAGATGTCCTTGGGTCGTAACATGGTTAACCTAACCTCCTAACAAGCCCCATCTGGAAACTCGCCCTAGATTTACTGGTTCAGTATCCAAATTTTACTAAGATGCTGACACAAAGTGTAAGAAACACTTTTCTAACCCAGTTATGCATGCACTAACAAATAATCCTCAATGTTCTACTGAATAATGTCTCTTTGTGTTTCTCAAGTACCCAGTCGTCAAAGCATGATCCAATTTTGATCCTTGCACGTAAATTCTTAAATACTTTCCTTTAGTAACGAAAGCAGAAATAACATAGGATACCCTGGTTACCAAGTGATGAACCAAAACTTCCAACCAATGCTCTGATTAGTTGACACTTCATAATTTCTGTCACATTCTGCTCCAATTGATAAAAAATATACTGGTTAGATACATATTTTCAGACTCTACACACACAATGGCTTTCCCGAACTAGCAGTCACAACAAAATAGGGCCAAGCTGCAGGGAGAGAACCTGGGCCCTGCTGGAGCCAGAAGGAGCCTGTATTTGAGAGATTACACATGGCTTCTGGCTTCATTCACATGTAGTCAATGATTCTCAGAGTCTCAAAGATGCTAGAGATTCAAAGCTAAAAGGAGAAAGCTGCAGATTAAAGCAAAACCTGCTGGCAGAGATATCTGAGCAGCATTCTACCTGGGAAACAAAATAACACTGCAAAATGACACCCTAAATGTTGCAGAATAAGAATACTGAGCAAACAATGATGGCCCGACCTCAGCTAACTACCAGAAAGCAATCCTCTGGATTTTAAGGCAATTCCCTTGCCCTTTATTGAGGAGAAGGCTTATGTAGTTCAAACTCCTGCACATCCAATGGCCACCAAAATCTTAAATTTAAGTGTTAAAAATTCTCAGACATTTAGTGTCATCCAAATTCAAATTACATAGACTGGCTGGCAAATTTAATCATTTTTACATATATTTTTTTCCAGACAAATTTATTCTTCAGTTTCAAAATATGTGCTTAAGCCACACAAACAAACAAAAAACAGAGGGAAAAAGCCCCAAATATTTCCCTCTTCTAAGTTTACCAACCAGAGTAAATGCACTTCTATCTTATCATGTTTTCTATGAGAAAACTTCTGTTCTTTTTTTAGATTTGGAGAATTGCTTTTCCTGACAGAACCCCCAGAACTAAGAACCCTGAACTGCAAACTTGTCCTTTGTCCCACTTGTTTACCAGCCTTATCAGGGCACACATGGGTTGGCAATGTGATTCTAAGATAAAAATTCCAAAGATATAATTAGATGTTTTTCTGAGAAATATCACCCAATACCATGAAAATTTGCTGCTTTTCACTTCATACTTGAAGTGAATGGTCTCACAATTTCTCGCCAGTTAGTAACTTTCTTCTAGGTAAGTGAGAAATACTAACTTGGCACTGAAGAAAAATATATATTTTTTAAAATAAATAATACTGAAAGTATAGATCTTATCTCAAAAACTTCTACCTGTGACAATTCAATGAATACATATTTCAGTATAAATAGCACACTTATTAAAAGTTATTCACAGCAAAAATACAATGATGAAAACAATCTTATGCACCTGAATTTAACTGTAAGTGATAAAGGACAGAAAATACATTCTAAGCTAGTGATGCACAAGCTTTCTTAAAGCACCCTACATGTTTATTTAGTATAATTCTGGATAAAAAAACAATGGCAAGAAGCCACAAATGTACATTTACTATGTTGCAGAAGAATACTGTCTAGCCTAGTCAAAGAAGTGCTATAAAAACATCGCTTAAGTTTTCTACTGAACTCCATTTTTGCTAGAGATTGCGAAAAAAATATTTTTTTAAGAAAAAAAAATCTTCTACTGCCACCTGCTGGTTATTTATAGTCAATGATTCTCAAAGATGCTAGAAAGACCAGCTACAGATTAAAGCAGAATCTTTTGACTTTCTTTTTTTTTTTTTTAATCTTTTGACTTTTAAAGCAGGAATAATCTTTGGATTCTTGTATACCTTCCTTCCATTTATAGATTATATATAATACATTTCATAATAAATTATGGATATATAAGTATGTATTTTTACATAAGTTTCTAGCAGAGAAGTAGTGCCAGCAGCACATTTTCCTGACTCCTGACTGCCTTGCTCATTGATTGACCCCCCAGTGCTCCAAAATAAGTCAGAGATTATCACATTTCCATTCTTCCCTTTCCCACAAAGGCCATTCAACCTAGTCAAGGTAAGCAATAAAGATTTAAAACTGATGCTTCTGGGCTGACCTGTAAGTATTCGCAACTCAAACACTCCAGGCCAGCTAAAGAAGCTTCGTTCTTGGAGCCAAAAGCCTATTTCTGAAGCCTTCTCAAGAGGGAACTCACACTCTAAGGATGTCAATATGATGTTGACGGAGGATTTTAAATGAGAGATATGAGGTTGGAACTGGAATACCCCCTCTGGCAAGATTCAGTAACTGGAGACATAACCACGATTTTAAAAATTCAGAAAGGGTGTGCCCAAGTTCCTGTAGTCAGCTTCATTTCTTTTTTTGGAGAGTCTGAGGATTTAAAAAAGCCTTTGCTAAAAGATTTTCAGGGAAACAACTATTTTCCTTCATTTGGAGGGTATTTTAAAAAATCAAAGTAGATGGGTAAACCGTTTTGAGGAAACAGTACTTTATCAACAACATGCCAATTCTTCCTACCAAAATAAACCACGGAAATGATTTTTTTCAGTGATTTCGTGTCACAAGCCACACATTCTAGAATACTTCATGCCACATGGCTTCATCTATCCTAAAAATAAACCGAAAACCATGGATTTGACTACCCTTCTTCCCTAAAATTAATGTTAAGGACAACGTGAATCAGAAGGCAAGGTCCCAACATATAAATCCTGGGTCCTCCTTTCACATCCCTAGACATGAGCAAATATGTCTGCTAGGACACTGAAGAGTTGTCTGTAATTCTACAGTGCTATAATTAAGACTTGTACAAATCCTGCTGCCAAAAAATCACCAGAGTGGGTGGTGAACGCAGCCAAGTAAACTCTAATTATGGAAGGCGGGTTTTCTAAGATCTTACATACAAGAAGCAAAGGCAAGATCAGACAGCTAAGATAGGTTACCAAGGCAATATAAATAGTTTTGTCCAATTCAATGCAAGCCCCCTTTTGGTAACAGCTGTTACTTCCCATAGCTCATAGGTCCTTTAAAAAACGCAACCTGGAATCCTCTGCTTGGAGTCCGGCACTTAATTGTTCCCCATAAATTAAAGTTATGAAATTTACACATGCCATTTTCACTCCTGGGACAAAAAAAGTCAGCAGGAGTCCAGTATCTCGGATAATTTTTCATTTTATATTTCAGCTCCTCCACTAGTATTATTTTTAAAACTTCTGTTCAGAGTTTAACAAAATGCTTTTAGGACTCTGAAAGACAGTATGCAAATCCTAAGTGTACAGCACAATAAATTTACATAAATTGAAAATATGCATATAACCAGCAGTGCCCAATCAAGAAATAGTATTTTTTGTACTCCAGAAGGGTCCCAACTACTTAGAAAAGGGGAAATTTTACTTTCTAAAATAAATACAAAGTTCTCTCAATAATAATATCATATAATGTATTATTACTATCTGGACCTGTAATTACAGCCTTCAGGTAGAAGTGATTATACTTTTCCCCTTTGCTTATACAAACATCTGTGCCTACCTTTCCCCTTATAAACAAACTGCATGAAATTTTCATTCAAGGCCCAGCTCAGACATCACCACCTCTATGAAGACTTTCTGGACTTTCACAGAAAAATAAATCAAGTCATCATCTACATGCACAGAGTAGTTTGCAAACAGTCTATGTTCACAGTACACACACATACACACACAATATCTACTATTCTAGACTATAAGTACCTCATGGACAGAAAAGACAACTAATTTCCTTTTTTTAAAAATTTTCTTATCCTGTCCTCATTACCTTTATTATTTTTTTTATTAACATATAATGTATTATTGGCCCCAGGGTACATGTCTGTGAATCATCAGGCTTACACATTTCACAGCACTTAACATAGCACATACCCTCCCCAATGTCCATAACCCACTCTCCCTAACCCCCAGCCACCCTCGGTTTGTTTCGTGAGTCTAGGAGTCTCTTATGGTTTGTCTCCTTCCTGATCTCATCTTGTTTCATTTCCCTCCCCCACTCCCCCATGATCCCCCACCCTGCCTCTCAAATTCTTCAAATCAGAGAGATCATATGATAATTAAGACAACTAATTTCATCTTTTGCTCTGTCCTCTGTATTTAAACTGTGCTTTAAATTTTGTGCTAATGAATGACTACATGTTTCTCATGCTATTCTCTTACACAATTGACACTCGAATAATTTTTCAGAAAAGAATGTTCTACACCAAACCATATTCTTTAACATTCAACAGAACAAAATACAGGTAACTCTTGAACAACATGGATTTGAACTGTGTGAGTTCACTTACATGTGGATTTTTTCAATAAGTACAGTATAGTACTGTAAATGTCTTTTCCTTATGGTTTTTTAAAATAGTATTTTCTCCAGCTTGCTTTAGTGGAAGAATGTGGCATTAATACTTATAGCATACAAAATATATGCTAATCAACTGTTTATATGACCTGTAAAGCTTAACAGTAGACTATTAGTAGTTAAGTTTTGGGGAATCAAAAGTTATACACAGATTTTTGACTGTACAGGGAGTCAGTACCCCAACTCCCGTGTTCAAGGGTCAACTGAATATCATTCAGATATTTTAAATATATATCATCTTAATGCCCTCCATATAAAAGGATTTATAACTGAGCATATTTTATTCAAACAGATTAAAACCTATGCTAATTTTAATACATATACACATTAGTCATATATTTAGCATATATAAGTTGAGAATGCTTTATGATAAGAAGCAGTTATTTTCTTATAAGGGATGATATTATGGTACTTCTCTGGAGAAAAAAATTCACAAACTTTTTAGGCTCTGAAACGCTCATTTCCTCTTACCATGCTTCTTCTCCACCCTCTGCTACAAAATGAAACAAGCTTACTTTAAGTTGAAATTAAACTTTACTTATACATTCAGTTCAAGGGTCACAGAAGAAACATGAACATCTCATGAAAGGTAGAAATTCCGGAGCTCTCCTACCTGTGTACCTAAGCTGGCTGCCATCATGTGAGTCAGAAGTTTAGCTGCAAACATGGAATACCTGGCACAGAAGATGTGAGAAAGAACAGCCAGGCAAAGACCTGTAGGAACAAAAAAGTCCACGTGTGGTTTTACAATCCATGAACAAACAGGCGCACAGCAAAACTCTTCGGAAGACCTGTCGTCTGCCTATGTTGCATAGGGTGGTATCTGGCAATGATGATACTGCAGTTCTAATCAACTCCATTTTACGTGACATATAAAATCTGCAAACTGATCAACTAAGGCCAAAGGACAACTTTAATTTTCAAATAGCCACCTGTTCATTTCCTTGGTCAAAAGACTGCACAAATTAAGCAGATTAATCATTTCGTTAAACTTCTCGTTTTCTATGTTTCCATTAGACAAGTTTTAACGTTTGAGAAAAGAATCAAATTCCTATCTAACTTTCTAAGAACAAGTGGCTTGGCCACATAGATATTTAGGGAGGTGAAGAAGATTTTTTAGGCATAAAACTGTGAGTGGTATGACCAAAACTCAGGCTCAGTAATTACTCCCTTTTTATCTAGTAGGAGTCCTTATGTAATTACGACAGTGGTAATTATGAATTTTAAGAGTTACCTTACATTACTGGGTGCCAAAACGGAGAACAAAATGTGTTTTTCCTCCTGAAGTGACTTTTAACCTAAACATCCACATTTTTAAGTGGAGTAAAGAAAATTATTCTTATTTTCTTGAAACCTACTTGAATTCACGTCTTCATACTACTTCAAGGCGATGATTAGAAACTCAGTACTAATACATAAATCTCTTAACTTGCAATTCGTATGAATTTCTTTTAATACCATGTTTTAAGTATGGAGTGTGTGTGTGTGTGTGTGTGTGTGTGTGTGTGTGTGTGTATTTAAGATTTATTTCTTTATTTGAGAGAGAGACAGAGAGACCATGAGAGGGAGAAAGAATCTCAAGCAAACTGCACTGAGGGCAAAGCCTGATGTGGGGATAAATCCCACTACCTGGGATCATGACCTGAGCTGAAACCAAGAGTGGGCCGCTTAACCAACTGTGCCACCTGGGAGCCCCAAGTATATACAGAGTTTTGAAGTATTTCCTGTTCTAAAATTTAAACGTGCTGCCAAGAGTAACCCATGTGCTTTTTCACATAAGCCTTCTAATCTCTCTTGTCCCTAATAGCATTATTTTATCTAAGAATGATCAAAACATAATTGGTATGTATACGCTGCTTTGCCATGTACTTTGTCCATATTACCTCACTGCCTTTATTCAACATTTGCTTTCTCATTATCTTCTCTGAAGCTATGGACCTAACTGCATGTTGGCATAAATGGATCGGGCATCTGCCAAGTGCCCACATGGGGTCTATCACTAATATTCCTTACAGCAATGCCTGTCATAACTCCTTTTGGGAAAGGCTTTCAGTATGTTTAGATTTTAATAAGTTAGACAAAGTTCCACACAGGAAGTGAGTCTGCATTAGTCAAGGCTTTGAGCCTAGGAATTTGGCCAAGAAATCTAAAGTAATCCATTTTTATGATGGCTGCTCTAGGGTGATCCGGGACAGGTGTGCAGGTCTTGGGGCTGCCTCCAAAATCCACCCACACAGGTACACAATATATCCAGAAACTGCAGAGTCATCCCTGACTCTGCACCCTTACTTAGGTAGTCTATAAATTACTGAAGTTGATGCTCTGAACTCACCAATGTTCAATGTTCAACTCACCAAAATTCAATGGCTTTGAATTTCCTGTGATGATCAAAGCTAGTTTAAACTCAAAAGAGAGAGAGAGAGAGTGTATGTGTGTGTGTAATATACTGATTTCAAAAGCAAGGCCTTGCAAATTTTTGTCAAAATAGGCCACATGGTCACAACTATGTGCTTTACTCTACATTTATTGTGGTAGATGTGAGGCAAGGGGATTAGTGCTGGACAAAGTAGAAATATACATGAGTCAACTGGTTTTTTTCTAGTTCACAAGAAAAGCTTACTCACAGCCTTTTCCCTTAACTTGGTAATTCCCCATTATACTCACGTATATGAGATAAATTTAGTACAGTTAAACTTGACCAGCTCAGTAATATTTAACTACGTGTATAAGCTTCAGTTAAAATGCTAGCATGACACCTGGTGGTGGTCCTGGATTCAAAGCCAGCGGTGGGAAAAAGGGCTAGATTCTGTTAGTCTTCAACTATAATGCGTGATAGTGATCTGGATGCATTTTTTACTTATGGGAGAAGGTGCTAAAAAACCTCAAGCAGGCTGTTCTCTAGCCTCAGCTGGCCTTGGGAAAGATACTGAATACCTTAGATTTAAGAAATAAATACTTCAGTTTCTAAGTTCCTAAAACACTATATGCTAAGGACTTGGGTTTTATTTTCTTATCTGACAACAAATAGCTGCATTGAGCACACATGATTTAATCTACAAGTCTGGTTTGGTATTTTTTTTAAGTTGTAATAATTTTTTGGTTTAAATTCCTTTAATATAAATATGTAAATCACAGGGTACAAAATGTAACTATAAATAGAATGGTTTTTTTTTTTTTAAGTGAAGTATAACAATTCTAAGTATTACTTAAAGGTGTACTCTGAATTTTTAAAAAATTGACT
>CM053607.1:72430750-72475795 GCA_028646535.1 Procyon lotor
AATAGAAAGAAAGAAAGAAAGAAAGAAAGAAAGAAAGAAAGAAAGAAAGAAAGAAAGAAAGAAAGAAAGAAAGAAAGAAAGAAAGAAAGAAGCAAACAACAAGCAACTTAAGAGTAGCAGCTATTCTTAAAAAAATTAAGAATAATTTTTCTTTCCTTTTTTTTTTTTTTGTGGGTTCCACATTAAGCATGGAGCCCAATGCAGGGCCCAAACACATAACCCTGAGATCAAGACCTGAGCTGAGACCAGAGATAGACCCTGACCCAACTGAGCCACCCAGGTGTCCCCCTTTACTTTTGTTCCTAGCACAGCATAGGTTACAGACTTGGTTGGAAAAGAATAATGAATAAGTTCACTAACACAATGACTTTTCTATATCATTAGAAAGTGAAGGGGAGGATAAACTATCCTTAACAAAACAACATTGATAATCTTTGATTTAGAAAAGAAAAATTCTAGGGGTGCCTCGGTGGCTCAGTGGGTTAAAGCCTCTGCCTTCGGCTCAGGTCATGATCTCAGGGTCCTAGGATCGAGCCCCCATATTGGGCTCTCTGCTCATCGGGGAGCTGCTTCCTCCTCTCTCTCTGCCTGCCTCTCTGCCTACCTCTCTACCTACTTCTCCGCCTACATGTGATCTCTCTCTGTCAAATAAGTTAATTTTTTAAAAAATCTTTAAAAAAAAAGAAAAAAGAAAAGAAAAATTCTAAAGTAAACTGCTAGATTCTTTTGCTATCATCAAACTGAACCAAAGACCTTATCTATCCACACAATATTTCAATGTTTGTATGTGTATAAACATAGTTAATGTTTGTATATGAATATGCATACCCAGCAAAATCATCTATCAGTATCCCTTAAGAATAGGATACACTTGGGGCGCCTGGGTGGCTCAGTGGGTTAAAGCCTCTGCCTTTGGCTCAGGTCATGATCTCAGTGTCCTGGGATCGATCCCCACTTCGGGCTATCTGTTTAGTGGGGAGCCTGCTTCCCCCTCCCCCTCTCCCTGCCTCTCTGCCTAATTTCCCCCCCCACCCCCCGTCAAATAAATAAATAAGTAAATAAGTAAATAAATAAATAAATAAATAATCTAAACAAAACAAAACAAAACAAAAAACTGTCCTGAATGAAGGCCAGAAAGAGTATGCTATATTTCAGAATAATTTTTATTAAAAATGCTAAAATGAGATGGTTTAATAATTTTTGTTAAAATGAGATCGCTCAAAGTATGATGTTGACTTACAAAGTCACAAGAACATCTACTTATTGGAGGATGTCAAATCAACAAAATATATTCATTTATTTATTAATTTAACAACTAGGTATTGAGAAACTACCATACATCAGTGGCTGTCTTGAGCAATGGAGACACAATGTTCAAAAAGGTAGTTACTTGCTGGTCTACCAATCATTGTGTCTAAATTTCTAGCCGTATCCTCTCCCAGACACAGACTGGTTTATGAAAGGTCAGAGGACAAAATTCTGGGCAAAGATATGTGCAGGAAAACATTCTGGGTGGTTTTCAGGAAAGTTTTCATTGCTCTTAAAACAATGATCCAAATCAGCATCTTTCCTTTGGCTAGCCTAGATGTTGTTGTATGATGCTGAGAGCTGCAGCCAGTTCAAGACCATGTAGGGGAAAGACTGAGAAAACAAAATCTTTGAGGGGAACAAGACAGAAAACTGAGAAGGGGGTGGGCTCCTGAGGACACCACTGAGGTACTGAATTAATCAACCTTGAACTAAATTTGTCTTTATTTAAGAAATGTAAGCTGTCTTCTCTTACTTGCAACCAATTTTGTCCTAAATAATACACCTAAATGTATGGAAAAACCTAACATTCTTATGCCATGTCAGAACTAAAACTAATCTCTCTGACTTATTACCCACAGTTATCTCTTCAAATGTTGTTTTTTTAAATTTATACTATTTTTTTCTATTCTTCATTTTAATAACTACTCTCCCATTTGACAGAATGAAGCTGTTTTGATATACCTCCCCCCATAATCATAAAGGCTATTTTAGGAGAATGATTACAGTGAATATAAACTTGTATTTTTGGAAGACTATTACACAAAATTTTAGGAGAATCTTTTACTTTAAAAACATAATTTGAAATGAATGGGTGGCATCTGGTAAAAGTATTTTTTTTTCTGGAAAAACTATCAGAATCTCAGCTTGTAAAACATAAAAGGCATAACTAAAATAGTCTTGCCGTGTAAATAAACCTTGGACAAAAGAATAAACCCAGGAACTTCAAAAAAGTTAAAAGAAGAAAAGCAGATAGTGATATGTAGGGTGTTGATTTTGCAAAAAAAAAGACATATTAGCTAATAATTCTTCCAGAAAATATGTTATAGTTCTGCTAGTTTTCTATAGAATCAAGGTAACATTCTCTCTTCAGTTTTTAAAAACTCTGTCTTGATGTTCAGTATTTAGATCAAGTAAGGGATTTTTGTGGGTCACAGTGGTACTTGGTTTTATGTCTCGATGGAAATATGAAATTATATCTAGATTTCACTGCAGCATTTTATCTTTTGGCTTTATTTTGTATCTAAGAAATTTTTGTAAATACATTAGCATTGAAATAAAATAGGACGTCATCTCCATCTCATTTGGGAACTACGTGGACCTCGAAGAATCTATCAGGCAAGAAATGTTATCCTTATAAAAGATGTTAATAAGAAGAAGAAATTATTAACTTTTGCTATTGAATCTATTAGGCTTAAAATTAAGATAAATTAAGGGAAATGTAAAATCTTCTAAAATGAAATTATAATGGAAAGATTTTAAATAACCAGGACAAAGAATAATTATTAATTATTTGTGTCTACCTCCACAAAACTTTTATAATAAAAATTGTTAGAGGGATTGTTTGCACATCAAATAAAAAAGACTCAAATGCAGTAATAATTACATTTACAGACAAAACATTATTAAAGTAGGATATCGAAATGTCTGGGTTAGTTTGTTTACCACTCTGTTATAGTAATACAATTTAAAATCACTTATTATGGGTGGAGAAACTGTGGTATAGAGAAACTAAGTAATTTGCACCAGCCACCTGCAGAACGATCATTTGAACCCAGGCAATCTGGCTCCAGAGTTACCCTACATGCAGTTCTCTATACAGGGCATTGTTCCTAGAAGCATCAGGGGTCTGTTAAATATGACCTAGAGCATGGAATGAGTGAGTGTAGGGAACAGAAATATAGTTGGAGGAATACTCAGTCTCCCATCTACAGAATCAATAGAGCAAATGAGAACAGTCCTACAGTTCTCAAAAATAAAGGTGTAGGTAAATAATTTCACAGACATTAATACAATTGAGGCTCCTATTCTTGCCAGAAATGGGGCCTACAAGACGAAATGTACAAGACGAAAGACAATTTATTTTTTAACACAGTGGTTGAGTGTATTTAGAGCTCCGAGGTTGTATGTTTGGTTTTTTGAATGAAAATCCAAAATGCTTCGTATGTATTATCTCAGAAAATCCTGACATTCTATTAGAGAATCTGCCCTCTTATGTTACCACACTAAGAACTCTATCTTTGTCTGTCATCTAGCTTCTATCTCACACTATATTTCGTATTCCTTATGAGTTGGAACTATCTTGTTGTTTATTATGACTTATTATAGAATTACATTCTATCCTTTATTATATCCTTTTCATTCATTATATCAGTACACAGGTGGCCTTCTAAGACAATGGTAAAGTTTATTTTCTCCTAGTACGGATGAATTACAGTAAGTTGGCATCGTGCAAACATGGGAAAACAGACTTTCATTCTTATAAATATTCAAAATTATTGAGTCAAATATACCACAACTGACCTGAGACACATATAAATCCAGAAGAGAAAAAAGCTTCATTGTATGAAGACAAGCTGTCGGTCTGGGCGTAGACTGCATACACTGACATGTATGAACAGGCACATTCCACGTAGTCTGAAGTGTCCTCGACCACTTTGCAAAACTGACTGTCAGACAACCAGCTAGGGCAAAAACATAATGGTCACTCCTGCTCTTTTATCAACACTTAAGGTATTTGAGATGGCTTTTCAATTAAGTATAACTTAGTGAACTTAAGTGTTCCTTACTCAAGCATTAAACAAACCAATTTTCAAGAAAAAACACTGGAGGGAACATCTTGTCCTAGACATGATACAGCAGGTCCCACAAGATGCCTTAAGAAGCAGCCTCAATACTCACTAAACCCGTAAATGCATTCCTGACACCAGAGAAGCTGGTCTTCCCAACAGAGCCATGCTCCTGCCTAATCTGAAGCAATACACCCAGGCTTTCATCACAAGGCATACCTCCCTCACCCCAGAAAACCCCAGAAGACGGACAGAGACACTGCATGAGCACTCTTCACCCTTCCTCATTTCACAATTCCTTGTATTTCGAACCAAGTAAGTTCCTTAAAAGATTTTCCATGTTTCATTCTTCATCTTTTTTTTTTTCCTGACTTTGAAGTCAGTTACATTACCTAAATGCTTCCCAGGATTCTTTCAAATGTTTCTGCTATAAGATCGGGATACTAACACAAAACCTTTGTCATGACTACAGCAAATGTAGTGTCCCATGCCAAGCCTCTAAGTGCTCCTCAGGGACCACTGTTTTGGGCCTCTTGGATCCTTTACTTTTCTAAGTACATAAAACTTCACCCCAACTGCAGGTTTGAAACACTCATTAGGAGTTATCTTTTAAGGATGACACAGTACCTATGTATTAAGTTTAAGATCCATCACCAGACATTCGAAATTTTAACTGAAAATTATTTTTTCACAAAGAAAAAGACTAACCAGAATTTTAGACTGGTTGATTACCCAACAGGTAATCTGTTGGTTACCCAACAAAGCTGTTAGATGTATTTAGAATTTTAGTCTGTGCAGCTGAAAGTCAGAAAGGAACAGAACCACGAGACCGATATGGACCCTAAACCCTCTGGGTTAGCAAAGCCTGATCCTCTGGCATTGACTGAGTTCTGGGTAAGAGAAGGACTCAGAATCTTGAGGCCAGGTTAGGCCAAGGAGAGTCTACAGAAGAATTATTCTCTTCTTCCCCTTCCTGCGTGTGGTTTAATCCCAAAATATACTCCAAGTCGTATGTGGACTAGAATTATAAATCCCCGCTAATCTCTCTAAACACAGAGCATCAGATCCAGAACCAAAAGCCAGATGGAAGGGGCAAAGAAAATTTCATTTTCTGCCCAGTAATTTAACCAATAACCACAGAAAGGTCATGTGAATTCAGCAGAAGTCACAGTGGGTCCAATGGAAGTGGTAAGAATAACGAAGTAAATAGTGTGCTAAACACATATTTAGCTCTTTGGCTACACTTGCTACCTGTGCGATACTACATCATTTCCTATGCTGCTTTGTCGTTTTTATGGCAAAGATGTTTCTACACTCCAAAGTCTCACCTGAGGTCACCCTCTATGTTCACTACAGAAATTGGGCTCCATTATAATAGAACAGGGAACGGGTGAATTTTGATTTTAAAGAATTATTAAGTACCTTGCAGCAGCTTGATTCCAAAGGAGACACAGAGACGTCTGGGGAATAATCCTAGGTTCAGCAGCATAAATCCTGTAGAGAACCTCATTGTTGTCCGTCAGGGGTTGTGAACTCTGACCTTTCACACTCAAAGACAGCACCTGCAGTGCCATAAAGAACAGAGAAATGGATGATATTTTAAAATCAATGTCATGACTGAATTCTGAACTTTAATTCATTTTCCTAGTTACTCTAGTCACTTGGTTAATGCCACTATTTAAATAATTAGCTGACTTATGAATGTGGGGAATCTGACTGGTTTCTCATTGCAAACATTCTACCTCCCCTTCAGTTCCTGAGCAGTCTTCAGTGGACAAGGCTCACTTTACCTGTCCAACTTCATCATGAGTGGAGAATATAATACGATATAATATTAGTGAAGGCTACATTTTCACTTTCCCCATTGTATATATTTTACTCAATAAAACAAGAAGGAAAT
Source organism: Procyon lotor (assembly GCA_028646535.1). Taxonomy (NCBI): domain Eukaryota; kingdom Metazoa; phylum Chordata; class Mammalia; order Carnivora; family Procyonidae; genus Procyon; species Procyon lotor. Next base: position 72,436,748 of record CM053607.1, read on the forward strand.
ATTTCCAACTCTATTTGAGAATACACATTCTACAAATAGTTCATAAAGGGACATATTTCATAATTAGCTCCCCATGTGTAGTCCTTACCACAAATCTGATCAAGTGAATGCATTCTGAGGAGTGTGTCTGCTAAGGAAAAATCTGATTCTAACCATGTAATTCTTTAAATAATAGATTACCTTATTTTTTAGGGCATGAAGACTGTTTCCAGTTATAAACCACTGTTGGCTACTATACTCTGTAAACTGGACTAATTTACATGTACTTTTTCCAGCCATTATTTCTGCATCAGGAACCTCCAATAACCTCTCTGGAACTCGAATATAATCACCTTCTTTTCCTTCAAACTTGTGCCCATTGATTTGCTGAGGATACCAGTGAAGAGCCAGTATGGACAAATATGGGCAACTGTCAAAGATGGTTTTGCTTCTGTAACAGAAAATCAAAGGTTCTGCTAAAACGGCATGCATTTATATACACATATCCACTTATATTTATTAAAATGCACTACACAGGGGATCTGTTCTTTATGCATAACTATGACATTACTATTCCAGAGGCAGTAAAGACTATGCGCTTTTAGTTCCTTTGAGGTTAACTGTCATGATTTTTTGCACAGCACTTTCTGCATCCTTTTGCCTGATTCCCCCTTGTAATCTAAAACATGGGTTTTGGAAAGCTGTTTCACGGATATCAGATACAATCTGTGGCTATAAGATGTACTTTTTTTGTGTTAGTCACATCAGCATTGGTGAAATTGATTGAGAAAAGGCACATCACTAAATTGAAACCTCTGCTTTAAGAATACCATCTTATATACCTAGAGCAGGTTTTCATCAAGAGTTTACCTCATCTCCTTCTAATCTGTCAGAGCATTTAGAATCTAACCATGTGATTGGTAAAAGAAATAGCCTAGAGCTGGGATCTTCAGCCTTTTGACAACTCCGTTTTAAACACTGTAGGCATAATCCTGTGCTCAGTGAAAGCGCTTCCAAACCACAGTGTGTGTTGAAATCACTTGGAAGTATGTTTAAAAATACAGATTTCTAGATCACACCCCAGACTTACTAAATCAGAATCCTTGCCTGGAGAGGAGGTTAGGGGTTTCACAAGTCTTATTTTTTAACCAGTTCCCTAAGGACCCTGATAAATCTTGCCTTGGATCCATCATGTTTATGAACAATGAAGACATTCAAAAATAAATCAGATCTGAAACCTGCCTGAAAAAGTCTGGAGAATATGAGGATGTTAGGGTGAAAATTATGCATGAAAAGTTAAAACTTACATGGGTCACAATAGACAGAGAGTATTAAAATTGAATCACGGATCTAAATGATACCTTGTCAAAATCCCTAACCTGGAAAATGGAGCAGAGAATTTTAAATGGAAAATCTAAGGAAGAAAAGGAATGGGGAAGGGCTTTTTCCTCTAGTTAAATCCTTTCCCTAAAAAAAAAATCTTCCATGGGGCCCCTGGGTGGCTTAGTCAGTTGAGCTTCTAACTCTTGATTTGGGCTCAGGTCATGATTTCAGGGTCCCAAGACTGAGCACCAGGTCAGTCTCCCACTCAGCATTGAGTCGACTTGAGATTCCTTCCCCTTTCCCTCTCCCTCTCCCTCTGTTCCTTTCCCCATTCCCTTTCTCTCGCTCTCTCTCTTGCTCTAATAAATAAATAAATAAAATATTTTTAAAGTATCTTCCATAATTTTAACTACCACATTCAATGAATATTGAATTTGAATACCTTGAATATCTATCTTTAATCCAGCCATTTACTCAGGCTCTAGACCCCTGTTGTCCAAGACTCCTCCTAAAACACCTCAATCCATAGAAGCCACCCGCCCCTTCACAACAACTCACCAAAAACCCGTCTCTTAATCTTCCCACCCAGCCTTCCACATCTTCACTGGTAACTCTAAGCTCAAAGCTGCCACTGCAGCACTCCCTGACCAGGTACAACGTGAATGAGACCAGTGACCCTCAGCCACATGGCTGCGTATCCTCTTTCCATTCTCCCTGAAATCTACTGGGATTTAGCCCATCAGTGCCATCCTGAACTCCAGTACCTTGGCATACTAAGACCAATCTAACATGCACAGGGATTCTACCCAGCTGTGACACTAGTGGGCCAAATTCCTGGCCCCTCTCACTGACAAATGACTACACTCTTCCCTGACCCTGTAACCTCCTGTGTCCATGCCCTTCTACCACACTCACTGTGATCAGCCCCACAAGATGCTTTACATCCTAGCTGAAGTGAGGGGGAGAACCCCGCATCAGTATGTGGACTGGTATCGATACTGATTCAGTGACCGATTACAGCTGTGCCCTCAGTGCCACTTGACACTGTTTTTAGTTGTTTTCCAAGTAATTGTTCCAGATGTCATCATCCTCCTTAACATCCCTGCTCAATTCCCAAATCTTTCACTCTCAGCAGCTGCCCCTGAATACTGCTTAAGATAATATATAAATAACACGTATCAGAATGGCCACCAACTTCAGAGTTTTCCAAGTTAAAAAACAAACAAACAAACTAGTGTTGATCACTCTCTCAATTTTCTGTTTGTCACCTATATGACAATTCTACCACTTAACTGTTTTCAAGCTACAATCCTCCCCAAGTTCCTGTCTCGGTTTCAGCCCTATTACCTGAACAATTATTCCCTGTGTGGTCTCCCTATCTCTTGATTTATTCTATTCTTTAACCTTTAACACTGGCCTCAACATGATACCTCTAAAATCCTGAGTCTGATTCTCTCACACACCTATGAATCCTGCCTGGCTTATTCTATGTTCAATCTTTCAAGGCTGACAGTGTCCCCAAACACACCACAATATTCATGGCTGCTGCCATTGCATATGCTATTTCCTTTCCCTGGACAACTCAGAAGGAAAGGTAAGCCTATAAAGAGGAAACACATGGCAGAAACATATTGATCCATTTACTTATTCTATTCGTTCATTATACCATAACCGCTGAAAATCTACCACATAACAGATACCGTTCCAGCCTGGAAATATATTAGGCAATAAGGCAGAAAAGGTAACTCCTTTTGTGCTTCTTAAACTCTTTTAAGTTATCTTATGACTCTGAGGGCACAAATATGAAAACCAACATTCACAGCAGGGTAGATTGTTCATATCTAAAACAGCCTCAATATTCTAGTGATCTTGCACAAATATGGAAAAACCAAAGGAAAGGATTGGGACTATGGGGACTTATAAAGCTATGTACTATTTGACTTCATTGGACAACATAACCGAGCCTAGTTCGAGAAAAACAATGAAAGATATTTTTTAAACACACACACACACACACTGCAGTCTCATTGCAAACTCACTTGAAGTAAAGAAATTACACATTTCAGATGTTTTGAAGACACTGGAGATATGTATAAAAGGCACTGAGTAGCCAAAAGCCAAACATTTAGCACCAGTTGTGAAGGATGGAGACAGAGCCTCCTAAAAGGGCATGAAGAGCTTTGCTGACGCATCCCATTAAGAAACATTAATGCTCAGGGCTCACTCATCAGTGTTAAAAGAAGAGACCAGTGTAAAATGATGCTGGTTTTGTACCCTAACTTCAGCTCATACCCCACCTCTACCCTGGGATGAAAGGCTGGAGGCACTTTATAGCCACAGGGCTGGAAATAGAGATTCTGTTACAAAGCAAGTGGTTATAGTCTCTTCTGACCACAAGGCATAGTGCTCAGCAGGGGATGTGGAGTCAGACAGGCCTGGGATTGAAGTCTCACCACAACTAATAGTGTGAGCCTTGAAAAGCTATATCTATAACTGCAGATGGGAATAGTAAAAGCTCTAGCCCTACCTTTAACTAGCTGCTTAAAATGATCATTTATAAGCATAAAACATGTATAATTGTTAGTAAGGATTATGTTGAGTCATATGAAATTTCCAGTGTGTTGTATAGCATTTTACCTACAAAAAAAGGCAACTTCATATTGTTCAATCTTATACGATGTCAGGACTAGAGCATAGGTACAATTAATATCAGTTTTTTTTATTTTGTTCCTGGATCTCTCGTATAAGTCTTTTATATCTGGATTGACTATCTCTTTGAAGTTCATGTATCTTGTGATCTAAGAACTAAAGTTTAAAGTTTTACATATCCAACAGATACTTTAATTAACCTGTCAGAGTTCATAGAGGACCCTAAATAGGTGACTTATATTATTATATCAAATTTTTGTTTTTTTAATTTTTTAATTTTTTAATTTTTTTTCTGTTACACCAAATTTTTTAGACATAGTCTTCAAAATATCCCTGAATTTCAATGTGACTTAATAAATGCTGGTGACAGCCTTCATCAGCAAATAAATAATAAATGTTAAAAAGATTTATATAAACACTTTTAATCAAGACATGTCCCATTAGGGGCGCTTGGGTGGTTCGTTAAGCGTCTGCCTTCGGCTCGGGTCATGATCCCAGGGTCTTGGGATCGAGCCCCACAACGGGCTCCTTGCTCGGCAGGAAGCCTGCTTCTCCTGCTACCATTCCCTCTGCTTGTGTTCCCTCTCTCACTGTATTTCTCTCTGTCAAATAAAAAAAATCTTAAAAAAAAAAAAAAAAAGACATGTCCCATTAAATAACAGTCATTACTTTTTTTTTTTTTTTTTTAAGATTTATTTACTTATTTTAGAGAGAGAGAGAGCCTAAGGGAGAGTGTGAACATGCATGGGGGTGGGAGGTGCAGAGGGAGAGAATCTCAAGCAGACTCCCTGCTGAGCAAGGGGCTCTCCATGGGGCTGCAGCAGGGCTCAATGTCAGGACCCATGAGATCATGAACTGAGTCCAAAATGAGTCAGTTGCTTAACTGACTGAGCCACCCAGGAGCCTAATAGTTACTGCTTTTTAAATAACCTGTATTACTCTGAGAATTGGAAGGAAATCTCAGTTTCTAACCAACTTCTATTATCAGCCATTTTTATGTTAACTCAAATAGAAATTAAAAATTTTTAGTTCTTTGTACTACAGTGATTCAATTTACCTTCTGAATGCAATTTAAAACACCGTGGCTTCTGAAGATTATTAACACAATTACAGAATTAATGACAGAGTTGATAATGAACACAAGTCACATTTTATTTTTTATTTTTTCTCTTGCTTGCTTTCTGCCATGAAACTCTGTGAAAAAACTACTCCGAAGTTCAACAACACTGGGAGAGCTGCTTCCAAATGGATGAAACTGAACTATAACTCCACTGCAAAAGCCTATCAAAACATGTCTAAAAGTTGGAATCATCTTCCTTCTTTTTCCTATTCAGAATGCATCTTCTACTATTATGAGAGTAAGTAATAAGCTTTTTTTTTTTTAATTCCTAAAAGGCCCTTCAAAAAAAAGGGAATGTATTGTTGACAGCATAAATTCATTTTTCTTGACACAGTTACCGTGTTTTCTTCAAATAATAACTTCATTTGCCCATTAGATACAATGCATTGGGGCATCTGGGTGGCTCAGGCAGTTGGGCACCTGACTCTTGGTTGGGCTCAGGTCCTGATCTCAGGGTGTTAGGATCCAGCCTTACAGGAGACTGCATTTGGAGCTGTCTCTCACTCCCTCCTGCTCTACCCTTTCCCCCTTCACATGAATGAATAAATAAAAGCTTAAAAAAAAAGGTACTATGCATTGACTATATAATCCTGAGTTACAACATCTAAGTGTTAATTTGCATTGCATATTACTTTGTAAACCGTGAAGGAATACACATAAGGTATTATTATTAAAATATACTTACTTTTCACCAGGAGAGCCACAGGTAACATCCGTCAGCAGAGAAAAGGCAAAATTCTCAGTCACTTCAGTGAAGTGACTGAATCCTCTAGTATCTTTGCGCTTTGGGTTAATAAGAGCACAGAGAATCTCATAAAAAAGATTTCGATTTTCAATACTGAATGCTTGGCTTTTTCCTTCAACAGTTATCTAGAAAAACAATTTCAGTATGAACAAATAGCTTCAAAAATAAAACTGCTTTAATGGTATGTTTGGTACAGTACATATTCTTTATTAACAGTTATTAAAATTAGCAAAATAAGAAAGAACCTATGACGAATTTAAGAAAAATTGGTATCAATTATATTTCAAATACACTTTAAAGAAGCATAATCATTTATAAAGAAGAGTCATGATCAGTAAAATATTTTTAATTTAATAACTAGATAAAACCCCAAATGGTTTCAGAGATCACTTATTTTTAACTACAATAATTAACATCATGAGTTAAAAGTAATCTCACTTATATACCTACCCCAAGAATTCTTTTTATTTTGTTCAACACCTTAGGAAATAAATATAAGAATATTTGCCAACAACAGAAGCAAGATTACTCTTGTTTACCTGGCTTTATAGGAACAGAAGCCACAATCTACCACTAAATTTCTAAAACATCAAATGAAAAAACTCCTTTCTAATCAAGAGTGGTCAGCAGCTCCAGGTACTCTTGCCTTTATCTGGAAGTATGAACCTTCCTACCTTAAAGAACTAGGTTGTTTGTTGTTTGAGGGACAAGGAGAGTAAAAGGAAAATCACCTTCATGATTTATTTTGTTTTTCCTTGCTAGAATGACAGGGAGCACATCTTTATTGTCTGACTAAGCATGGGTGCAAAGCCAGTGATTTGTTATTCCACTATTCTATACCTGAGAAGTCCCTATAAATCCTTCAAAATCCAAATTAGTCATCACTTCCTCCATGATTTATATACTGTGCCCCACCTGCCAATATACATAAATTTCTCTCTTTGTAACTTGCACATACCTTTATTAATGAATCTTTGACAACACTGAAATGATTTGCCTGTTGCTCCTACCAGTTGAGCTCATTGAGGAAGTTGCCTATGTTCCCCATAGTATTTTTAAAGCTTTGCCATTTACACAGTGCCAAGCTGATAGCTGAACTCAAGATCTAAAAGAATATCCATCTCAAAGATAGTAAGGAAGAATGGAGAATACTCCGTAAAGAAAAGATGACAAAAGATACAGAGTAAATTTATTTACTTATCTGGCAACGAAACAAAGTAAAAATTTAACAAAGTAAAAATTTTGCAAATAAAAACTACAACAAAGAAAGAGAACAGCCCACCCACTCCTGAAACAATCAATCTGAAACGTTAAATGGAAAAAATGCTCAGGAAATGCTCCCAGAACTCAGAGAAAATATAACAGATAAATAAGACAAACCTGTAAGATACAACTAGCATATAAAAGGGCTGGTAGAAGCAAAGAGAGAGAGAAAGAGAGAAAGCCACAGTTCCTTGATAAGCTAAAGAAACAGGTCTAAAAATGCAGAGCTTGCTTTATATCTGAAAAAAGAAAACACCGCCAGATGCATCTGGGTGATTTTTAAACATTATTTCAAGTGTTAAAAAAAAAAAAAAATCCTACCAGAAACCATATAGGAAAGAAAAATTACTGAGAAACAAAAATTCAGTTTGACATCAGACTTTTTTCGTAAATGAAATGCCAGAAGTCAACATAGTGAAACATACAGTTTTAAGAATTAAAGGCTGTCATCTAAGAATTCTAGAGCCACCCAAGCTTCCATTCATATTCAAGGGGAAACAGAAAGTTTCCTTTAGTAAAGTGCACAAAATATAAAACAAAAAGGCCATCTATATAACCCCTGGTTTATATGGTGCTGTTCTCAGCATATTATCCTAACTTCTCCGGTGTTCACAATAATCCTATCAGAGAGGTGCTAGTATGCCTTTGTTTTGTTTCCAATAAGGAAACTGAGGCAAAAAGAAGATGCCTAACTTGTCTGAGGGCGTGAACATGGTGAATGGTCAAGCCCAGGAGGCACCTGTGACAGCTTCCCTGCTCAAACTCAAAACATTCCCTCAACTTGCTCATGCTAAACTAAAAATACAGACTGATATAGTGAGTGGTCAAGTCAGTCAAAATTATTGCAAGCATGAAATACAAAACCAGGAAAGAAAATATAGAGATAAGTGTCAATCACTGTTAGTATGATTATAAAATATGCCAAATGTAAAAAATAATTCTTGAAAAAATTAGGATATTAAAAAGTATATGATGAAATATTCTGACTGTAAATGGTCATTTTACATAAACAACAATTTAAAAAAACCCAAATTATCAAAGTTGACTTACAAAAAAGTAGAAAACCTGAATGAAGCATGGGGAAAGGTTTTAAAAATGTCAGGAGAGAAAACAAAAAAAAAGGAGAATTTTGTTGGGAGAGAAGGGCTATCAAACTTTCACAGAACAAATTATTCCTGTGCTCTTTCAATTGTTCCAGAACACAAAATTAGAGGCAACTCCTCCTGACTCACGTTTTATGAGTTTCAATCACCTGGAAACCAAAACCCAAAAAAATTTTAAATTTGCATATCAAATCCAGCAGTCTTAAAAGACTAATAATATTGTTAAAGTAATCAACAGAATTTTAAATTATTTTCATTGCACCATGGATAGGAAAATCAAGGGATAGAATGTTAGGTCATAGCAAAAATTTGCCCAAGGTCACAGCTGGATTTTATCCAGAAAATCTTTATAGTGAATCATTTAAAGCTGTTGCTCTTTTTGGCACAGTATTTGCTTCTTCTGAACATAAACAGTCATTTCTGATGAGTATAATAACAACATCTAAGATTTATTAAGTTCTTCATATAAAAATGCATAGTAGAGAGCAGATTCTATTTTTAACAAGTTAGAATCTGGGGGAGAATAAAACTTACAAATATGAAGCAATTTCACTCAAAATATAAGACCTTATAGAATGAAGTTCAAGCTAGTACTTGGAAGTCCTATTCTACACTCTTGAATTTGAGGCTACCTTGGAGGTTTATATGTATGAAGTACATACGGGATATACGAATGCTTGCCAGGTAAAGCGCAGGCGACTCTACTTGAATATCAGATAAACAACCAATAATTGTTTGATACAAGTATATCCCAAATACGACACCAGCATCACCCTGTTTTAATCACTGTAAGCTCATAATACATTTTTCATATTTGGTGTGGTGAGGTCTCTACCATTTTTCTTCTTTTTCATAAAATTTCTGCCCATTCTCACACGTATATTCTTCCAGGTCAATAATGGTATTATTTTGTCTAGGTTAAAAAATAAAACAAAAAAACAAAATAACTTACTGCTACTTTGATAGGGATTATGTTGCAGTTACAGGTTGATTTACGGAAAACTGTTGTAGTTATGAAATTGAGTCTTCCTGTTGTGGGACAAGGCATAGATTTCTGTTTTTTCAAGTGTTTCATGTTATTCAGCAGAATTTTTCAGTTTTCTTTATGTATTATTACATAGATCATTATATAGAATATATTATAAAATGTATTAAATTACTGAATAAGTCAGTTACTAAAATCACCATAATTGAGTAATGACATACGTATAAAAATTGAATTTGAGAAGACAATATGCCATATTAAAAAAATTTTAGTAACAATAACATGATTTGAAAATAATCATGTTTGCTAAAGGTTACTCAAAAAAAATCATTACATTTTTACATATGAGTTTCTTTCATAATTCAGTTTCATTATTCGTGACAGATAAAATGAAAACCAATCAAGATATAGTACTTGACAACACCAGTTAAAGAAATGTTGGTTCTAGACCAATAATATGTAGCTCACTTATATAACTCTTTGAGAAAAAAAAAGAGCAGAATGTCCTTATCTTCCCTAAAGCATATCAAAAAAAAGTTCTCTTTTCTAAAATGTAACCACTGTGCATTCTTTCCCTCTTCTTGGCCAAAATCAACTTGTTACTGTCCTATGCCATTTTATCATTAGAAAGTTTAAATAACAATATTTCCCATAGTGGATTCTTATCTTTAGAACTTTCTCTGCATGAAATAGCAGTCACTTCTCTTTTTTTTTACAAGCTACTTGGCAGGGCTTCCTCTCCTTGCTTGTGCACTTTATAATTTGTTTTTCTGTCCTTCAGGGGTCATATTTTAAGAGACAGCATGAGAAGTAAAATAGGCATGATGATCTAAACTCCACTGTTAGCATTTTAAGTATTTAAAGGGTCACCATGTAAAAATACAGTATTTATGAATTCACATGTAAGTATTCAACGTTTTTCATGCTTGTGTATAAATATATTATTAAGAAATATCTTGATTAAGAAAGCCCCAAATAAATCCCCATAAGAATCTTTTCCTTTAATAATAATTCTTTTCAGATCTCTTATTTACATTTTTAGGATTTTTTATTTCCATTTAATTTCATTTGCAGAAGTGTAAATAAATATATGGGTTAAAAATAAAACTGGGTTGGTCTAAGTCCACACCATTTGAATGCCTGAAATCATCTCATCATTTCTTATTTCTTCTTCTCTGAGGGAGTATATAGGGCCTAGGAGGAGCAGGGAACAAGGCTGAGGGCAAGAGCGCCCATTCTGTAGAAGAACTATGTAATCTAGGCCAAGTCTCTCTTTTTATGGACTCAAAAAACTGAGATGCAATCTCAAGAGGGATTCATCCAGTTTCTGGAGAACCAGAAAGAAGTTTCTGATATCTGATGCCCCTTTTCAGACACTAGGCTATCCTTACTGTTGCAGTAGATTACTGTTCATTCTCCAAGTTTAAGATGGAGGTTTCCAGGCAGACATCAGTCACATTCAAGCCAAAGTACAGAGTCAGCTATGATGAATTTCACTCTTAAGTCCAGAAACTGAGCCCTGTCATAATCTCATGATGACTGACATGATAACTGTTTTAACTTTTTAACTTAAGATATTTTACTCACTCAGCTGCTACTGCTTACAAGGGCTTCTTACCTTTTCTATTAAGTGCATCACAGCACTGAGCTGTTCATCTGTGCTCTCCGTGGCCACTTTCATGCTGATGCTGTGGAGTACTCGGTTGAGAATGTCCCCATCCAGGGGCTGCTGTAACTGATCCGCAAGTCCCCAGAAAGACTGTGAATCCGCATCAGAGACAAGAGTGATGTTAGCGGTCCCATACATTTGATGAATTCTGGCCCCACCTTTGGGGTTGAAAAGCACAATCTGGAAGCGTTTAGGAAATGGATTTAAAGATCCTGTCTCTGGCGTTAGGATGACATCCAATATGGTGCTTCTCTGACCTGGTTCAAAGACCAAAGTGCCTTCAGTTCTCACAAAATCCTTCCCGGAAAGAGCTGGAGAGATGAGAGTACGGCCAACTGTCTCAGCACTCCTCAACTCCTACAAATTAAACACCACCACTGAAGTGAAACTGTAACACCTCTGATTTTGTCCAGAACAAATTCTTACTTCTTAAACACATCCTATTTCTCTTAAACAAACTGATGGGCCATAGCACCACAAACACTAAAACATGGGATTTTATACTTCTAATCTCCTAAAATAAATCGGAGACATAAATACACATCACAGTGATGATGTTAGGAAAGACAGATGCCTTGGGACGGACTGAGGATGAGGATTAGAAAAGAAATGGCATTGCTGCTTCATGGAAGTTGTGCAACTATGAACATGCTCTAAACAACACAGGCTGCATGACGGCAGGGAATATGGAGGGAAAAAAGGAGTATTTACATTACATACATTACATTACATTCTCACCTAAAAAAGTTTGGGAAGATGGAGTTTGGAGGAGTAAAAAGAAGGAAGAGAGAAAGCAGGAGGAAGCAGAAGAAACCGGTCTCCTGGTGGTTATACATTAGTTGTGAAAATACCCTAAAGAATAAGGTCCTGGCCATAAAGATTTGTGAATTTCTTCACACTGTGGTTATTGAAAGTTTTTTTTATTAAGGGGAGCATGGGAACTTAAGAAATAACAAAAGAGGGGTGCCTGGGTGGTGCAGTCCGTTGAGGGTCTGACTCTTGGTCTCAGTCCAAGTTGTGAGCCCAGTGCAGTGGGATCGAGCCCAGTGACAGGCACTACACTCAGAGCAGGGTCCACTTGGGACTCTCTCTCCCTCTCCCTCTGCCCCTCCCACTAAGCATGTGCACTCGCACTCCCTCTCTTTCTTTAAATAAATCTTTTCTTTAAAAAGAGCAAAAGTTGGGGTACCTGGGTGGCTCAGTGGATTAAAACTTCTGCCTTAGGCTCAGGTCATGGTCTCAGGGTCCTGGGATCGAGCCCCATATCAGGCTCTCTGCTAAGCAGAGAGCCTGCTTCCCCCTCTCTCTCTGCCTGCCTCTCTGCCTACTTGTGATCTCTCTCTCTGTCAAATAAATAAAATCTTAAAAAAATAAATAAAAAATAAAAAGAGTAAAAGTAATATACATTTATTTACTACTGAGCCTACAAATGTTAAACTCCTAGTATGTGCCAGGAGGAATACTGTGGCTATAGGTGTGAACATCTATGTGCCTGCATTCATGGAACCTATTCTATCAGAAGATACAGGTAGTGCCAAAGTTATAGAATTAACAATAATTTTACATGAAGATGAATTTTTGGAGAAAATTTTAAGAGTACTATTTTAATACTGCTGTTCATGGAAGCTCCTGACGTGATATTTGAGCAGAGACCTTAGTGATGGAAACAGACCATATAGGATCTAGGAGGAAATATTCTAGGCAGAAAGAGCAATTACAGAAGCCCTGAGATGGGAACCATCTTGGAGTATTAGAGGAAGAACCAGAAGGTCAGCCTGATTAGAAGAAGGATGAAAATATCAGAAGCTGACATCAAAGAGGTAGGCTGGGTCAGGCCATATACATTCATTAAATAAAGCATGGCAGGAAGACACTAGAGAATTCCAGCAGGAGAATGATGCCTTTTATTTCAGATCTTCATGAGTATTCTGGCTAGAGCAGGGGATTAGCATGGACATAGGGAGAAGGGATAGGACATTTTTGTATTACTCCATGCAAAACACAATGGTAGCTTGGAATAAGGTTGTATGAGTGGAAGAGTAAGAGGTGCTCTGAGTGGAAATATATTATGAACGTAGAGTCAGTAGGACAGTAGGACTTTCTGGTTAATTCAGTGCTGTGTGGAGAGGAAGAAGAGAACAGGGATAGCTGTTTGCCTAAATGAATGATGGGAAATAGGGAATGACTGTTATGGGAGAAACCAAGAGTTCTTTATTATTCACAGTAAGCCTGCGATGCCTTTTAGACATTTAAATAAAGATGTCAAGTATGCACAATTGGATATAAGCCCAGATCAGGGGTAGTGAAGAGGTTAGCAGTTCAAACCAAAGGAGTTCTCATTTTATAGATGATATTTAAAGAAAACAGGTTTGGGTGCCCTAGCCTGAAGAATGAGTCTTGGTGGCCCCCCAGTATTGACAGGTCTGGAAGACTATAGACCACAGAAAGGAGCTGCCAGTGAGGGAAGGGTTAAGAGTAGAAAAAAGTGGTGTTCCAGAAGCCCATAGGAAAAGAGCATGCTTCTGGAAGGAAGTGACCATTTTTGTCAAAAAATGAAAAGGAGATGGAGATAAACATTTTCAAAAGCATCTGCAGCACAGTGGTAGGAAAACAAAACAAAACAACAAAACTTCCTTGAAGGAAACAACACAAAAGCCGACTGACTTCAGAATGGATACAGTATCCACTGGAATACCATGTGACAGAAAAAGTGAAAGAGTTACACACATCAATGTCATGGGTATTGCTCCGAAACATGCTGAGCAAAAGCAGTACACCATAAAACAACACACTGGAAGAATCTCATTTGCATAGTTTCCTAGAGAGGTAAAACTAAACAGCACATGGTAGGTGATAAAACTATAAATAAAAGCAAGAGAATAATTCTATATGAAATTCAGGGTGGAGGCTATCTGCAAGAAGTGGAGAGGTTATCTTACAAGAGAAAAGCAGAACCGTATCAGAGAAGGGTTCACCATGGCTAGTTCTAGGACTCCGATAAAGCTGGATTACTTAAACCGGATGGTGGTGATTTTATAACTATAAACTGCATATATACATTCTGTCCACGGAATGTGTGTATATATATCTTATATATATACATGCATATGGATATCTGATATATATACACGTGTATATACACATATATATACAGTATATATACACATATAAATCTGATAGAATTTATTTCACAATTCCGACTTTTAAAGGAAATGGAACAATCAAAATATTCATGTTCATAAAATACATATAATAAACACAAACAAAAAGCATTATGCAATTTAAAAGCAATAACAAAAATCAAGATAGTGATATCTTTTGAATAGCACAGGCAGTGGGAGAAGAAGAAAAGTCATGCTCTTTCCTGAACTTGTGTGCTTTGGGCTATAGTATAAGCATATATAAATAAAAGTACTTGGAATTGGCTTTCAAATATGGCTTAGGTATAGGCCTATTTAAAGATAACTGGAACCAGTTATATTTTTACTATCTCAAATCTTTATATCCCTTTATGTCACAAATATGTAGATATAAGGGAACTTATGTTAAGACTAGAGTAATTATGTACGGAGAATGCTGACCTGTCAAAGGGTATGATGCTACAGCTACTGTTTTAACTATATTATTATAATCTACTTAAAGTAAAATGAAAATTGATATCTTTGTAACAGAATAGTAACTTAGTCCATAATTATTTTCTCATTCTTGCCAGCTACAAGAAAAGAGAATTATACGTCTTTGTCTTCTAGTAATATGCCCGGCATTCAGAGAGTGAAAATGCACTGGCAAAGAAGAAACAGGAAAATAAATTAACACCAGAGAGGTGAGACTTTCATTTCTATTTTTTAATTAATCTTCTAAAAATTTTGAGATAATTATAGATTCACATGCAGTTATAAGACGTAATAGAGAGTGATCTCCTGCACCCTTTATTCAGTATCAGTCCTTGGTAACATCTTACAGAACTAAAATATAGCATAACCGGGATATTGACATTGATAGAGTCAACATACAGAACACTTGCATCACCACAGGGATCTTTCATGTTGATTTTTATAGCGTTATAAAAATGCTATGAGTTACATGCTAGTGACAGCATATGTTTTTCAAGGAATCATTTATGATGAATCTAGAGAGACTGTAAGTGACTCTGATAGAGATACTGGCATTCAGATTTTTATTCTGGCAACTTCAATCTCACTCTCACTTGAGTGCATGAACTAGTTTATAATGTGCCTCAAATCTCTTTATCATCTGTTCTTCATCTCCAGTCCTCCTTCTTCCACTCTACAAAGTAGTGAACATATGATGATATATATTTCACGGGAGAAGAAGAATGAAGCACATATTTTATCCCATTTCTCTTCCTATCCTCAATGCTCAAAAGAAAAAAAAATACTAAAATCTCCCCACTATGAATCAAAATACCTCTCTTTGTGTTCATACCACTCACTTCAAGGCTATTTAGAATGGAGTTTATTTCTAGAGTCTCATACGATAGAGAGTTGTATTGTTTTTTGCCAGTTTTGTCTTCTTATTTGTGGACTGTCGAAAAGACCAGCTTTTCTGCCTGGCAAGCTTCCAAACAGCTCACTACACACAGCTCTAGTTCAAATCTCTCATCTCTGATTCACTGCAATTGCTACAGAAACTGGCTGCTCATAAGCCGTACTTCATGCACAGAATGTTCTCCATGTCTGAGCCAATCAACAGTGACACAACCAAGTACCTACTGTGTAGCACTCTGTCAACAAAAAATACAACAGCAACCACCTTTGAAACCTAGAGGCCTCAAGAGTCACCAGGTTTGGAATCTTGAAAGAGGGGAAATGGCAGCATTGACCAGAATAGTGGTTTCCAAACTGTGGATTACTTTGAATTAGATGAGTCAGGGGAGAAAAAGGGGGGTGGACAGCTAAGGTTGGCAAGCTCTAATCCCCACAAATGTGCTTCAAGCAGAGTAGATACTTTTGTGTTAATATATTAGAATTTGGTTGTTAAAACAAAGTTTAAAGAATAATGCTAGAAAGGTAATGGTACTATCTGGACCAATTCGAGGGTCCGGTCATTTAGTGTTACACAGCATTGTTTTTCTGAGTCCCTGGTTAACCACCTACTCCCTCTTCCCTGAGATCCCCTAACAGGAAGGATGTGAAAAGCGGCAGAGAAACCTCATGAACTCAAGGATTTAAAGAAACCTAAAGATCAATTTCCATGTGATGTTTTGGAGAAGGAGATTTTCAACCAGTTCAGATACAGAACATTAACAAAGACTCTGACTTTTTGTTTCCAGTTTTTCACAGTTACATTCTGGAAAATTTTAGCTCCCTAGAGATTTTACAAAACAGTTTTATGTAAAAACATTTTGCATTGTATTATCACCTTTAAAAAAAAAAAAAAAAAAGAAATATAAGACTCTCACTTTAAGCATGACCTAAGGGACCCTGGGTGACTTAGTGGGTTAAAACCTCTGCCTTCGGCTCAGGTCATGATCTCAGGGTCCTGGGATCGAGCCCCGCATCGGGCTCTCTGCTCAGCGGGGAGCCTGCTTCTTCCCTCTCCCTCTGCCTGCCTCTCTGCCTACTTGTGATCTCTCTCTCTGTCAAATAAAAAAATAAAATCTTTAAAGAAAATAAATAAAATAAAATAAATAAAACATGACCTAGGTGAAACAACTGAATTGTTTCAAGGATAAAGCTTAATGTAATAAACATAGGGTGAATTATGATGGTATCATGAAAAAATGTTATCAAATATTCTTTTTCATTACATAAGCTACAGATAAAGAAGAAAACCCTAATGTGCGTTAATCTAGGTATTTCATGCTTACCTGGGTACTGAAGTTAACAGACATCATCAGTCCTGTCCCAGAATCTCTGGCCACCTGCAAACTGATTAAAGTGGACTTCTTATGAGCCACTGGCAGCCGAGAACCCACAGAAAAATACACGAGGCTTTGAGGTTCGTCACTCTGTAAGAATTTAATCGGTGCAAATCTGGCACTATTGTTTATTGCTGCTCCAGCACTTACTTCATACAGTTCCACAAAAAAAGGCATTTCAATGTGAGGTATCTGACAAGTAGAAAATGAAAAAAGAAGAATGATTACCAATATTTCTATTTTTAGCTAACTTCAGCTTTAAGAAATAATTTTATTTATATACATAATTATAAAAATAAATACATATCTGGAGATACATTCCATATAATCACAGGATTAAGTTCTTATGTTAGATTACCACAGGGCTTATTTTTGCAGATTATCTTGAAGAAACACCTTTACTCTCCCTGGATAAGTGCCTTATTAGAAAATCGGTGTCCGGAGACAGCCTTTGTGTACTTCAATAGGCAAAAGGATAAATAAAATATATTGATACAATGAAATGCTATTTAGTAGTTAAAAGGAATGAACCATTTCAGTCTTTTTCACCGTGGATGGATCTGAAAACATGCTAATGAGTAAAAAGAATCAAGTTACATAATGATGTATACAGCATAATACGATAAATGTAAAGTTTAAAATTAAAGCTTACTACATAATGTTAATAGATACACATTTATGTAAAGATTTAAAAACAAAATTGTCTCCCAGTTATGGAATGAAAAACTCATAGGAATAAAAGGTACAGCACACGGAATACAGTCAATGGTAATGTGATGATGTTATATGGTAACAGAGGGTAGCTACACTTAAGAGCACAGCTACACTTAAGTGTAGGGTAGCTACACTTAAGAGCACAGTGTATGGAAACACTGAATGTATAGAAACACATAATGATTATGTGGTACACCTGAAATTAATGTAACATTGTGTGTTACTGTATATAATATAAAATGTATATATAATATATATATAATGTTATATAAAGATTATGTGGTACACCTGAAATTAATGTAACATTATGTGTCAACTATACTCAAATAAAAAATTAAAATAAATAAAATAACAATTGACCCAAATACTTATATATATGAAATAAAAAAAACAGCCTATCACTAACAGCATTTGGCTTGGGTGGAGGGGTTGGCTTGGGGATAGGGCAGGATATGGAGTTGGAGAAAGACACTGGGAATAGGGGAGAAAGGAGCTCCAGCTTTGTAAGATTTTATTTTTAAAAGATTATACGGAAATATGAATAATGGCAATAGTCAATTCTGTAATTTTATGTATTTTTCAAAGTTTCCCCAAATTCAGGATCAAATAAGTCAAAATTTAGTCTGCTAGTTAGAGTTTGTCATGTCTCATCTCAGTTCTTTCTTAACAATTTCAAAAAATTCATTCTCTAAAGCCTGAATTCAATTTGTAACATACTGTTACTCACCTGTTTTTACTTATTCACTCTTCCACAATAATATAAAAATCTTAGCAGTATTGCTAGCTTTCTGGCATAACTCAAAGAAGCTAAGTCTATACATTTTTCAACTGCACATGTCATTGTCTAGTTTGCTATGATGCATTATTTTTACCTATTAGGGGCCTTACTCATCATTTGTTTCATGATCATTTTAAGGAGAATCATTATGTCAAGAAACAATACAACGAATTTTAATAAAATCCAAGAGTAAGTCAAATCTTAGTCACACAGTAAACGAACTTAACCTCATTTTATTATCTGAAGAAATATATTTAGCTTCCCCATGGTATATATCATTCTTTACTTTTCCTTATCGATTGTCAGTAATATTGAAATGTGGAGATAATAGTACTCTTCTCATTTTTGAGAAACCAAATTTGGCAAATACAATAAACTAAAACACTAGGAAAGTATGGATAACTCTTTCAAGAATTATTATTCCCTAATGGCCAAGTAAGCTTGAATTCACAATAATTTCATGTAACTAAGGATGTCAGCATGGTACATTCCAACAGACTCTTGCCTTTTTTTTTTTTCCCAGTGAAATATTTCTTTGCTTTTTGATGATGACTAGAATGTTACTTATGACAACTTAGAGTCAGAAAAATATGTTATGACCTAAGTAAAGTACTATCTAAAACTGAACAGCATGCAGATAGGTGCCAATATATCATTAGACGAAAGACAAATGAATCTTTCAGTCTTATAACAAAATATTCTATTCAAACAAGATGCCTGTATTATATTGGGAAGCCAAAACTTACAGATCATATCTTTACTTCTCTAAACTTAAACATGATTTGGAGACCTCACAAGAACCCATTTCATGTGTAACTGCACTAAGTTCCTTTCCTGGTTAGATCAGAAGCATTCCAGGGTGAGCTTTTGCTCAACTAACATAAAATTATTTGTCATGAGCCCAGATCTGCTCAGAAGCAGACAAAGTAATAATAAAATAATATCTTACTTAGTTAAATATTTTTAAAAATATTTGCAACAACAAATGTTTAAATAATCCATTTAAACAGATTTTTGTGGATTAAGAGGTGCCTCCTAAATTAATTCACTATCATCTTTACACATTTTGTGAGTATAGAACCAATCAATAAAGCAGCAGGGAAAGGGAAAATGGTCTGGAATTCAAAAGATAAGTTCTAACCTTGGCCAAGTAACTTACTAGGGAAAGTTACCTAAATTCTTCGTAACTTCAAAATGAAAATAGGGAAGGGCACCTGAGTGGCTCAGTGGGTTAAAGCTTCTGCCTTCAGCTCAGGTCATGATCTCATGGGTCCAGGTCCCAGGGTCCTGGGATCAGGCCCTGCATCGAGCCCACATCAGGCTCTCATCTCAGCGGGGAGCCTGCTTCCCCCTCTCTCTCTGTCTGCCTCTCTGCCTACTTGTGATCTCTCTCCCTCTGTCAAATAAATAAATAAAATCTTTAAAGAAAAAAAAACCCAAAATGAAAGAAGTGAATAACTGTGGAAATGATGATTAGAGATATGACAGAATAGAAAAACTTCATGTTGAGGGCTGGGAGACTAGACTGAAATTGGAAGAAACCACTATTAATCAGTGATGTTATTCTATGGATGAATGTGTTGTGTTTGCTGTGTTGTACTAACTCCCAAACCACTAGTGTTAATGTAGCTACTACTCAAGCCACTGAATTATCTTGGGCTTCATTCCCATCCACTCTGAAAAACAGAAACTATTACTTATTATAATTCTATAATTATTGTCATATCTCTTATAAGGGGCAACTCCCTCTAAGAGCTCTGCAAGGAACTTCTCTCATTCATTATCTCATTTAATCTAACAATGCTATCATTAACCCCATCAAACACAGGAAGCTCAGGAAGGCTAAGCAACTTGTCCCATGTGACTCAGCTCATTAGCAGAAGAGCTAAGATTTGAACCAAGTCCAAGCTCTCATCACAATTTTCCTAAATAAATGCAGAATCCTTGAAGCCCTTCTTTATGTAAATATGTAGAGATGTTTCTTAGGTCTGCTGGGACCTCCAAATAATCTCTCAAAGCCTACTGTGGAAAAACATGGCCACTGGACCAGTCTTATTTACATCTCTAAGTATCAGTTTATCAAACATTAAAAAAAAGAATTTAAATTAGATAAACTCATGTTTCCTTCTGGTCACAAAATGTAGGATGTTAAAATGCATATTAGTAGCTCACAGTACATTTTTGAAAAATAATTCTTCATTCTTCTAAGAATATAACTTTCTTCCTTCTTTATAAATTTCCTTTTCCTGCAACTAGAATGTGTATTACTTTTACCTATACTTTGCCTTTTAACAGCTGAAAAAACAATGAAAACAAATGCTTTGAAAATTAGCTGCTTCTCAGGATGAAGAAGAATACTCTATGATTTGAGTATTACATTGGGAAGAGAAATAGAAGGTGAAACCAAATTCTTTCTCTTACATAACTGAAACTACTTAGAAATAGGTTTAGTAGCATTTCCCTAGTTAGGAAAAAGGATATACACAGTTAGTATTCTATGTACTGCCCACAACATTCTCTTGATCCATAATTATAATGTCTTTAGGATCTAGGGCTTCCCTTGGTATGTTCTACCAGTAGAGCAAGCTCACAAGAAGCAATCTCCTTTCCCCTCTACAACTCTTCCCAGTCTATTTCCCTTCCTTTCAGTTTCTCCAAGACCATCCCTTAGTTTAGGTCTCTTCTTTCCCCTCCCTCTCCTGCACATAGAGACCTTCCTCAAATAAGATTAAAGCATGACATCTCTATCTTTCAGGATCTTTACTACTATACCTGCCTACTGTCACAAATAAGGTATTTCCACTCTATGAAAATCATTTTTTTTTTGAACATTTTATTTATTTGACAGAGAGAAACACAGTGAGAGAGGGAACACAAGCAGAGGGAATGGCAGCGGGAGAAGCAGGCTTCCCGCCAAGCAGGGAGCCCGATGCAGGGCTCGATCCCAGGACCCCAGGATCATCACCTAAACCGAAGGCAGACGCTCAACGACTGAGCCACCCAGGCGCCCCTATGAAAATCATTTTTATCTCTAAATACAAACTAGTCTTACTTTACAAGAAGCAAATCAGTGAAAGACTGATAAAGACATTTATCTAAACAGCATTTTAGGATTAAACTGACTTTGATCTTAAAAGTTTTTTTCTTACAATGATAAGGTTGACATCTGTATATGAGATAGATATTTTGAGTCTAGTGAGATCCATCCAAGATTTTAATTCACCAAAATCGTATTTGAGATAAAATGCACAATAGAATTCTCAATAATTCCTGTATGCAGCATGTATTTACAGAAGATGATGGGATGAATATAAAGATGAAAAAAACCATGTTCTAATTTTCAAGCAGGTGAGAGTCCAATAGTCAAGATAAAATATGTGTAATAAGTTTTGACCCTACATATTACTGGTAACTTCCATTTAAAAAGGTAAAAAGTCTATGTAAATTTAGAGAAATAAGATTTCTCACTGAAGGCATTCCTGGATGACCCTGTCGGTTAAGCGTCCAATTCTTGATTTTGGCTCAGGTCATGATCTTGGGTCCTGAGATCAAGTCCTGCATCAGGCTCTGTGCTGAGCATGGAACCTTCTTAAGATTCTTTCACCCCTCGGCCCCTACCCCCACACATGTTCTTCCTTCTCTCTCTCAAAAAAAAAAAAAAAAGAAGAAGAAGAGAGAATTCTAACTGGAGATATCAGAGGAGACATCACAAAGGAAGTGGTATTTTGATCAGTCCCTAAGGGAGAATCAGGAAACATGAACTTGTGGGGGTTGAAGTCACAAGATTATTTGAAAAATGCCTAGAAGAGGACTTAAATAAGTGTTTTTAAGCAGGTAACATCAAATGTTTTGAATATTGAAATTTCAGTGCAATAGAAAAAATTAACAGCTAATGAAAACTCTCAAGAAAAGTAAAATATGATAAAGTGGCATATTAAATTAGAAAAAATCAGTGGTAATTTAGTATTTCAAAAATTTATTTCCTAGCTCTATCACTACCAAGGCGACACACAGCAGCACTTTTGCCAACCACCGACTCCCGTGCATATTTAGAACATATATTTAGATTTCTAAAACTCTTTATGGTAAAAGAAATCAATTCCTTGGACAGTAGTTGATTGAATGTCTTAGATCAGGAAAAATCAGGATGGCTATGTAACATTTATATTATTGATATAAAGCAAAAATACTTCCAGAGGGTTTTAAAGTACTATGAAAAGACAAAAGATCATCATAATAGGACTTTTGGTGGCCATGCCATAGCTATTTGAGTAGCAAAAGGAAAGCCATTCAGTCAGTAATTAAAATTAATAGAAAGACCTAGAGCGTATTATGCTAAGAGAAATAAGTTACACAGAGAAAGACAAATACCATATGATTTCATCACTTGTATGTAGAATCTAAAAAACAAAATAAATGAACAAACAAAAAAGCAGACACAGACCCATAAATACAGAGAACAACCTGGTGGTTGCCAGAGAGGAAGGGGTGGGGGGATGGGGCAAAATGGGTAAAAGGGAGCTGGAGATACAGACTTCCAGTTATGGAATGAATAAGTCACAGGGATGAACAATACAACATAGGAAATATAGTCAATGATACTATAACAGCATTCTATGATGACTAATGGTAGCTATACTTATAGTGAACATAGTATAATATATAGACTTGTTAAATCACTATGTTGTACTTGAAACTAATGTAGCATTGTGTGTCAATAAAAAATTAAAATTTTTTAATTAAAAATTAGCTGAATTTGACTCTATAACAGTATTTAAAGAAGAAAAGTTACTGTGGTATATAAAAAAGTGCTTATAATGGAAAATGAGTGTGACTATAATGGTATATACTCAATATTTTATTAATTTTAATTTGAATAAGAGTGTTAATATACCTGGATATTTATGTATTTGATTAAGTATGTGTTCATTTATTAAAGAATGATAAACATTCTTTCTATATATAAGTAGGAAGGAGCTAACAAAAAATTGTGAATAAACAACTCTGCATTCCATTGTCAAAGAAGAGACGAGCTAAAAGAGGTGTAATAAGAACACAGATTCATTATCTCATCTCTTATGAGATGAAGCCTCTAGGTTGCCCTCCTACATATAACATGATACTAACAAGGCAGGCATATATTTCTAACACCTCTAATAGACCAGCTCCATATTCAAGAGCAGTAGAGCAGGAGTGCCTGGGTGGCTCAGTCGGCTAAGTATCTGCCTTCAGGTCACAATCCCAGGGTTCTGGGATCTAGCCCCGAGTAGGGCTCCCTGCTCAGTGGGGAGTCTGCTTCTCCCTCTCCCTCTGCCCCTCACCCCACTTGTGCTCTCTCCCTCAAATAAATAAAATATTTTATTTATTTATTTTTTGGGGGGTGCCCTCTCTGAGACTAAATAAAATCTTTTTTTTTTAAAGATTTTTTATTTATTTATTTGACAGAAAGAGAGAGAGAGAGATCACAAGTAGGCAGAGAGGCAGGCAGAGAGAGAAGGGGAAGCAGGCTCCCCGCTGAGCAGAGAGCCCCATGTGGGGCTTGATCCCAGGACCCTGAGATCATGACCTGAGCTGAAGGCAGAGGCTTTAACCCACTGAGCCAACCAGGCGCCCCTAAATAAAATCTTTTCAAAGAGAGAGTAACAGGGCAATAGTTAATGTAAAGATGATGCTGCAAAGTTCAAAGAACCAATCATTCTGGAGAAAACACATGGTGTTAAGAAAAATCAACCTGTAAGGCATAAACTGAAAAAAAATACATATGTAATGATATAACAAGTGAAGTCCTAAAATAGATCCCAACCAGATGACCAGCAATTCTCATTTGAAACAACTTTAGACAAGAACCAGGACCCATAATCCCAACAAAGAACAAAGTGGTGATATAATCAAGAATATGTAATCTTCGGAAATAAGTATTATTTCTCTTTTGGAACCAGTAAAATTATTACAATTTTAATTCCTGTGAAAGGTATGAAAATAGTATGCATGAAAGGAATGAAAAGGAAGGTATGAAAATAAGTATTACTGTAACCTCAGAGAATATCAATCAATATAACTGGTACAGTAATCCTAAGTGAAAAAATAAGTGGAAAAAAATGAAAAAAATCTACAACATTGTTATTTAGAATGGTTTAAGCATAGTTACATGTTCTGAAAAAATTGTATTTGTGCATGCTTTTTGTGTGGTTTAAAGTGTCTGGCATGGACAAAGAAACCATGATACTTTTGAACATTCATAATATTATTTCTAGTTTTTGTATTAAATATTTGAATTTAATAAACTGAGTACTAGACAGAAAAAAACACTACTGAGTGATCATTCTGCACTAAATCATCATCACATTAAAAAAAAGGTCACACACATTTACTAAACAACTTAAGCTCTGGTACGTTGGTAGTGATTAATACCATATGACTAATGCAGATTCCTACGGAAAGGCAGGGGCATGCTTGTCTCCTAAGTGCCATGAGCAACATGAATGCACAGAAATTTACCCAAAAGCTCACCAAGCCTGGCCTCAGGGCTTCTTTAGTAAATCAAAACTGAACTCTTTAGCCAAATATGAATAAAGAATGAGAAAACTTTCATTCTATGGATAAAATCTATGGATATAATGTGATTTGGCCAAAACTACAAGTATGATAAGAACATAACATTAAACATTCAGAGTAGTTACAGATGTATTTCTTTAAGAGATATTAATCTGGCTGAAAAGGACTCAAGGGATCATTCACACAATGAGCACTTGGTCCATGAAGAAAGAATCTTGGAAATGACAAAAAACAGAAAAGGAGAAAACTGATTAGCTTTTTATTATTATTGAGATATTATTGACATATAACATTGTATTAGTTCTAGGTGCACAACTGATAAGCTTACTAAAAAATTCATAATGTAATAATATGTAAATCTTAAGTCTATTATCCAGAAAAGAGATTTAGATATTATGGTGAGGCACATAGCCATTAAGACACAAAAAATCTCTATATAACGAAGCTATAAATTTCAATAAAATGACTTTAAAATTACTAATTCTAAAGAAATGTAATTAGAGTTGAAAATACAGTTCCTCATCTTTTCTTACCTTCCCCGATTTGAGCTCAATGGTGATCATGCACTTTGTTTGACCTACTGAACAGGTTGTGGTCCCTGACACAGAGAGAAGTTCATCCATCAGGTTCACACCATCTTTCTTGAGCGTGGTGGCTGTTTTGTTAAATGTGACTCGCCAAAATACCTTGACATCTTCAAAGGCCCTAGGAACAAAGCAAAACCCATGCAAATGTTTCTAATGCAGAATGTGTCATCACTATGCTTAAGTGTACTTCTTCTACCCAAAGGACAGCACTTCCTTGACCACTGATAATACTGAAAATAAACAGTTCTCCTCATTACTGTTAAGAAATTAAGGCCAGAGTTTATGTGGCATTCTTCCACCACACTCTATTCAATATTAAGTTATTTCTTAAACTACTATATACCAAGAATGTGGAAACAAATAATACTTTTCTGCCTACTATGCCTATTATGTACCAGAAATATGAAAATAAAAATAAAAATATATTATAAAGTATCCCTGCCTTCAAGTAAAATGTTCATTTGTCAAGAATTCATCTAAAGGAAACACACTAAAAACATTGCTAAAATAACAACACAATGCTAAAAATGGTTGTTATTATAAAAACAAAGGGTAAGGGATGACCTACGTTTCCAGAGAATTTGCACCCAAAATGGAAAAGGTCATTAATATCCATGTACGTGGGTGTATACAGACCCACGTACATGGATATTACATGCACAGACATGCACGTCTGTGATGAGCTTTTGGAAGATGGGTACTGTAGAGTATTGAGTTGCAAGCAAAATTTTGGTACTCCAAGTTTCCCTAACATTAAACAGTTACATAGGCAGAACAATCAGAGAATAGTAGGTAGGCTCAAGTGAAGATTTACATAAGCTGACTTCTACATGATACTTGATGAAGTACAAAATATTCAAAGTGGCCCTACGTTATACTCATTAACCAAGTATGTTAAATCAAAGATTAAGAACAAGAGCAAACCAAACCAAACCAAAACCAAACAAAACCTAAAAAAACAAAACAAAAACGGGAACATCTGAACAGACATACCAAATTCCACGCTATCTTCTATTAGGATTTCGTCCTGTCTTTACCATTTTATAAATCCAAATTAGATACTGTGTAGACACATAGGATGTTACGTCTTCTACATATGTATCAACATACCTGTTTGGTTGCCTTGTGATGGTAAGATGCAGTCTGTTCTCATCAGCCCCTTCACCCAGCTCTAGTCCATTCTGGGACTCCTCACTGAATCCTATGATGCCATTGTGAAAATCACTCCCTGAGAAGAAAAATGGAGGGTTGTAACATATTAAAGACTTTAAAAGATCTCCAGGGCTTCACTCTTATTTCCAGCTCAGATGGATAAGAGTGAGAAAGTATAAGTGAGTAGGGGGAGTTACAATTTTTAAAAATCTTTACTAAATGAGAGTAGAATGAAAATTATAATATCAAAGTAGCTAACACTTGGAGAACATTAGACTAAAAGAAAGAAAACATCAAATCCTATTCCACACACTGACATACAAGCTCCTCTGATGAGACGATTTTATATTTGATACTCCTTTACATTTTACATATGGTGATTATTTAAAGTTATTATATCCTACTGGAGTAGCTATGATTTTATTTTCTGCTATATCCTCAGTATCAAGAGCAGTGTCCAGCATATTTTAAGTGTTTAATGAATATTTACTGAATAATGAACTCCATTTAACTAACTTACCTTCCTATCAGAGCATTCATGTTATGCATTCGGTTATTTGCCCCAGAGAAAAACAGAACTGTTATTGAGCTTCCAAGTATCTCTGAGTAAAAGAAACACCTCTGAGCAACATTTTAGGTTATACACACTATCATACTACAAACCATGTTTAAACTGGAACAAGCCTAGGGCCTGCACTACACTGAAATGGTCACTCCAGATCTTTGCCAGCACATAAGCTAGCTTTCTCAGACTAGAGAAAAGCCAGTAAACAGTTCCTGCTTCTTTTGATTTTCCAATGGCCCAGTTTTGCTAAGTGATCCTAAAAGCAATGACCCCCAAAGCAATAAGCTTCAAAATTGTACCCATCACTGTGAAATCTGACTGCTAATATGCCGAGGAGACAGAACCTCCAGAAGTTAGGGGTCAGGATAAGGAAATAGAAAACCGCCTATTGGTCCCATTGGGGGAGAGCCAATAGTCACCAACCTCCATTCTGCAGGTCCAAAGTTTAAATAAATGTGGAGCCTATGAATTAGGGACCATACTCTCCCAGTGTCTCATGTGTGCCTTGTTTCTGCTAGAGTGCCAATCGTCATCCTCACCCATTCATCACTACGATTTCTTCTTAGCCCTGCATCAGAACCTGCCATCAACCTTTTTCTTCAGCAACAGTTGTTTCCTTGTCATTTTGGTGGTCTTTTGGTCTTTCCAAACAGATTATAAACGTCTCACAAGCACAAGCATTTTCTTTTCCAGTGCGATAGCATTTAGCATGGTTCTACTGAACATAATACTTCCCTTACCACATCTGTAAGAGTACATTTGATGTCAGGTTCCTAGTAAGATGAATCAAGACTTTTAGTGTGCTAATGATCAAGCCCAAAACTAAATAAACTGTTTTCTCCTGATATTATTTTGAAAGTTTGGTCCAATAGAATCCAAATGTGAAAAGACTATGAAGATTAGCTAAAGATAAGAGAAATGGGAAAAATTAATGATGTGGTTAAAAGGGAAATAATATGTTAAAAAGCCAGGAGAGGAGAAGATAAATAAGGAAAGATGGCATATATGACCATGGAAATGTCCTGTAGATGTTGTCAGGTAAATTACATCACATGACATTAAGAGGTAGGTAAGGAGTCGATCATCTGCCACCTGTGTGTCATCAGTGTACTTTATGTAGGGAAGGTAAAATTAGACTACCTATCTCATCAAGGTTCAACTAAGTGACTGCCTGGGGAGTTAGACCGGGATATATATGCGATAGCAAGGAGCTCTAGCCAGCATTTTGGCTGGTCTGTGCCTCTGCCAAACTAATTGCTAAACATTTGACTGCCATTTCCAGTCACATTCAAATAACTATAATTAAATATCTATGTCATGGAATGGGAGAGGAGGTTTTTGAGTGTCAAAATAATTTTAATAGAAAAATATAGATGGCATTAAGCTAATGTGAATCAAAGTCAGTAAATAACTTGGTGAACAGAAAGAGAATTTATAAGATTCAATAAACTGGAGGAATGGGAATAAAAAACAATTCTGACTGGTGTAAATCTGTTGGGTAACATAAATAGGATGATGCTGGATAAAAAGGAAGTTACACAATTGAAAAATTAGGACTGAATTATTACTGAATGGCTAAAATACAATAAAAATTCTAGGAGGAGGCATCAAATCCTAAAAGTGGACCATAAAGATGTTTATTCTAAATATTCCTTTTATAAAAGAGAAGCACAAAGAGTAGACACTCAAGGATTTCATTGAGTCTCCCAATTGATGGTTGATCTGAGCCATAAACATCAGCTTCATGAAATTAAGTTTTCTTTTCACTACATTATTTTATCATGGTGTCATCTAAAACTGTAAAGCACTATATAAAATTTATAAATGCTTATAAAAAAGAGCAAAGTAGGTAAGAATCATAAGATGGCCTTGTCAATGCTCTAATTAGTGCAAGGTACTGACAAGCTGAGCTAAACTATGTTACAAAAATACAGTATGATTTCAGACGAAAACTACAAACTATCACTGAAACCTTTTTAGAAGCTGCACAAGGAATTATTTTTTTTTAAAGATTTTATTTATTAGACAGAGAGAGATCACAAGTAGGCAGAGAGGAAGGCAGAGAGAGAAGGGGAAGCAGGCTCCCTGCTGAGCAGAGAGCCCGATGTGGGGCTCGATCCCAGGACCCTGAGATCATGACCTGAGCTGAAGGCAGAGGCTTTCATCCACTGAGCCACCCAGGCACCCCTGCACAAGGAATTCTTTAAAAAAAAAATCACTGAACTTTTGGGGCACCTGGGTGGCTCAGTGGATGAAAGCCTCTGCCTTTGGCTCAGGTCATGATCTCAGGGTCCTGGGATCGAGCCCTGCATTGGGCTCTCTGCACAGCAGAGAGCCTGCTTCCCCTCCACCCCCCACCTGCCTCTCTGCCTACTTGTGATCTCTCTCTCTGTCAAATAAATAAATAAAATTTAAAAAAAAAAAAACACCGAATTTTTAAACTATTGTAATACATACACCCAAGGGTAAAAAAAAAAAAAAAGTTATATAAACTGCATTGGTTCAAAAGGAAAACAAAAGAAAATAGTTTTAATCTATTTCCCAACATAAAGGAAGAATTTCCTAGTAATGAGACTAAGATTTTGGGGATGGATTATTGAAAGTGGTTTGGAAATACAGAATGAGGTTTCAGAACAGGATAGGCAATCATGTGCTTGGATAATTAAATATTTTCCAGAAAAAGAACATAGACTTAAGCATTTTTAAGATTATCCCTACTTTGTAAAAGTAGAAATGTTACAGATTGTTTAACTGGCTTGGAGCTAAGTGACATTTACTGTCCATTAAATTCTAGCTTGGCGCCTCCGAACAACATCATGAGTTCATGTTATGGGTCCATGCCACAAGAAAACAATGTTTTAATGAATAACTATGAGTGATTCAAGTAATTCACCCTCTCAAATTAAATTTAAGACAGAATCACATTATTACAGTTCTGTAGCACAAGCACATTTTTATGTCCATTACTCCAGAGATATACCTGTAATAATGATCTGCGCAAAAGCTGTAAATCCACTGTCATCCTTCCCCTTCACAATCTGTGCTCCCCCTTGAGGGTCTGTGAGAAAAACGTAGAAGAATTCTTGCCCCTCTGGCTCATCGTCATCCAAAATCTGAACCAATACTTTACGTTCTCTTTCTCCATCTACGAACGTAAGGATAAGAGTTTGTTCTTCAAAATCTTCTTCTTCAGTAGCCCACGTTAGGTTGGAAATTCCATAGATATCATGAAAGGGCAAAGCATTTGGTTCCTTCTTAGCAGATCTTTCACCAAAAGTTTTAACGGTTATAGTGACATTGCCAGTAGACCCACCAGTTCTTTGAATAAGAATTTCTGCAGCATTAAATGTACCATTTTTCACCTCTTCTTCAACATAAACAATAGGTGGCCCAAGACTAAATATTCCATGGATGGAAACATTTGCAGTCACGGTGCCCACATCAGGCTTCTCAGACAAGGCAGACGTATCAGGAAAGGTGTCAAGTTTCTCAGGGATGGCAGATACACCAGCCGCCTCAGTAATCACAGCAACCATTTCAGTGGGCTGTGGAACAGCCGTTATCTTGGTTGTGTCTGGGTATGTGGTTGAGAAGTCAGTTTCTACAGGAATGAGAGCTGTGTCAACTGCTACAGCCACAGTTGTCTTAGGGAAAGAAATATCCTTTCCTGCTGGGTCATCATTAGCCAATATTGTGATCAATGCCACGCTAAAATCTAGATTGAGGCGTGGTCTCCAACTGGCATCAAACTTTTGTAATCCTTTCATTTCTACTGAAGTTAGATTAATGTAAAAAGTTTCTTCTTCCTCAGGAAGCTGATCATTAATAATGATTATTTCAAAATCCACTTCAGGTTGGAATTTTTGAAAAAGCAATTCCCCATGCTGAACAGGCTCAAAGTCTTCCATAGGCTTTGCACTTCCTGCAGCTGTCTGATAGGAAACTTTAACAAAATCACCATGGAACCCAAACAGTCTTTGGACATATAATCTGATCATCTGTGTATCCTCTGACACCATGACATTTCTAGAACTAGAGGAAAACTGAAAGACTCCCATTGGTTCAATTTCAGCAAAGGTGAAACCTGATCTGGAAAAAAAAAACATGAAAGAACCGATTTAAAAAAACAGGAATACTGTTGTAGAGATTCATTTTCAAATATTTAAGGTGCTTCTCATGAGGGCATCTTAAGGATGGCATGTCCTTTAAAATTCCTTAAACCTTACTTACTTATCAATGAATACACTAGAACACACGAAATGTAAGAATAGAAGCTGCATTCGTGGGGGACAAGCCTCACATGTTGGAGCACAGTGAAGAACTTCTAGGTCTCTGGTCTGTTTCTCTAGTTTATCCCAGAGAATCTCTCTGAAGAATCTGAAATATCAGGCTATCTCAGAGGATCAGTATACAGGGAGCCAAAAATTCAAGATCTGTGGATGTCAGCCGATTTCTTATCTACCAAATACCAATAGTTGTCCCTATTTGATGCAAAATCCTTGCTTTTTCCAGGTGGCCAGTAATGGAACTATTATCTCAAATGATTGTTGCTAAAATTTTATATACAAATTTGAAGAAACATCCATGATTGAGTGATTTATCCTTAGCTTTTCCCTATAGAGTTTTGTTAGGAGTTAATAGCTTTGTCAGAGCTAACACACATGGCCCATCAATGGAATTCAGGTCACAGACATACTTTCTTTCACTGACAGGTTTTTTTAAATGTTTTTAATGTTTTTTAATCCTTTAGGGAGGACACCCAAAAGCCGATGCTCTCTATTGTCAAGTACCCATCACTCAACACATAGCATAGTGGTTAAAAGCTCAGACAGTAGAAGGCGACCTGGGTTAAAATCATGGTCCCAACCTTATTAGCTGTGTGGGTCTATATCTGCAAGTCTTTTCTTCATCTAATGTGACCAATAATAGTATCCATGTCATATGGCTATTGTGAAGAGTAATAGTAAACATATATACATACTAAGTATATATAAGACATATATAACACACATATACACATATGAATTATACATGTACATATGAATATATATATATATATATGAAAGCAATGTGTGGTCTAGCATAAGCACTATAAAACTGTTAACTATTGTTGTCATTAAAGGCATTTAAATTTGTTACCCAGCAATACATTCTGTAGCCAAACATTTTTTAATTGGCATATGTATACTCTAAAACCATATTTGATTTTGCCAATCAATATCTCCTACAACTAAACATGTATACAATCATACTTGAACACACACTAGTGCTGCCTGCACTCTTCCCCTATTTTCCAAGTAAGTAAACGATGAACAGGAAGATCAAGTAACTTTCCCAAAGTCACACAGCATGTAAGTGGCAGGGCCAGGACTAAATCCATGAATCTACCTCTAAGGTCTCCCCTCTGCTGTTTTGACCGAGCCCATCCCAAGTACGAGAAAGTAAATTGCTTTTGGCTGGGACATATTTGTCTGCAAATATACTGATTTAAATTCAACTCAAAAGAGCCACTGGTACAAGTCACACTGTAACCCTGCTATGATGTCGATTCTTATTCTTAATCCCTTGGGAAAATTAGGTATGTTTTAGCAGATGCTCAGAAGACAGAGTCCTTTAATAATAGGTGACTTTGCCATCATGGTTCTTATTGGAAATGTTACATCCAGATTTACATGGAGACCAACACGACTGAGTGAGAGGTCAGAGAGAATGCTCTTCAAAGCAAATAGTGGGTGATGGCTCTATGAAAGTTGGCCTCCCTCTGTGGCATCTTTGGCACGCAGGCCACATGTAGCTCTGACACTAAAACCATTCTTGCTGCTGCTTCAGGGGAAGCAATCCTTGTGTCTTCTTCTGTTTCAACTGATAAATTCCCGATTACTCCTCAGAGACTGTGTTGGTTGAGAATCAAGCTGATCTTACCGGAGTCGAGCCCCACCAGGGGCACTGCTCTGCACTCCCGAGAGGTGAAGAACAAAGGCCTCTGGCCGACCAGGACTGGGAAATGTCCACAGCAAGATTCCTTTCCTTTGTTCTCCATGGGAAAATGAAAGGCTCCCTGAACGGGAATAGGAGAAGGGAAGCAGGGTATTATTTCTGAGTTCTTACACTGGGATTCAACTCTTAAAGATGTTGTAAAATACATTCTTTTCCAGAATTCTATGACAATCTACAAAAGGTAACACATTAAAGAAATTGGGGAGAGGAGTACATGAACTAAAAAAAGGTCCCTACACCAAAATTTTGCCTTCACTCTCTGTCTATTCTGCAGAGTAGAGGTCATGTCATCTAACATGTACATCTCACTGACCCTCCTAGAGCTAATAGGATAATAAAAACACAAAGGAGATGAAGCCACAGCTGCTCCATCGTCAGAAATATTCAGGTGAACCTGTAAATGAACACAAAGACATGTCTTTTTTTTTTTTAATTGTACAAGCCACATTAGGTTTTTAGAACTACTTTTAACAAACTCCTACTATATCAAGAGAGTAGTCAGCTTAGTGATCACTATGTCCAGGTGACATATTAAGTTTTTAATTTGACTGAATAAAGTTTCTCATTTTTACAAGTAGACTGTGGAACTCTGATCACTAAAATATGGGAGCACTATATTAGGATACAAAGAGTTCATTATCCAGAGTAAGGACAAACCAAGAAAATTAGTGACTTATCACACATCTCTACGTTCTACAGAGAAGACCTTAGCAAAGTGACAACTCACCTATTTTGGGGGTCATGTTGCCAACGACAATGAATTCAGGGATTTCTAACCCAGGAGCATATCCAGCCACCCATGCAACCATGAGAGAGCCATATGTGCCTCTCCTAGAAATCACAACTTGGCTTGTTCCCACAGTGATGTCCATAAGTGGAAAAGCGGTAGATTCAAATCCAACCTGAGGAAAAACATACTTAGAGTATTTTCTTTCTCCCTAAAATTTCCTGTTTTCTGAAGAGTAGGTTAAAAGTCAACTTTCTCTTTGTTTATACAACATATTTTCTTATTTTAAAATATATTCAGAGACTCCTGGGTGGCTCAGTGGGTTAAGCCTCTGCCTTCAGCTCTGGTAATGATCTCAGGGTCTTGGGATTGATCCCTACAACGAGCCCCGCATTGGGCTCCCTGCTGAGCGGGGAGCCTGCTTTCCCCCCTCCCTCTGCCTGCCTCTCTGCCTACTTGTGATCTCTTTCTGTCAAATAAATAAATAAAATCTTAAAAAATATAAAATAAAATATATTCAATTAGAGGAGCAAGATGGCAATTAGAGGAGCAAGACCTAAATTTTGTCAGGTCCCAGGAATTCTGCTGGAAAGTTATCAAATCATTCTGAATACCCACAAACTCAACAGGAGACCAAAGAAAAGAATAGCAGCAATTCTATGAACAGAAAAGTGACCACTTTCTGGAAAGTAGGACCTGTGGAGAAGTGAATCCAAGGTGATATACAGGAAGATAGACCTCAGGGGAGGGACTGGCTCCTGGCAAGCAATAGAGCAGCAGAACACAAAATCAGAACAAAATCTTTGGGACACAGCAAAGGCGGCCCTGAGAGGAAAGTATATAGCAATACAAGCCTTTTTCAAGAAGCAAGAAAGGTCTCAAATATACAGCCTATCCCAACACCTATAGGAGATGGAGAAAGAACAGCAAATAAAGCCAAACCAGCAGGAGAGAAGAGAAAGAATAAAGATCAGAGCAGAAATCAATGAAATAAAAACCAAAAGAATAGTAGAACAGATCAATGAAACTAGGAGCTGGTTCTCTGAAAGAATTAATAAGATTGGCCCCCAGGGGGCCAGACTTATCAAAAACAAAAAAGAAAGGATCCAAATTAATAAAATCATGAATGAAAGTGGAGAGATCACAACCAAAACCAAAGAAATACAAACAAGTATAAGAATATGTTATTAGCAACTATATGCCAGCAAATTAGACAATCTGGAAGAAATGGATGTATTCCTAGAGACACAGAAACTACCAAAACTGAACCAGAAAGAAATAGAAAACCTGAACAGACCCATAACCAGTAAGGAGATCGAAGCAGTCATCAAAAATCTCCCAACAAACAAGACCCCAGGGCCTGATGGCTTCCCAGGGGAATTCTACCAAACATTTAAAGAAGAATTAATACCTATTCTCCTGAAATTGTTTCAAAAAATAGAAATGGATGGAAAATCCAAACTCATTTTATGAGGCTAGCATTACCTTGATTCTCAAACCAGACTAAGATGCCATCAAAAAGGAGAATTACAGGCCAATATCCTTGATGAATATGGATACAAAAATTCTCACCAAAATACTAGCCAATAGGACTCACAGTACATTAAAAGGATTATTCAGGATAAATAAGATGTGGTAGATATACAATGGAATACTATGCAGCCATCAAGAGAAACAAAATCTGGCCATTTGCAACGACGTGGATGGAACTGGAGGGTATTATGCTAAGCGAAATAAGTCAGTCAGAGAAAGACAATTATCACATGATCTCTCTGATATGAAGAATTTGAAAGGCAGAGTGGGGGTTTGTGGGAGGGTGGGGGAAAGAAATGAAACAGGAAGGGATGGGGAAGGAGACAAACCGTAAGAGACTCCTAAATTCACAAAACGAACTAAAGGTGGCTGGGAGGTAGGGGGGTAGGGATAGGGTGGCTGGGTTATGGACATTGGGGAGGGTATGTGCTATGGTAAGTGCTGTGAAATGTGTAAACCTGACGATTCATAGACATGTACCATGGGGCAA
Source organism: Procyon lotor (assembly GCA_028646535.1). NCBI lineage: Eukaryota > Metazoa > Chordata > Mammalia > Carnivora > Procyonidae > Procyon > Procyon lotor. The sequence continues at coordinate 72,472,563 of CM053607.1, forward strand.
ATAATAAATTATATGTTAATTAAAAATTAATAATTAAAAATAAAATAAGAGGATTATTCACCACGACCAAATGGGATTTATTCCTGGGCTGCAAGTTTGGTCCAACATCCGCAAATCAATCAATGTGATACAATACATTAATAAAAGGAAAAACAAGAACCATATGATACTCTCAATAGATGCAGAACAATATTTGACAAAGTACAGCATTCTTTCTTGATAAAAACTCCTCACAATGTAGGGATAGAGGGTACATACCTTAATATCATCAAAGCTATCTATGAAAAACCCACAGCAAATATCGTTTTCAAAGGGGAAAAACTGAGAGCTTTTCTCCTAAGGTTAGGAACACGGCAGGAATGTCCCCTGTCACCACTGCTATTCAACATAGTACTACAAGTCCTAGTCTTAGCAATCAGACAAAAAAGAAGAAATAAAGGGCACCCAAATCAGCAAAGAAGAAGTCAAACTCTCACTTTTTGCAGATGATATGATACTTCATGTGAAAAACCCAAAAGACTCCACCCCAAAACCGCTAGAACTCATACAGGAATTCAGTAAAGTATCAGGATATAAAATGAATGTCAAAAATCGTTGCATTTCTATATACCAACAACAAGATAGAAGAAAGAGAAATTAAGAAGTCGATACAATTGCACCCAAGACCATAAGATACCTAGGAATAAATCTAACCAAAGAGGCAAAGAATCTGTACTCAGAAAACTATAGAATACTCATGAAAGAAATTGAGGAAGACACAAAGAAACGGAAAAACATTCCATGCTCATGGATTGGAAGAGCAAATATTGTGAAAATGTCTATGCTACCTAGAGCAATCTATACATTTAATGCAATCTTTATCAAAATACCATCAACTATTTTCAAAGAATGGAAAAATAATCCTAACATTTGTACAGAACCAGAAAAGACTCTGAACAGCCAGAAGAATGTTGAAAAAGAAAAACAAAGCTGGTGGCATAACAATTCCAGACTTCAAGCTCTATTACAAAGCTGTAATCTAGGGGCACCTGGGTGGCTCAGTGGGTTAAAGCCTCTACCTTCAGCTCAGATCATGATCTCATGGTCCTGGGATCGAGGCCCACATTGGGCTCTCTGCTCAGGGAGCCTGCTTCCCCCTCTCTCTCTGCCTTCCTCTCTGCCTACTTGTGATCTCTCTCTGTCAAATAAATAAATAAAATCTTTAAAAAAAAAAAAAAAAAAAAAAAAACCAGTATGGTACTGGCACAAAAACAGACACATAGATCAATGGAATGGAATAGAGCCCAGAAATGGACCCTCAACTCTATGGTCAACTAATCTTCAACAAAGCAGGAAAGAACATCCAATGGAAAAAAGATAGTCTCTTCAACAAATGGTGCTGGGAAAATTGGACAGCCACATGCAAAAGAATGAAGCTGGATCACTTTCTTATACCACACACAAAAATAGACTCAAATGGAGGAAAGACCTCAATGTGAAACAAGAATCCATCAAAATCCTTTAGGAGAACACAGGCAGCAACTTCTTTGACCTCAGCTGTGGCAACTTCTTCTTGGAAACATCACCAAAGGCAAGGGAAGCAAAGGCAAAAACCAACTACTGGGACTTCATCAAGATAAAAAGCTTTTGTACAGCAAAGGAAACAGTCAACAAAACCAAAAGACAACCAACAGAAAGAAGATAATTACAAATGACTTATCAGATAAAGGGCCAGTACCCAAAATCTATAAAGAACTTATTAAACTCAACACCCAAAGAACAAAGAATCCAACAAAGAAATGGGCAGAAGACATGAATGGATATTTTTGCAAAGAAGATATCCAAATGGCCAACAGACACATGAAAAAGTGCTCAACATCACTTGGCATCAGGGAAATACAAATCAAAACCACAGTGAGATACCACCTCACACCAGCCAGAAGGGCTAAAATTAACAAGTCAGGAAACAACAGATGTTGGTGAGGATGCGGAGAAAGGGGAACCCTCCTACACTGTTGGTAGGAATGCAAGCTAGTGCAGCCACTCTGGAAAACAGTATGGAGGTTCCTCAAAAAGTTGAGATACACATAAATACTGGTAAGGAGTACAGAGAATACACTAAGGGCTGGAATACATCCTGACTGGCCCCAATTTGCCCTTCGAGGTGACACATGTTGTGACCATGTGCATGAACAAGGAGTAGGATATATTTTGCTATGCCAGATGAATGGTTCATGTCGAATCTTTTTTTTTTATAACAACCTGTGAGCAAAAAGAAGACAACAAAACCTCAAAGTATTATTAAGTTCTATACCTCCATTTCCTCTTGAATATATGAGGTGCAAGAGAAAGAAAACTCACTATTCTTCTCAGTTATTTTTAATGCTGATGGATTCCATTTAGGGGACAAAGCAAAATCATTCCCTATGGAGAAGCAGCCCATGAGGGAGTTTCTGAAAGCATGCCCTTAGTGGTCAGAGAACCTGTTACACAAGCTTCTGGCCAGACCCAGTTATCAATTATGTAGAACATGTCCACATACTGGACTAGGCCTGCCTTAAGCAAGCTGAATAAGTTCCCACCTGAAGGAACGGGATGCAATGTCATCTCATCATGGTCTCAAAAACACACACATTACCATGAGCCAAAGACAACAGCCCTGTCTTGCTCCTATATTGACAGAACTGACCTACACAGAAAGCAAAGCCCTCAAGTTTTTCTTTGTTCTCCTATGAACTTATGAAGTGATTCGCAAACAATCCTTCCCATATTGAACTCCAGTGGAATATTTAGGGACAACCATGTCACAGTATCTCATCACTAGCATTTATTTCCAACAGCACAAACTTGTGATAAAAAAGAGCCCCCAAAATGAAAGACAAATAATCATAATGTTAGTAAATGAAAAAGTCTGTAATATTAACTGCTGTTTTGTTTTAATTTTAATTATTTAGCATAAAACACTTCAATATTAAATATTCAATAAAAACAACCTTAAAAAGACCTGGAAATTTTGATTCTAAGTGGCCATAATTTAAAAAATTCTTACATTCAGGGTGCCTGGGTGGCCCAGGAGGTTAAAGCCTCTGCCTTCAGCTCAGGTCATGATCTCAGGGTCCTGGGATGGAGCCCTGCATCAGGCTCCCTGCTCAGCAGAGAGCCTGCTTCCCCCTCTCCCTCTGCCTGCCTCTCTGCCTACTTGTGATCTCTCTCTGTGTGTCAAATAAATAAATAAAAATCTTTAAAAAAATTTT
>CM053607.1:72476295-72530823 GCA_028646535.1 Procyon lotor
TCTTTCAAATAAATAAGTGAAATCTTTAAAAAAAAGAAAGAAAGAAAAAATTAAAAAACAGTAATTTTGAGGAATTTTATCTGAGAATCTCTTTAGTCCTTCCTGTGAATGCTGCCCTCTAGTGGTTCCTGGATGGTTCCACACCCAGGACCTATTACCTGAGAATTGGCGGCTTTCTCAGGGACCGGAAGGATAGCAGATTTCGCTTCCTGGAGAATTTTTGGCATGCCATAGAAACGTCCACTGACAAGCATCGCAGTCACCAGTTGCAAGGTGAAATTAGAGCCCAGGGATAGGAAGACCTATAAACAAACAAGATCAATGACTGCTTTAGTAGTAAAAAATAATTTTCAGAGAAAAATACTGATATTTGACATGAGTCATTAGTATACTGCCTCAGGGTCCTTTTATATAGTTTCATCAATATATGTCTTTGCCCCCAGGTTATAAAACAATCACCAGTATGAGGACTCTGGAGTGGTAAGTGATGGAGTGTAAATACACAAATTTGCAAATTCTCCATGTGTGCCCAAATGGCCTCAAGAACGATGAGAATCACAGAAGTAGTGTCAGTAATAGAATGAATCATGTACCACAGGAATGAAAGTGCTCACTGGGGAATAAAGTCAGTTCCTAAAAGCAGCAAAACTCACTTTCTTCCTCTTTATCAAGGAATAACTAATACTCCAGTGAAATTCCAAAATGGATAATGATTTAGGTGTACTGATTATTTGAACATTTTCAATAAATAAAAATTACTAATAAAATATATTAGATTACCAATTTTTAAAGTTTTCTAATCTAATAAGGGAAACTCTGAATTTAAAAATTAATGTTACTCTAATTTTTCTTGAAATTTATAAAACATTTTCCCAATAGAAACATTGTTATTGATAGTAGATAAGCCCCCAAGTTTTCTCATAACCTAGAATATTACTAAAAACTCTGTACATCTTACATGAACAATGAATCTTGTAACACTGAAAAAACAAATGTATTTGGGGAAAAAAACTGTACATCTTTATTGAACGTAAAAATAACTATTTTTGTGGAGTCTGTTCTTTTAAATATAATGTACTTAAACATAGTCCATAGCCCTCCAAATGTACACAATATGTACCCTAGTAGTTTCAAATATTATGTAACATGAGGATACCAGATGTTTCATTCACTCAATCTTCATTTTTCCAAAGTGACTTTCACTGAACATGACTCACAGATCAAGTGCTAAGGAAACAGAAATAAATCACAATCCTCACTTCAAGCATGTGCCTCCCATCTCTCCTCTAGGGGCATGCCCTTTCCCCAAGCAGTTCACTGGCTGGGCTGCTAAGGTGTGACATGGGCATAAATCAAGGGTAGGATTTTTTCAGTGGTTCCCTTTTCTCCTCATGCTCTGGTTATAATGCATGGCTCTTTGAAAACTAGGATATTAGTTAGGAGAAAATATGCATATAACTTTGGGCCCCCCAAAACTTAACTACTAATAGCCTACTGTTGACCAGAAGCCTTATTGATAACATGAATAGTCAGTTAACATATATTTTGTAAGTTTTTATATATTACTACTGTATTCTTACGATAAAGTAAGCCAGAAAAGAGAAAGTGTTATTAAGAAAATCATAAGGAAGGGAAAATACATTTGCAAGGTCATACTGCATTTGCTGACACAAATCTGTGTGTAAGTGAACATGCACAGTTCAATCCCTGTTACTCAAAGGTCAACTGCTACCATTCAGCGTTTACAAGGAAATGAAAAGAGGGCTAACATTCCTCAAAATGTACCAGGTGCCACCTACTATAAGATACAATCTAAGAGTTAGGCAGATCAAGAGTGTTTGATATGTAATATAGATCACATATTTTGGTTTTCCTATACATAGTGTGAGAATAGTTTTATCCTATCTACATTGCTTATTAAAAACCAGAATAATCAGATCTTCACTGAAGCATGTCTTACTGTCATATGAAATCTCACTATAAAATAATACAAAAGCTAAGGAATGTCCTATGGTGTTCATTAATAGAGATTAAAACATGAATGCATTCAGAAAGTAATGTTACATAGATATGGATGGGACAATGTTTAAAAGTACATAATTCAAGCATGCTGTATTTTAAAAAAAAAAAAAGCTCTTCTAATTTGTAAATGCGACTTAACACAGTCGTATTCTGGTTAAGCCAATCTACCTCTCCTTTCCCCAGTTTTGCAGTCTTTATTCCAATCTTGAAAACTTTCAGAAATAGGAAATAGAGGTTAGAAATTAATCAACAGGGCATTGAGTCAATATCCCAAAGAATACAGGAATGTAAGGGGTAAGTCTGACATAAGTGTCTGCTACCGTTTAGACAAATATATGTTATCTCCAAATGGGAATATACTTAATTCATTTATAATCTGTGAATGTATACACATCCAATAATTATTATGCATTTCTGTGATGACATTTAAATATCTCAATAAGATTGAGATAGGCTGATCATGAGATAAGCAAGTGCTCTCCTGAAAGAGTTATATTGGAAAGACTGGGAAACACAAGAAATGCTACAAACCTGACTCCTCAGTGGCACCATATCCACTCTGTACCGGGCACCATCTTTGACCACCAGTTGCCTCTCCACATTTTCAGGAACAACTAGCTGTTCATTTTCGTCAGATGAGATTTGAAATCCAACAACTACATCTCCAAATGTTCCAGCAAGCCGGGTTACATTAATTTGGATGAATCTACTAAGGTTCTGCCCAATAAAGATTGACTGGTAATCTGAATACAGAGCAAAGACTCCATGTGGGTCATCATTTGCAGAAACAGAGAACCGTGTGATACATTTTTCTGGATCCAGTTCAGCTCCTCCCTCTACAGAAACAAGCCGGATCACATAATCTTCTTCTATCTCAGGTATATCATCAGGGAGCAAATGAACATCAAAGCTCACTTCACTCTCTCCATCAGCAATCGTGAAAAATCCTTTTGTAGAAAGAAAGTCTCCTGTAATATCAAACTCACTGCTTATTTCCCAGGAAACCTAAAATAAAAGGAAAAAATCCAACAAAGTTATGTAATTTAGTATATTGAATCAAAATTCCTTATGTTTTCCTCTATAAGATGCAAAAAAATTTTAATTGTGCATTATTATTCAAAGCCAGATGCCCCAAACAGTTTAGAAAGTGTGGACAAATGACACAAGCATCGTGAAAGTATATGAAGTCTTTTGGGCTAATGTATGCAATTTATAGGACAAGATTACAAAATCTCATTTCACTTACTTCTAAAAGAGTAACATGATTTGAAGAGATAAAGTGAAGCAAAGTTAACTCTAGAATGGCAGTTCCACAAATACATTCAAAAAGTCTGACTATGTATTTGATAGGTATTTGAACCACAGACAATACTTGAAGGTAAAAAGTGAGTAGTCTGTTGCTTTATATTGGAATTTCTTTTTGTTTGCTTTTAACAACAATATTTCAAGAACTAAAAATTATTTTCCAAGAATATTTGGACTCCTAACCACAGTTTCCACTGAAGAATTACCAGTTAATCTCCAATACAGGAAAAGAGTTAAATCCATAAAGAAATTTTGTAAAGTATGTTCTGCTAGCAAACAAACAACCTTGGTCGTTAGATAGATGTCCCAATGATTTACAAGAGTATCCTCAAACATTCTATGTCAATATACACGCAAATGAAACCTCTTAAAAGTCAGTTGATAAATGAAAAAAAAAAAAACTATACTGAGAAATAAAGCAATTTATCAAGCAATTTACAAAAAAAACATTGAGGGACTTAAGTAGGATAAGTTAAACGTTATAGCAAATAAGAAAAAAAAATAGTTCAGTCATACTCTTCATGATTAAGTGTGAGGAAGATCATTCTAGTCTAAGTGTAGTTGGATTTAGAAAGATAGCTAGAGAGGTTCATGTTGGCTAGAGAACCCAAAGGTGCTAAAATGAACCTTCTCAACTTCTCTGAAACTCATGTCACTTCCAAAACTTATACCAGAACACGCAGTTTCTCTGTTCTTCACAACCATATTTGTTAGGCAAACTGTTACTCTACTTAAAAATCAAATGAAAAATGATACCGTAATTTCTCCAAAAATGCCCTTGACTCTTTTGACAAAGAAAGTAATGATCAGGGGCCCTTCCAGAGCCAACGGCTCTGAATAAGTCTTCTCAGATAAAGACTCAGGAGCAAAATGAACAACCCCATTTGGATCACCAAATTTCTGTATCTAAAAATAGAAAGAGACAACAGAGTGACTACCATATTTAACAACTATAGATGAAGTTACAGTATCCAACATATCAATATACAGATAAGCTGAAAAATGAAAGAAACACAGGAATAATACTTGAGTATCATCTGCCTAGATACCTGATTTTTCGAAAGCTTCTTTTGTACACTGTCATCTAAAACAAGGAGGTTCTTATTCTCCAATGATAATGGGTGTTAAGTGTCTAGAAAACTTTAATTTGTAGGGTCTCAAAAGGATATTACTTCAATGCCTGAATTTGGCTTGATTTACTTCATATTTGCTTTACTTAACCAGGGCTAACTGTTTAGTGAAACACTAGTTCATGCGTGGTTGTGAAGGTATTTTATAGATGTAATTACTATTTACAATCAGTTGACTTTAAGTCAAAGAGATTACCCTTGATATTATGAGAGGGCCTCATCCAATCAGTTGAAGGCCTTAAGAGCAAACACTAAAGTTTTCCCAGAGAAAAAGGAATTTTGCCTCAAGACTGAACTTCAGGAATCCTGTTTGAGTTTCCAGTCCCCCAGTCTCTCTCACAAAACTGAAACTCATGATCTCAACTGCAAGTCTTTCCTGAGCTTCCTGCCTACTAGCCTGCTCTATGGATTTCAGATTTGTCAACCTTCACAAGTACATGAGCCAATTTCTTAAAATCAAACTTTCTTTCTCTCTATCTCCCTCTCTCTGTATTTCTGGAGAAATCTGACTGATAGAGACCCCAGACTAGAGAATATTCCAAATCCCCCCCAAAAGAGCACCTCTCTACATTGTTTTCATACCCTGGTTCTCAGCAATTTTTAACCCTGATGGAGGGTTATTCATTAATATCAAACATGCTCAAATCAGATTTGATCCAACACATCATTGTTCTAATTAAACAAATACCATTCTTCTTTCCAGGAACTTGACTGGTGACTGAGTTAATAACTTTTATGTACTTTCATGGCAAAGATAGCCAACGTTTAGGATGATATAACAAATAGCTTCTGTCTGAAAGTGCGAAAATATTCCCAAAACACCAAATTTTCTGAGGGGAAAATAAGTATTTATCACTATACAAGAGCCCTTTAAAAACTAATTACCAATAATCAAGCTATATAATAAACTAATATTATAACCAAAAAGTCTGGCCCATAAGAATTATTATAACTTCATTTGGTTTTACAACTTTCAATTCATCATAAGACCATGGAGTTTCAACAAATGTAAAATACATTTTCTGATAGATCCATTATTCCAAAATTTTGTGGGAAAAATAAAGTCAGACTTACTGTTAATGTAATATCTTTGGCTCTGGAGTCTAATTTAGCTTCTCCTTTCACAAGTTCAAGTTTAATAATGAAAATCTCTTCAACTTCAATGTCTTCATGAGGATAGACCCTCAGAGCGATGGTTCGCACACCACCTTCTCCCTCTCCAAAATAGAAGGATCCACTCACTGGGTCTGCAATGTCTCTATTCTGTGGTGTTAAGGCTTCCTGAGAATTGGGTCCTAATATCACCCAGTTCACCTGCAGAGTGTTTGTATTTTTAATAGAGATGATCAATTTTATTTGTCTCTATCTATTTATTTAAGATTTTTTAAAAGTAATCTCTACATCCAACATGGGGCTCACACTCACAACCCCAAGATCAAGAATTGCATTCTCTACTGGCTGAGCCAGCTGGGTGCCCCAGAGATAATCAATTTTAAACAAATAATTACTTTGCAGGATATGTAGTGTTAGAAAAAAATATATATATATACATATATATATGGAAATTATTCTAGGATATCTCCAGAGAATTCCTCATCTTTTTAAAAATACTAGTATTTGTAAATATAAACTACATACTTACAGAATATCAGTTTTCATAGGTTATAAGTAAAGAAATATATGAATACCTGATCACTGGTCATCACCACAGGAAAATAAAAATGTAAAAGCACACATTTTAAATATACACATATTAGAGAAATATAAATTTAAACAAATAAATACAACACTGCCTTGCTGTATGCACAGGCTCTGTCAATCAAAACCTATTAAAACTACATGAAAAATCTGCTGGGTGTGCAATTTCTTCTAAATACACTTAAATAGGGGCACCTGGGTGGCTCAGTGGGTTAAAGCCTCTGCCTCCGGCTAAGGTCATGATCTCAGGGTCCTGGGATAGAGCCCCACACAGGTCTCTCTGCTCAGCAGGAAGCCTACTTCCCCCTCACTCTCTGCCTGCCTCTCTGCCTACTTGTGGTCTCTCTCTTTGTCAAATAAATAAATAAATAAAATATTAAATAAATAAATACACTTAAATAATTTTTTAGTGTAAAATGAATATACATTTTCATAAATTGCCATAAGAAACAAAACTATATAATAAATGCATTTTTAAATATTTCTATAAGATTATATACTTTTCATATCTACAAGGAAAGAAAATTTGGGACTTTCTCTTTGCTTCTTTTATTTTTTGCCAGCACCAAGCATAGCTGATCACTTCCTCTTCTTTGAAACACAGCATCCCATCTTTCATTGCCTCCATGATACATATCTTCCCCTTTGCCTTTACATCTCAAGTTTCTATGCTGACTCTCCTTCCTCAGAGAGTTCGATGCTTGCAGCCCGGGACTTCGGGCTGTATCCTCCACATTCCTACCTATGCTCCTTCAGCCGCATGGCTTCAAATGCCTCCACATGTGTCAGCAACTTCTGACCTCCCCACAGCCCATACTCACACATCCCCCTGCCTGCCTAACCCTCCATGGGGATGGCCAGTAGCAATCTCAAATGAACAAGAAGACCAAACAGAATTCTTGATTTCCTCCCAAGCTTCTGCCTATCTCAGGAAACAACACTACAATTTAACTAGTTGCTCAACCAAAATTTCAGCAGTTATTCTTGATTCCTCTTTGTCTTGACCTCCCTGCCTGGTGACTTTTTCCTCCAAAAGATGCTTAATGTCTAGTCACTTCTCAGCAACCCATCTGCACCCATCTTAGCCACTGTCAGCTCGGCCCTGGACCAGAGAGGGTAAGAGCCTTCTAACTGCCCTCCCTGCTGCTGCTCTGGCTTCCTGACATTCCATTTCCCCGCCAAACAATCATAAATGAGCTACTTAAAATGGCAACCCAGGGACATCAACACCATTCCCCTGCTCCAGACTCTCTAAAGGCATCCTCTTTGCACTCAGAATACCCTTTAACCTGGCTGAGGAGAGTCTCTGTGATCAAACACCTATTGACGGATCTTGTGCTACATGGAACACTCCAGACCTAAAACATGCCAGGCTTGTCTATTGCTTCTGCCAAAAAGCCCAGCTCTCTAACAAATTACATGACCATCTCTCAGTATCTAGCTTTCAGCTTAAATACCACGATGTTACCATCTAGGGTAGTCAGCTGGTCACATATGATTGTGTTTCTCAATTTGACATCCCTGCGGATTGCTTAAGTGTTATCACATACATTTTTTTTTAATTTATCAGTTCATTGTTCTGAAAACTCTAAGAGAACAGAAACAGAAAAAATGAGGTCTGTCTCATTCACTAGAGTATTCTCAGTGCCCAGAAGAGGGTCCTGCACATGGAAAGCACCCAACAAATACCTGAACTAATGCATTTTATCAGAATTCTTCATTTCATTCCTAATTTGCTCTCAAGAGTTCGTGATGACAGCCATGTCTCATATATATTTTTATGTAATTCATACTACTTTATACCCAGTGGGTAATTAATAAATATTGTTGATTGTGAATAAATAAACAGATCTATTTGAAGAATAAGAAAATCCAACTCTACATTCAAGCTATCAAAATTATCTTTAAAACCATGGGAAGAATAACTATACCTGAATCTCTCCTAAGAGTCCTCCAGTCCGCTCCAGCAGCAAGGATAAAATCATTGTGGAATTGGGATTAGGAACAGAAATTTTGCTTTGATTAAGAAATCTTAAAACGCCAAAGGGAGAGTCACTCTTGGCAATTGTGATTCTGCTCACTAGGTGGCGCCCAAGGACCGCTCCGCCAGTAGCTCCAACAAGCAAAATTTCAATGGGCTCTGCAAATTCACTGCATAGCAAGAAGGAGCAATTCTGTGAGTCTAAACATATTAAAATGCTTCTAAGATCCAAATAACTAGTCATTTTCCAAATTGGTCATACATATTCAAGGCACAGCATTCATACACCAAGTGGTAAGAAGAGGGTGCTCAGCTAAAAGCATGAATGATCAACTTCAATACTGTATAACCTGCAATGGTTACTAGACTTTCTTCCTTTCTTTTGAATTGCTTAATGCATTAAGGCAGTACATTGCAGGATGTTTCTACATTCTGATTAGACTTTTCAGATATGATAGCAAAAATTATTTCCCTCTATATGAAAAAGAGACACATAAAATCCCAATCGTCTCCCAATCCCTTCTTTCCTACCCCAGCACCCCCCAAAGCTTCTCACTTGTTTCTCAATGGGCATATGTATAATCTAAAATTCTATTGTCAGTTCAAAACGTAAATAAGGACTGGAACACAGTAATCATGCTTTACATATGCCTATATTATTTCTGACATTGCTAAATATTATTACCTTTCGCTGTCATCAATGATGGAGACATTTATAAAACTTAAGTTCTGCCCATGCTGAAAGGTGACTGAGCTGCCATGCAGGATATAATCACCACCACCAGGAACTGCAGAGGAGCTCTGAGAGATGAAATCGGCAGTCACATGGCCATAAGTTCCTTGCAGCCTCACCACTGGAATCATGATCATTCCAATATCTTCCTCCACTATAGCAGGAAGGTGCAATTAATTGGTATGCCACACAAAGCAACTAGCTTTTATAACAGTCAAATTAAACATAGCAATTAAATATAATAGTACAATGCAAGCTCTAATTTTTTCCCCATAGTTCATTTATCACTTTAAAAAAATACTAGAGGGTACCTGGGTGGCTCAATCAGTTAAGTGTCTGACTCTTGATTTCGACTCAGGTCATGATCTCAGGATGGTGAGACTGATCCCTGTGTCAGGCTCCTTGCTCAGTGGGGAGGCTGCTTGTGATTCCCTCTCTCTCCCTCTGCCCCTCTTCCCACAGGGCATGCAGTGCACATACACACACACACACACACACACACACACACACACACACTCTCCCTCTCTCTCTCTCAAATAAATAAGTAAATCTTTCATAAAAATTAGTGAAAATTTCAAGACTTACTTTTTTATTAGAAATATACTTTCATAAGCTGAAAATTATAGTGAACAGTGTAAGTTAGAACTGAAATAACCTATTTAATCATTAGCATAGGTTTTCTCCCTCTGTGTGCTACATAGAAATAAATGATTCTTGCTTTCTAAGGCAATGCTAGATGAACATGAAAAATACTTAAAATATGTGTACTCAAAGGAAAGTATTCTGGATTGTTTCTACATTTAGTGGAAACATACATAGTATAAACAATTGAAGTTCATGTTAATTATATTATATGAATACTTTTTAAAAGTTCACATAAAAATACAATTTTATTACATTTTAAGTTCCTATAAAATCTATTTAAGAATCTGAAAATATATCTTCAATGTTTAATTTGAACTAAAAATTCTTTTCAAAAATTTATTTTGCTCTCAAGTTATGTTAACCTCTGTAAATTAAAATAGCATTTAATAGGGGTGCCTGGGTGGCTCAGTGGGTTAAAGCCTCTGCCTTCAGCTCAGGTCACGATCCCAGAGTCCTGGGATAGAGCCCCGCATTCCCATCTGGGCTCTCTGCTCAGCAGGGAGCCTGCTTCCCCCTCTCTCTCTGTCTGCCTCTCTGCCTACTTGTGATCTCTCTCTCTGTCAAATAAATAAATAAAATCTTTTTAAAAATAGCATTTAAAAGAGTTTATATTAGCTATGCTTATATTAGCCAAGAGTTCATTGTAGCTATGGCTAAATAATACTGAATTTACATTATAATTATAAATATGCATTGCTCCAAATCCCCCCAATGAGTCAAACAGAAATCAGTGAACAGAAAAAAAGTTCTAAGTCCTTTATTCATCCCTTCGTATAAAAAATGCAGCATGACTTTTACTAGCTATAGACTGAGGTTCACAAAATGGTGGTGTCTTCCATGACTTTACCCATAAAGTCAATATTAATCAATTCCAAAATGATTTTTTTAAAGAGTTTACCTATTTATGTATTTGAGAGAAAAAGTAAGCGAACGAGAGAGAAAGCACATGAGGGGAAAGAAGGGAGGGAAAAGCAGACTCCCCTCTGAACAGGGAGTCTAATGCAGAGTTCAATCCTAGGACCCTGGGGTCATGACCTGAGCCAAAGACAGATGCTTAACTGAGTCACCCAGGCACCTCTCCAAAGTGATTTCTGATGAACATTAAAAATGGCTAGATAACCAATGAATTTGATAGAGGCAATGAGGTCAATAAATGAATCACAGCAAGAAGATAATGTGTCTATTTTGAAAGGCGTGTGCCTTTGACTAAAATACAAAGAGCAGCTACCTCTTTTTCCCCAGGAGGGAATATGGGCATAAGTCTTATTCCTTACCATTCAATTTTGCCATACACAAGTGAAATTCAATACTGCTCAAAGGTAACTCAAAACAGATTAAAAAATAAACATATAAATATATAAAGGCATATGTAAATATATATGAAAGTAAAGGCATATGTAAAGTATATAAAGGCATAAGTAAAATTTAGGCATATGTAAATATGTATGAAATACATATGAAATATGTATGGACATACACACGTATACACGCACACACATACGTGCATACATACAGAGCAAACTGAGAACATTTACACAGGGAAATCCAAACTGACAAGGTCATGCTCAGGTACTCTGTAACTCAGAAAGTAGTGGTAAATTCATAAGACTGCTGAACTTACCTTCAAAGGCAATATACCTTGGGTCAAATTCAATGACACCCTCTGCATTATCATTTTTCATTATTATGATTCGGACAATGGAGATGTTTCCTATTTCAGGAGGTTGATCTAACTGAAGACCATTTTCTCGGATGGTAAAATCATACCCTCTTCCAAAGTCATGAAAAAATAATAATAAAAGAAAAGAAAATGAGTACATAATTGGTGAGCATGAACTGAACAGTCCTCTTAGCTCATATAACTTAGTCCTATTAAGCATTTTAATACCTTAAAAGATCCCCAACACTAAAATACTTTTTTTTTTCTGAAATGATGTTCGAAATAGACTTCTGTGCTGCTCCCAATTATTACTGCCTGTATGAAACCAAAACCAATAAAAAGTTATTAAACTTGGGCTATGGGAAGATAATATGACTATCAGGAAATTGGAGAAAAGTTGTAAGATGAACCTCTGGGCTAGGAATGCAGTGATATATTCATATGATGGTGACAGGCCAAGGCAGGGGATTCAAGCAGATCTGCAGTGCACTTAGGAATAGGCTGAAAGAGTTTATTATTTTTTTTAAAGAGTTTGTTTATTTGGCAGAGAGAGACACAGCAAGAGAGGGAACACAAGCAGGGGGGAGTGGGAGAGGGAGAAGCAGGATTCCAGCCGAGCATGGAGCTTAATCCTAGGACCCTGAGACCATGACCTGAGCCAAAGGCAGACGCTCAACAACTGAGCTACCCAGGTGTCCCTGAAAGAGTTAAAGAAAAAAACAGTGTCATGCCACTACCAAAATTTCAAGCTACAAGGAAATATTTCTGTGGGCACAGATTACAATCAATGCATCTAGTCTTTAATATAGATCACCATCTATATGGTTTACTTGGCTAATGACATATTTCTGCTAAGGAAGTTACTTTTTTTTTTGATCGATATGATTTCCACTGAAGAAACGTTTTGACTTCCAGAGTTTCATATCACTTTAATTCCTGAAGCTAAAAAATGGCAGTAAACCATTTAAGTCCTTTCTTCAATTCTCAAATTCTATTTACCTGGTATTTTGATGCTACATAGTTTCAAAAGGTTGCATCAGGTTCTGCTCAGGTCATGATCCCACCCAGGGTCCTGGGATCAAGTCCCGCATCAGGCTCCTTGCTCAGTGGAGAAACTGCTTCTCCCTCTACCTGTTGGTCCCCCTGCTTGTGCTCTCTCTTTCTCTCTCTCTCTCTCTCTCTGACAAATAAATAAATAAAATCTTGAAAAAAATGTTAACAGTTGTCTGAGATGGACTGTAGCTTAGCTGATTACCTTCTTACCAAAGCAGTGAATTTTCTAGCAGCTAGGTAAAATGAGATTATACTACTTTCTTTTCTCAAGTCTAAGGAAACCTAGAAATTTACTTAGAAATAAAAACTTGTTTTCTTAGAATTAAGCTTATATAGGAATTGCTGTTTTGTTTTTTTTTTTAAAGGATAACACAGAGGGCAAAATCTCCAAGTCCTAGTCAATAACATGGATGCTATCTTACACTTAATGGGCTAATGACTAAATTTCACTTACTTCATTAAAATAGTCAATGACCACCTCAAATTTTAACACATTTAATCTAACTGCAAATTCTTTCCCACTGCCACTTTTCCTTTTCTCAGGTGGCTGGGAAGATGGCAGATGTTCATACTGAGTGCGCCTACCAAAAACAGCCAACCATCTTCCAAAATAAGAAAAGGGTCCTGTTTGGAGAAGCCGGCAAGGAGATGTTCCCCCAATACTACTAAAACATTAGTCTGAACTTCAGGGTGCCCAAGAAGGCCACAGAGGGCACCTATATTGATAAGAAATGTCCCTTCCCTGGTAATGTCTCCGTCCGAGGGTGCATTCCATCTGGTGTGGTGACCAAGAAGAAGATGAAGAGGACCACCACCATCCACTGAGACTACCTCCAATACATCCAAAAGTATACCTGCTTTGAGAAATGCCACAAGAACATGTCTGTGAACCTGTTCTCCAGCTTCAGGGATGTCCAGGTCAATGACATTGTCACAGCGGGCGAGTGCTGGCCCCTGAGCAAGACTGTGAGCTTCAGTGTTCTCAAAGCCATGAAGGCCACAGGCCCCAGGAAGCAATTCCGGGAGTTCTGAGAATAGTCAGACATCTGCCCATACTCCCAAAGAAAATACAATTATTTTCCCAGTTAAAAAAAAAAAAAAATTCATGCCAACTGCCAGGAATGGAATTTCTGGGAAATTTAAGATTTGAAGGGTACACAAACCCACAGTATTTTTTCCACGTAGAATTGACACATATTTTACTGAAGTCACTTAGTGAAATATTTTAGTTAGAAAAAGCTTTTAAAGCATAGCATTCATATAACAGATGCAAAACCATTTTCGTGAACCAGAAAAATTCCTTTAAGACTTATATAAATGCAAGTATGATTCTAGTTGAGGGTTTTGTGTCCTCTGTCAGAGCAGAGGTGCTCCTAGGCTACTCAACTTGTGGGTATTTCAGCATGCTTCAGGTGTTTCCCACCCATGTGAATCAAGTCTGCTCCCATTAAGTCAGCGAACACGACCGCCTCAACATGATTAATTCTTATCTTCAATAAAAACGTGGTGCACAGTTACAACTGACTATCTTTGACTCCTATTTTTCCCCACTTGACAACTCTACATCATTCCCCCACAGAAGACAATAGGGCCTTCAGAGATACCAAGGAAAGAAATTTCTCACTCAGCCCTCGGGTGTAGAGACAGAAGAAAAGGAAAGCAAATTCCAGCACACTATCTGACCTTTGACCTCCATTTCCTTACCTAATTATTACAAGCCCATACCATGTTCAATTCTCTGACTATCCAGAGTGAATTCTCAGATGAAAACAACATACTTTCAACTTTGAGCAAAAACTGGTATTTTAGAACTTTGCACAATTAACGGTTAGTCTTCGTCATTATTTCCCTGCTATGCTCTGTCCCACCCTCACATAAATCTGAAAAAGAGCAAGTTCTGTATTAATCCCTATACAACTTTGCCTAATTTTCTTTTTTAAAACTTTACCTTCCCAGGAGTTCCACCTCTGTAATTACTAAAGAAAATTCCTCTGGTCCTTCAGGAAGACCATCGTCAAGTATTTCAACGCGCACACTCTTCGCCATCTCCCTTGCCTCAAAGAGGAGCTCCCCGTCCACAGGGATAAAATCCAAGCCTGCCTCTGCTGTCCCACTCACGGTCTCGTACCAGAGTCTCACGGGGCCAAATGACCCGCCTGAACGGATGACGGTGATGTTCACCTAAGCAAGAAGCAGTTTTTATCAGACCTGGATGTTTAATCTCCCAGCTCATACTTAATTTTTATGGTTTCTAACTAAAGATTTTAGGTTTGCCAGGGTTATGTTTATGTAGAATCTATAAAAGTTTATAAAGTCTATGTTAAAATAATGGTATTAGTAGCAAATTAATCAATCTGTGAAAACTCTGGAATATGAACAAGGAAACACTTTTTAAAGATCACTCACAATATATCTTCCTCCATGAAGTCTTAATATTTAAATTAAAGCTTAAGCCAGCTTTGCAAAAGAAAAAAAAAGATCATGCACAAAATAAAACCCAAAAATGATGTTTAAGATTTTAAGCATTTTACACTCTACCCTTTGGGCTTCTTCTGTCACTCGAAGTTGCTCCTGTGAAAAAGAGAACCGGCCATAGGGAAAGTCACTGGCCACCATGGTGATGTTGGCAGTACTGCTGGATCCACTCAGTAGCCCCCCCTCACTGATTCCAGTAAGCCGAAACTCATAGGAGCTCTTCTCCTCAGGAATGTCATCATTCAAAGCCTAGAAGAGGACAAAAAGAGCCATCAACAGTAGGGTCTATAACATTTAAGGAAAAATGTCCACCACCACAACAAACTCAGGGATACCAACCACCTCCAACCACTCCACCCCTATACACAGACACACATGGACACACAGACACACACAGACACACACACACAAGGGACAAAACAGAAACCAGTCCTATTGATACCTGTATTATTATGACTGCTGCAGACTGTCCATCTCTCATTGTCAGTTTTCCTGACATTTCAGCAAATTCTCCCACAGAAGGGGGGAGGATCCTCCAGTACACGGTGACCTCTCCCCAGATCGCTGGGCCACGAACGAGGCTATATTATATAATGTATAATCATTACTATTTTTGTTGAAGTAATCTTTCCTAAATATTTTCTGTGTTTTTCCACAATTTTCATTTATTTAAAAAATAATATGCATTATATAGCCTTATCTATCAAACCAAAGGAAAGTTTTATGATTCCAGGATAGTATCACTCAAAGTACTGAGCGTATGTAAATTTGCTTGACAATACTGGCAAAAGCTACATATTAGAAGGGGAAGGTTTAAAGGGATTTAAAAGAAAGTATTTACGGGGGCACCCGGGTGGCTCAGTGGGTTAAGACTCTGCCTTTGGCTCAGGTCATGAACTCAGGGTCCTGGGATCGAGCCCTGCATCGAGCCCCACAAGGAGCCCCGCATTGGGCTCTCTGCCCAGCAGGGAGCCTGCTTTCCCCTCTCTCTGCCTGCCTCTCTGCTTACTTGTGATCTCTCTCTGTGTCTGTCAAATAAATAAATAAAATCTTAAAAAAAAAAAAAAAAAGAAAGTATTTACAGACTTCACTTAATACACAAGATAGAAAAACATGAATGACCAAACACGGTTCTCTTAAAAACAGCACTTATATGCAACACTACAGGAAAACTACCAGAAAGATAAAATATTAACTCAAATTCAGTTACTTCACTGACAGTTGTCCCACTATTCATGAGAAAATTTGTATTAAACAAAATTGCCTATGGTCATACTACTTAGTTATATAGTAAGCTATAATTTTAGAATGTTTAGAATCATAAAATATTTGATCCAGAGGATTTTCAAAGGAATGATTCTGTAACTAAGACACAAGCTTACAGAGATGAAGTAACTTATTTTACATGGTTAGTGACAGAATGGGGCCAAAAGCATCAGCTCTCCTGGAATTAATTCAAGGTGGTTTTCTCGTCATGGGTTGTACAAATCACCCAAGAAACAGTCATGATCTAACATCAGGAGAGGTCAATATACAACTGCATGACCAATATATTTTTGTTGAATGAATTTTTTCTAGACATTCTTCATAACCTAACTTCAGGACAAGTCAGGATATGGCTTCAATTTTTGCCAAAATTTTTTTCTACTTTTTACAGGATGTTACTAATACATAAAAGGGTGATGCTTGAGAAATATGTATGTAATGAGAAAAATGCACTCATGGCATAAAAATGCTAGCCATTTAAATAAAACTTCAAAATCTCCGCCTGAGGGGGGAAAAAAAAATCATGATGACTTACCTGATGATAGCAGTACCATTATACTTTCCTGAGGGTTCTCCAATGAGGACATGCCTAGATGATGGAGCTATCCCAATTTCTCCTGATGTTCCCTTTTCTCCCCGAATGATTATTGATGCGCTACCTAAGTTGAAGTTGATACATAACATGTATGTAGCAAGCACATATATTCACTTAGTATATGCCTGGCAAAATTCTCAGCACTTCATGTATACAAATCTTATGAGTTAATTGCCATGACAATCATGTAAATTAAGTACTAACATTATCTTCATTTTACCAATGAAATTATTTAAGCATACTGAGGCACTCAAGACATTGAGGCAAATAACATGCCCTAGATCATATTTTAATGACAGGGGGCAGGAGAAAGTGGGTAATAATTCCACTATCAGTCCCATAGTAAGCGAGTACTCTTCTACCATTTGCACTGATTCACTTTTGCAGTAACCATTTTGCAGGCAGTTCACTACAACTGGCTAGGTGGCAAAGCAAGAATTCCTGGGTACTTCTTAATTTTCTGACTCCATTATTGCTTACAAACATTTATAAAAATGTGTCAAATATTAATGGTAAGAAAACCATACCAAGTAATGTGAGTATTCATATTATAATTTAGCAGTAACTTGAAGAAAATCATTTCCAGAAGCTCATATTAGGGTTTCATGAAACAAGGGACTGGATTACCATATTCTTACTTTCTTTGGCAATGGATTAATAAAACCAAGAGTGCTTTGTCATGTCCAAGTATGTCACAGTTTGAAATATATTATGAATTTTTTATTAATATATGATTCACCCTGAACCACTGGTATATTCTTAATTTTAGGTCTAGCTAGTCTGTATGTCATCAATCCTGACATTTAATGGGGTGCTGACAACTGCACTAATGTAAGATATGTGAAAAAATATGGTACAGTCATATGATTCCCTCATAAGTTTGTTGGAAAGTACTCTAGATAAAAATGCAAAAAACCAGCTACCTTAGGTATGTACAGTAATATTCTTTAGAATTTTAACAATCTTTTTGGGCAATGGAATTCTGCTCTTTTGGTCACAGACTCTCAGATAGGATGGAGTCCTTGATGGCAAAGAAAGGCATGTAACAGTCACTGAGCCTTCATATCAAAGTTGCTGGGCCATTTTTTTATGGTTACTATTGCAGGTAGCACAATGCAACCGCTTTAGAAACATTAGTTCTTTCTCGCCAGATCTAAGAAACAGATCTTCATGTGGACCAAAGGCAAATGAGAATTACAATGCCTGTTTCTGAAATGTCAAAACACTGAAGTAATCACTTTCAGATGAAAATAGACATAGTAGGCTGAAAGAGACATAATATGCTAGGTTTTAAAATAATATCTTATTGTAAAAGTAATATGTGACCATTATAAATATGTGTAGAAATACAGGTAATTAAAACATACTATCAACATTTCAAGTAAATAATTCCAAACAGGGGTGCCTGGGGGGCTCAGTGGGTTAAAGCCTCTGCCTTCAGCTCAGGTTATGATCTCAGGGTCTTGGGATCGAGCCCCGCATCAGGCTCTCTGCCTACTTGTAATCTCTCTCTCTCTGTCATATAAATAAATAAAATCTTTAAAAATAATAATAATAATAATGATTCCAAACACTTGTAACATGCACATGACAAAAATGGGATGACTTTGAACATGTTATGAAGTCTGCCATAACACAATGGTTACCCATGTAATTGTTTTTAAGTTTTAATGTAATAAAGGCTTTTTATGTTATATCCTTTTGAACACTTACATGGTGTTCTCTCATATTTAACAGGTCTCCTATTGATGGATCATATAGGAAGCTTCCATGTTTTATTTTATAAACATCACTACAATAAACATCTTAAAAAAAATCACAGAGCTAAGTATTATGAAATCTCCGACATACAATTTTACCAATATCAGGTATTAGAATTTTAGTTTGAAAAATTCTTTGGCTGTAGTACAGGTATGAAATGACATCTTTTATGTTTTAGCAAACATTTTAGGAATTATAAAACTTAACTTTGTGACTATTGATTATTTGGTTGTATTTTTCTGCATATCTACTTTTTAAGTTCCAAAAATGTGAATTTCTCTTACCTTTCACTGGAGATATTTCTACCTCATCAATTGATATCAACTGAATGGTGAAATGCCTGTCCTCTTCCAACACAGTATCATGAAGTGTGTGCAGTACAATGATCTTCTGAGACTCTGTCTACATCAAATGAAAGGAATAATACATTTTCCAGACTAAGCCAAATTTTGGGTGTTCTCATTAGTGGAATGATGTTTACATTCATAAGCACTTTTAAAGTGTGTCCTTTTTGTACCTTAGAATTATGAGCTGCTTCTAGAGCAAATTACTATATTAAAATTAGCTCTGACCATAAATTCTATTTAAATTTTTAATAGGAAAAAAAGGGGGCAATTAACATGACCTCTAACTTGTCTAAAATTTAACCAGACCCAGTGATCAAATATACACAAGAGCTACGGAGGGGGTGGAAATGGGATGACACCCAGATGTCCAGCTTGGTTGACAGGTTTGGTCCTCAGTCGGAGAGAAAATGTTGAGACAAGAGTAGTTTTTGTGGTGGGATGGAGGCAATGTCTGAATTTAAATTTGACTTCAGACATCTAGGGGTGCATGTGTGTGTGTGTTGTGTGAGTGATTGTCCTCCAAAGTGTATATGGTTTTAAAAAAAAATTCCAGATACATAGTAAATACCATCATATGAATTCATAAGCAATACTATGGGAAAAAAACAAACACAAATTCAAGCAAAACTATGGGAACCCTGATGCTGACTATACCTCATCAAAAAGAAGCGTCCCATTCAAAGGCCTGAGATCATCTTTAGCTGTCTCATCTAGGGTCCAATGAAGCCGAACAGCTCCTTTTCCTCCTGGGGACCGGACAACTGTCAATGTCACATATGAATCAGGGTCATCAGACAAAAGAGATTCATCAACCATTACCTAAAAGAAAGACAATCCAGTTAGGTGAAAAAAAAAAACAATGGAGAAGGAAAAATAATCTTATTTCTCTTTACAATGACCTACTTTTCAGTTTAGAACTCTGTTCATGGTACAATCATGTGGCAGAAAAAAAAAGTTTCACCAAATCCTATTTCTTTTTGTCCTAGACACTCTGCTACTTGGCATTTCCTAGGCCCTCTTGTAATTAGGTAGAGCATGTGACTGAATTCTGGCCAACAAACCACATGGAAAATGAAGTATGCTCCTCACAGTCTGGCCATCAACTTCCCACAAAACATTCCACATTCCATGTTTTCCCATTTGCTGGGTAACTAGTGAGGACTCCAGGACCTAGAGGAGGACAGAACAGGAAAAGGAGAGTCCGGTGCCTGAAATACCAATTGGAGAAGAGATGTGTCCATAAGACTCCACCAGGAACACAGGTGTAGGACTCTTACATGAAGAAGAAATAAACTCTTATTATGGTAAGGACGTAGGATTCAGGAGTTCTTAGTTAGTTAATGGTAGTCAGGCTCCCCATATAATACAGACCGAAAGTACCCTCCTAATTATCTGCAGTTGGCCAATTTTAGTAAGTCCAAATTTAAAAGAGGTTTTATTAACCTGACATAAAGAGAGAAGGAAATTCAATATGTTGATTCATCTGTACCATTAATTTTTTACACAAGATCCTTATTAAGAGACTTGGTTCAAAAGAATTGCCTATACTGACTCTGCAGCAAAGTACAAACTGAGCCTACAATGTCTACCGGTTATGTAAATATAAAAATATGCAATGCTTTCCATTTTTAAGACAAATAATTAAATATCTGATACAAAGCTATTGTTTTTTTTTTTTAATGAGATTTTTGTACTGGTGCCAAGAGCAGAGATCTAGAACCAACTCGTATTTATTGAGCTTCTATTATATGTCAGTTCCGACATATACTCTATCTCACTTAAGCCTCAGGGAAACTCTAAGGATCTGAGGGCTACATCTATGCATGTATTTGGAGAAGAGGAGCCTCCTCTGTGCTTCCAATATTCTGACTTCACATCCAGCACTCTTCATACCCCTCCTCGGGGAAGAGGAAAATATTAAATAAGAAGCAAACAAAGTGAGAAAGGAGAAATCCACTACAAACTCAGGATCCATAGGTAAGTCCTTCCTTTTTGCTTCCACAGATAATAACATTAGAGTTGAGGTGTCCCAAGCAGGTTTCTTGAGCCTCTACTAGGGCCAGTGCTTTGGTATACTTACCACACTGCCCTTGGGAGCAGCTTAGTCATTTGACAGATTTACACTAACAATTTTTCCTCAATATTCTTCAGTTCTAAATCTAATGTTTCATCAGATGATGCTAACAAAATGTTCACTGTATGCACAGTACTGTGTCTCAGATACATGTTAAAAGATAAATTCTGTGTTATCAAGAGCCTTTAGCAGTAAAAAACATAGAGCATCAAAGAAGAAGACACCAAGCGCTGAGCAACAAGCTGCTCCTGATACTACAATGATTAAAAATAGTAACGGACACCTACTGAGTGTAAAGCCCAGTTATAAGTGTTTTACAGATAGCAACTTATATCCTCATCACAAGGCTTATGAGAAATAACACAGGTTCACTCTCACTTTGACATCACAAGACAAACTAGAAATCTGAAGTTATTACAAGAAGATGTCAGTTCTCAGACCAAGAGTACAATAAAGTTGATGAGAGCGGTTCAGAGAAAATGAACAAAAATTACTTATGAATAGCAATGTAAATCTTCATTTTTCCTGACACTGAGGGAAGCTTGTAAACACACAGTCTAATGTCTGAGTCCAGAAGCATGACCAAGTTAAAAGCAACATTATCTTAAATTTTCTCATTGAAGATTTGACCAAAACCCTGAACCTTTTATCTAACCTCAGAAGCTAACAGAGACACATTATAAAATTTAAATTATATATTTATATGGATTAAAATACTTCTTTTCACATATGTAAAGAAAAAAGCTTTGTTGGAAATAAAACAAAATATTTATGATGTCCATATCTCAGGTAAATGATATTATGGATACTTTTTACTCTCTTCTTTATATTAATAGTTTTATGTTTCCCAGACTTTCCATTTTGCTGAGAAAGTATTCATAATCACTCTCTTGTGAATCTACCACTCCTTACAAACACTTCTGCTTATTCCTTCCCTAAGAGAGCCTCACTAGGTTATAGCAGAAGTGTGTGCTGCCCCTCTTATGGTTCTCATTCTCTCATGAAATTGAGATTTCAATAATCAAGTCATTAGGCAATTATTAATGTTTATTTAAATTGTGGAGCATCTGGGATGCCCAGTCCTAATGAGCAAGCTGTAGGTTTAGCCTTGTAACCACAGAACAATAAAGACGATGAGAATTAGAGCAAACTGTTTATTATGTAAAATGATCTATGATGGATTACTGATTACCTGTAAGTGATCAAATAAAGAGAATGGTGACCTATAGAGCCAGAAAAGTTGTGTATATTGGAATTATCTACAAATATTTATGATTATTTCACCTTGGAATTTCCTTTGAAAAATAGTCTTAAAAATTATGACATAAAATCATCATGTATAATTACGATATAGCTTTAACAATTCATTTTATATTTAAGATGTAGAGGTCATTTAGTACTAGCTACCAAATCTGGCTGCTTAAAGGATTGGGTAAGTTTTTTTTCTTCCTCTGCAGTTAAAGTGATAATAATAATTGGCTTCCCTCCTGCAAGTCTTGGAAGGAGACAGCCAGTGGGAAGTAAGAGAGAAGAAAGGAGAAATACAAACACTTGAGCTGGGGTGACTGTGGTGTTTTGTTCAATATAAGTCAAGAGAGAGTACCAGAAGGATGGGCAGAATAAATCCACCCCCTCATTCCCAGCTAAATGTATCCGAGGGTGTAACACTTAGATCCATGACAGAATCTTCCCTTGTGACCAGGATAGGGGTCTGGCAGCAAAGCAGGCTGAGAACAGAATGTATGAACAAAAAGCAGATCTTGATCTATGTCACCCAATAAAAAAGAATCTGTTCCCCCTTGTAATTACCTGATGTAAGAGTACTCACCACAGCCAAACACAGATGAGAGGACCAGCCCTTAATTCAATAGCCAACTCTAAGAACTCTTGAGCAGAGAATCGTAAGTGAGGGGTAACAGTTTTTTAAAAAATGAAGGACATCTTTCTTCCCAAAATTACCAAAAAATTAGCCTAAGGGAAGGCACCCTCCCACCCATAAATGTAACTTACAGTCTTTTCTTCAAATCCAAATACCCCAAAGGGAGAATCATTTTGCGGAATAACAACAGTTAGCACATCATCATCACCAAGCCTGCCACCTCCAGCCACCCCAATTAAGGAAATATTGAATGTCTCCATGAGTTCAAGTTCAGCATCATCAATTATGGTAATTTCTATCATTGCAGTAACCTACAAAAGAGAGAAGGAAGAAGGAAAAAAGGGAGAGAAAGAAGAAGAGGAGAGGGGAGGGAAGATAAGAGGCAAGGAAGATATAATCTAAATAGCAACTTTTGATCATATATAAATAAACTTTTAGTTAACAGAAACATAGTACAAAAAAGTATCTTTTGTCCTGTTATGTTTATAATACTATTTTAAAGTTACAGAGTAATTCAAAGTCAGAAATTTATATCCTATTACTTTCAAGATAAAGTACAATACATATGTAATAAAATATAGTGTTAAAATAAAATAAAATATAGTGTTGGGGCGCCTGGGTGGCTCAGTCGTTAAGCGTCTGCCTTCGGCCCAGGTCAGATCCCAGGGTCCTGGGATCGAGCCCCATATCAGGCTCTCTGCTCTGCAAGAAGCCTGCTTCTCCCGCTACCATCCCCTCTGCTTGTGTTCCCTCTTTCACTGTGTTCCTCTCTGTCAAATAAAAAAAAAAAAATCTTTAAAAAAAAAAATAAAAAAAAATAAAATATAGTGTTATTTATGTATACAAAAACCAACAAATCTTGATTCTTGAACAAAAATATTTAAAATGCCATGGGGGCTGTAATAACTCTTGTACAACCTAAACCATAAAAATTACTGTTGTCTTTGGCAGTTAGAATAAATCCCTTTGGTTTCGAATATCACTCTAATAATGTAAAAGAAAGGCAAGAAGAAAACCCAAATCTGCTGTTCTTACATATATATGATCAGAATGTCATTCATTTGTCTGGGTCCATGTTAAACATTTTTATAACTTATAAACAAGTAAAACCTGGCCCAGCTTGTGATTTCACTGTTGGTCATAAAAATATTCCAGTTGTGGGGCGCCTGGGTGGCTCAATCAGTTGAGCGTCGGGCTCTGCTTTCGGCTCAGGTCATGATCTCAGTGTCCTGGTAGCAAGCCCCGCATCAGGCTCTCTGATCAGCATGGCATCAGCTTTTCTCCCTCTTCCTCTGCCCCTCCCCTGCTCATGCTTGCTAGCACACATGCTCTCTCTCTCAATTAAACAAATCTTTAAGAAAAATATTCCAGTTGTATCTTCAAATTTAAAATCTTTTCTATATCTCCGAAGGAAATTCCATTATTTTGACAACACGTTTATCAAAAAACGAAGTTTTTCTAACTAAATCTACTTAAACCTTTAATAAAAGAGAGAAGTGAGAAATCTGGATATACACTCACAGGGAAACTTGAATAAAATCAAATGTTGAAATGAAGTTTATTAAAATGTCTGCACCTCAACTTTATAGTGTAAAATATAGAATACCTCTGCCAGAGAATGTTAACTTGAAGAATGATGACGATCTGAAGACTTTGTTAAATAATAGGACTTCAACCTCATACACAAAACAAAATGCTGGTAATATAAGTAAATGTAGAAGGCTATTTCAATAAAAAAAAATCAATGTATTTGTTTCTACTTCAAGTATAAGAAACTGTATTTTCCCCTCCTTTTAGTAAGATTATGTTTTAAAGTTCTAAATTTGTTTAAAACTCATGATTTCAAATATTAACAACATAGAGCATTATGTGTAGGAAAGTCTAGATCTGCATGTTTATTTTTCAGCAGTAGCTAATAAGTTGATGCATACTGTACAAATGTGTCTTGGCAAAATCAGACTTTGTGTGGGTGGATACTGCCATTTGAGGCTATTAACATTCTCATGGTTGTTCATATGCTTTTTTCATTTATTGTTTTAAAATTTTATGAAAACCTTTATACTTACATATTACAAAACGCCCAGTTTGCAACACTTATAACTCTTAGAGAAATCTTAGAGAATATTTAGAGAACTCTTAGAGAATCTAAAACATTGTTTTTCAGTTTTTCCAGTTTTATTTTGTCTCTTTTCTGTCATTTTAAAAAGTCTTGTTTTTATTATAACAAAATTTTGGATATTAAAAGTAGTAAATGTGCATACTTTTAATGCAAATCCTAAGTAAATAAATATCTGTAGTGCTAAGCATTAAGAAATAAATAGAAAGGGATGCTTGGGTGGCTCACTTGGTTTAGTGTCTGCCTTTGGCTCAGGTCACGATCCCAGGGTCCTGGGATGGAGTCCCATATGGGACTCCTTGCTCAGTGGGGAGCCTGTTTCACCATCCGCCTCCACCCCCTGCTTATGCTCTATCTTTCTCTCTGTCTTAAATAAATATTTTTTTTAAAAAAATAAATAGAATAAATTAACCTAAAATTCACAGGAATAGTGAAGTTCATCAGGCACTTTTTAAAATACATTCTCGGGCATTTCTAAGTCATTTATTATCCTCCTTTAACTTCTGCTTAAAATAGGATCAAGTGGGGGAGTTCAGAAATCTTGCCTCTTTGTATTCTCTTCCTATATCCATTAGTAAATTATAACATGTTAACAAATAACAATTCTGTTTGGCTTGATATACAAAGTATAATACATTTAGCAGTCACTAATGCACACTCGTTTGGTGGCTATCTATAAAATGTCTGAGGTATAACCAAAAAATTGCCAATATGTTCATGATTAGCATACTTGTTTATCTGCAAATTCAAGAATCCCACGAGAAGGCTTAAAGTCTTCCAGGCCAGCAGTGTCCACTGTCGCTTCCCAATAAACACTGACCGCCCCAAAGCTTCCAGCCAGCCGGACTACAGGAACCTGAAGAACATTCAGGGGCGGAGGCACCTCATAGGCAGTAAGGACTCCACCAATATCCTTTAAGTAAGGAACATAAGTTAAAACACCAGACAAAATTCACTTCTTATACATCCTCACTTTCTAAATTTATTATTTCTTCTTCTATTTCATCCCCCAAAGTAGAAACCAATAATTAGATATAAATATGCATAATAGGTGTCCAGAATTCTTACATTTTCTTAAGAGTATTTAAATTTATTTATTCATTTAAGTAATCTCTACACCCAACCTGGGGGTTTGAACTCACGGCCTTGAGATCAAGAGTCACACTCTTCTAACTGAGACAGACGGGCGCCTCTAGAACTCTTAGGTTTAAATTTAATGAAAATAAACTTGCTTAGTCCTTTGGTCTAACACAAAGAGAGCTAAGAATTAGTCTATAAGACAAAATTTTAACACGGGTATTTAATAAATATCTAGAAGCAAAGCCAATTATTTTGCGGAAAATACATGACACTGGCCAAGTTATCAGGTAGAGGTTTCTGTATTACTATAAATAAATTAAAGTTTATCTCACTCTGGTAACATGAAACTTAAAAATTCCTCTGGGATCATCATTTTCTTCAATCATTATCTCAACTATTTCTATCCCAGGCCTCCGCACACTTGGCTGTCCTGCAGAGAAGTCAGAATTCACCAGGTACACATCAGTGATGTTGACAATAAATCCTTCCTCCAACTCGGGAACATTATCCTGGGGTGGGGGGTTGGGGGAGAACAGGAGAGAGATCATGTTCTATTTTTTAAAATACACTGAATTTACCTTGGAAACCCAGTATTTCTCAGTGAGAAATAAATGATGGCCCACAGGAATGGGTAGCTCTTTCACACACACAAAAAAGATTCCTTTTTATATTTTAATACATTCCCACTAACAACTTCAGACACTTAGGGGATAGTCAAGCTTATTGGTGAGTTTTTAACTGAAGCCTATCACTCATTAGCACGCAGAATAATTTTAAAAAATCCATCACACAATTTTGATCACATTCTATCCGATATGTTTTATGTATATAAAACCCCCCAATTTTAGGAGAAATGGTAAATTCTACATACACCTTAAAAGTGAAAGCTCTAGACTTATAAATCTAGATACTATCCTATATTTTAATTAACTTTTTAAAAACTGGATAGGTAACAAAAAATTTCAAAAGGTAAAAAGAATACATAGTGAACAGGAAAAGAAAGTTCTATTTTGTCCCATCTCTCATGTCTTTCCCGGAATGTCCTTTCCAGAAGCCACTATTATCCACTATCACTAATACCTCTATTAGTAGCACTAATGTTACTATGAACATTATCTTTAATAATATATGATATATTTATTTTTAATATATTTAGTATAGTAATATATACAAAATTTAGTTATGTAATAGTATAAATAACACTATTAACTACTCTCAGTTTCTTGTGAATCATTACAGATATCCATTTTTCTCCTTATATACATGACAGAGCACTCAAACCAGATCTAAACCCTCTGAAGAATAATCTTGATTTGAGTAATTTTATCATGACATGAAAATACTGCCCTATCAAACCAACAATAAAAATAACCAAATTAATTTGGGCATTTTATCCATTCGTTCATTAGTTTAAAACTAACCAACCAACAAAATAGTGGATCCAATTAAATCCCAATTCAAGGCTTCAAAGGTCATTCAAACAATATTCCAATTAGAGTATTTACAATTTTACATTGAAAATCAATCTTTTTAAAGATTTTTA
The DNA here is from genome assembly GCA_028646535.1 of Procyon lotor. Classification (NCBI taxonomy): domain Eukaryota; kingdom Metazoa; phylum Chordata; class Mammalia; order Carnivora; family Procyonidae; genus Procyon; species Procyon lotor. The sequence goes on from CM053607.1 coordinate 72,503,659, forward strand.
TCTTTAAGAGCATCACATTTTTCTTTTTCTTTAATCACATTTTTATCTTTAAGTTTACTTCCTTTATCTTACATCATATTCATAGCAGCCTAAACTTACCGGCAAAATGGCAACTTTGATGTAAGTCTCTTTTATGTTTTCTTTCATCATTACTATTGTTTCTTGTAGCACATAATCTTCATTCTCAGTAGCTTGATTATCAACATGCAATAAGAAATTAGGTTTAGCTATCAAATGAATGGCAATGGCCCCAAATAGTCCTTTATTTCGAACAATCGGTAACTGCAGAATTGTGATGTTCTCTGTGAGAAAGACATGCCTCAAGTAAACATGATTTTCTATTTGTAGTCGATACCATTCCAAGCATTTCAGGTGAAATATTGCACACTATCCTAATGTATACTTCCCCCCCCGACCAAGGAGTATTTTGTGCTTTTGTCCCCCTTGTCCCCAAAGTTGTGCTGACAATCATAATCATAGTACATTATATCCCAATTCTAAATCCTCACGTCAGGTTCTCTCATGCATCCTCCTACTTTGCATATAACATGAGCTTTAATAAAAATTGCTGAAAATCTTAGGAAAGTACTTATGTGCAGATTGACAGCTCATTGCAAATGCTAAGAAGATTTAGAAAATGAAAAATTATGGGGCGCCTGGGTGGTTCAGTGGGTTAAGCGTCTGACTCTGGGTTTCAGCTCAGGTCATGATCTCATAGTCCTCAGATCAAGCCCTGCATCTGGCTCTGCACTCAGCCCTGGAGTCTGCTTGTCCCTCCTCACTCTCTTTCTCTCTCAAATAAATAAATGCATAAAATCTTTTTAAAAAATGAAAACTTATAAACACAAAGTCATCATTTAATAACTTAATCACTATAAGAGTAATTTTGTTCTTATAGTGAGGCATCTGTCACAAGGATCAAAGGATTTCACAGCATCAATTTTTTAATTCCATTTTTTTTTTTTTTAAAGATTTTATTTATTTGACAGAGAGAAACACAGTGAGAGAGGGAACACAAGCAGAGGGAATGGTAGCAGGAGAAGCAGGCTTCCTGCCGAGCCGGGAGCCCGATGCGGGGCTCGATCCCAGAACTCTGGGATCATGACCTGAGCCGAAGGCAGACTCTTAACGACTGAGCCACCCAGGTACCCCTTTATTTCATTTTCTAGATTTTTAAAATTAAATTTGGTATATAAATGGACAAAAAAATGCTTGTCAATCTTCCCCACTGGTCTCTTCTAACAACTTAAAACTGTGTCTTTGTTTCCAGAAAACACAATTTGTGGCACTTATTAGGTGCTTCAAAACATTTGTTGAATGAATAAACAAATGTATTTTAAGTCTACCGCTTCTGTTTCCATATATACAGACATATAAAGGCCTAGGTGCATAATTATATGCCATTTTTTCCATCAACTATTTAAGTGAAAGGTCTTTGAAAGACGTCCATGTTACTGGCTGAAAATTTTAGAGGCTTCATATTGCATATTTTAAAAAAATACACATACGTTCAAATATTTGTTTAAATAAGTCAAATGGCCTTTATCTACAACAGTTTATTAATCCTAAATCTGAAATGAATAGTTATTTAGGCAAAGATCTCAGCACTAAGCTTAAAGGAAATAGGGATGGATTACTTACATTTAACAGAAAAATTATTCAAATTACAGCTTTGGGCTTAACAATTAATACCCTGAGTACCAAATGCAACTCACTGTGTTGCTTATTGTTCCCTATAACTGATGAAAATCTACATAAAAGAATCTGAGAAGGGAAAGAGAACAAATAAACAATGAAGAAGAGAAAGTAAAATAAAATCCTGTCACCCTTTACTACAATAACTTACTAAAATATTAATATTTCTGATAGTAATGCCTCAAAAGAATACAAGCATTTCTTATAGCACTAGTGCTGAGTGATTACATGATCATAAAATTTAATAAACAAAAAGTAAAAAGGATAGAGCATGATTTGTCAAACTAAAAAAATATATAAATATATAAAAGGGATTTATGGGGCGCCTGGATGGCTCAGTCGTTAAGCGTCTATCTTTGGCTCAGGTCATAATCCCAGGGTCCTGGGTTCGAGCCCCACATCGGGCTCTCTGCTCAGCGGGAAGCCTGCTTCTCCCTCTCCCACTCCCCATGCTTGTGTTCCCTCTCTTGCTGAGTCTCTATCAAATAAATAAAATCTTTTAAAAAAATTAAAATTAATAGAGGGATTTATATTCCTAATAAATATTACAATTATCCAATAAAACTTACTAGAAGTGAAAAATATTTAACAACACCTACCTTTAGGTTCTGCAACTTTAACGAAGAGAAACTCAGAGTGCCAACCCACCAAGCCATGAGGTGAGTCATTGGGCAGAGTCGTTATCACAGACTTGTTTCTTTTCTGATCAATGGTAGCACCTTTTGATGGGTCCTCTACCCCTTCCGTGGTAATCTGCATGAGTGCTATGCTCACAATCTCTGATAACTCTGGTACATCATCAGCAAGAACAGTCATAGTGATTGTAGACAGAGCCTGGCCTTCAGAAAATGAAATCTAAAATTTTAAAGAAATAAGATTTTATTTATTTTGTAATTATCACTGTGCAATAAGAACATAAAAAGATTAAATTTTCTTTCAATACTGATCACAACTGAAGTAACAAGAGGGACTGAAGCAACACAATGTAATTCTACAAATCAATTGTTTTTCATATTAAAAATGGAATACTGTTAGGAAAAAAGAAAAAAAGTAAACTATTACAGAAACCTAACCTGATAAAACATGTAGCCAAATCGTTACATCCTGACGCCTACATTCTATTAAAATACAAAGTACATAGTCTTTCTGGGAGTCTAAGTCCTGGATACCATATTTTTTAAAAATCTATAAAGATAAAAGAAGGTGGCATACTAGTTTAAACATTTTTCTCTATAAAAATTTTGCCAGGATTGCTATTTCCTTTGGTTAAACGTTGAACAGATGTGTAATTTAAGAAAAAATCAACCAAAATAGAGGTAGAAAGAGAAAGATAAAAAGAGATACAAATCAAAGCATCTCTCTCCTCCTGTTGTGTCTCTATTGCCTACAGTAAAACCCACATTTACTAAAAGGTGTCTGAAATCCCTTCTGATAGAGCTTCCATCTGCTCCTTGAAGTCATTTCCGATCACTCTCTGCCTTATACCCTAATCTCTAGCAATCTGACTACAAACTACAATCATTCAAACTAGCATTCCAGGTCCATTTTGTTGACACTCATTTCTCCACCTAAAGAAGGCACTTGAGGATATAAATTCAAGAGCTTTATTAATAAAATAAAGAGTCACAAAACTACTACTCTGTGGCCAAATCCTTTTCATCGAGTTTTACTGGAATACAGCCAAGTTCATTCAATACATAACGTCCAACACTTTAGTGTGCTACAAAGGCAAAGTTGAATATCTAGGAAAGAGCCATAATAGCGCATAAGTCTAAAATATTCACGTGCTGGCCCTTTAAAGTTTACTGACTCTTGAATAAAATAATTAATTCTTCCTACTGTGGTCTACATTTAAGATACTATTGTGCATTAAATAGAAATCATTTTAATCATGTTTATACAAGAAATATTAATTGGGAAAATATAGTTCAGAACATACAGAACCTGATAGATACAGCTTATATAGCTGAATATATAGTTTTGGTAACTTGTGTAAAATAAACACCCAAAGCAATAATATTCGCCATAACATTTTTAAGACATTGAAGCCCTAATCTCCTTTCAAATGATACAGAAACCTAGAAATGGTGGACCATAACATTCATCTGTCTTTTTTTGAGATAATTTCATGAGAGGTCTTTTAAAAGAACTCTTCAGAGAAGCATTTCAGGAAAATACATGGATAAATCTATGAAACCTGAGAAGAGTCTAGAGGACCACCCATCTTCCAATTAGGAACTAAAGGTTCTTTAAATTCTCTCTTTGCGAGTCATTTACTTCTCTGACCCAATCTGATTCCATTCTTCAACCTGTGTCCCAATTTTATACTATCTTCCAATAGTAGACAAAGTGATCCTCTGCCCAGATCCCTTCTTGATGCACCTATCCACTCGCTGGTAGGAATAACAACTTTTATGTTTCTCACTGGGACTACCTTCAGTTGCAGTAAACTTTCACTGAAGGTTATGCCGCACTTAGAAGGCAGTATGAGGTCCAGGATGGCTAAGATGGTAATGCAAAATCTCACTCTCCTTTCCCCAACTGGAAACAATTCCAAAGGACCAGCTCAGCACCAGAAATTCCATACAGACTCAAGCCCAGGCGCAACTACCCAGGGATCAACTTCCGCCTCTGCACATTCCTAACTTCCTCATTTCTTTATAGGTGTGTCTCCCCAGGAATCCACCCACAATCTTGATCTCAGAGTCCTGTGTACAGGAAACTCAACCTACATCATTCAACAATTCTGAACTGCTTTTTCGTATGTATGATCATCCTATATAGATTTGTTCCCTGCTTACTGCCTCCACTTTACCCAAATCTTGAAACCACATTTCCATCTCCAGTTTGATTGGTTTGATCTTTCTGACAATGTAAATACATCCCTAATTTGGCCAACTGATGTACTAAACCTAAAAAGAGATTTTTTTTTATGGATAACTTTGGAACTATAGGAAAAAAGAACAATAATCACAACATTAAAACTAACCTTAAATTTATTCCCTCTCTATGGTGATTAGTAGGAATCCAGTGTTGACATGGTCAAACTCAAACACTTCATCCATAAGGCAAGGTTTGGTCCCATATATCAATAGTAACCATAATTTAAAAGTGACTCTCCTATAATTTTATAAATTACATACCACTCCTGAGGTAGGAAATATATCACTAATACTTCCATCAGCTTCCCACACTATGGTTACACGACCATATGTTCCTTTTAAGCGCTCAACATTCAATGTTACAAGGCTATCTTGTTCCATTTCTTCCACTTGCTTATATAATGAGTTCTGAAGAACACACAGGAAGTCACAAGGGATTAGCTGAAATTACCTACGTAGACTTTTATTTCATGCTGTTGCATATGTGCAAACTTCACAGTACTAAGCAACATGATACAATATGAAAACAACACGATACAAGTGAAAAACATAGTTTAAAAAACAGCAGTATATGATGACCACAATTTTAATTTGAAAATACACATGTTTGAATAACTAATTTTTTTTAAAGATTTTATTCACCTATTTGACACAGAAAGAGAAAGAGAGAGAGAAATGGAGAGAGTACAAGAAGGGGGAGTAGCAAAGTGGGAGGGAGAAGCAGGTTCTCCGCTGAGGGAGCCCATGCAGGGCTCAATCCCATGACCCTGGGATCATGACCTGAGCCGAAGGCAGATGCTTAACCAACTAAACCACCGAGGCGTCCCATGTTTGAGTAACTAAAAGACTAAGTTAAAGTAAATTAAACTGTTAGTCATTATAGGATTATTATTGCTTTGTCTTCTTGTTTCTGTAATTTTCAAATTTCTTCAATGAACATCTTATTTTCACATTCAGAAAGCACACACTTTTTGGAAAGCATTACACATAGCATGTAAAGTTTGTAGAAATGAAAGGACATAGAATCAGGAGATGAGGGAAGTCTTCTTCCCCTGTATGACTTCTGGCAACCCCTCTGAATCTTGTTTCCTGCTTGTAAAATAAGTTTTGGTCTACATGGCCTCTAGAGTCCCACTCAAAGGTAAAGGCATCAAGAGAACAAGGGCACTCCTTCTGATCACTTACAAATGTCTCTTAGCCTTAAATTCATATCCTCTCAATTGTTCTGCAGGCTGTGCAGTTTTCACTGGTTATGTTCCATCCTTAGCTCCTGGTCTTTACAATATCCTTTGCCCCACTTCTCACCTAGACTCCATGGCCTCTTTCCTCTGTTCCAGACAGATTTCCACCTCCGTGTGAATGGAACTCCTCCTCTAATTTTTGCATCATCTCCTGAGAGCCGCTAAATCAAATTTTGCTCAAAATTAATGCTCCAGGGGCACCTGGGTGGCTTAGTGGGTTAAAGCCTCTGTCTTCGGTCCAGGTCATGATCTCAGGGTCTTGGGATCGAGCCCCGCATGGGGCTCTCTGCTCAGCAGGGAGCCTGCTTCTTCCTCTCTCTCTGCCTGCCTCTCTGCCTACTTATGATCTCTCTCTCTCTGTCAAATAAATAAATAAAATATTAAAAGAAAAAAAATTAATGCTCCAAAGAATCCCTTCTTACAATACCCCTACTTTATCCTTAAGCACTAAAGACAGAATATGGAGTATAAAATTTTTTAAATTTTTTCACAGTCATAGTTTCCTTTTTCTTGTCTTTTTACTATAGTAATCCGAAAAGAAATTCCTCAATGAATTTTTTTATGGCTTCTAAATGCTTCTATTTAGAATACCAGTTTGAGTAGATAGCCTATCCTATGGCAGTGTTTTAAATTTCATTTTAACATATTGTTACAAATGTTACATAGTAATAAAATTTTGCTCAAAGCATTCAAACCTTCCTACAGAAAATATCTTGATTTAAAAATATGGGGGCACTTAAGTGGCTCAGTCAGTTAAGCATCTGCCTTCGGCTCAGATCATGATCTCAGGGTCCTGAGATCGAGCCCTGCATCAGGCTCTTTACTCAGCAGGGAGTCTACTTCTCCCCCTGCCTTTGCCTCTCCCTCTCTGATACCTCTTGCTCTCAGTCTCAAATAAATAAATAAAATCACAAAAAATAAAATTAAATTAAATTTTAAAATCTTAAAAAATAAAGATAAAATCTTAAAAATAAAGATAAAATAAAGATAAAAATATGCATATGGGGCAGCTGGCTGGCTCAGTCAGTAAAGCATGTTACTCAACCTTGGGGCTTGAGTCTAGTCTCAATTCTACGGCCAGAGTGGTTCTTTTAAAATGCTGAGTCAGATCAAGTTGCTCTTCCACTCCAACCCTTTCCTTCAGGGGCAAACTTCATGATGGTACTCAGGCTCGTGCAGGTTATGAGTTCACACAGTAGCCTCCCTGCTAGACTTCGAAGGCCTGCTCTAAAGTTGTCTCTCGCCTGGTGTCTGGGAAGTTGGGTTTCAGAAGGATTCCTGCCATTCCCAGAACTCACACTGGCTCCCTGTGCCTGACTGCACACACAATGTGGTTTATCCTGAACACCTATCTTCACTCTGGGAGTCTGGAATTTTGGCATGGGTCAGGCTGAGTACACCTGCACCATCAGTCTTCAGTTAAGACCCTGGGCACTAAGTCTCTAAAGAACTAACCTGGTTGGCAACACCTCTCACATGTTGTCACAATTCTCCTCAATGCTGGGGGAACTGAGTGTGTCCTGTGTGCTTCCCCTGGGAGAGAGCTCTTGGAAACTTGCCCATGGTTTCCTCCTCTACCCCACCCCACATGCCTTTTCCCCTGATGATTTTTTTTTTAAGATTTTATTTATTTGTCAGAGAGAGAGAGAGAGAGCACAAGCAGGCAGAGAGAGAAGCAGGCTCCCTGCTGAGCAAGGAGCCCGATGTGGGACTCGATCCCAGGACCCTGTGATCATGACCTGAGCTGAAGGCAGCTGCTTAACCAACTGAGCCACCCAGGTGTCCCTCCCCTGATGATTTTGCTTTGTATCCCCTTCACTGTACTAAATCACAATATGAATATAATGGAACCCTGAGTCCTTTGAGTCCTCCTAACAAGTCATAAACCTGTGGGTGCTGCTGGGAAAGCCGGAAACGGAGTGCTGGCCCTTCACCCCTTAGGCCTCATTGCTCCCTCCTACACTGACTTCAGCCACAGTGACCTCCCTGCTGCACCAGATGGGCGAGGCCTCACTTCAGGGCCTTTCCTCTTGTTGATGGTTGCCCCTGCGTTGAAGGTTCTCCTCTCTCCTCCCAGCCTCCGTCCTCCGGTCACTTCCTCAGTGCCGCCCTCCCTGATAGCCTATGTTCTACAGGCAGCCTCCACCCCCGCCCTCACAATCTCCATCTGTCCTCCCTGCCTAACATTCCTCCAGGGCATTTATTACGATCACACAAAGTACAGAGTCTCGCACATCTCTGTCTACTGTCTGTCTCCCTTCGCCTTCTCCACAATTTAGGACAATGGGGATAGAGATTTTTTACTTTATTTCTTGATGTATCCCTAGCATCTGAAACTATCTGGGATACAGTAGGTGTCTCTTAAATAACTGCTACATGAATGAATAAACGAATGAACAGATGAATGAGTGGTCTTGTTAGGTCTGGCCAATGAGACCTAAGAAGAGTTTTCCAGAGGCTTTTGGGAAATCTCTTCCTCACCCCAAGTGCCACCTTTCTTTCTCCCCAGCAGGACATAAACAAGAAAGCAGTGGCCCTACCAATAATACCAGCTTTCAAACAACCAAATGAAGAATCAACTTTATGTCAGCAGAGTGGAAAAATGGAAAGAATCTGAGCCATGCTGACACAGTAAAGTATCCGTCCAACCCCAAAGCCCATCTTCTCTGTAGATGTGATTTTGGTGTTTAAGCCACTTTTAGTTGAGTTTTCCTTACTTGCAGAATATTTCAGAGAACAATGCTTGATAGCTGCAGTTTTCTTAACTCTAGCTAAGAAACCAAGACAGAGTTGGCAAATAGGGCTAAATGATGCAAAGTAGATGAGTGTCCTTCTGCTTATGGGTAAAGGAATATGAAGTCCAAGCATGGAAGTCAACCTGGTAAGACCTGCATATTTCTCTTTCCTTAGGAGAAAGCACCTCCATGTGTACAATGCAGGTATAGTTATAAACATAACCCCCACACACTCTTTGTCCTTCTCCTTCAATACACAAAGGACAATAATATATTTGCATGGGATGCATGTGACAAAACACAGTATATAATCTATTTGAATCAGCTTCATCATTACCCCCTAGAGATAAGGCTAATAGTGGTGAGGGTAAAAAAGGCTAAGAGTGGAGTCAAACTCCAGGACTAAGGTCAACTGATAACATTTCAAATTCAATCTTGTAAGAGAAATCAGTACAATAAAAAAGTTTAGGACAAGCTGACTCAGAAGTTTCAGTGTGCAAGAATATAAATTATAAGACACCAGTAAAGTTCACCATAAAATGCAGAGTATGGGTGGGGCGTGAAATGGGGAGAGAGAAAGGAAGGCTGGAGAGATTCAAAGACTGAGTGCTGACAACATCGGATATATAAATACAATGAATAGGGGCATTTGGATGGCTCAGTTGGTTAAATGTCCGACTCTTGATTTCCACTCAGGTGATCAAACCCTGTGTCGGGCTCTGTGCTCAGCATGGAGTTGGCTTAAGATTCTGTCTCCTCTCTCTCTCAGCCCTTCCTCCCATTCTCATGCTCTTCCTCCCTCCCTCTAAATAAATAAATAAACAAACAAATAAAAGCTTTAAAATAAATAAATAAATACAATGAATAAATCATTTGATTTCTAAGTATGGGATCTTTACCTGAGCAAATCCAACGACTCCATAGGCATCATCATTAGACAGAATAGTTATTTTTACATAACTGTTAATACCAATCTCTGCTCCTCCTCTGGGATTTTTAAGCTGAACTCTAAAGGATTCTTCTTCCTCTGGAACTGAATCATCAAGGACGTTTACCGCTATTATAGCTTCTCTGTCACCAGGTTCAAATATCAGTTCACCTGAACTAGCATAAGAAGTATATCAAATAAGTCATCTGTAACAAATATCAAATATATACATATACAAACCCATAACACTCTTAGAACACTGATTAATATTAAACATTTGGAAAAATCACATTTCATAAATAAAATTATAATACAAAATGTTCATAATACTGATGAACTTCATAAAATAGATTTAAGAACTATGGAATATAACCAAATTTCTAGATTATAAATTACTCTTATATTGTGCATATTTCCTGCCACTAAATAAACACTTAGAAATTAGGTGCCATAAAAAACTGCGGTGAGCATAAAGAGATTTTGTATAAAATGTTGAACCTACCTAGGAATAAAGTCAGCCTGGCTCGAAATGTAGGCCAGCTCATACATGTGTGAGTGGACAGCTCCCACTAGAGCAATTAAACTCTTGCTTGAATTAAAGGACTTTACTGTAACAGAAGCTGCATCATGAGCAGAAGGGGCCTCCAGAATAAAAGAGAATTGATTCAACTCAGAATTCCAGCAGTAAACAGCAGACATCGCTTGGCCAAGAAGAAGGATGTGGACTGTGGAAAGGAAAGAAAAGGCAACTACAGAGAAACATGAATGTCATCCCACACACTCCCCATCATGGTACCAAAGTAAAACTTCTCTTATTATTTGAAACAATTGAATGTAAACAGTAATTTTTTAAATGCTGTGGAGTGACCAAACCAGCCTATAATACACCCACAATCCACTTAATAAATAGGAAATCACTGGATAGTAAAGCCCAAATGTACTGTGGACTCTTATTCATCTCAGTATTTATTTGTTGGATGGCATGGTAGGATATTTTTTAAAGTAAAAAATATGCATAATTCCACAACTAAATGTTTCATTTTTGTATTTTCCACTCCTGTCACCATCCATAAGAATTCATGATGAGCATAATTATAAACAGACTAAATACAAAAAAATTTTTAGTTAAAAAGCCTAATCCTATATTTATATGACTCTTCTTAGGTGTTGCTACAAAGCATTCAAATTTATGATTTAATAGATAATCTACAGAGTTGATCTTTAAAATATACTTAATTTCTCTACATTGTTTATTGTTTTTATTTTTCAATATTAGTTAAAGTTATTAATTCTTTTCACTTGATAAATTCTTTTTTTTTTTTAAGTAGGCTCCACACCCAGCACGGAGCTTGAACTCACGATGCTGAGATCAATACCTGAGCTGAGATCAAGAGTCAGATGCCTAACCGACTGAACCACAAAAGTGCCCCCTCACTTTATAAATTCTTAAAGGTGGTAATTAGGCCAAAGGATCTGAACAAGTCTTTGATCTCAGAGTAAATGCAGCCAATGCTTTTTGACATGTTGTTAGGAAAAGGTGCTCTTAATGATTCAACGCAATGGCAAACATTAGCAAATATGGAGGGGAAAGGAGCTTAGTACATTATATAGGAGGGGAAATTTGGAGTCAGGGAGTTACTACATTATGTATATGCCACTAAGCAATCTTCAGACTTAAAGCTAGGGAGAAGCATAAGAAACCAACTAGAAACATGCACAAATTCCAGTACCTGAAGAAACACATCAGAATATAAAGATATCAACTAAGATGGGTTTGGTTATTAAAACAACACACAGAACTGGAAATCATGAAAGTTTTAGCCTATAAAGTTACAAAAGAAGATCCATATTCCTACTCTTAAATATCAAGAATTATTCATTATGTTTATTTATGGTAATTATTTAAGTATTATTGCAAGTTAGTAAAGTTGCATAAAAAGTAAAAATTAAGAAAAATGTTATTAAACTTGCTTTTTAAAAACGATCATATATTTTTCATAAAGCTCTGTAAAACTGAAGATATTCAGTAAAGAGCAAATTCTTCAGATGGACCTCAACATCTCCTAAGTTTAAATGATTCTACTGTCTCAATCAATTAATCAACCTACAGTCTCAACCAAAATTATAACGTGTTCTGAGCATCACTGATTATGTGTATTAATCCTCAGAGATATACCCTATTCACTTCCTCCCCATCTGATAAGTGTGAGAAGGCAGCAAATAGATAGACATTCAGAGTAGGAAATATACGGGGCTCACATCTGCGTTTTTGTTTTTTTTAAAGATTTTATTTATTTGACAGAGAGAAGGAGATCACAAGTAGACATGCAGGCAGAGAGAAGGGGAAGCAGGCTCCCTGCTGAGCAGAGAGCCCGAGGCAGGGCTCGATTCCAGGACCCTGAGATCATGACCTGAGCCAAAGGCAGAGGCTTTAACCCAATGAGCCACCCAGGTGCCCCAAATCTGCATTTTGTATGCAGAGTGTGTTTTCTCAGAAAATAGCCATTTGTACTGTTCAAGATCATAGAACTGGGTCAAGAGTTTATAAGGAAAAAAAACCCTTAAGTCTCTACTCTGGGGAACAGAATTTTAGCTGTCACTGATTATAGAATTCCCTTCCAGTTAGCAAAGCTATAAACAAACAAACAAAAATAACCTAACTGGCTGAGATCATTTAAGGAGTGAGTGAACATAGAGAAGTCCCAGGACAGAGTGCTAGAGAAAGCAGTAGTAGCACTTAAGAGATCTGGGAGAAGAAACCAGTAACACATAGGACAGCCAGAGAGGGCTGCATGGGAAGGAGCGTCCTCAGAACAGGGTGGGATTCCAGTCCAAGGAGATGAGGGGCATTCTGAGGGAAGTTCCAGAATGTAACTGTTCTGGTGGATGGAAGGGTCTGGGGAGTTGCGGGGGGAGAGAGTGGAGTCCCTAGTCTGGAAATTAGGGTTCATGAGGTCCAGGGCAGGCACAGACCAAATGGGATGAGTCACCTTCTCCCAAAGGAGCCTGGGCTTTTATGGTGACTACACAGGAATAACGAGAGTCATGAATTTCTCCATATGATTCCCACGGATGATGATTTTCAGAGGTGATAGTTGTGGTGAAGCAGAGAGTGTTGGAAAGAGAAGAAGCGTAGGAGTAAGTGTCTTTCTGACAGAATTATGAAATGGCTCTTCCTTAACAGAAGCTTTCTGGGCATCCCTTAGACCTGGTCAAGTTTTCTCCATTTTGTGATAGTAGAGCACTTTATCCTCTCAGAGCAGTTATCTGTTTGTAGTTGGAAACTTATTTGTGTTATTATACATCATGTCTCCTTTCCCTATTGCATGTTAGAAATTCTTCAGGGCAGGGGTTATAAAAGAATTTGTTTACCCTTATTTTCTCAGGGCCTACCACTATGCCTGATACATAAGTGGCATTTTAATGATCTATTAAACAACAGAGGAGAGAAGGAAGAAGGGAAAGATAAGTTTATATGTCCTTGCAGCCTTTGTCATATTCATCCTTCCTTTTCCATTTAAAGAATTCAGTTTCTACCCAATAATCTCTGTCAAGTCATTAAGCAGAATAAATATGTAATCCTCACAGTCATGGCTCCAATCTAATATTTGACATATTCAAAATAAGAAAGTCCTTGAATATTATTTAATGCATAATTTCAGCTTTCAGGGGATCTATAATAAGCCATTCTAAATAATTACTTATAATCTTTTCATACTTCTACAACCTCAAGTCACAGAAACAAAAGAAATAAAGAGACCTCACAATGGGTCCCTTAACAAGCTTCTGGCAGAATTTTTCATAAATTCTTTTAGAAAGTGTGCCTATTCTATTTCTTTAAAAATCTTTAAAGGGAATTCTATAACTTCAATTAACAGCCCATTCAGGCAGCACTTGTCATCCTTAAAAACATTCATTAGGAAACTATTTTGAATTATAATAAGTGACTCAAGTAGATAGAGTTAGTCCACTTGAACACTTGAGGTACAGGAAAAGCAAAAATAATAAAGCCACAAAATTAAAGGACAAGTAGACATGAACTAAACAAATACATGATAAAAGATACATAATTTATATAGTAAATCAACTGTTGAGTGAATGATAAGAAAGCCACAGAGCTGTATTTCACAGGATCGCATCACAGCTTCGTGACTGACAAATAAAGAGAAGTTACTTACGGAAAGGACATTCAGAACAGAGACAGACAGGACGCTGACAGCAGAGTGAACCTGGAGTGGAGGGCAGACAATGATGTAACAGTTCAGATGCAAGGAGACCAGGGTCTGGGAGAACGTGGTGTAGACAGGGTTGAGGAGGGGTAGGGCATATGGAAACAAAGCACAATGAGATAGATAATCCATAAAAAGTGAGAGATCAGTAAGATCTGATGCCTGGTCAGCAGTGGAGGCAACTGCAGGAGACAGTGTCTAAGGATTACGGTGCCTGATACAGAAAACTGCAGCCAGGCACCTAGGAGAAAAACAACAAGAATAGACTCCTGCATTTGTGCTAAATCCTCTACTCTTCACAGTATCATCTACTTAATAGATTTTTTAGCTTTTATGACTTCAGCTACCTGAATGCATCTCCAAATTCTAAACCTCTAACCGATTTTTTCAGTACCACATCTCTAACCGTCTGCAGAGGCTGCTATATTGACTCTTGCCTGGGCAGTTGCAAACTACTGCATCCAGCACATTCTATACACCAAAGCTAGGTGGAGTTATAAAACATGCCTCTGCTCATCATTTGCCTTTGAAATGCCTTCAAGGATTTCTCTACCCCAATAATGGTCCCTGAACCCCTAGCAGTCACTGAGACACTTGAGGAGGGTCTGTGAAGTCAAAATTATTTTTGTAGTAATTCTAAGATGTTATTTGTCTGCATCATTCTCATTCTTTTGTGAATGTGTGTGGGATTTTCTAGAGGACATATGACCAAAAATATTATAGTAAGTAGAATACAGACAAAGACATGAGAATCCAGATGTTGTCTCCTAAGCCAGATTTAGAGAAACTCACAAAAACAAGAAAATAATACCACCCTTCTTAGAAAAGTTTTGTTTTGGAAAATACATTTTTTTTAAAATAAAACATGCTATTTTCATGCACATGTGATGAGCTCACTGCTCTCATTCTCAATTGAATTAGTATCTTTAAAATTTCTCTTTAATTTCTAATACAATAAATATCAGTAGATAGAATCCACAAAAATCCTTAAATTTTTAAGAGAGTGAAAAGTTTCTAGGGCAAAAAATATTTGGGAACCACTGAACCATCCAAACACAGATCAAATCCTGAGCCTGACATTCCAGACCTCATTGTATAGATGTTAGTGTATGTTTCCAACCTTACCACCACTACATTCTGATTCAAACCCTCTGTCCCCACCTCTCTAGTCTGCTCATTGTGCCCACAATGTCATCTATACTTCTAGCTTTCTCTTTTGCCCACATCTTTCCCTCTACACACAACATTTCCTACCAGCCTACCCAAGCCTAGCTCACGCTCCCCTCTGAGACCTCTTATCCACTTCAATTCTACCATTCACCGAGGAAATGGGACTGGAATTCTATCTTGAATTATTGTCTTAATATTTTTCTTGCTTCTCCAACCAGACGTTAAACCTCTGAAGGCAAGTAATTCTTCATAACTTTAAACAATGACTTACATAGAAGGTCTAATCAATAAACGGTGCTGTTTAATTCATACAAAATTGCTATGTCTCAATTTAAAAGCAGGACTTTGATCCATCCAAACTCACGGGCTGAGTCACTTGGTTTGGCTGCGAGCTTCCTCCGGGCACCTCAAACAGAGGACATGCCGACTGATGAGCATGCCTGCTCTGGGAGGCAGCCCTACAGGCTCACCGTGCCAATGGCTGCTGCCTTCTGAGCCGTATTTCCATGGGCCCACCATCTGATTCTTGACCAATTCTGAAATAGTCCTATGGCCTCCAGACAACATTCACCCCTTGGTTTCTCACTAACAGACTTTCTTTTGGAAATCACTGAATAAAATTATTGCTTATGTTTCCGATGTGTGGGCTACAGTATGGAAAAAAAAGATCAGACTGGAAGAAGGAAGGGAGAGAGAACAAGGGCTGCAGAGTTCTTACAATCATTTTCTGACTTTTTAAAAATACTTCACTGCAGATACCTGCTATCCTCTCATATTTTCACGTTTAAAACATATTACTAAATGTAATGCTGCTCTTCATTTTTCTCTAGACAAAAGAAATACATTACCTCACTATATCCTTCACTAATATTTTCTGTCATATTTCAGTTATTCTGATTCTTCTCAAGCACAAATACCCATTTTAAAAGTATTGGTCCTTAAAATGCCCTTCAACAGATGAATGGATAAAGAAGATATGGTCCATATATACAATGGAATATTATGCCTCCATCAGAAAGGACGAATACCCAACTTTTGTATCAACATGGATGGAACTGGAAGAGATTATGTGGAGTGAAATAAGACAAGCGGAGAGAGTCAATTATCTTTTGGTCTCACGTGCTGCTGAGCATAAAGAAAAACATGGAGGACATTGTGAGAAGGAAGGGAAGGGGGAATGGAGGGAAATCAGAAGGGGAGATGAACCATGAGAGACTGTGGACTCTGAGCAACAAACTGAGGGTTTTGGAGGGGAGGGGGTGGGGGGTTGGGCGAGCCTGGTGGTCAGTACTGAGGAGGGCATGTATTGCAAGGAGCACTGGGTGTGGTGCATGAACAATTACTCTTCTAACACTGAAAAAATGAAATAAACATATTTGGGGAAAAACATTTAAAAAAAATAAAAGTATTGATCCTTTTGAATCTCTAGGATTTCCAGAGATATTTCTGTTAAGATCTTGATTTTACATCCTTATTAAAATACCTAGTGTCTGGCAATGTGATACTCTCTCCAAATCAATATGATTAAAATTATTCTAGGTTTCAACACTGCATTTCAGATTAGTTAGCAGTTTAAAAACCCTTACCTATTCCTGAAGCTGGTGTAAAGGAGTAGATCCTATTAACAGTAGCAAAATCCAGGGATTGAAAATATCTGAAAGAGGACTGTCCTGTCTCCCAAACGAAAATATCAATTGAATTCTGATTTCCTACAATAATGGAAGAAAAGGCAAAAGTTACAGGGGAAAATATGACAAAATTACACAGTAAAAAGAAATAATAAAAATATCAAATTTAATTTAAAAAACAAATTTAGTAGGATATTCCTCCAAGTTCATTTAGTTAAGCAAAAATACAACCTAGTAGGAAACACTTCAAACGTCTTTTTACATTTACCACATAGAGTACATACATGGCTGGCCACTGATTCATCAGGATCTGATGTTAAAGAAAGAACAGGGGTACCTGGGTGGCTCAGTGGGTTAAACCCTCTGCCTTTGGCTCAGGTCATGATATCAGGGTCCTGGGATCGAGCCCTGCATCAGGCTCTCTGCTCAGCAGGGACCCTGCTTCCCCCCTCTCTCTCTGCCTGCCTCTCTGCCTACTTGTGATCTCTCTCTGTCAAAAAATAAATAAAATCTTTTAAAAAAAAAAAAAAAAAAAGAAAGAACAGTGTTGGGGCACCTTGGTGATTCAGTGGGTTAAAGCCTCTGCCTTTGCCTCGGGTCATGATCTCAGTGTCCTGGGATCGAGCCCCCACATCGGGCTCTCTGCTTAGCAAGGAGCCTGCTTCCCCCTCTCTCTCTGCCTGCCTCTCTGCTTACTTGTGGTCTCTCTCTCTCTGTCAAATAAATAAATAAAAACTTAAAAAAAAAAAGAACAGTGACACAAGTTCTGTTTTTTAGAAATGTTGAAATTTTACCTATGTAAGTTCCACTAAGCAGAAAAAAGGCATATTTGTATTCAGAGAATATTTTCAAATAGTCTTATCAAAAGTTGCTGAGCACTAATTACTATTATCATAATTTACCTAAGGGCTCCCCAAGTATAGTCACAAAAAATGTCACTGTTTACATTTTGAATATAAGATCTTCAGATATTTTTTCACTGATCCTTCCATTTTTACATGCCCATCCCAAATTTTATTTTAATAAAACTTTAAAGCAGTAGATCATCATCTAAAGATTATACACATGTCATTAAAACGTGGGTTTTTTTTCCAAAATCCACTTGCAGCTGACAGTCAATACACTATTCATCAAGAAATGGATTAGCAAAAAATTATTCCAAGAGCTACATGTTTCAAACAGAACATATTACATGAATGCTAGATAATTTTCACAACTATGTATGCATTACAAACACTATTATCTTCTCACCTAGAAAGACAGTTTTGGCAAAAATTAAATAAATATCATCGCCTGAAGTCAAGGCCTCAACTTGTGTTGTCCCATTGATTGGCACTTCTTGAAAGTTAATAAACCTGCTGCCAGACCATCTGAGTAAAAGGGAGTTTGGCCTGGCATTAATCTGGGAAATGGCTAAGAACACAGAGCCTCCTCTGGTGAACAAGGCTATGCTCAGCACACCTCGGACAGGGAGTGTCTGATGTAACGTGAAGCTTCCTCCGCTCCATCTGAAGACCTGTGGGAAATGTTCAAATACAAACCCTTCATGAGTAGGAATTCAGCACTTGTGTGAATTTAAACAATATCATATAATTGCTCTCCTAGTCCCTTTATTTAGTTAGGAGGATACTTGAATAAATGAGAAAATATCAAAACTGATGCTCTCTCACTGCTCTTTTTTAATCTGTGTGTGTGTGCCTGCTTCATACACAGAAATAAGTGAAAAAGAAGCTATGTGAAAATAAATCAATTTCAAATATAAATATGGGTAAGGGTTGGCCACAGCAAGAGAAATGGAAAGCCAAAAATAGGAGAAAAGTCATCTGAATATGAAAAATTCAGATCTGGATAAGAAATTTTCTGATGCTATAATATGATTCCTTACCCACTGTTAAAGCAATCGAATATAAAAAGAAACACCAAAACTCTTCTAGTCCTGAAGGTGGCAATGTACACAAGGTTTTAAGGTGAGTGTTCATATATTTAAAATTAAAAGAAAATCCTGAATCCACCTGGTTTCTTATACTATCTGGTCAATTGCACAAAGAATTATATTTATTCAGTCGATATTTGGGAACCTATGTGAGCCTGGTACTTTGCCAGGAGTTATGGATAAAGAGGTCTCTCCCCTTATGGATTTTACTAACTGATAGGAAAAGGCAAATGATAAACAAATCAATGATTAAGTAAATGTACGATTATCCAATTGAGACAAGTGCTGAAGATAACAACTGGGATATGATAGAGAATTATGGGTGTTACTAGGGAAATAAAGTTACGAAGAACAACATGACAAAGTTTCTAAGGCAGAATATGTTTGTCATAAGCTCAAAGAAGACTGGTCAACTTGAAGGAAGTCGATTGTCCTGAGGGAATGAAGACAGTAAGACTGGAGAAGTAAGGTCATAAGGTATCTTTTGTTAGGATGACCATATAATGTATCATGGGGATCCTTTATAGAGCAAAAGGGACAATACTTACAATCACATCAGGAGAACAGACATAATCCAGTCCTGAGCTAGGCAGATAAAAAACTAAGGTTATGCTACTTATAGTCCACATCAAATAACTTAGAATCATTCTCTGTAAAATTGGAAATCACTGGATAGTTTAAAATGAGGAATAATATGAAATAATATTTTAAAAGACTGCTACAGCTCCCTGATGGAGAATGGATGTGAGGAGTCAGGGAGGAAGGTCAGAGACCAGCTAGGCAGCAACTCCAACAATGTGGGAGAGAAATGATGGGAGCCGGACTTGGGAGAAAGAAGTAGAGGTGGAAAGAAATACCTGTATTCAGAACATTACTGGGAGATAACACCAAAAAGGTAATAAATTAGATATGAATGAATAAAAATGAATAATCAAGAAAGATAGGCACCAGCATTTTGTCTTGGGCAATTGCACATAAGAGACTGCCATTTCCCGAGATGAAAGCAAGCACTGAAACAAGTTTCACAGAGAAAATCAGAGTTCAGTTGAGGATATGTTAAATTTTAGATACTTAAAATATATGTATGTGGAGATGCCAATAGGAAGTGAGATATGTTAAGTCTAGAAATTAGAGAAAAGGCTACCTAAAAGAGTCGAAGACAGCCTACAACTGATACCTAAAGGCAGAGAATTGACAGAAGAATGTGGAGTGAGTGAAAAGAAATTTGAACTAAAACTAAATCTGGAAAACTCAAGACACCTAAATTCAGAAAAGGGAAACAGAAGTGGCAGTGGAGACTGAAAAGGGCGGCACAGAGACAGGAGGAGAATGTGTGGTAGTGTAGACATGAAGAGAAGAAGTGGTTGAAATGTGAGGATGAAGTGACTGTTACAAGCTAACAAGAAGCAGCCTAAAACAATGACAGGAAAACATCCAGGAATTTCAACCCAGTTGTCACCAGTGACTATGAGGTAAGACAGAGCAGGTAGACAGTTCCTTCAAGGTGTCTTACCACAGAGGGGAGAAAAGGGAAAAAAAAAAAACCAAAAAACAAAGAAGGGATGAGATGAGGAGAGAAATTCCTTTTGAAGCATGGAGATCCTGCATTTACATGGATTGTAACAATCCTATAGAGATGCTAGGGATGCCAGACACAGAGCAAGTAAGTAAACCTTCTGATGGCCGGAGGAACCTGGCTTTTATAAAAGGAAAGCTTCCTTCACAAGAGGACGGAGGAATAAAACTAAATTGCAAGAAGGTTTCTGAATTTGGTCTTGGCAAGATGACTAAGCTTCCTTTCTGGAGCTTAGTCAACAAAGTCATTACCGAAAATGAGGATTTGAGAAGCAGGTATGGGAGTCTGAGGAGTGAGAAAATTATCAAATAAGCATTATTAGGATTATAAGATGTAGTTTACTTGAGAAATGTGGAATTTCTAGGGTGATGTTAAGTGCCCATTTGGCAATGTTAACCATGAATTTTTAGTTATACCATCTGCCCAGTTATGTGATTTTTCTCCATAATGTTTTCCAACACCATTAAATTCTAATTAAATGTTCATGCTTATTACTACACTTACTCTGGCTCTTAAAGACAATATTTATAATTCCATTGTTTAAAAATTAACTGTGACTAATTAACATCTATATTCTACTTTACTACTTTACCACAGTCAAATTATGGGGATTTTTTATACTAAACTTACAGACTACATCTTTGATGAGTTTCAAATATAGTATTTTATTTAAAATTCACTTTAAAACAATCAAACCTGAGTTAATTCGGAATCATCTCTTTGACTTGCGACAATTAAATAATCTTGATTGTCTGAACTAAAATATTTTACTTGAGAACTTTCTGAAATAATGATTGTTTGTACCTGCAAGGAAGACAAAACCATGGGAATAAATATGTAAATGAGAATTTTACTAGGAAAGGCTCTAAATACAATAACAGTATGCATTAGTACTTAAAGTTCAGAACTTGAAAAATCATTCTGAGCAGTAGGTATGGATACCTAGGTATCATTTCAAGACAAACAAAAATATCATTGGATTAAGACACTCTGCTAAAATGTGTATCAACTTTAAAAAACCTTTTTCACATTAATATAGAACATATATTATCTTCCATTGCGATCAATCTTACAAATCTGATTTTTCCTTTAAATAAAGCAATCTACAAAAAAATGAAGATTTTTTTTACCAAGAATAATTTGAATCCAGATGTGAATGTATACACACTATTAACAGAAGGCTTTTCATCACTTCTTTCTTCATGAGTAATCACAAAGTAAGGGGAAAGACCAATATTAAAGGCTTCACAATTTTTAGGATTTTCTATATTTAAATCCTAGGAAACAAGAAATAATGACAATTCATGAGACATCCAAAATTCACATGTACACTTTATTTTATGTACAGCAAAATGACTGATGTTTACCTCAAGTGGAATAAAAATCCCTTGCCATCGATAAATGGTAGAAGACAATTTTCTTAACATTACACCATATATCGAATCTTCCAAAGTAAAGAAACACCAACCAGAAGCCGAAGCATCAAAAAAACTCTGAACAATGGAAAACACAGCATCCATTCCCCCTGAAATACGTTAAATCATGATTTGTTACTGTATAATCTGATCAAAACTTTATATTGTTTAAACAGTGAGACCAGTGAATTTGTTACCAGAAATAAAGATACTTCTATGATGCATGTGTATCAGAGAAAATATAAGGTAAAGAACTTAAAAATAACTAAAAATAACAATTTTTAAAAAAAATTGTTAAACCTCTACTATAAACCCACATAGATTTTTCCAAAGTGTATTTAAAATACTAAATGTGGGATGCCTGAATGGCTCAGTTGGTTAAGCCTCTGCCTTTAACTCAGGTCATGATCCCAGTGTCCTGGGATCAAGTCCGGCACTGGGCTCCTTGCTCGGCAGAGAGCCTGCTTCTCCCTCTCCCTCCCCTCTGTTCTGCTCCCTCTCTACTCTCTCTCTCTCTTCCTGACAAATAAAAAATTCAGTATTTTCTAAAAATAAATAATAAATAAGATAAAATACTAAAAGTATATTTTAAAGGGATATATGCTCAAAATGATTTTTATTCAGTTTCATAAAGATGATGAAAATATAATTGAGAAATGTTTAAAATAATATATAGCTTTATAGAAACACGCTAAATGTTGGATTTTAAAAACTTACGCTATTAATCTGAAACTATGCCCATTCCTCACTTTACGCTTATATATTTAAGAATGCCAAAGCAGACTGACCTGCTTTAAATGGCTGTCAAGTTTTTAATCAACATGCTATCACAGGTACGTGTCCTAAAATTCTGTACATTTAAATGAGAAAAACAAAAAAAATCCCTATCTCATGAAGAATAATATTTTTAAGAAGCTCTATGTTTTATTATACCAGTTTCACAAGGAAAATTCTTTTAAAACTTTAGCTAATGGCGTGAACAGCAAGGACAAACGTCAAAGTTGAAATCTAGGTCCCTTATAAACATACTATTGATTATTTTCAGATTACCAGCTCAAGCAATCATGTCAATGCCTCATATGTACTATCCATTAGTGATTTCCTTTCCTAGAAAACCAGTATTTTTCATTACTATTTGTCATCTTTTAAAGGTACACTGCAGCTTCTGCATTGAGTCTGAATGTCTGACATTAAGGTCCTGACCATCTGGCCAAATGTTTCTCCACCATAATTCAGGAAGATGGTGAATGAAAAATAAACAACGCTGACATTTAAGAATTTTCAACACAGGGGCGCCTGGGTGGCTCAGTGGGTTAAAGCCTCTGCCTTGGGCTCAGGTCATATCTCAGGGTCCTGGGATCGAGGCCCCGCTTCGGGCTCTCTGCTCAGCAGGGAGCCTGCTTCCTCCTCTCTCTGCCTGCCTCTCTGCCTGCTTGTGATCTCTCTCTGTCAAATAAATAAATAAAATCTTTAAAAAAAAAAAAAAGAATTTTCAACACATACTCTCACAAGTACTTCTAAAAACACATGCAGAGCCCAAACAATAATGAGATAACTCTGAAGCAGAAATCATACTTTCTTTTTTGGATCCCTCCTCTTCCTGCCTTTTCATGTAAATATGCTTAGGTGTCTCCAAATGAAACAAATAAAAACAAACCCCCTTGAATCCTACACCATGTCACCACCTTTGCTCAGCCCTACCTTCTCAGTCAAACTTCTTGAAACAGTTACATAGGAGGGCTCCAAACCCTCACCTCCATTCAAAATGTTATTCAGCTCCTATTCCTCTATACAAGCAGCTCTTGCTATTTTATTTCTTCTCCATCGCTAACTACAACGGATATTTTTCAGGTTCTCATCTTACTGGGCTTCTACACCAACAACTGACACAGTTACCACTCCCTTCTTTTTTCAAACAATCCGTGCTGCTGGCTATAATCCCACATTCCCCTGGGTTTCTCACCAGGTCTTCTCCCTCTCCTTTGCTACATCCTCCTCTCTCTTTAGTAACACAATTTGAGCCTACTCAGCTCAGTCTGGGTCTTCTTCCCTTCTCTACCTACAGTCCATCTTTCCAGGTTTTTACATCAATTTCCATGACTTTAAATACAATATACATGCTGAAGATTTCCAAATTTATCTCCCACAACAGAAACTTTCCTTTGAGTCTGGAGAAACTTTTTCTCAAAAGTAACTCAAATTCAAAATGTGTTAAATCACACATATTTTACTCCCCCTCACCAAGGTAACACCCAGTCCTCATTCAGTACTCCCTTTCTTACTGAAGAGCAAGACTTTCCATCTAAGCACAGAAGCTAGAATTCTAGGAATCACCTTGGTATCTCCTTCCTACCCAATTGATAGACGCTAGTCCTAGCTAGCTAGCACCTGGACTGATCTTTTGTTTGCCTCCCTTTATCCTCTCTTTTCTTCTGTGCCAACTCATTCTTTGCATGGCACCAAGAATTAAAACTCTGAAATACAAATGGGAACATACCACCCCTCACATAAATGTGGCAGCCCTCCTGCCGGCCTAAACCATATTAATCCTAGAATAAAGACTAACATGCATAACATATTCTTCAAGCTCTCAAACTATCTATCAGGTCTTATCCAGCTCTCCAAACTCAATAGTTCCCCTTACTTCTAACCCCAATGTCTATTCAGTGGTTCTTCACATATACGTTCTTTCATGCCTCTAGACTTGTGCACCTGAATAACTTCTCACTCTCCCTCCACGTCCCTCCAACTCCGATCTTTGCAGAATCAATCCCTACTCACCTTTTGGTCCTAGTTTAAACACAGATAGCCCTGGGAAGCATTCCCTATGTTCTCACACTTAGAATTACTCCTTTAAAACATTTATTCCAATTTTACTTTTTTTTTTTTAAAAGATTTTATTTCTTTATTTGACAGAGTGAGTGAGCACAAGCAGGGGTAACAGCAGGCAGAGGGAGAGGGAGAAGCAGGCTCCCCGCTGAGCAGGGAGCCTGATGCAGGGCTCAATCCCAGGAACCTGGGATTATGACCTGAGCCAAAGGTAGATGCTTCACTGACTGAGCCACCCAGGTGCCCCACTTATCTAATTTTAAACGACACAATGGTTTTTAACTTATTTGGTTTATTTCTGTCTCCTCCTATATTCTAAGCACCATAAGTTCAATATCTTGCCTGGCACATGATAGGATCTCAATGAATATATGTGTCTGCGATAAAAGAATTAGATATCTGTGCTCCATTTTCAACAGATCCATAAGATACAATTCATGGGGGTGAGGGGCATGTACATCTGATACAGGCAATCTTTCTTGGTTACAGAATTTTGTTCTTATAAGAAACCAAACGTACTCATGCCAAAGGCTGTTTCAGATACTGTCTCCCATTCCACACTCACAGCTAAATCAACACCATTAGTGCGTGACACGTTTAAATATACAGTGCTGTTGGCTTCTTCAATGTCTATAGACGTGGCTCTAAAAAAAAAATGGATTGCAGAAAGCAGAAAAAGCATATAATTTCTACATATTAAATATAAATATCACATTGCTAGCATATATTTAATATACTTTTAAATTTACATAAGCCATGGAAAGATCCATCCACAAACTTCACATAGCAGGAAAATTAAATTCTACAGCTCAAAATATTCACTTATGAGGATTAAAAAAGCACTACAATCTGATACTATGAACGTAATAGTCAGTAACTTCATATTATATATTCTAAAAAATAAATAAAGCTTTGTCATTTCTAAGTTTCTTCTCATAAAACTAAAAACATATCACAAAGAAAAAATGAATCCAGAAATTCTTAGCTTATCTAAAACTAAATCTACTGGAGTATTTCTAAGAAATAAAAAAAAACAAATATGTGGCCACTTCCAGAGGAATTTTCAAACTACAATCATGTTAATATATGCTTAAAGAGTCATTCACTTGGTTTGAACAGCTAAATATTTTTATATTATTTCTTGCTTTTTACTATTATTGAAAACACAAAACTGTGCAAGCCTTTGCCTGAAAAGTGTGAATTCTGAGGAAATAAGAATTCTAATAATACCACTGTACAGGACATGATTAGGTTTTTGATGCTCCTTGTTACAAGAGGGCATAATGCCTCTCGGATCTATCTGCCAGAGCTCATTTTAAAAGTCCCCTTTAAAATAGTCAGAGATCAATTTCCCTCTCCATTTTCTTTATGTCAAAAGATAATTCCTACCTAGCTTCAGAAGTGACAATTTCCTTTTGAATAAATTGTACCTGTTTGCAACTGCAGAGATACTGAATAACCCCAGAGGGGCCTGATTTTGCAAAACTGTTATCAGGGTTTGAACATGTGCCCCCAGTCTAGCACCTCCAGTTGGATTAAACAAGGTGCAAACAAAATGCTCATCCATTTCTGGTTCGGTGTCCAATATGGCAGAAATGCGTAAGGCCTGAAAACAAAATCAAAAGATGAAGTTATTATAGACTATAGTTTTTCTGCAACATACATACAAAGAGATCTGCTAAATATTTTTGACAACAAAATAGGATGTTTTAGAAAACATCACTTCTTTTTTATTTTCATACTGATCCCCCATGATATGTAATAGTTACAACTGTTTCAGGTTACCACTTCCAAAATTTTCAACGCCATGATATATGGCACTGCGTGTCAAAAAATAAATTTGACATTTGAAAATAACAATATTAAAAAGAATTTAGTGGGGGGCCATGGGGGATAGGGAGCAAAAAAATGAAACAAGATGGAATCAGGAGGGAGACACTTAATAAGAGACTCTTAATCTCATGAAACAAACTGAGGGTGGCTGGGGGGTAGGGAGGATAGGGATAGGGTGGCTGGGTTATGGACATTGGGGAGGGTATGTGCTATGGTGAGTGCTGCGAATGTGTAAACCCGATGATTCACAGACATGTACCCCTGGGGCAAATAATATATTATATATATATATATATAATTTATATATATGTAATATAAATTATATATATATAATTTTTTTAAACAAACCAATTCAGGTCTTGATTTTTGCTAACTCTTAATCTTGCCCCAGATACATAACTGTATTAATCTCATTCTAGTACATGATTCAGTGCAAAAAAGCAGTTATAGCCATAGTAATCACAAATTATAAACAGTTCACACGTTTATCAACAGAAAAATGGATAAACAAATAGTGGGCTCTTCAGTGCAGGGCTACTCAGCAATAAAGAAGAACCAGCTACTGATGTGTGCAACCAAATAGATCTCAAAAATTATGCTGACCAAAACAAGCCAGACACAAAAGACTACACACTCTACGATTTTATTTATATGAAGCTCAAGAATCAGCAAATCAGTTTCAACGACAGAAACCAGAAAGTAGTTTCCTCCAGCGAGGGCAAGAGACAAGAAGGAAACTTCTGGGAGAGATAATGCTCAATATACTAATCTAAGTGGTGATCACACGGTCGTATATTTATTTTTAAGATCACTGACCCACACATTTGAGATTAGTGGACTTCACTGTTAATCCAATTTGCTCTAACATTTAATTTACCTAATGAACAAAAAGATCTTTAAATACACTGTGAAAAAAGTCTTTTAAGAAAAAAAGGCATACAGGGGTGCCTGGGTGGCTCAATGGGTTAAAGCCTCTGCTTTTGGCTCAGGTCATGGTCTCAGGGTCCTGGGATTGAGCCCCACATCGGGCTCCCTGCTCAGCAGGAAGCCTGCTAACCCCTCTCTCTCTCT
>CM053607.1:72531323-72591260 GCA_028646535.1 Procyon lotor
ATGTTAATAAAAAAAAAAGAGTAAAAAAAAAGATCTTGATAAAAAAAAAAAATGCTCCCCACATTGCAAAAAAAAAAAAAAAAAAAAAGAATAATGTAAAGTAAAGTAAGCTACCTAAATAGTTAACATTTATGACACCACTATGTACATTGTCCTTATTATTTGCAGATTCTACTATCCTATTAACAGAGCAAATTTCTCTAGCAGTACTCTATGCAGATTAGGTAGAACTGTTAACATTTTCATACAGTAATCTAATCATGTTTACCTGTCATCTAAGCTGGGAGTACACTTTTTTCTTTCTAGGATCTGGGGTGCTCCCCTAAGAGAAAATTACTCATAAACATTATTCATTCTCATTAAAGCCTCATACTATACCTTGAAGCGAACACCTTCTTCTAAAACAATGTAGCCTTTGGAAGGGGTCAGATCTTTAGTCTCCATTGAGGAATTTATTTCTGTCACAATGAACTGAATGGTCACGGTTCCAAACAGTCCTCGTGCAGGTTCCCGAACAATGTACAATACTGCAACACTCTCCTGTACATATAGAGCTGTTGGTTCTCTTAGGAAAAAGTGTTCACTGTTGTTAAATGACAGTACTCCAGGGCCATCATCATTAGCAAGGATAGTAATTAAGGCTGTTGAAATAAAAATATTATAGCAATAAATGAAAACAGACTGGGTTATAAGTTAGAAGTAGATGTTTCACTATAAACTAGACCAACTCTTCTCTAGATCACCTTAAAAATAAAGGAAATTTTAAAAGGCATTTAATAATATTCCATATTTACTCATGATATAAAAATAGCCAGTCATCTTGGAATAACAGACAGCTTCCTCCTCAACCTTGGAATCCAGTAACAAATACGTAACTCAATGTTGAAACATCAGAAGGGTCACCACTAATAACAGAAACAAGACAACAATGCGTGCCATTACTGCTACTATTCAGCATCGTCCTGGAGCTATGAGCCAGGTAACAGGTACAAAAGCAATGGAAAGAAAGAGTTGGAACTAACATCGTTTTCTAGACTACATGATTATCTTCTCAGAAAATCAAGAGAAAAAAATATTAAACTATTGAAAGAGTTCAAAATATAAGCTCTGTACTCAACAGATCTTGATTACTAACATATACAAAGATTTACATATAAGAATATTTATTGAAACTTTGTGAAAGTTTGGAAATAGTCTGAAGGCTGATTAATGGGGCATAATTTAAGAAATTACCCACTGTCAAAGAACTTACTGTTCTGAGGATTATTTTTATATTTATAAATAGAAAATTATAAGCATTAAAGTAAACTTAACAGAGACCAACAAGAAATGATTTCCTCCTACTCATGGTGGTGGGCAAGTAACCTACATAGTTCTGAACAGAACTGTATTAGGACTTCCTTAGGAATGCTTGAGTTTGAGTGCTCCTCTTTCCTATTATGTGGAATGTAAAAGAATGTTGCGGACAATCATCTTGTGACAAGTAACATTAGTCTTGCAGTGACACCAATACTCCAAAAGGCAAGAAGAGGTGGAAACAACAATGTTGTTGGTGGAAAGTTAAGTCCTTTTCCCACCTCATATAAAGCTGTATGTCTCTGGACCCTCAGATTAAATGAGCCAATAAATTACCTTTAAATCCATTTGAATCGGGTTTTCTATTGTTTCTACATAAAAAATTATTCTTAACCAACACATCATGCTCATTCCTACAACCCTTTTCATACAACCCACTAAGTTCTACAACAACAAAAAAAGAGTGTATTTTCAACATACTCTTTGAATTTGAAACAATGACTACAGACTCAAGAAAGGCACTAAAGACTGAGAAATACCAATTTGTTTCATTAATATGACAATAAAAGTGAAAACCAGTTCTTGGGTTATTCAAGATTTTTTCTTTTCTTTTTACTATAAACCAGATTTTTTTCACATGAAAGCCAATAATTTAGGAATACAAGCATTAATTAGATTAAGGGAATCCCAAAGAACTATCTGCCACTAGCTAAAATAAGAGGCTGAAGAGTCAGTCAACACTTGATGTTCTAAATCCATCTTATCTGATTATCAACAACAGAAATTAAATTGACTTTTAAAGAGTCCCTCCAATCCTATAGTTCTGGATTTCCACGAAGTCTCTTCTCTTTTTTACCTTCTCTAAGCAGTCAGTACAATATCTAACGAGCAGTAAACTAGGATGAGTTTTCATAACAATGCCATACTGTTCCAACCAAAGAATTATGGCTCCCATAGTGTCTTAGGTATAAATATACTTCAATTCCTATGTAGAAATACTACAGCAATGGGATGACATTAAAACCTCGTCATTCCCTCTACCGTTCAATAGGAAACCAGAGCAGAAATCAAATTCCAAATGAAAGACATTTACAAATTAAATGAAACCTATAATAGCTGCAGAAATGATTTAATATTCTCCTGTCTACCAACCTACTTTTTTGGGTTTTACACACACACAAACACCACAAACAGGCTGGAAGCACTGTTATATGGACACAGGAATTCCAAAATATCTAGCTTAGAATATTTTTAATTCTAAGCACAGAAAATCATCAAGACTCTCTAATCTCTTTACTTCTACCTCCATATTAAGAAAACAGCATGGTGAGAGTGAACTATATAAAAAATTATCAAATACTTGTTGTTTTTTCTCCCAGCTCTAGTCCAGGTGAAGGATTTGTTAAAATCAGCTGAAATGTTTCATCTCCTTCTGGAATGTCATCATCGAGTATCATGATGTCAATATTTTTATATCTTTCTCCATCAACAAAATGAAGAATCTGGTCAAGAAAGTAAAAGTAGATAGTATTATATTTGAATACACTGTTGAGTTTTTATAGAATATTTGGCAAGAAATACAATCTGGCTGGCAACATGAAATAAACTATTTTAATAAAATAGTTTATAAAAATAAAATAAATAAAATAAGTTCCCCCTTATTTTTTTATCTCTTTTTATTTAAGTTGACAATGTTAAGTTTAAAAAGTAAGATTTGTGAATAAGAGAAGAATGTAAACATCTGACAAGGAATAAAAGCCATCAAGAGACAAAAAGCATTTTAAAACACTAGCAGTAGGGTTGCCTGGGTGGCTCAGTTGGTTAAGCAGCTGCCTTCAGCTCAGGTCATGATCCCAGGGTCCTGGGATCAAGTCCCACATAGGGCTCCTCGCTCAGCAGGGAGCCTGCTTCACCCTCTGCCTCTGCCTGCCTCTCTGCCTGCTTATGTTCTCTCTCTCTTTCTCTCTGACAAATAAATAAATAAAATCTTTAAAAAAAAAAAAAAGAAAACGCTAACGGTGTTTCAGTAAATTAAAACAAAGAAATAAAAGATGTAAAATTTTCAAGAAGCACAAGAAACTCCCTGCAACACTCTGATACAAAGATAATGTTGATGCAATAACTTATGTTCTCCATTATCAACTACTGCAATAACATAGTGAATAAAATAGTATCAAATATTAAAATAAAATAATGAACAAAATAAAATACAGAATAACCTTTAGAACTAAAAATTCAATTTACATATTTTGCTAAAATAGTAAAGAAAGCTATTCTACAATGTAGAGGTCTTCTGCCTTAATTTAGGATGGAACACATAATAGTTTATTACTTTAAGATTAATTTATTTATACAAGACCCAAATCACTATAATTGTCAAGGATTTCACCATTGGGGTGAAGACGTAATCCAGCCCCAGCTGGGCCTCCAAATTCTGGGCATATACAAACAAGGAAACGTGGCCAAGAGTCCCTTTGCTCCTCTGGGCTACCAATGTTAAACTTCCTTTGGTTTCATTGACTTTGAACCTAAAATAAACAGAATACAATAATCTTTTCCTTATAAGCTTTTATTCAGTAGATAAAGAATCTGAAACTCAGAAAAGAACTCTCACACTGCCTTGGTCTTACCCGGTACGTTGCCATTCAATTATGCCTCGAACACCATCATTGGCATCAATAATGATCTGTGCAGTCAAGCCCTCTGAATCTAAAAAAACCACAAAAGTCTATTTTTAGGTAAAAGTGATTAAGAAGAGAATTATTTGACATAGAGATAACATAATTTCTAATAGATTGTCAACATTACTCAAAAGATGTTTAAGAAAGTAAAGATATAAATGTTTATGTTTAAGGAAACTTTTTACTAATGAGAGCACTGACGTACAGAAATCTAACGAGCTGAGAACAGTATAAAACAAGCACCTGAGATTATGGTTTTATTTCTGTTATTTTAATTGAAAGAGGAAAGGAAAATAGAGACCACTTGAAGGAGTAGAAAGATCAAGAAAAGAGAAAGAAATGGGAAGAGACACGCAGGAAGCACAGCAGGTGTAAGAAGGAGATGCAGGGAGTGACAAGGGGAGACAGGAGGGAAAGATGGGGAAAAAGTTAGGGGGGACAGAGACTGAGACTGAAGCAAATTTCTCTTATCCCTTTTTATCTTACACTCTGCCTACCAAGTACAGTATGTTACTAACATTCATTATTCAGTCTTGAAATGTTAACCAATCCTGTTCCTGTTTAGTTTTTTAATATTTTTTCCCTTTCCCTCTTAAAATTCAGAGGCTCTATCTTACTCTTAGGATACTTATGGCAGCTGCTTAGGAGGGGGAAAAGGATAAGGAGAGTGTACTTCTCTGAGTGAAGTCAGCACTGTCAAAAAAAAAGAATCCTAAATCAACATCTGTGCCCACCAAACTAGAGGCTCCAAAGCACAAGCCCAGCTCCGGCATCTCCTAGCTGTGTGACTCTGGGATGTAACTAACCTTCTCGAAGCTTCTGCTCCCTCATCTGTGAAATGTGAAAACAGAAGGAATGATGGTACTAACATAAAAAGCACTTGAAACAGGGGCATTAGAGAGCACTGAACAAAAGTTAAACTACTAAAATTACCTCTGAGTATAAAGAAATATGAAGTATCTGTTAGCTTTTTTAGCATATATGTCTTGTAATAAATGCCTGGTACCAACAGCCTATCCCAGGAGTCCTATATCTCTTTTGCAAAAGAATTGAAGCTTTTCAAGTAATAATATGTCAAAAACTGATTATTCCCTTCCATTATTTTCAAAGTTGTCATACTGAGCCTCAAAAGTGAATGAGGAGGGGCGCCTGGGTGGCTCAGTCGTTAAGTGTCTGCCTTCGGCCCAGGTCAGATCCCAGGGATCTGGGATCGAGCCCTGCATCGGGCTCTCTGCTCTGCAGGAGGCCTGCTTCTCCCGCTACCATTCCCTCTGCTTGTGTTCCCTCTCTCGCTGTGTTTCTCTCTGTCAAATAAATAAAATCTTTAAAAAAAAAAAAAAAAGTGAATGAGGAACCCCTAATCCTTAGCTCACTCCTCTTGACTGTGCTTCTCCTCCTTTAACCCTGACTAATTTCCTGCCCTGCCCAGAGCACCTTCGAACCAAGGGATGGGGAACCGGTTAGCACAGTGCTATTCATCACCACCACCTTCTGGGCAATCATACCACAACTTTCACATAAAATCCCCAGTATTAAATGTCTAAACTTCAAACAAGAATTTACATTTTAAAATAAGAATATCTTTTTAATCTACATACATTTATACTAAGGTTCAAGTTTTACCTTTCAGTCTGTAATGAATTAACTGAGTCTTTTCTAAAGCATGAAAAGAAAGAGGTAAAAGGTCAAAAAAGAAGTAGAGAATACAACAAACAAAAGTTCTCCTTAACCTAAAGGAAAATAAAAATCATCTTATAGTTTGGAGATCTAATGAAAACAGCAAATGAAACTTTAAAAGCCTTCTTAAGAATTTAATTTAATTCTATTTTGAAGATTACAAATTTGTTTATAAATAATAGTTGCAAAGTTTAAAAAGCATCACACCATACATAATTCTTAAATGTGTTTATGATATCCAATATACAAAACTGCCATAGATGACAGTCTTTAAAATAAATCTAAATGCTCACCAGATTTTCTTCTATAGCTGAGATTAACAAGTTACCACTTTTGATCAAAAAAATGAATAACTTTACTTTGTTTGAAGTGAATAAACAAAAACAAACAAATATCATACCTAGTCTAGGAGGAAATGAAGTTAAAGGAGCCATGATAAGGTCAACGTAAGTTAAATTCACAAGGAAATATTCTTCTAGCTCTGGTATGTCATCCTGCAAAAATTATATCCATTAAATCCCCTATTGTTGTGCCCTCAAAATAATGACCTCTTATCATCAGTTTTTTTAATTATCGGATAAATATATATGCTTAAATAGTGTACAGCAAGTATAAAAATGTAAACCTGGAATATAAAGATTTAAAATTTTAAAAATAAACATGTCTTAGCTATGACTTTTCTTTCACATTTGACACCAAAAGCAAAAGCAACAAAAGCAAAAATAAACAAGTGGGACTGTATCAAACTAAAAAGCTTCTGCACAGCAAAGAAAAATATCAACAAAACGAAAAGGCAAACAATAGGATGGAATAAAGTATTTGCAAATGACATATCTGATAAAGGGTTAATGTCCAAAATACATAAAGAACTCATGCATCTCTGCAGCCAAAAAAAAAAAAAATACCACAAATAATCTGATTTAAAAATGTACAAAAAAACTGAATAGATATTTTTCCAAGGAAGATGTACACTAGTGGCCAATACATGAAAAGGTGCTCAGCATCACTGAGCATCATGGAAATGCAAATCAAAACTAGAATGAGACATCACCTCACACCTCTTAGAATGACTATTATCCAAAAGATATGAGATAAGTATTGGTGAGGATGTGGAAAAAAGGGAACTCTTGTGACTACTGGTAGGAATGTAAACTAGTGCAGCCACTATGCAAAACAATATGAAGGTTCCTCAAAAAATTAAAAATAGAACTACCCTATAATCCAGCAATCCCACACCAGAGTATATATCCAAAGGTAAAACAAACAATACCAAAGAGATATTTGAGGAATTATTCACAATAGCCAAGATATGGAAACAACTTAAGAGTCCATCAGTGAGTGAATGGATGAAGATGTGTTGTACATAAACACAATGGAATATTATTCAGCCACAAGGAAGATGGAAATCATGCCATTTGCAACAATATGGATCAACCTACAGGGCATTATTCTAAGTGAAATAAGTCAGACTGAGAAATACAAATACTGCATGGTATCATTCACTATCAGTGGACTCAAAGAAAGAAAGGAAGGAAGAAAGGAAGAAAGAAAGAAAGTTAAACTCATAGAAACAGAGAGTAGAAAACTGGTTGCCAGGTCCAGGGGCTGGGGGGAGGGGGAAAAGGGAAAGGTTGATAAAAGAGTACAAACTCAACTATTAGATAAATAAGGTCTGAAGGTCTCATATAAAACATGGTGACTATATAGTTGACAACATTGTATTATATAATTGAAATTTGCTAGGAGAATAGACCTTAAATATCTTCACACACAAAAAGTACACATGTGAGGTGATGAATGTGTCAGTTAAATAGATGGGGAGAATCTCTTTCACAATGTATACATGTATCAAATCACCACAGTATACATTTTAAATATCTTACTGGTTTTTTTGTTTTGTTTTTTTTTTTAAAGATTTTATTTATTTGACAGAGAGAAACACAGCGAGAGAGGGAACACAAGCAGAGGGAATGGTAGTGGGAGAAGCAGGCTTCCGGCTGAGCAGAGAGCCCGACGCGGGGCTCGATCCCAGAACCCTGGGATCATGACCTGGGCCGAAGGCAGACGCTTAACGACTGAGCCACCCAGGCGCCCCAAATATCTTACTGTTTTATATATTTTTTTAGATTCTACATATAAGTGATACCATGCAGTATTTGTTAATTATACCTCAATAAATCTGACATTAAAAAAATAATAAAAGTATAAACTTATACCTGGTTGTATAGTAAGTTATTAGATTGAGCCAGATAAAACTGCTACTATATCATTTTTTACTCGACTAACATAATATGTAAATCAATTACATAAACATACAAATTTAATACATTTTAGATAAAATGGGAGCAAAAGATTTTAAATTATCTTACTATCCAATGATTGGAATGATAGAATATCATGAAACAAATAGGGGCTTCACAGTCAAGAAGACCTAACACCAAATTCTGTAATTTTAAGTGAGTTACTTCAACTTAAAGGCCTCAATTCCACCATCTTTATAATGGGAGAAATAATAGCTACTTTGGGAATTATAATAATGGCTAAAAATAGTAAATATTCAGTGTCTGGCCTAGAAAAAGTCCTTAAAAAGTGATAGCTATTTGTGATGGTTAATTTTAATATGCTATTACTATTACTCACTAGTGTGCCTAACAGCACTGAAAATATGGCAAGTGTGCACAACTTGAGGACTAGCAAAACCCATGTCCATCGTGACCAATCAGCCAACAATATTTACATAAAAACCCAGTGGTGTCTGTGTGTATGTACATGTGTATGTGTGTATATGTGCTTGTGTGTGTGTATAAAGTCAGTACATATATTTTATTAATTTTATTTAATGGAAATGTATTTCCATGTGGAAAAAATAGGAAAACAGTCTCTAAACTATGTTCTATAATATATAGACCAAAGGGAGTTACAGAATCAGGGATGTAAAAGGGACGGTCTCCCCACTCATCCTCACTGTTCCTCACTCTTACACAACAATCCACCAACACTGACCACCGTGCCCCCCAACCAGGCCTGACTGATTTCTGTAAATACAGGCCTGCAGTCTCTAAATCTAATGCTATTCAAGGAACAAAAGGGCTACAAAGACCTAAGGAGAGAAAAAGGAAAGTGGGAACCCTGTGTTCATAGAACTAGACTCTGTGAAGAAAAGGACTGGCTACATATTTTCTGTTTTAATAACTATCATATCTACGGAATAATCCATTTATTTATATTCAGTTATATTAACAGCTTATATATTTGAAAGAATACTTGGTTTAAAGTTTTATTTTATCAAATTGTATGTTCTATGTCATATCCTGAATATTACCTTTCATCTTAAT
This sequence comes from Procyon lotor, assembly GCA_028646535.1. Lineage (NCBI taxonomy): Eukaryota > Metazoa > Chordata > Mammalia > Carnivora > Procyonidae > Procyon > Procyon lotor. The sequence goes on from CM053607.1 coordinate 72,540,313, forward strand.
GGCTCTGGAGTTCTCATACTATTGTATCAGGTCACCATGCAATGGTAATAAAAAAAAATAAGAGTTACTAACTTCAGATGGTGGATGGTTTGCACTACTTAAAATTCTGTAAAAGTAAAAAGCCTCTGACAGGGGCGCCAGGGTTGCTCAGTGGTTAGTTAAAGCCTCTGCCTTTGGCTCAGGTCATAATCTCAGAGTCCTGGGATCGAGCCCCACATCGGGCTCTCTGCTCAGTAGGGAGCCTGCTTCCCCTTCTCTCTCTGCCTGCCTCTCTGCCTACTTGTGATCTCTCTCTCTCTCTGTCAAATAAATAAATAAAATCTTTAAAAAAAAAAGCCTCTGAAAAAAGAAAAGCTTTTCAAAAAGAGAACCCCTCAAATACATAGCAATTGAAAATTTTTCTGAAGTAATATTTATTCTCTTCCCTTCCACCCACCACACATACCATCTCCTATCCTCTCCATACATACTATTTTCAAAAACCTCTTGGAAACATATTCAGGTAGCTGAAACACTGAGTCCTGAAATAGCATGAGGTTTCACAATATGAAAAATCATTTAAAATGCAATTTCAACCACCAGTGATAACTTTAAGATTGACCGTAATAGCATTTTATGCGAACAGCCTCTAGTGAGTTTCTCACTATCTCTAATTTAACTAGTCCTAACAACTAAAATGCTGACCTACATGGATTTGCTGGTCCAATGAATCCTTTGGAATAATCAAAATGCTACCCTGGAATTTCTTAGGCCAATGCCTATCTTAAAGGGGACTGCCCTAAGGAAATTTTATCATGCAATGTTTCTATAATAAAATACACACCAGCAGACCAGCCTATTCAGACTAGAACAGAAACCCCTGTGTGGTTTTAAAAGATCACAAAAAGAAATAAGCTGATTTAAAGACACCAGAATATTCCATCAATTTATACTTTCTTTGTTGCTATTTAGATTTAATATAATAATAGCAAAGTTTACCTCAAGTATAGTAATGTTGATGGATGCTGTAGTTTCTCCTTCTTCTAAAATCAGAAAGCCAACTATCGAGACGAAGTCAACATCTGGCTCAGCTAGGTTTCCTTCTGTTTGGTTCTTTAGACTCAACATTCCAGGAACTGTGCTGTATGTGATATTAATGGCTCCTAAATGAATTGGAAGATAAAAGATTTTAAAAATATTTAAACTTTTAAAATATCATCACAGTGTTAGCTTTTTTACTTTCCTAACACCTGCAGTAGCTTATATTGTTGGACTCAATTCCTTACTTCTTCCTATATCCTTGGCCTTCACCATGTAAAGGCTCAGTGATGTCCTGCTGTGGGCAAGGTATATCGCACTGCCTCTCAACTTGGGAGTGTGGCTGTGACTACTTTTGGCTGGTGGTACAAAGCAGAAGTGATCACATGCTAGTTCTGAGCCTAGACCACCAAAGGACTGGCATGCTCCTGCCTGCTTTCTTTGGCCTCCAATGATCTCAGGGGAAGAATGAGAGACATCTGGAGTAGGGCCACCCTTGGCCAAACCCCATATATGGTAGTAAACCCAGAGCCAGCCTATTATTATACACTGCTGAGACTTTATGATTGTTACACAGCCTTTCTGCGGTGATGGATAATTACTTTAAACTTTCAAAAATAAAGAAGTTAGGGGTGCCTGGCTGGCTTTGTCAGAAGAGCATGGGACTCCTGAATGCCACACAGGGTGTAGAGATTACTAACAGAAATAAATAAATAAACTTCAAAAATAAAGAAGTTATAAAGTCCTGTTCTGAATCAACAAATATTGAGCTTTTTCTCTCTGATTTATTTCAGCAATGGCTTTCATCCACACATGAGTACAATATTAAAAAAGAACCTGCCTAGAAACTGCATTCGCTCTAGAGTAACACAAACCTAGAGATCCAAATTCTCTGTTGATGAAAAGCTGAATTGTTATGTTAGCCTCTTGCAGCAAAACAAGTCTTGATGAAAGAGCAAAATTTAAAACTCCATGTGGTTCATCACTGGCTTCTACAGTCAAGACAGCTGCATAACCTTGAGCATCAAGCAGAGCAATTCCTGCTGGTGGGACTCCTAAAAACACCAGGGATCACAAGAAATCTAACAGTGATTTGGCATTAGCTTGTAAATACTTAAAATATAGCCCCACTCTCTGAAACATATTGAAGCACCCATACAGTGTTTTTTTTTCATTCACTCCTTTAACAGAAATCTTCAGGTTGCCCAACAGAACCTACATTTTAGTTTTCTTTTTCTAGATAGTAAATTATAAAATTTCTTCACTTGACATATTATCTTCATTATTTGATATAGTGGTCTTCTGAATTATGAGCATTTAGTAGACACTGAAGAAAGTACCCAGATAATTTGCTCAAAGTGATTAGATTTGAATTATCTAAATCCAAATTGGTCTGCTAATATAAATTTATTACATAAAAACTCTTCCTTTAGAAATGTATTTTATTCCATAAGAAAATATTTAGCAAAGTTTTTAGAGGTTTTTCCTGAGTGTTCCCAATCAGAGTTGATTTTTTTAGATCTAACAATTTTATGGAACAGACAATATTTAAAGTTACACTTAAAAAAAGTAATATTTTTTTTTTTAAAGATTTTATTTATTTGACAGCGAGAAACACAGCGAGAGAGGGAACACAAGCAGAGGGAATGGTAGAGGGAGAAGCAGGCTTCCTGACGAGCAGGGAGCCCGATGCGGGGCTCGATCCCAGGACCCTGGGATCATGACCCGAGCCGAAGGCAGACGCTTAACGACTGAGCCACCCGGGCGCCCCAAAAAAAAGTAATATTTTTAATTAGTATGCATCTAGTTGTTAAATATAGAGATGGCAAGTATTATCTTTTCTAAAAAGAATAATATACTAGAAAAAAATTTAAATTGGATTTTTAATTACCGTGTGTCCTGACATCATACAGAATGACTTGGTATACTTCTTTCTCCTCAGGAATGTTGTCATCCAACAAATGCACAAATACTGTTTTATTCAATGACCCCTATGAGAAATAGAAAGAAATTCATCCCTCTACTGTCACTGAATACAAAATACCTCCTGTTTTTATTAGATTTAAAAATCGCGCATCCAAATACATTTTCATTTACACAAACATCCTGTGGCTTAAAAAATAAAATACATAAAAACACTGACTCATGGGAAACTTGGCATAAAGTAGATAGGGGCTAACTGTAGAGGATCTTGAATGCTGAGCTAGTGAATGTAGCTTTTATTCAATATGCAATGTAGCACCTGAAAATTTAAGACAAAGCAATACATTGGGGGGATTTCTATGGCAGTGCTGAACAGGGAAAATGAGAGCATGAAAAAGAAGGTCATGTTGCAGGAAAGGCAGGTACCTGGAGGCCAGTGTCGTTACTCAAGGCAGAAAGTTATGGGGCTTGGCTTAACATTAAGGGAGTGGGAATGAGGAGGAAAAAGAATATAGAACGCATTGTCAAACAAGAATTCACACTGAGTGAGTGTGGAAAGGAGATGAAGGTGATTAAATGGTGCTGATTTCCTATCCAAGAACGCTTTTATAAAGTTATTTCCCACCAATTGCCTTCTGTCAAACTATCAGAAAGAGCTTCTACATGGAACCTCAAAAATACAGTGTGAACAGGACATAAAAAGGTATTTGCTTTTAGAGCTATATTTGCTATCCTCTTGCATATAAAGTTTCGAGACAATGAGGAGTAAGGGAGAAGGACAAGCAACCCATCATGTTTGGAACGACACAGTAGACACCAAAAGTGGCCTCCAAGAGAGCTTGACTCAAATGCAAAGTTGACATTTGCTGTTTCCTGCAAGATCTGACAAGTACACGGGAAAAAACAAACCCACTTTTTAAGTCTTAGAAATTCTCTGAGTAATGTTCTTCCTCCAGGTTTCTAAGTAAGCTCTCCCATCAACCTCTGTTAAAGCTTGTTTTAAGAGTTTTCCCATTTTCTCCAAAATACACTGTTCTTTAAATATTCGTGTTAAATCTTTTTCTTTGTGGTATTACCTCAGGAAAAAAGAGTTGTCCAGTAGAGTTAGCAAAATTGAATTCTACATTTTGCCCAACAATTTTCCAGTTAACAGAAACATTTCCTCTACCAGGGGGTGATCTTACCACATGGAACTGCAAAATTTCTCCTGCAAATGAAATGTACATATTGATAAATATTTCATGGAAAATAAACAACATTTGAACTCAACAAAACCCAAATCCCAAACATGCAATGGTTACAGCACCTTTTCCAAGAACATTACGAGGGCATTCTGTTTTGGACTTTCCAGAAGCTTTATACATGCTTATTATTTATTAACACAGGGATCCCACTTTTAAATACTTTCATTTAGAACTTCAGGAAGTTCAATATGTAAAATTTACCAAAAGCACATGCTAGAATGGGAAACACAAACTTTTATACACTCCAAAACATGCATCAGAACATAAATGTTCTGTAAATTAAAGAAAATAATAACGTTCTTATGGTCAAAACTAGTAATAACACAATTAAGTTCTTCTTTCACTTCTCAAAAGGACACAAATTCCTTACACTGATATGCAATGTGATTTTACACAATGCATGCATAAAAATGCTTGCAAATACCTGAAAATCACATTTCTTTAAATTGTAACTTACATATACCATCAATGATTTTGTTTTATAAAAAGAAATACAAAGGAAAGGTGTCAAATTTGTACATGAGCCTCTGTAACTTCACCAAAGTTACAGTTTTCCTTCCTGGAAAATGAGGTATTTTAGATACTTTATACTTTCTATTCCTGGTTTTTATCCTCACATAATACTTTGTAAAACTGAAGAAAATCATGACAATCATTTCTTTTAAATCATTGAAAGCGGAAAGTAAATTCCAAGGGAGTATTGCTGATGCCCACGTGGCTTGCTGAAAATAACGCTCAATTCAAAAGTCTTATATGATGCCAAGTAGTGCCAATGCACTAAAATTTTCATACTAAATTTAAGCACACATAAATTTAGTGTTATGAATTATTTTGAGAATGGAAAACATAAGAAGCCAAAGCATCAGAAAGACTTTATCTTTTTTTTAAGATTTTATTTATTTATTTGACAGAGAGAGAGAGATCACCAGTAGGCAAAGAGGCAGGCAGAGAGAGAGAGGAGGAAGCAGGTTCCCCACTGAGCAGAGAGCGCAATGCAGGGCTAGATCTCAGGACCCTGAGATCATGACCTGAGCCGAAGGCAGAGACCTAACCCACTGAGCCACGCAGATGTCCCAGAAAGACTTTTAAGTAACATTTCCTCAGACACTTCAATGTATACCTTTTTAAGTGTTTTCATTACAAAAAAGAATTAATCACCATTACAGTAGTAGGCTATGTCTTGGTGTTTTGTTTTGTTTTGTTTGTTTTTAACCATACAGGGGCTGCTAGTTAGGAATCAGATTGTCTTAGGGTTACTGAAAGCCTGTACAATCAGGCATAATTGCCAAAATTTATATTACTTGTTTAATTCATATGAACAAACACAGGCACAACTACAAAAATCTTAGAGTTCCTCTACTGTACATCTTGCAGAATTTCTTATAGGGTAGCTCTGTATTAAACAAAGAGTTTATAACTGAGAGACATAAAAAGAGCCTTGGAATAATTAAGCACTTTCACCTGTAGTGTGGTCTGGTGACACAAATAAAAAGCTTTAAGAAGGGGCGCCTGTGTGGCTCAGCAGTGAAGCATCAGCTCAGGTCATGATCCCAGAGTCCTGGGATCCAGTCCCTCAATGGGTCCCTGCCTGCTCAGCAGGAAGCATGCTTCTTCCTGTTCCCTCTCTCACTATCTCTCTCTCTCTCTCTCTCTGCCAAGTAAATAAATAAAATATTTAAAAATAAATAAATAAAATGTTTAAAAAGCCTTTAAAAAAGGTTTAAAAAGTCATGGTTTTTCAAAATTTTTTAAGTCACAAAACTTAGTAATACTTCAAGAAGAAAATTACAGAAGTTTGATCAAGTGCTAAAAATGCATTATGCAGGCAAGTAGCAAGAAAACAAAACATAGGTCAGTAAAGATCCATGTTGAAGGGGAACCTATAATGATAATAATAAAAACTGGTTGCAAGATTGTACATGGAGATTTGGGAATAATAGAATATTAAAAGATAAAAATAAAAATGAAATGTTAAAGAGAGAAAAAAGTAAAATCCTCCTACAAACTTACTACATGTAAAATCCTCAAAATCTAATACCACTCAGTCAATACCATCTTTAAAAATTTAACAATTTATTATGCAAGTAATCTATAAGAAAATATTGAAAGAAACACAGTTTGAAGCAGGACATACACACACACACACACACACACACACACACATACACACAGAAATGCACACATAAATAAAAGGTAAAGAAAGTATTCCTTAAATATAATCTTGTAAGCCAAGCCTATTGCAAATCATGTGAAAAAAGCATGAAGAGTGTGAAAATTTTCCTAACAAATAATCAAAATGGAGGTAGTGACTCTCCTCATTAAGGCTCGCAGGAACCAGGTCCATTTAAAATGTCTCCTGGGAAAAATTACTAGAAAGTTACTCTTCACCTGGATGAGGAGTAAAAGAACAGTTGTAGAAAAAGGAAAACTGAGAAAGAAGTACTTAGTCTTTTAAATATAAAGAAAAGGATAAAAGGAATGTCCTAGAAAGGGTAGGTTACAGTTTTCATATATTTTACTAGATGCTACACTGTCTTCTAGTGTTTGCCCAGGATGAAAGCCTAAACAAGACCCTTACCTAGAGGAGAGTCTGACAACACACCCAGAAGACCAACTTGATATAAAATCCAGAGTCCACCAAAAGTTGGGCTTTTAACTCTAAAATAGATGATCTATCATACAGCATCTAGGCCTAGCCTAATGCAGATTAAGAAATAAGCATAAAATGTATTTTAATAACCTTGAGTATTTTGTCTCCTTTTTCCCCAAAACAAGAGTTTTTCTAAAAGATAAACCAACTACACTGTGCGTACTAATAATGGAAAATTAAAACACAGGAAATATATTTTAATAGATACACTATACATGGGCCATCCAAATTAACTGCTCTCTACAATAGACAGAAAATCATTTAAACTAATTCTAGGGATATGAGTAGTGTGCAACACAAACTGTCAGTATAAACGATTAAGAAAAAAGTTGAGTGTTTCTAATATAGCGGCTCTGTATTTTTAAAAAGAAATGCATTTCTTGTTCGAACCTTTGCCTAAAAAAGATTCAAACTGTCTCTAAAAAGGCAAATTTTTAAATCCATTGAATATGACATGATGGTTATGATGCTGCTGAGTTGGATGACTGAGGGAAACATCTAGCGGATTTATAAAGGGCACATTTATACATAGCTTTCAATCACAGTAAAACTCTCTTGTCCCATATTTTTAAATTTTCCCATTCCATTTGAAAGAAAGTAATATTTACCACTGGGCATCTGTCCAATTGCTTTAGCACAAAAAAGAGAAATAGAATTCTACAGAATTCAGTGCAATGCCAAACACTAAGGCAATTCCTCCCCATGAACTGAATATGTATTCTAGAGCCAGAAGTTCAACATGGTCCACATTTTATTTATTTATTTATTTAAAAGATTTTATTTATTTATTTGACACACAGAGAGAGATCACAAGCAGGCAGAGAAGCAGGCAGGAAGAGAGGAGGAAGCAGGCTCCCTGCTGAGCACAGAGCCTGATGCGGGGCTCGATCTTAGGACTCTGAGATCATGACCTGAGCCGAAGGCAGAGGCTCAACCCACTGAGCCACTCAGGCGCCCCTGGTCCACATTTTAAATCTAACCTCTTAAATGAAAGTCAGGCCAAAAGCAGTGTTAACATTGTTTAAGATCACATGGCATGACTTTTTTTACCCTGTTTCTTTAGCAGTTATCTTGAAGAATCACCATGAAGTTTTCATTAAATCACTTTGGTAAACATACACGCTTGGTACACATTTCTCTGTGCAAGCTTGTGGTAACATAAAAAATATACACAAAATTCTGTATCATTGAGGTTCAATACAATGTTTTTGAAAAAGAAAATTAATTTAGTCTCTAGGAAAAAACTTGGGAATAAAGGTATAGGAAAATAAGTAAGGGAATAAAAATTCACCCCAATTTTTATTTAGAAAATATGAAAAAATCTAGGGGGCACACATGCAAGCAATAAAAGTAGTTCAGTGTTTTATTTCCAGTACCAAACCCATACTCGTAGAGTAATGTGATAATGTACAATTTTTACTAATAACACATTCAGGCCATTTACTTTAATTACTAATCCTTTTTCCTCTTTGCCAAAAACAAAACAAAACAAAACAAAAACAGAAACAAATCACAAAGACATACAAATCATAGGCCCATAGACAATGCTTTTGAATATCAGCAAAATGAAAATGTTACAGAAGTTTCTAGAAAAGTTTATTTGAACTTCTAAACTTGTCTTGCCACAAATCAGTAGCCAATACTGTGGATGGGCACTGAATTGGAGACCCTACTTTGAGGAGCACTGCCCAGAGATCTCTACATCCTTAGATACTTGCTTCCCATCCCAAGTTCTCCTTTAAAATCCTCTACAGTTATCCCTGTCTCCTTCAGCCCATGTGGGAATCTAATCTCACTGGTTGCCCATGTTAGCATGAGACACAGTGATTACTTTCTTTCTGTTTCTTGAAGAAAATACATTCTTATCTTGGTCTCCTCCCACTTCTGGCAGAGCCTTCTCTCTTCAAAAAAGGTCTTTTTCCTTTCCCAGCACCTTAGCCTTGTGTTCCACATGCGTCCATCTTTGACACCTTGCTTTTCTTCTTCTATCCACAAAGACCCTCAGCTCAACTATTATCTCTAAAAATCTAATTTCTACCTCTAACATGAGATATGAGACCGGTTCTCTCATCAATTGGCTTCTCTCACACAAACATTGTTACTCAAAGTCATTATTCTTCCAACTCAAATCCCTTGAAATATGTGCCAATAGTTCCTGTAAGTTCTGCAGCAGATTAAGTTCAAGCAAAACATAATTTCTTCTCACAAATTTCCTTATGTTATATGGGCTTTGGATTCAGACAGCACTGGGGTTAAGCTCCACTATGAATAACTATGCGCTACTTAATTTCTTAAAAATTCACTCTCCTTATGAGAATATGAAATGTATACCATTATATCCACTTTAGAGGACTGTTGTTCAAGTTAAGTGTAATAATGGATATGTTTTCTGTCTGGCAAACAGAAAACACTCAATAAATGTTATCATTGTCATTATTATTAATGTTAACTTCTACAGTGACTTTATACTTATATTACAAATAATTTTTTGAGAGTTGTCGATCTGTCTTTAGATTGTACTTACAGCAAACTGTTAGTTTGCTATTTTTACTCACTATTGCTGTGACAACATGAGATTCTGAACCACTGATAAAAGGAAAGAGTGTTGGAAAATAGCTCAGACATTTGCATTGGTAAGCTAAATAAACTCACAAGTTGGGAGTACAGTGAAGTATAAGGTAATGCACACTAAAACATATTTAGTTTCAAGCACAGCAATTAACGAGCTGTATGACCTTGTCAAGACACTTAATCTCTCTGTGTCTCAGTTTTCTCATCTGTAAAACAGAAGTCCAAATACATGATCTAGATCCTTGTTGTTTCTTCTCTTTCTGAGGTACACTTATTTATTCTTATTTCTAAACACAGACTACAGAGAAACACAGGCTACTAAACACCAGTTTTATCTCAAACAGACTAAGACAAGAAAACACTACTAAAATGTTGGCAACAAAAAATTAGCCTGTATATGCAAAATCCTACTTATATAAAATATTAAAATTCAAGAAGATTTTTACTTTTTAAGAAAAAATGGATATTTCCTAATTTTTTTCTAGTTTGGTACTTCATTTGTAAAATATATCAATACACTATAAAATCCAGGGTAAAATATTCTCCAATTACAAATTACTACTTGTTTTGAACAAGGAGCCAATGTTTTACTGTTTAATATCAACAACTACCACTAAGTACATATATGCTTGCTAGGAACTGTGACAAACACCTTACATGCATTAATTCATTTAATCCTCACTAAAAAACCTATGAAGCAATATTTCTTGTCATTTAACAAATGAGAAAGCTGAGTATCCCAAACTTCACTAACTTCCTAAAACCACACCAGTGGGGAGAAGCAAGCTAGAATCTGCAAGTTGCCTAAGTAGTTAAACAGTTCATGAAAGACCCCTTTCCCAGCTAAGTTCCAGGCATACTAACATACACAGTTCTACAAAATAATGAAAGGATAAACAAACAAACAAACAAACATTGGAAACTTTAAAAGAGTAAGCAAAAAATGACTTCTACAGAGGAGAAAATGAACATGCTGAACAAAAAAAAGAACCCACCTTCATGACCTATGACAGATCTGGAAGCTGTCTGAAAGCTAACAATTCCCGCCACATTGTCATTGGCCAAAATGTTCACTCTAACAGTGTCGGAGCTGGGCAAAATTCTACTTCCCCCTTCAGTGTACACCAAACTAACTATGATGCTTTCATCATCCTCTGGTTCGGAATCATCCAAAATGGCTAAGATGGCTGTCTTTTTGGTTTCACCTGTAAAAAAATTAATGGACTAAAAACCAATGTAACAAAATCACCAACACAGAGAATCCACAAAGGCCTCAAATTACTTCTACTTTAAAAAGTTAAGTAAAAATATGTAAATGAATATCATGAGCAATATTAGTATAACTAAAAGCAAATGCTGTATGTTAATCCATATACCCTTTCACATATAAAACACTGTAAAATTTTATTAATATGGGCAGATTCTGGAGAAGAACATTTTGAATTATGGAAAAATTTAAAGGGTAGAATTATTTCAAAGAATCGTAATTTTATCCCTGGTCTTTAGCCTAAAACAATGACATGGCTAGGGAAAGGACTTCTAACGTACGTTCTATTCAGAAACATCTCTCTCTCCCTTGGTGAATGGAGTCTCATTCTCATTCTGGCATTCTTGTGAATAATTTTGTTCAAGTAATCAAGCCAATCCTTTCCTGAAAGACCAGGAACACTTAGGGAATGGGGGTCAAAATGGTAAACAGTAAAGGGATGGCAAATTCTGAGTGTAAGAACCAGCCTGAATGAGATGAGTCTCTGAATAACTAGATGATAGCATCAAATACCTATTTCCAGGATGTGGGCAAATGAAGGAAGGAGGCAGAAGAGGAATTCAAAGGGATGAGTGACAGTGACAAGGCTCAAGCAATATATTTTTCAATTTGGTCTAGGACCCCACTAGAACATACAGGAGCAGTGAATACCCCTAAATCCAACAGGGCTTCTGCAGTTTAGCCAATTGTCCTCTACCCAATTCTTTACCACTTTCTGGAAAGAGGATGAAAGGGTGAGATGAGAAAAAGCAGGAAAATGAAGAAAGGGATTATGAATGCATGTTCTCTCATGACCCTGCTGCATTTCATCAATTCACAGTATCAAGACTGCCTCAAGAGACTATAGATTACCTAAGAATCTAGGTTAGCTATTAAATGTAGTCCATTTGGTGTGATGCTAAAGTTACAATTCAAGGTAATACCAATTTGTAAAATGGTATTACTTTATATGGAAACTTTTTATAGTTCTTAAAGCTGCTGGAAACTCTTAACTTTAAATTTTCATCTCCAGTCATCCTCATTAAATTTTCTTTATTTTCTTTGAAATAAGGAGAAATGTTATCAAATACCAATCTGTATCCCTAGCTCCACCAAGCATATCATATTCCATCATTACCAAAATCATTTACTAGGAAATAAACATTATAGAAATGTGATATACTATTTTTAAAATTTACTCTAAAACATAATGCTTATTAGATGCTCCAAAAAGTATACTACATATGAATCATGATCATGACTCCCAATTACTATTTCTAAAAACAATATATGCAAAAAAGTTGAATGAAAGAAGATTCAATGACTCGCTCTAAGACATGGAATTGTGAATAACATTTATTTCCTTCCTTTTTTTGAGCTATAACAAGGTTTTTATAAGCATGTATTTTTTTAATCAGAAAAACCCTATGCTAAAAACTATAATGGAATCCATAACTGCCCATAATTTATCTTAATAAAGATAGTTTCCCCCACCCAAAGATAATTATTTTAAACAAACGAACTTTCCAAACTTCCAAATAGTAGATGATTCAACCAGTCCCAAAAAAGAATCATTGAATCCGACCCTAATCCTAATCTGTGGGCCAAGTTATCTATGACTATATTATTCATGAAAATTTACCCCTTCAAGCCTAAGAACATTATTATAAATTGATCTATCCCTAGGCTTATTTTAATATGAATGAAATCATCAAAGTTCATACTATTTATACTTACAAATTATTTTCATTGAAGATTTTGTGAGTAAGAAGTATTGGTAGCTAGGAAAATGAGTGTAAACTGGGAAACTTTTACATGTACTAGGCAAATCAGGAAAAATAGTCAATGAAAATAATTTGTAAATATAAATAGTATGAACTTGGGTAATTTCCCTTACAAAATTAGAATTTGCCTTAGAGTTGCCTCTGTTTCCTTAGAGGCACTGCCAGCACTATAAAGGAATAAAATCCACACGTTCTCTGAAAACATTCTCTTTCTAATAAACTTACAAAGATGCTCATCAGTCTATGTATGTCATGGGTCAACCTTTAACAAGCTAACTAGCTTCTTTTTTAAACCATACTACACTTTTACATATTAGCAAGAATCTACACAGTAAGAATTCTTATCAACATTATCATCAAAATTAACTATGATGACTTTGCCAGGGGAAACTAAAATCCATTTAGAACCATCACTTACCTTCAGCAAAAGTCAGAATATCTCCAACACCTATAAAATCTAAACCTTCAGTAGCAGTTCCACCAACAACACGCCATTCAACTGTCACCTGACCTAAGCTGCCCCCCGTCCTGTGGATTATCAGCTCCACTGTGGTCTGGGGCTGCTCCTGAACTTCGACATATAAGCCATCTTCTGAGGTATTGGGACTAATACTGTAGATCACAAATACTCCAAAGGCATCACCATTTAATGCTATGACAACTGTAGAAGTATTTGGCTGTCCTATGGTTGGTTGGTTTTTAAAACTGGCTGTTATGTTCATGAGGTGAACTTCAAGGAGAGAAATTAGAAAACTCTCATCCATCTCTGGGAAATCATCGGGAAGAATAGAAACCGTGAGATTTGCAAATTCATCACCCTCCGGCATTATGGCCCATTGCCTCATCACAGGCTCATAGTCACTCCCAGCCACAGCCTGACCACTAAATAGAGACGCTACCCTAGTCATGTTTTTCCTGTAAGTCCAGGAGTCCGAATTGTTAACCACCGGACTGATCCATGATGTCATCCAAAAACACTGAGGGCCCTCAGAAGCACTGAAAAAAGAGAACGCTGAACATGCGTGTTCTTTGAGACACAAAGTGGCACAGGTATACTGGGGTTCCTTCATGGCAGAGACGTTCACCCAAGTTCTCCACAGCGGATCAGGTACCCCTTGAATTGGCGATTCATAGTAAGACAGTAAATCTTGACCTTCCTCGACTGCAAGAGCCACTACATCAATATCAGAAGTACTGTAGAACAACAACAGCCGACCAAAGTGCCCTCCGCTAAAAAGTGGAGCAACAATTAAGACAGGTTAAGCACTCAAAGCAATCTGTGGGTTATACAGAAAAGGAAAATGCTGACTGCAGTTCTCACTTTTTTTTTTAAGTATAGAAAGTAATAATGCAAAAATACAGCCATGTTTCTTAATTACATTTGTCTTTCAACATTTTATTTTCTCATATAAAGGGAATCTTGCTAGTTTTCTATTAGCTTTTCTATTAGATAATAGAAAATAAACTAAATAGAAATAGTTTTCTATTAAGCAATAGTTATTCTTAACCAAGCTGTAAAGATATCCTGCAAGATATGCAAATCATATCCATTTTAGAATTATCAAACAGAATTAGAAAATGAATTTTCATTACCAGATTTCACTGAAACAAGGTAATAATGATAATAGCAGGACTGTATTTTAAGAAAATATAATTACTTGCCACAAATTCCAAAGACTCCTTATTTTCTATTTCTGAAGGAGTTCAGTGAACTTTACACTGCCTCACACACATAAGGAGAAAAAAACCCTGAAAACCACCCACTTCATACAGCGTCTGAATATTCTTTAATTTGGAAGCAAGTTTCTAACCCAAACAAATCATAGATTAAAGCAATAACTTTCCATGGTTAAAAAGCCCAATGATGTATAATCTATTATCTATTTCACTAATAATAGGTATGATATATTGGGCTCTTCATATTCATAGTCATAATTCAATTAACAAATTACCAAACCTATAAAAGAATTTACATTATATAACAACTACCAAACCTAAATTATTTAATTGCATAAGATGACATTTCCCACCACCCACAACCCCCAACCTCCACAGATGCAAGCCATTATTCCATATACCTTCGCCTAACAGTTATGTTAGCACAGGAACTTTGCTCCAGAGGCTCTTGAACGCGATAAACCGACTGAACAAAGGCTACTGTACCGTAAGGATTATCATTGGCAGGAATAATAATATTTGCCACTCGATCTAACCCAATAGTACCTCCACCAGAGGCATCAGTTAGTTGCACTTGGATTACCTAAAAATACAGCGAAAATTTCCTTAACAGAATCCCAGCTCTGAAATTAAAATAACAATGATGCAGGTAGGGGATAATCAAACATGTAATCCATACAAGGACAAGGACAAAATATAGTGCAATATGAATGGACTCAAAGTAACTCCCCCATTACATTTACAAATCCAACATGTAACAGAATAATACATTATCGACATTTAATAATAAAGCACAACTGTAATAAACAGGCCATTTAAATTCCTTAATATTCAGGTATAGAATCTTGTGAGTCAACTTTAAGATCTTTATTATAGTTAACATTTCAATAAAACATTTGTATGTCCATTCTATGCTTTTTTTTATTTGGTAAAATACTGCATAATATGTTTCATAAGTAGCTAATCTATTATGCTTTATTTCCCACATTATCTTAAATGGAAATCCTCTGACAAAATTTAGAGACATATCCTAATGCCACCTAAATTTAGAGAGAAGGAAAGAGAAATGTCTTATATGTATTAATTACTATCTAATATTTTAGAACTGAAAAACACAATTAGCATTCAAACAAAATGTTATGGACTTCCCTTCTATGAAATTTGATATTATTAAAAAATAAAGGTTATTAAAAGTAACTTAATGACACCTAGGTTTTCATAATATGAATTTCATAATATATAATTATCTTCAGTTAATATATGTTAGTAATGAATCAACGTTCCTACGGAGACTATTTTTATTTGCCACCTACTTTCTTCACCATAAAAATAAGTACCAGGCCGGTATGTCTAGCATGGTATTTGTCATATAGTAAATATTCAAAACTATTGAAGGATAAATAAGTGAATAAGTAGCAAATCAAAATCTAAATTTAATTAAGATCAACTGGTCCATACTCAAGCTAAGAGGGAGTCTGGATATAAACAAATTAAGAGTTTATATGGAAAAATGTATACATATACACGTTAAATGTATAAGGATATATACTTAATCATTTAACGAAAATGTGGAAAAATACAGTGTAACTATACAAAAAATTTACACTAGTGAACTGTGATATGTACCAGACCTTCTCCTAGACTATTCTTGTTTTTTTTATCTGTAAAAATCACTTTTACACTACCATATTTTGAAAATTCTTGCAGAAATAATAAACTCCGCATTCTCTATAAACACTACAATGACAGCCATCTGTTCTAGTCACTATAAGACAAGGTATGATTTACAGTGTCATTCTATACTAGCCATTCCTCTCACCTCTTCAATCTCCGGAACGTCGTCAGCCAGGACCTCTAACAACAAGGTTTGAATGGTTTCCCCAGGGGCAAAGGTCACATTACCTGAGACAACTCGCAGGTCACCAGTAGCAAGCTGTCCATTAATGGTGGCGACCCACTGAACAGTAACATTGCCGAGTGTCCCAGAATTTCGAATTATTGGCAGGTTTACCTTCACTGAGTTAAACTCAGGTTCCTCTACAATAAGTTTAGTAATCTGAAAACCTAATGGGCAGAACAGAGTTAATTTCAAATACAAAGTGAAACCAAGGCAACACAGAACTATTATCATCTGATAGCTGATATTTTTCCCCCTACACAGCCAACATGTAAATAGCTAAACCCCCCAAATCAAACTAACATGCCGTGATACTAATTGGTCAGGCCTGACAAAATTTCCACATTATTATTCATTATGACAGAAGCAGAAATCACAAACTGAGAATCCCACAATGGTCAGACATGTACCAGTCATGAGGGAAGTGCGTCTAGTGAGTTCTGTGGTTAACTGCACAGTGCAAGCCTGGTCCAAAGAGGTGGCTGCTGTTTTGCTCTCACGACTGACGCTATACAAGAAGAGAGGCTCAATGTTGCCAGATTCCCTGCTAATTAAGAAAGCCCAGAAATCCAGATTTTTGTGTAAATTATGTAAATTAATTTTTGAAAGAATTGTCTAAGATCCACAAAACACATCTAGAAGTCAGATCTGACTTACAAGCCTAAAAGTTTTTCCCTTCTGTATTTATGCTAAGAGGTTGATTTCTCTTTTTAATAAACACTAACCACTGCTAGGGAGGGTGTGCATGGATATCCTGCATATTGATAACAGCCAGTTAAAAAAGGGAAACATGATCAAATTAATTCTAAGTCCCTAAAAAGAAAGAAATGTATGGTCTATATCGACAAGAGACACGAAAGAGACAAACTAGTTTGGTTACCAAATAATCCATAGGGGTCATCAGAGGCCTCAATAATGATGATAGCCTCTGTTAATTCCCCTAGTTTGGCTCCTCCCGTTGTTTCATTCAGCAACTGCACAAGAAAAGATTCTTCCAGTTCCGGGTAGATGTCATTAATGATATATATTGGCACAGCTTTACTGGTTTCCCCTTCTAGCAAGACCACATCCGATGAAGCTATGCTATAATCTTCACCTATAAAGATAAAAAGCAAAATGCTAAAACTTAGTCCCAAATATGATAATAACACACCATACACTAGTAAATTACTATGACCTATCAAATTCCATAGATATACTTGTAAAGCTTTTTTGAGGATACAGACTACATATATTCTAAACAAAAAGATTTTATCTCTCTTCCCAGAAAAAATAGGTTCGAGATCATAAAATAATGAAAAAAAACCGCCAAAGGGTGTTCAAGTTTATCGTTTCATTTTTAGAAAGATGTATGCATAATTTTTTCTATTTGTCATATACAGACATAGATGATGTAGTTATGATATAGATATGGACATAGACAAAAATATATAGGGTCATCCATTACAAGATAACCCCTTATCTACAAAAGAGAAAGAAAATGTGCACAATCTTTTAAAACAAAGAACAGAACTAAAATCCTGACCTCGCTAGAAAGATATGTTATACTCTTGTACAGACATAGACATGTCTGCATCAGCAATGTTATTGCTGAAATAGGCTTTCCTAAAAATTAGATTAAAAGCTGTTACTGCATACCACTCAGGTTGGCAGAAGCTTTGTTTCTGGTCAAACAGTGGGAAGGGAAAGGGGAGAGTCTTATGAAGCCTAACGGCTAATTTCCGCGAACACTGATTCATCTCCACACTTGGGCAATGGGTAGGGCCCCCTACAGACAGTCAGGCATTCATTCCTCTAGACTACCCATCCTGTATGTGTGCATGCAACACATGTACTTAGGGGTTAGGTGAGCCTGGCTTATGATCTTTTCAAGCAAGTATCATTTATTTCAAAATATCAAGCGAGTTATCCTAGCCATTCACAATCATGTTCCTTCGAGCGCATGCCTGAAAGATTCTGAGTAGCTCTCGGACAGATCTCCCTCTAGATGCTGTAACTGCACCAATAAAGAAGGCAGTCTCCTAATGTTTGCATTTGGCAGTGAAATCATTTTGCTTACATAGAACAGTTAATGTTAGCCATTGCCTCTTCCACATTCTTAATAAATAAATAAAGAAGGGAGATAAATGGGTTGAGAGGCAAGAGTGTTGCCAAGCAGAGCAATCATGCGGCTGCACATTTTATCCTGCATTCCTCGAGATCATTTACACATGAATCCCTTTCAAATGACTAAAAAGTACACACAGAGATAGCCTAACAATTCTTTCCCTAGTTTACTTTTCGTTGGTTTGTGCGTATTTTGGTCATTTTAACTTTAAAATTCATATACAGTTTTGCGAACATTTTTCAAAAAAATTCTACAAAATTGTGTCCTAAATACACGATAAAAAAGCTCTACATTTATGCCTTTTAAAAGATGCAAGAGAATTATTGCTTTCTGTTTGATTTTTCTAACTACATCTGTAATTGGCTTTTGTTATTTAAGGATATAATTTCCCTCCAGAACACTTCACTGCCCCTTGGATGTCTTTTCTCACCCGCAACTGCAGTGATTGGCACAGCTTTAAACTTCACAGAAACATCTGCGAAGGCTCCTCCTGCTCTAGTCACATTGATAATGGGTCCAACATGATTTTCTGCCACTCGAACAACGGGTGCTGAGAGCTGAAGCGTTCCAAATGCATCGTCATTGGCAATGATGATTAGATGAGCAATAGTTTCTACCTTAGGCCCAAGGCGTGGAGAATTTGGAACTGAAAGACAAGAAAAGCTAATGTATCAAAATTCTACCAACCAGTCAAAAGTCATTGGGAAACCTCAGCAAGATTCCAACAGCCAAATGGGATCCTCATTTGTGTTCCTCTCTACTATCTCTATCAAAAAACATGTACTGACTACCATGGACCAGCACTAATCTAGATACTGAGGAAACAAAAACAAATTAAACAAAAAAAAAAAAAAAAATTAAACAGAAAGTCCCTACTCTCTTGTAGCTTTACATTCTAGAGAGATTTTTATTATAGACTCTTAAGCAAAGGAATAGTTATTCTACAGGAATATTTTAATAAGTATTGGAAATTCGTCAAAAGGCAAAAAATGATTACAGGGTAACCAATCAACACTTTACATATTACAACAGATCATGATGACACCTACAGGATTATGCTCTTCTAATTAGTTACCAGCATGACACAAAATTTTTAAAAAACAGCATTTCGGTTACAGAATTGAGCAGGAAAGTCATTAAGCTTTGTGTCCTCAAAGACCACCTGCAAATCATCATACTGTAATTAAATTACTCCCTCTCTGTTTCCCTGTCCTTGTTCACAAACCCATTCCTTTTTCCCATCTCCATTAACAGTCATTCCACTACCTTGTCCAGAATGGAAAGTCACCCTCAATGCTACCCCAATTCTGAGTCACTTAACTGACTGTGCCACCCAGGTGCCCTATTCCCAGTGCTAATACAGTAAAGTGTGCTCAATACTTTCAAGGCTCTCTTCTCATTTTTCACTGATTTTAGAGACAGAAAAGCTTCTTTTGGAGGCATTTAGGACCTTCCACAAACTCTCCCTAAATTATTTTCAAGGTTCAATTCCAACCAGCACCCTTGCGAAAACAACATAAAAAGTGACCTTTTAACACAAAGGAAGCATCAACAAACTCTTATTAGCAGTAAACAATTTTGAGTTGATATTTAGAATATCTTTAACAACTGTTGTATTTGGAAATATGTGATGATAAAACTTAACATTTTCTGACAATTTAATCTAAAAACAATAACACCATTTAATTTCAATGATAGAGACCCACAGACTATGCTAAATTAAATCAAGGTCAGAATTTTAAAAAACTATAAATCAATATGATAAAATTAAATTCAACTAGATTAGAAAAGAATTTGCCAGGCATTATTCTAAGCACTTTTCTTGTATCAAGTCATTTAATCCCTACGTCATCTCTATGGGGCAGGTAACATTGTCCTCATTTTAAAATGGTAAAACTCATTTTACCAATGAGTAATCAGAGGCACAAAGATGATGAGGAAGTCCCATAAGGTATCATGCTAGTACCTGGTAGACATATCAAGATGCATCCTGTGAATCTGTCTAATCTCTTGATCCCTACATACAATTCCTCATCAAACCAGGTATAAAACCTTCAATTATCCAAACCGTTCATTCTGTGGTATGCTCTTACCCAGGTGCTGATCTCCAGTCTTCTCATACTGCTTTCCTCAAAGTTAATGATAACAGAGAACTTATCAGGTCCTATACTAATTTAGCTTATTAAAATGTAATCACTATCACACATATTTGCATTTAATTGCTCTTTAATTATTTTACTTCATATCTTATGCCTATTGTGAACTGCCCCAAGTATGCTGCATGGTTCCAGGAACATAATAAGCATAAAATACATGTCAATTGTTTCTCCTGTCCCATAGCACATTGATATTCTGCATATACCATGTTATTAACAATAATTGTTCATATTAACTGAATGCTTATCATGTGCCAGTTTTGCATTAATTTTCACATATATTATTATATTTAAGTGCCATTATATTTCTGTATAATAGATAAACTGGGGCAGAAAAAGATTATGCTCAATAAATTACTACGATATATTGGAACATAAGTTATCTTACACCAACACCCACAGCTCCTAGTCACTGCTGTATATGATACTCCCTTCTGGTTTTATTTCTATCTCACTCAATAAACTGAGTTCCTTGAAAACTGGACCTTATTTTATAATTCTTACTCAATAAGACTAATCACTGGATTTTATTACAATTCATTTGCCATTAGAATTTATCCTAAATCTTGTTAAGAAAAAAAGGATGCGTATTGTGTGAGAATTTTAACCTTGATTGTAATCTGAATTTAATATTAGCAGTTGTCCTTTAAAGTACATTCCTTTCCATGATCTTGAACTACAATTACTTACTTACATTGTGGATAAGAATGTTGCTCACTATACAGTGTATCCATCCAGGTATTACCGTAAGGTGAAGAAATTTATTTATGAGAAACTTTAGTCTGTATGACAAAACACAGTCAACATGCAGCTCTTGGAATCTTATTTTTGGAATATGTAATTCCAGTTTCCTTAAGAAGGTTTTATTTGTTTTAAATATTGCTCTAAAACTGATGTTAAATTGATATCAAATTAATATCACTAATCTTTCTTACTTTACTTGTTCCCTTATTCCAGGAAATCTAGATTCTTCCCTCTATCCCTTCTATCTCTTAGAGAGATGTGACTAATGAACAAGCTGTAACACAATGACTGCTCTCAGTTCCGCAAGCACAAGGCGTGCTCTCTACCAGGAGCCACCTGGCTCTCTCTAAAAAGCCTGAGCCACAACTCAGGGGGAGTGGTTGCTATTTTTCAAAAGAAGTTGCCAGATTGGCTGATTGGTCACTCCTCATTCTTATCCCCAACCAGTGCCTTCTTCTCAACTCTCAGTGACCCACAAATTTATAGGATTTCTTACTGCAACACACTCCTGCCCCTCTTCCCTCGTGCACTTGCTGGACCCACATGCTCATTGCCAAAGAGGCTCTGTAGGTCAGGGAATCTTCCAGAGTGGATCAAGGTGAGAGAGGCTCAGGATCTTGCCATGAGGACTATCCCTGGAATAACCAGATTGACTTCAGAATGATTTGGAAGCTACAATACATAACACAATAGTACTAGAGATCAGTTGCACTGTGTTACACCAAAGCTTTTAACAATTTAGTTTGAGAACATAAGGGATTTTTAAAACATAATCTTGGGTTTTCAAGTGTCCCACTTACATTTGTCTTATAGATAAAACTTTTGTAAGGTGATGCTTTCAAAGTTAGAGCTTACTATTTTTATAGAATTTTCGACTATTTCCAATTCTTTATTTTTTTAGGATTCTTACCTCTCATAATAATAACACAATAATGGTTACTTACTTGGGCGATTCTGTACTTTCTCCATTAAAGTAGAGTTGAGTAGCTCAATAAACACAGACTCTGATCTTTCTGGTTCATCATCATCCAAAATTGAAATAGTTATGGTTGCCTCACTCTGATTGGCTCCAAAAAGAGCAAATCCAGAAGCTGGTATATAGTCTCTTCCTTGAGTTGCTCTGGCTATATTAGGTGGAAAATAAGGCGGTTTTTCCGTATCATCCAGTGTTGCATATGTGACTAGGACTTTTCCCATGAGGCCTTTTAACCTTATCACTGACAGTGTGATATTCTGGGTTGCTTCCTCAACTTTGATAGGTCTGTTTGTCTCAGAAAATATGAAGACCCCACAAGGATCATCACTAGCCAAAACTGTTAATGTGGCATTAGTATGAACTCCCAAGGAGCCACTGGAGACACTGAGGATTGACAGAGAGAAAACTTTATCCAGTTCTGGATCTTCATCTGGAAGTATTTCCACTGTGATGTTGGCACTCTTCTGCCCAATCTCAAATGTGACGTTGCCAGAGGTGAAGGCAAGATCGCCATCAGGATCAGAGCCTATGCTCCAGAGCAAAGTCACTTGAGACAGAGCTCCATGGCTTCTCATAATCTATAAAATATTTAACAGCAAACTGCATTAAGAGACGGGTTAAAATAATTGATTTAGAGGTTTTTAATTATAGAATGATAGCAGGATATAAAATTTTTATCTTATCTTTTACAAATTTTTCTCAAGAATTTGAGATTCTTGATGGCAGGGACGAAGTACTATCCGTCGTTGAAGACCCTCACAGTACTTAAAAAGTGATTGTTGCACAAAGCTACACATTGAACATTTTAAGCTTCTAATAAACTACAACTGTATCTTTTCTGCAATCATTTATTAGTAACGAAGCAAATGAAATTAATAATTTAAGCATACTCATGAAAATTTTTTTCACTACAAATCAGTGATATTTTCTGAAAAGTTAGTTATAAAACTCATTTTTGAAAACAAATTGTATTTCCTTTTATCTTCAATGTAATATGAATAACTCACCAAAAAACATCTTTCTCCCAAAGTTGGATAAAATACACTTAAAAAGCAAAAAATACTTTCGCCAATAATATATTAAGAAGAATCAATAGCTTTAATTATGAATGTTAACTCAAAATAACATTCAAGACAGGAATTTTATAAAACTGGTTCTTTTCCTTAATTCTTTTTTTGAATAATTAGTTATCCTTTCTAAAGTTGTTCAAATTACTCCACAACAATTTACTGAAGATCTGCCATTGAGTGATCTTTCTTCATGATTTATATAAAATCTGAGGAAGCTGAGCAAGCTTCTAGCTCCTCCCAGTTGTTTAACAATAGAATCTACTTAATTCCTAACTGAAACAAAGAAGAGGAGGAACACACACACACACACACACACACACACACACACACACATACACACACCCCCCGACACCCCATACAGAGTTGTCATTATTATTGTTCTTCACAAATGTTTTGGATTTTCTTTCCTTTTGGGAGAGAGGTGAGATAGGATTCCATTTTTCTACCCATTAACATTAGGCATGGCCATGTGATTTGCTTTGACCAGAAAAGTCTAAGTGGAAATGTTACAAAGCATTTCCAGAAAGAAACCATAAGAGCCAGTATGTAGTTCTCCACACCCACATTTTCCCCTCCGTGAAGACGGAAGCACCTGCCGAGATGTTGCCTCTGGGAACCTTGTTCCCTCAATAACTGGTGACGGCCAAATTAAGCTGTAGACATACCATGAGTGGAAAAACAAATCTTTGTTATATTAAACCACTGAGCTTTAGGAGACGTTTGTTTCCATAGCCTACGTGAATTAATATAAAATCTATATGGAATAATACTTGTAGGGCTCCACTATATTCCTTAAGGAGTCAGGATTCCTCAAAATCGTAAGACAAATTTATGTGCAAAACTACATACAAAGACAAATGTCAAATCACTATTCAATTATCAGTTTGTATTGTGTGTACCACTAGGCTTGTTCCCTTCTGCTTAACAGGAAAAAAAAATAATATAAAGGACACCTTCATAATACAATAAAACAGTTTTAAAAGAACAGAAAGTATCTACGAGTGGAGGGAAAACCGTACTCACATTTAATGTAACAGTGCTGTACCCATCTTCCGGTTCAGTTCCGCTGACAAAGAGTGACTCGGGGCTAAATTCAAATATACCATGAGCATGGTCAGAAGCTGCAATTGTCACCAGAATTTGCGAGGCCACTCCGAGACTGGCTGCATGGGTAAGTTCCAACAAATAGCAAGAAAATGTTAATAAGTAATTTACAAACCAAAGGAAAGCCAAGGAATGACTTTTTGAAAAGAGTTGTACTATTCATTGAGTATGTTCTAATTTGTTTTAGAAAGAAAGGCAGACACAAATGGTTGCCACACATATTCATGCTTTTATGACCTTTCTCTATTTTGGCACCAATGTGATATACAAGTGCTGTATAAGCACTTGGAGATGAATAAGGAAAACTTGTTTTCTTTTTCTGCCCTATGAAAGAGAACATTCTTCCACACAGAGTATATGAGGAAAGTCTCCCACGGCCTTTGCTGACCTCAGAGGAACATGAGCCAAAATGCCTCTTACCTTTATGAAACAGTTTCCCTATGAATTTCATCAATCGGCTGAACAGATTCTTGGTTTCTAATGTGCATTAGTTCTAGGCCTATTTTTTTCATCACATTGTGATATTATAGATCTATCTCTCCTGGCTCCAAACACGCCAATCTTATAACTAAGGAGGTGCCAATATCTACAGAAGTACAGCATTTTTTCCTAAGATGTATGTTTAACTTTTATGTTGTGTTAGTATATGCAGATAAGAAAATGAACAATTCCAGAAGTAACAGAGTAATTAAATACAGTGATTATATGAGGCATTGGTGGGAGTTAGGAATGACAGAGGTGGGAACATGAGTTCTAACCTTAAAACATAAAACTGAAGTTGTGATAAAGGAATATTTGAGGATTAGAAAAAGTTCTCCCTTGAGAAATAATTTTATCCCAATACAAAAAAAAAGTATTTGAGATAAAAAGCTGAATCATGTTTGCATAGGAATCTACTTCAAATTCATTCTCTTTTCAGTATTCTCACCCACTGACTGGTGTATTATTATCCCCATTTATTGCCTTTTTAATTTCTTTTTTCCCATCTGTTTTGATTAAATGCTACATATAAATACTGGCTCTTTTTGTAAATAAAATAAGCATGATGCATTTAACAGGAAAATATAATTGTGCTATTTCTCTTTTTAGGTATTCAAAGCTATGTAAAATATTTTTCAAAAATCATTTTATGAATGATAGCAAAATTTCTATTACAGTTAGAATCAGGAAACTGTATTGGGTTCGTACAGAGCAAAGTCTGGGCTTTGGAGGCAGGCAAAGACTTGATTCTGGCTTGATCACTTCCTAGCTGGGTAACTGTAACACGGAGCAAATAATACTTTAAAAAGTTGCTGCTATGGTTACCGAGATAAAATATGTAAAGAACTTGCACATAGTAGGTGTAAATAATTGGTTAGTATTGTTATCTCTAAAAAGAAAAGTTAAAAAGCAGACTAGTAAAGGGCCTTGGAACAGCTGCTTACCATGCTTGTGAATGGTTGGAAGGAAGAATTCCATGTCCCCGTCACCACTACCACTGCCATCAACCCTAAAGATTTCAGTCACTTCAGAGGAGACACAGAGACACACCCACGCAATACACATTAACACAATGAGAAAATGGAGAGCTCTTAAAACATATCCAGAAAAGAGAAAAATGTAGCAATATTCACCCAATGACATGCATTGTTCCACAGAAAATAAATTATTTGAAGTGGTAAAAGTATAATACTATTTTTTTGGTAAAAGTATAACATTCATCAAGCTACTTATTTATTAAAAATTCATTCACAGCTTTAGGAAATACTCCATGTAAGTTTAATTGGTATTTCCCATTTGTGTCAACTTAACCAGCTGTCTTTTTAAATCACTTACTTAAAGCAATGTAAATTGTTTATAATATTTTAAGTATTTTTAAAATATTTGTGGTTGTGTACAATCAGACAGTTAGGCCTATATGACTAAGACTATGAGAGTCACCTTACCGCTCACCACAATCAACTCAAAATTAGGGAAATGCGCCTAATATTTCCCTCCAGCCATATGTTCAAATTCCCACTTTATTTACCATCCTCAGACTTGATCACCCTTTTGCCACTGACATGATAGAAAGAACCCTAGACAAGCAGTCTACAACAATCTGTTTCAGGCCTGGCTGTGGAAGATACCCACTATAAAACCTTCAGCAAGTCATTAAAACTCATGGTACTTCAGGTTTCTCACGTAAAAAATGTGTTGCCTTTTACAGAACTGCTCTAAAGACCAAAGAAATGATGTAAAAAATAAAGTATTTGTCAATACATAGGGACTATGATAAAAAGAAAGTAGTTTATCTTCACTTCCAACACACTTAAACCCAGCCTATTAATTTACTAAAGTTTGCAAAGAAGACAGGAAGTGTAGCAATGGAAAAGAAGAAGAAGAGAAGCAAGTCCACATCCAGAACAATGTGCTTCTACCAATGTCCTTGATTGACATGCTAGTTTAAGATCTGCCCTGCTCTTCTGTTCTTCCCCTCAACAGGACTGAGATACACCAGACATGAGAATTTATGGCACCCCAAATCTGAAACTTAGAGACTTAAGAGGCAAAATGAATTTTAAGGAATATCCAATGCATCCCCATATTATCTACAGGTCATGAGAAAGGATGGTTCAACTCAGACGCACTCTGGCTAACATAAAACATCTATGCAGGTGGCTTTTTTTTTGGTTTTATAGACAAAACAGTATGGAATAATGGTTGCTCCCTCGACCCTCAAAAGAATTTAGCTCCTCATAATACTGCACTTCTTAGATGGTCCTTACTATGACTTGGGGAATAGAAGCCAGTTTCTAGATTCCTTTACCTCCAATCCCTACTCACTGAGGGGAAAATGAGATTCTCTGCCACTATTGCTTATTCAGAGTCTGCAATATTGGTTTTCAGTTGAATACTCATGCACAATAAATACCTAACAATGCATATTCTACAGATACGGGAAGAAGTTTCTGCATAAAATACCAAGTATCACTATGATCAGAAATATTACTTCTGAAGAACACTTAATGTTCCTTATTAATCAACAATGATCGCTAACATTTTCTCTATTCCATAAGTATTGCTAACTACAAGTGATACA
Organism: Procyon lotor; assembly: GCA_028646535.1. Lineage (NCBI taxonomy): Eukaryota > Metazoa > Chordata > Mammalia > Carnivora > Procyonidae > Procyon > Procyon lotor. The sequence goes on from CM053607.1 coordinate 72,567,540, forward strand.
GAGAACAACTTTTCAAATGTTTTATAGTGGCCCCTAATTAATGAAGTCGTATCATGAAAATATGATTTGGAAATGTGAGGACTTGTCTCTGGAGGACAAACCAAGCTGGTATTTTTACATGCCATCCTCCAAACAGACCGCCGGCATGTTTTTACTGCTTTATGCAGTCAACCAAGCTGTGGCACTGTTTAATCATTTCCCTGGTTTGACCTCCGTTGCTTTCACCTGGGCTTTGGGAACACAGGGAAGGAAAATCTGAGGATATTTTCCATACTTAATCCAAAGTCTCATTACATAGTAAAAGACAATTTTAATATTTCTGTTTCACTCAATCTCTCCCTTTGGATGGCTTAAATAGTATTATAACCTTCTTCATTAAAACATGAAGATAATAATAAGACAGTAATATCAGGTTTTGGAAGGAAGAGATTTTCCTGCTGATACCTTACCAACTCTCAATTTCTTACATTTATAAAGGGACTATGGTACATATCACATGCATTCTATAATACCCCCAGCAGTACCTGAATATCAAACACATTAACACTTCTGCAAAGAAACCTATATAAATAGTTCATCCAAATGGGACAAAGCCTATATAAGTAGCATCTCTTTAGTGCAGATGAGTTTTGCCATGAAACGAATTCTTACTCCAAAAATCTTTGAAACTTGGAGATTTTGAATATCAGAATTGAGGATAAAGTATTATTGACCTGTTTTATTGATTATCACCTCATAATAAATTATCTAAAATGGCTAGTTTTCATCTGGGCTACACCTGGAAATAGCTCTAAAGAATCTACCATGAAAACTGAAAGAGTAAGAAAGGAAAGACATGATTTTAGGGGCACTTACTACGAATGACAACTATCATTTGCTGATTCATGCAGGGGGTGGGTGCCTGGGTTACTCAGTCAGTTGGGCGTCCAGCTCTTGATTTTGGCTCAGGTAGTGATCTCAGGGATTTGGAATCGGGCCCACATGGGCCGCTGTGCTCAGCGAGGAGTGTGCTTGGGATTCTCTCCTTCGCCCTCGCCCTCTGTCTCTCCCCTTGCTTATACAATCTCTCTTTCTCTCTCAAATAAATAAATAAATCTTAAAGTTAAAAAAAATAAAGTGATTCAGAACAATTATACTTGGGGGTTTCTTTTCTATATATATAAAAAAATATTTTGTGCCACATAGAAACACATAATAATAAATATATTTCTAAATTTAAAAAAATAAAAAAGAAAATAAAAACACTGTACTTGGAAAAGACCAATGGGCAATAAAAGGGGAAAAAAACTGCACAATAGGTGATATTCTTATAATAAACATTAGAAATATTAACTTATAATTAACCAAACTTCACAGCAAAAGTCTATGTAAATAAAACTATGAGTTGAATATTAATTTCTAAAACTAATTTTTTAAATTTATATAGAGAGATGGAAATATTCTTTTTACCAAGAAAAGAAACAGACTATCCATCAAAAACTATATACTATATGTATCTTATAAGTAATTATTAACTTTCAGAGTGCTCTTTCCAAAGATTAGTAACTCATTAAAAAAAAAAAAAGGTGGGGCGCCTGTGTGGCTCGGTGGTTAAAGCCTCTGCCTTTGGCTCAGGTCATGATCTCAGGGTCCTGGGATTGAGCCCCGCATCGGGCTCTTTGCACAGCAGGGAGCCTGCTTCTCCCCTGCCCCCCTCTCTGCCTGTCTCTCTGCCTACTTGTGATCTCCCTGTCAAATAAATAAATAAAATCTTAAAAAAAAAAAAAGGTAACATTTATTCAAAGGATCATATTTCCTTAATAAAATCAACTATTCTCAAGATGAATGAACAAGAAAATATTTGATACTTCTCAGTCACCAACTTACCTCCTCCCTCCAAGTTCAATAACTCAACTTTAAAAGATTTTTCCAATTCAGGAACAGCATTATCAGTGATGTTAACAGAAATGTATTTATATCTTTCTCCTGGTTGAAATTCTAAGGTTCCGGCAACACTCTGAAATACAAATAAAAGATTTATCCATTAAATTATAATTATTCTGTACATTAACGTACAAGATGAGAGTGTCTTCTATGTCCCAGATTATTATAAATACTGAAACAGAAGAACATAAGTAAAATATAAACCTGAAAACACTTAAGTGGATATGAATAGTGTTTGATATAAATTCTAAATAAATATTCTCCAACTAAGTAAAGCAGATGGAGTTTTATTTCTCTTGTTTGCCTATTCATCAAAAAAGTAGTCCAGGCAAATGAGAAATCTGAAAAAGTGACATTCACAAATTCCTAGATTAATTTAATTAGATGCACAAAACTCTTGACCACATATATTTAGAACTGTTCAAATTATATCACAGAGTAATGTAAATAATCAGTGTGTAACAATGGCATTTTCACATTTTCATTCTGAAAATTTCTCCAAACAATAATCCAAAAATATCAGTCTACTGGGCATTAACGTTTTCTTGATTATACTTGCAACTGCAATTCACAATATAGATCTCTTATCAGAAAAGTTCACATACTGGAGGAAAAACAAAAAGTTATTTAAGTTCAAAGTCTTAAGGCTCTTATTTTCTCCCAACCTCATTATCTCTTACATAAACATTGTCCCTCCGAGTCATGAGAACACATTTAAAATTGTTTAAATTTTTCTAGTGTTAGCTTGTGTGGACAAACTGTATTTCATTCTCAGGAGCTATTAATGATCTTAGAGCTCAACTGAGAAACCCAAGTACCAATTTACCTAATCACCCATTTTATTTACTTTTTTCAATATTTATCAAATGCATATCTTGTACATGGTACCATTTTAGATGCTTGGGATTGAAAAACAGCCAAGACAAATCTCTAGCTAGATAGAGACCATTCTATAAGCACATAATATAATAATTCAAATAGAATAACAACTGCTATAAAAGGCACATAGTAAGCTCAAGAAGGAAGTAATTAATTTTGCCTAAAGGACAGTTATCAGTGGAGTAATTCCACAAGACTTAACAACAGAAATAATATTTGACTGTCTTAGGAAACCATCTTAACTTGACCTTAACAATATCCTACACAATGAGCCATTTCCTCTTCCAGAAATATGTTATTCTCTGGTATTCCATGATATCACACTCTCCATTTTTCCTTACTTTTCTAGCTCATCCTTTTTAGTGTTCTTTGTTGATTTTAACAGTTTCCTTACAATCTCTAAAAACTACTCATCAGATTCTCTTTAGACTCTTTCTCTAGACAAGGCTACCATGCACTTAGGCTTCAAATATTATTTATATGTTCCCAACTCCCAAATTCCTGTCTCCAACCTCTGATACTCAGCCTTAAATCTTAATGCCTATTTCAAAGTTTTCTTATAATTTCTGTCAGAATTTTCAATTCATGATTTTCCTTCAAAAAATCTATGCCTTATCCAATCTTCTCTACAGTACTAAATTATATAGCAGCAAGTTGTTTATGCCAAGAACTAGGGAGTCACTTTTGACATGCTCTTCTGCCTTATCCTTTACACTAAAGAACCTTCAAATCCTACCATTTTAACTCAGACACATTTCTTGAGCCCACCTACTTCTTCACATCCACACCATTACTCAAGTAGTGGACTCCTTACTGGTCTTTCTGCATCCAGTGCCTCTATCTTCCAATCCATTCTCCCCAGTTCTGACTACTGAGCTTTTTAATACATAATACCTTTTAATTACTTAGCTCTGTTTTTAAAATACTAAGGCACAAACATAGTATGATCCAGTCCCCATATACCTTATCTTTTATCAGGACACCTTGCTCTCCACACTCCAGAAACACTGGTCTTCTTTCTGCTCCTCACTAGGACCATTTAGCCATTTTACTTATGCCATTTTACTAGTCTCAAGTAGTTCTTTCCCCCTTCATTTAGTTTAAACATTTTCTCCTTAAACTTCAGAGTTCAGCATAGGTATCACTTCCCTAAGAAAGGCCTCCTCAACTACCCTATATCAATACCCACTCTCTCCTACGGTACCAACCTTGAACATTCCTATAACTGTGATTCAGTCATTAATTAGTTGTTTTATATCACAAGAGCTGGAAATAAGCACCTGTATGGTCGGGATCACCTATATCTCGGTATATGAGAATAGTTCAAGAACAATGATATCTGATATTCAATTGTCTCCTCTTCTATAGATGATCTTTCCTGGCATTTCCCCTCCATTCTCCAAAACATATATACTCACACAGACAGCCTAAGAAGTCTTGCTTTTGTGCTAAAGCAAATCAGAGAGAGCTGACCCATCAGAGGGAAGTAAAGATAAATTATCAGGTTTTTAGGAACAAGCAAATATCACAATTTGAAGTGGAAACCGGTGAGTGACATACAGAACATCTAAATACCAGTACGCTAAAAATCATCAGAAATGTCTTCAAGGGGAGTAGCTTTCTGATAGTCACGAAAGATAGGCACACATGTTTTGTTTTGTTTTATTTTGTTTTGGTTATTAAAGAAAATAATAATCCAAATGGAGATTGGGGATTTCCAGACTACCTAGAAACTGATACTATCAATATAAAGGCTAAAATATTTCTTTAAGAAAATCCAGAGAATACTAAGCTAGGCTGTCATGTCTTGTGTAATTTGTTACATATCAAATTAAAGATATAATAAATGTCAAGGCAAGAGAAATATAATTTGCCTAAGAAAAAGAGTTTGAGAAGGAAGAAATCTGAGCAAATGATGCTAAATGGACGACAGCCAAAATTAATTGAATTCAATTTGCCAAAGTTTCTGGGGTTTGAGCAGAAAAGCATGTACAAATTACTGGATACTGCACCATCATGTGGGTTTTGTTAGGAAGAAGGAGAAAAACAGGAAAACTAGTATTAAATTGAAAGAAGATGATTCTTTGGGAAAACATAAATGTTGAAGGATATAGAATATTTCCTCAGAAGTACAGCCAAGAAGAAATTATGAGCATTTGCCTAACACAAACGAATACTGGTGATAATAAGCAGTGATTACTGAGTGTCATAATATATGTGCCATGTTTAGGACATGACCCTTAAATGATGCCATCCGTCCCCAGAGCAATCTTGCCCAGCAGATATTATTTCCTGTTAATGATAAAGAAACTGAGATTAAGAAGACTTGAGCTCCCAAGGCCATCCACTTAGAAGACCACTTTAAACCCAGTCTGGTCCAGTTCAAAAACCCCAAGTTTCTGTTTGCCAGTACCACACTGCTGCTCACTTGAACAAAAAAAATATAATTAAAATTGAAAAGACACGGACATATAATTTCTTTACAAATTTGGTCCTATTTGATGGATGCAGACGTGAGGATTTAAAATGTGTTAGAAACGTAACTGTAAATATACTTGATCAAACCTGTAACATTAAAAATAAATAATAAAAATGAAAACTATGACAAATAAAAGGTCCAAGAGGAATCATCAGTATGATAGCTACTTAAGTGTCAGGCTTCCAAGAACTGAAGTACTTTAATTTCTAGAAATGCAAAAGGCTAGAGAGCCATCAGTGCTTATTTTCCATGTTGAGCATGTCCCGGGACTAGTGGAAGTCCCTTCCTGTCAGTCCTCCAAGAGAAGGGTTGAGACTATCTGACAAGCGCACATATCATTTCCAAAGGACTAAAGGATTTACCTGGTAGTCCTCAGGACTGAATGCTGTCAGTGGCACTGTTCTAAATTCCGCCAGAACCCTCCCTAGGAGGCCTTGCGCCCGGACGACCAGGAGCCTCACTTCTCCATCTTCTTCCTGCACAGTGATGTGTGGAATACTGCTCGCGGGCAGGGTCATTGTGTCCTCTGGCTGAGGGGGCAGCCCTGTGGAGAACTGAAGCAAGCCTGCAGGGCACAAAGAGAGGCAGGACATTCTGGCCCCAATTATCTGTGGAAGAACTTCTTATTCATTTGAAACAATCTTGCTTAATTATTTTGATTGCCAGAATAAAATTCTGAGGGCTTTCACTGGAAAAGACTTAAGCGAAGTTTTGATTAACATGCTTTTGACACAGACTACATAAATAAGTTTTCAAAATGTTAAATAAAAATTAAAATGAGAATTTTCCTTATTTCTACCCAAAGAATCGCATATTTGAATCTCTAGAATTCATTCTTGGACTGAGAGTAGAGCATGATTAAATCCCTAAAGGATTTGCCACACAGAGTTGAAGAGCCTCTCAGGTTTCCTACACAACTTTTAATAGTTGTTCTTGATTTTTTCCTACAAAAGAACTCTTAGTTTTCAATGTAGAAAAACAGTCTCAACTTATTAGGAGAGACATCTGTAAAAATTCCCCAATTAAGAAAATTATCACTTTGCAACATAGACAAAAAGAAATTAAAATAAAAAGACAGTGATAACTCCACTTCTGGAAAGTTAATAAAATATAAATTAGAAAGTACTTCTCAGTTAGTGAGGGATAACATATACAACAGGAGAGTTTAATTTTGAGGGGTGCCTGGATGGCTGTCATTAAGCGGCTGCCTTTGGCTCAGGTCATGGTCCCACGGTCCTGGGATTGAGCCCTGCATCGGGCTCCCTGCTGAGCGGGAAGCCTGCTTTTCCCTCTCCCACTCCCCCTGCTTATGTTCCCTCTCACTGTCTCTCTCTCTGTGTCAAATAAATAAAAATCTTAAAAAAAATTTTTTTTGAAAGCCATGAATAGAAATACTTTTTTTCATTTTAAATTAATTTAAGTAATCCTGTATTATTAAACTTCAGAAATTGATCTTTATATTTTCTTTCATAAACAATTTCCTTCATAATGGCAACTTAGAATTTCAAAAGCCTAGAAGTTAGAGGGCCCAAAGTTCTATTTCAATCATTTGCAAAAAGTCCCTTGAGAAGTTCTTAACTAGACCAAATACACCCAGAGAAGAAAGGATTATTTTTGCAAAAGGGCTTAGTTACCATATGGATGATCACTAGCTTTGATCGTGATATCTGTTGTTTCTTTTTCAGGATCTATGCTTGCACCACTGGTGGGGGTTGAACCTAGCTTTCCATCCCCAGGAACTGCAGAAACCAGCGTCACACGGAAATACTCATTAAGCTCAGGAATATCATCATCAAGAACATATATATTCAGGACCTATAAACGTAAAAATCCAGAAGCATGAAGCAATGAGTCATACAGAAATTACCACTTACCAGAATAAAACAAGATAGCCAATTAAGTTATACTTAATTGAAGTTACATGATACATCCCTTAAATACTAAAACAGAAAAAGAGAGAGAGAGAGACCAAAGAAAGTAATTATTTAAATAGTAATGGGTGCTGAGCAGTAATATTTTTGGTCTAAAAATATCATATTCATTTGATGTACTGATGTATCAGTGTAATGATGCATTGATGTATCAATGTAACATCACATATTGCTTATACCAAAGACAGTGGTATTACCAACCTCAGGGTACGGAGTTTCTAAGTAAGGAACTGCATGTTATCTGATGGGATGTGGTGAGGCAGTAGGAAAGGGCAACATATACATGCCTAGTTCCTGCCTAAGGAATGCCTGCCATACCCAGTAGCAGCATTTTAGAAAAGAGATTCACAATGGACCTTGAAAGTCCGGCACAAGCAATCCTTCCAAAAATTAGCAATAACTCAGCCATGCTCCACAAAATAAGTCAAATTTTGAAGTGAAAAAACAATTCCTCTGTCCTTTATTAACTGAATAAGCATGTTTTGACACCTATAATGTGCCAGGGTTAGAAAAGGCTCCAGTCACGAAGAGGCTCACATTCTATTGTAGGAGAGAGATCATGAAGAAAACATTTAAAATGCAATGTAAAATGCTAGTTAGTAGGTTTGCTGTCTGATTCTGAATCACAAAATACAGTTATTATACTGCTTAAATAATATACTGCACATATTTAAAATGTTACAAGACTTAAAAGAAAAAAAGAAAGAAAGAGAGAGGGGCGCCTGGGTGGCTCAGTGGGTTAAAGCCTCTGCCTTCGGCTCAGGTCATGATCTCAGGGTCCTGGGATTGAGCCCCGCATCGGGCTCTCTGCTTGGCAGGGAGCCTGCTTCCCTCTCTCTCTGCTTGTCTCTCTGCCTACTTGTAGTCTCTCTATGTGTGTCAAATAAATAAATAAAATCTTTAAAAAAAAAAAAAGAGAGAAAGAAAGAAATATAACAGAGTTATGCACAAAATAGATAAAAAAAACCAACCAACTCTACCTACTAAAGATTTTACAACAGACAAATTTTAAGCAAGTTTGAAGGTATTAGTTGCAATTGTAAATAATAATGGAAAGGGCATTCCAAGTAAAAGAAACAACACTTACAAAGGCACACAGTGCATAGAAGAGTAAGGAACTATAATTAGACTGCCACGGCAGGAGCAGGAGATAAGGCTAGATAATCAGGAGTTAGATCACAGGGACCTTTTATGCTACCATTAAAAAAAATGGACTCTTTTGCTCAGGCCCATAGCGCCAGCAGGATGGGCAGGTGTTGAGGTCTTCACACAGTCAAGGAGTTCCATAGCAAGTGATGAGACCAGAAGTGGCATAATAAACAGTACAGGAAAGCCCATTTGGGCATAGTCCTGAAGGCCAACACTTTTAGAGGTGCTTCCCATGCAAAGGGAATTATGTTGGAAAAAAGGATGAAAAGCCAAACAGCCAAATTATGCCATCAGGAATTATGCCACGGTCCAGCTGATCAAGAATGGCAGAAAATCACAGCCTTTGTACCCAATGATGGTTGTTTGAATTTTATTGATGTAAGCACTTTAGTCTGTTGTAGTTTCTGTTGCTGGAAGAGTTTCTCCAGGTTTTTATATGATGAACAGGTATTGTTTAGTAATTGTTGCTGACACCAGAAGTAAACTGCTGAGTTTATTTTAGGAAATGATGGAGTTCTGACTGATGGATTTGGTTGTAAAGGTCATGCTGTTGGTGACATTCCTGGGATTTGCTTTAAGATTGTCAAAGTGGCCAATGTCTCTCTTTTGGCCTTATACAAAGGCAAGATGGAAAGACAGGCCATGATCACAAATTTTGGTGGTGAAAATAGGACAGTAATAAATTTTTATATGCCAAAAAAAATTGGACTTATTCCACAGGGAGTGGAGCAAAACTGAAGAATCATAAACAGTAAACTGACAAAATGAGAATTTTGTTTTATTTATTAAGGATTTTACTTATTTATGAGGGGGGGCCAAGAATACAAGCAGGGGGAGTAGGAGAGGCAAAGCAGGCTTCCCACCAAGCAGTGAGCCTGATGTAGGGCTCGATCCCAGGACTCTGGGATCATGCCCTGAGTCAAAGGCAGACACTTAACAACTGAGCCACTCAGGTGCCCAAGAATTTTGTTTTAGAATAAGTACTATGAATGTAAACAGAGTGTACAGGGCAAGAAAGGATGCTAGGAGTTGAGCTAGGAGGTGACTGAACAGAAATAATGACATTAGGAACTAATGCAGTAACAGTGGAGATGAAGAAAGAAATGGATCTTAGATTTGTTCTGAAGATAGAAGACCCAGACCCCAATGACTCACATAGTACAGCAAGTCAGAGATAGAAAGGAATGAAGGGTGACTTTCTGGTTTCTTCCAGAAAGGAGGGTTACGACAGTCTGACAATAGACTAATTCCACATGCAGTCTCCAAAGTACTAGCCATTAGGCCTAAAAGCATTTGGAGAATTTTTTTTTAATGTAGTTTTTCTAGAGTTTGATTTAGTAGCTCTGAGGTAGAATCTGAATTTAGTTTTAATGTTCATTTTTATTTTGGTTTTAAATAAAAAAGTAATAAATGGCACAGCCAGTATACTCTGAGGAGAAGTGTAAAAATGACACCTACTACCCAAATCATGTCTGTGTTCTGAACAAAGGGAATATTTATTCTGAAGATTTAAAATGTCTTGTGCCTAGAAAGCAAGTGAACAAATGTTGCTCTGAAAAGTAACACCAAAACACTGAGATGTATGTTAAAAATAAAGCAGTAAATATTTTTTAAAGTGTTGAAGCATACCAAAGTACTCATGCATTTTAGTGAAATGAAGACCCTATCAAAGTATTAATGAATGTATTTTACATGGTAACTCGGGAAATAACAACAAATAATATTTACCTTTACTTTATGTTACCATATGTTACATATGCTCTGTTATTGTCTATTTTTAAACTCATCATAACTTGCTGAATTAATTTTATAATTAATGGGCCATTTAAAAAAAAAACTTGAGAAACACATTTCCAATGAACTTTCTTGCTCTTTAGAGAAACACACACAAACACCCTACACACACTTTCCAGACTCCCTTGCAGCTAGGTTTTCAGATACGAGTTAAGTATATTCAGTTAGTTGCACTCCCCCAGTATCTGGAAGGCAGCAGTGAAGTGGAGGCTACCTTACTGCAGTCTGTGCTAGAAAGCACAATCACATAGTACTAGTGACAGCTCAGTACCGTCATTGGCTTGGTTAGACAGAGGCTGGTGTAGATCTAGCAGACATGGTGTTATAAGCCAACCCCATTGTTCAATGTTATTATTTTGCTTTCAAGGTCAGTTATTTCTTAAAGAAATTACAAATGAAATGATAGAAGGAAATAATTTAAATAAATCTTGACAAGCATATATTTTCCTGATTAAAATATAATTAATTCTTATCTCTTCCAAAATGTGTATGAATACACTTTATGAAACAATGGTTTCAAATTACAGTTTCATTTCATAGGTGGTAAATTCCCCAAGGGAAAATTGTGGGCTCAGTCCTGCTTTCCAAGGAGAAATATTAAAAGAGGACCACATACAATCACTATAACTTTTTTTTAAGATTTTATTTATTTATCTGACAGAGAGAGATCATACGCAGGCAGAGAGAGAGGGTGATGCAGGCTCCCCGCTGAGCAGAGAGCCCGATGCAGGGCTCGATCTCAGGACCCCAACACCATGACCTGAGCCAAAGGCAGAGGCTTTAACCCATTGAGCCACCCAGGCAACCCACTATCACTATAACTTGACTAATAAAAACAACACCTTAAATCCAGAAGAATGGTGAAAAAGACAGCAACAGATTAAAATATGGTCCTTAAAATTGAATAATTTTAGTTTTATGAAAACTTGCTAGTTGTTTTAATATTCCTCATTTTACCAAAGACCAGTAAAATATTTATCACGGCTCTATCTGCAGCCTACTATTGGAGAAATTTTGTTATAAAATATTTTGTCTCAGGCGCCTGGGTGGCTCAGTCGTTAAGCATCTGTCTTCGGCCGAGGTCAGATCCCAGGGTCCTGGGATCAAGCCCCGCATCGGGCTCTCTGCTCTGCAGGAGGCCTGCTTCTCCCGATACCATTCCCTCTGCTTGTGTTCCCTCTCTCACTGTGTTTCTCTCTGTCAAATAAATAAAATCTTTAAAAAAAAAAAATATTTTGTCTCTTCTTCCCTCAAATTCTAGAGATTTGATCATTCTTTAGTATTAACTCTTTAAATCTATCTGCTCTCAATTTTATCTTTTTCATCCAATTAACTTCTAAATCCTTCAGAAATTTTCTCAAAGATTATACTTGAAAGCATTAAGCTATTTTATTACTTATCACTGACAACATTTAAGTTATTTATATTTTTAATGAAAAATTTTACTGATGTGAATACTCTAACATGATAGACCAAAAGAATGTTTAAAAAAATTCTGATAGAGGACAGTCTCATCCTGACTTCACTTATAAGAAGTGCCACTTATGGGGCACCTGGGTGGCTCAGTCATTAAGTGTCTGCCTTCGGCTCAGGTCATGATCCCAGGGTCCTAGGATCGAGCCCCACATCGGGCTCCCTGCTCTGCGGGAAGCCTGCTTCTCCTGCTACCATTCCCTCTGCTTGTGTTCCCTCTCTCGCTGTGTTTCTCTCTGTCAAATAAATAAAATCTTAAAAAAAAAAAAAAAAAGAAGGGGCACCTGGGTGGCTCAGTCGTTGGGCATCTGCCTTCGGCTCGGGTCATGATCCCAGGGTCCTGGGATCAAGCCCCACATCGGGCTCCCTGCTCGGCGGGAAACCTGCTTTTCCCGCTACCATTCCCTCTGCTTGTGTTCCCTCTCTCACTTTGTTTCTCTCTGTCAAAGAAATAAAATCTTTAAAAAAAAAAAAAAGAAGTGCCACTTATTTCTGATGACTTTAGTGCCACCTATTTAGAGCACCTATTCAAAAATGTGACCACAGCTCACAGAAAGTTTTGACAAAATTGGAAATCACTTGTACTTTCAAAACAAAGAAAAATTACTTCATTTTCCACATTAAAAAAATACAGTTGAGATTATAGTTAAAAGAATGTCTCAGTGGCTGATTAGAAAGCAGAGTGCCATTAAGAATTCTGCAGTCTCATAATTGTTTGTATTTCTTTGGTGTTGGTTCTGATCTCTCCTCTTTCATTCATGATTTTATGAATTTGGGTCCTTTCTCTTTTCTTTTTGATAAGTCTGGCCAGGTTGTTATCAATCTTATTAATTCTTTCAAAGAACCAGCTCCTAGATTTGTTGATCTGTTCTACTGTTCCTTTGGTTTCTATTTCACTGATTTCTGCTCTGCTCTGTATTATTTCTCTTCTCCTCCTGGATTTAGGGTTTATTTGCTGTTCTATCTCCAGCTCCTTTAGGTGAGGGTTAGGTGTGTATTTGAGACCTTTCTTGTTTCTTGAGAAAAGCTCATTTTGCCAAATACTTTCCTCTCGGGACTGCCTTTGCTGTGTCCCAAAGATTTTGAACAGTTGTATTTTCACTTTCATTTGTTTCCAGAACTTTTTAAATTCTTCTTTAATTTGGGGTGCCTGTTGGCTCAGTGGGTTAAGCCTCTGCCTTCGTCTCAGGTCATGGTCTCAGAGTCCTGGGATGGAGCCCCACATCGGGCTCTCCTGCTGTCTGGCTCTCTGCTCGGCCGGGAGCCTGCTTCCTCCTCTCTCTCCGCCCACCTCTGCCTACTTATGATCTCTCTCTGTCAAATAAATAAAATCTTTAAAAAAAATTCTTCATTAATTTCCTGGTTGACCCATTAATTCTTTACTACAGTGCTCTTTAGACTCCATGTATCTGAGTTCTTTCCAACTTTCCTCTTGTGAATGAGTTCAAGTTTCAAAGCATTGTGGTCTGAAAATATGCAGGGAATGATCTCAGTTTTTGGGTACTGGCTGAGACCTGTTTTGTGAGCCAGGATATAATCTATTCTGGAGAATGTGCCATGTGCACTACAGAAGAATGTGTATTCTGTTACTTTGGGATGGCATGTTCTGAATATATCTGTGATGTCCATCTGGTCCAGCGTGTCACTTAAAGCCTTTATTTCCTTGTTAATCTTTTGCTTAGATGATCTGTCCATTTCAGTGAGGGGGGTGTTAAAGTCCCCTACTATTATTGCATTATTGTTAATATGTTTCTTTGATTTTGCTACTAATTGGTTTATATAGTTGGCTGCTCCCATGTTAGGGGCATAGATATTTAAAATTGTTAGATCTTGGGGCACCTGGGTGGCTCAGTAGGTTAAGCTTCTGCTTTCGGCTCAGGTTGTGATCTCAGGGTCCTGGGATCGAGCCCCGCATCAAGCTCTCTGCTCAGTGGGGAGCCTGCTTCCCCCTCTCCCTCTGCTTGCCTCTCTGCCCACTTGTGATCTCTTTCTCTCTGTCAAATAAATAAATAAAATCTAAACTAAAATAAATAAGATAAAATAAAATAAAATAAAATAAAATTATTAGATCTTCTTATTGGACAGATCCTTTAAGTATGATTTAGTGTCCTTCCTCATCTCTTATTATAGTCTTTGGCTTAAAATCTAATTTGTCTCATATAAGGATTACCACCCCAGCTTTTTTTTAATGTCCATTAGCATGGTAAATTGTTTTCCACCCCTTCACTTTCAATCTGGAGGTGTCTTTGGGTCTAAATGAGTTTCTTTTTTTTCTAAAATGAGTTTCTTGCCAACAGCATATCAATAGGTCTTATTTTTTTATCCATTCTGATACCCTATGTCTTTTGATTGGGGCATTTAGCCCATTTACATTCAGCATAACTACTGAAAGATGACTTTAGTGCCACTGTATTGCCTGTAAGGTGATTGTTACTGTATATTGTCTCTGTTCCTTTATGGTCTATGTTCCTTTTAGGCTCTCTCTTTGCTTAGAGGACCCCTTTCAATATTTCCCGTAGGGCTGGTTCAGTGTTCGCAAATTCTTTAAGTTTTTGTTTGTCCTGGAAGCTTTTTATTTCTCCTCCTGTTTTCAATGACAGCTTATCTGGGTATAGTATTCTTGGCTGCATATTTTTCTAATCTATTGCTCTGAATATATCATGCCAGTCCTTTCTGGCCTGCCAGGTCTGTGGATAGGTCTGATGCCAACCTAATATTTCTACTGCTGTAGGTTATAGACTCTTGTCCCGAACTGCTTTCAGGATTTTCTCTTTGTCTCTGAAATTTGTAAGTTTTACTATTAAATAACAGGGTGTTGACCTATTTTTATTGATTCTGAGAGGGGGTTCTCTGTGCATCCTGGATTTTGATGCTTGCTCCCTTTGCCAAATTAGGGAAATTCTCTGCTATACTTTGCTCCAATATGCCTTCTGCTCCTCTTTCTCTTTCTTCTTCTTCTGTAATCCCAATTATTCTAATACTGTTTCATCTTTTTTAAGATTTTATTTATATGACTGAGAGAGAGAGATCACAAGTAGGCAGAGAGGCAGGCAGAGAGAGAGGGGAAAGCAGGCTCCCCACTGAGCAGAGAGCCCAATGCAGGGGTCAATCCCAAGACCCTGAGATCATGACCTGAGCTGAAGGCAGAGGCTTTAACTCACTGGGCCATCTAGGTGCCCCTGATATTGTTTCATCTTATGGTATCACTTATCTCTTGAATTCTTCCCTCATGATCCAGTAGTTGTTTCTCTCTCTTTTCCTCAGCTTCTTTATTCTCTATCATTTGGTCTTCTATAACACTAATTCTCTCTTCTGCCTCATTTATCCTAGCTGTGAGTCCATTTTTTATTGCACTTCATTAATAGCTTTTTTGATTTCAACTTGCTAAAATTAAATATTCAGGAAACAACAGGTGTTGGCAAGGACGCAGAAAAAAGGCAACCCTTCTACACTGTTGTTGAGAATGCAAGCTGGTGCAGCCACTCTGGAAACTAGTAGGAAGGTTCCTCAAAAAGTTGAAAATAGAGCTACCCTATGACCCAGCAATTGCACTACTGGGTATTTACCCTAAAGATACAAATGTAGTGATCCGAAGAGGCACGTGCACCCAAATGTTTATAACAGCAATGTCCACAAGAGCCAAACTATGGAAAGAGCCTAGATGCTAGATGTCCACCAACAGATGAATGGATAAAGAAGATGGAAGGCTATGCAGCCATCAAAAAAAAAAAAAAAAACCTGAAATCTTGCCATTTGCAACAACATGGATGGAACCAGTGGGTATTACACTAAGTGAAATAAGTCAATCAGAGAAAGATAATTATCAGATGACCTCACTGATATGAGGAATCTGAGAAACAAGACAGAGGATCATAGGGGAAGAGAGGGAAAAATGAAACAAGAGGAAATCAGAGAGGGAGACAAACCATAAGAGACTCTTAATCTCAGGAAACAAACTGACGGTTGGGGTGGGGTGGGATGGGTGATGGACCCATCTGGGATGGGGTGGTTGGATGATGGACAATGGGGAAGTTATGTGCTATGGTGAGAAAAAAATAAAAATTAAAAAAAAGAAAGAATTCTGCAGTTTCCCATTGTAATAACAAAAAACCCACAATGACAAACCTTCAAACCTTCAATCCATACCATTTTTATTATATTGGGATTAAAGAACAGATAAAACTATAACACGCACCATTCAAAACTCCTGTTTTTCTTCTACATAAAAAAAAAAATACAAAAACAGGGGCACCTGAGTGGCTCAGTTAATCAAGCATCTACCTTCAGCTCAGGTCATGATCTTGGAGTCCTTGGACTGAGGCCCAAGTTGAGCTTCCTGCTCAGTGGGGAGTCTACTTCTCCCTCCCCACCTGCCCCTACTTCCCCACCTCCAGCATGCTCTCTTTAAAATAAATAAATAAAATCTTTAAATAAATAAAATCTTTAATAAATACAAAAATACTTTAAACTATGGTATTTACCTAATGATCTAAATACTTTAAATTGCTTAAATAGCAAAATGCTGCAAAAAAATTACAGAACCAACAGATTAAAAAAGCCTTCCAGGAGGTTTTCAAGGAAACAAAGAAGGTAGCATTTACCTCAGATCTCTGCCAAGGAAGGAATGTGATAGTTCCACTGGCATTAGCAAAATCATCAACAAAGTAATTAATGCCATCAGATTCGATCTGTGAGATGGTGTAAAACAGATGCACATAATCCAGAGCTCCTCTGGTTCGCTCCACCACACATGAAATGGTGGATCCCTCCTCTGCAATCTGAAATTGAACATAAATTATTTATAAGTATATACCAATTCAAACCAGTGATAAAATTATAATGCTTTCATGGAATTCTTTTACCATAAACTTAATTCTGTAACTTTCTAACACTCTAAGGAGAGCTCTACATTCTTATCTCATCCTTTATAGATTTTATAGATTTTACAAAAATACAAAATACAGATTACAAAAGTAATTATTATTATCAATTCACTGTACATGTAATTCATTCATTTATACCGTGTGCGTGTGTGTGTTCACGCGCATTGCGCCAGCCACTATGCTGAACACTACAGTACAAAAGATTTAAAAAAAAAAAAAAAAGAAAGCACAGTCTGTTCTCTAGATAAATCTAAAGAGGTAGACAAACTCAAAGTTTTATGGTAAGTTAAGCATAGACAAACCAAATGGGGGGCAGAAGTAAGGGGTAGACAGTAGAATATGACATCACGGAGAACATTCTAGGCATGGATAAAAAGTAATAGCGTGGATTTCATGAAATAATTTTGAGAACAGCATAAAGTGACAAGCAGTAAGAGCCTTGAGAAATATCTGGTGAGGAGACAAATCAGGTCAATGAAGGCATTTATGTTATGCTTAATATATTTTGACAGTTTTGTCATATATACATATACATAGGTATATAAAGGTCTGTAGCTATTTTTCACATAGAAATATTTTTATCTGAACATTTAATACTTAAAAATTATATGAAGCAAGAAGTTGGAAGAGCTTTTATTTCTTTTTATTTTTTTGAGAGAGAGAGAGAGAGCACACATGAGCAGGGGAGAGACAAAGGAAGAGAGAATTCTAAGCAGGCTCCACACCCAGTGCAGAGCCCTACATGGGATTCAATCTCTTGACTCTGAGACCATGACCTGAGCTGAAATCAAGAGACAGACACCTAAAAGACTGAGCCACCCAGGCTCAGAATAAAGTCTTCATATCCTCAAATTCTTAGTCTTTTAATTCAATTTTATTTTTATGTTAATAAGCATATACGTAATTCATAGAAAAAAACTGAAACTTAATGAATAGAGCTCAAAATACAAATCCTAATTTAGATAATGTCATTCTACTTTTCATATCAATCATAAATACCTCTGTCAGCATTAGACAGGGTCATTTTGGTGCCAGTGTTGGTGCTGGAAAGAACAGATTTGAAATTTACCCACAAACAGGCAATAGTCAAAATAGTTATCAGTGACAACGGAAGCACCATGAGATGTTCCAGTAAATCCAGAGTTTCACCAGCCATCAACACCCCTACTTCAGAGTAATAGCAACCTTAGGTGCCCCATAGTAAACAAGACCAAGCACTCCTGGGACAAGACTTTAACTTTTTTATTTGCCTGCAGGTCCTGGCATGAGCCCAAAATGACAGGTAGTTGTTTAGGAGAGTCCCCAGTGTGTCTTCTGGTAGACACCCCCTGACCCAGAAAGAATCAGAACTTCTAATCCAGCAGAACCTAAAACATAAGAGTGGGAAACACAAATTCTGGCAGTTGGTCACCGGTGATGGAAGTAGGGCTACTCTTACTTCTACCTATTGCCTCCTGAGCCCAGGTAGCCTAAGTACTAGGAACAGTGAACAGGTATCAGCCACTGGATACATACTGGATCATGGCTGACAAGATGCCCACCCTACAAGATGTGGTCCCCGAAGGGGCACATTAGCTGAGTCCTTTACTGTCGTAAACCAGCTGCTTCAGGTGATGTGGTACAGAGTAAGGGCAGGCAATCTTATGACTGTGTGCCCACTGTTACATCTCCTTCACATAAAATAAGTCCCTTTGAGGCAGGCTTCTCAATGGACACAGCAGGCATTCTTTTAGCCTTCAGATGATGGTCTAGCAGACTACTAAGAACATAAGCTCATTAGCTAAAATAAGTATTAGTTCCAATAATAATGAGCATTTGCCCTCTGTGGAGTAAAACAGCCCCAAACTTAGTGCCCACTTGCATCCATCTGTTCACGTGACTCTTCCCCAAACTTCCTTGTCTCTAATCTTGATGATCCCAAGCCCTTCCAAGACCACATCAATAGTACTGCTCAAATAGTATCTTTATAACTTCAGATCATTTCTCCCTTCACATGAGATGAATGGCTAAGTGGGCTGTTCATTGCTCTGCCCTCATCTTTTAGAGCCATTCGTGAATGGAGAAGTAGAGTGGTGGTGGCCCACATCCAGCAAGCACCAATACATCAAGCTAAGTCATGGGGTGAAGCAGGCTTGATTTTTCCTCCTCCATCAGTTAGTTACAGGTTTTAGGGTAAAGGTCAAAGAGTTGATTTAAATATGTCCAGTATGAAATGTTTACTAAATATCTGAGAGATGTGTCAAGTGGGCAGCTAGAGAAATGAGTCTGGAACTTTGGAGAAAGGTCATGATTGACATGATATCAATATACAAATGGTATTTAAGGCCACATACAAATGGTATAGAAATATATCGTTATATAAATGCTATTTAAAGACTGGATGAGATGACAAGAGAAGTAACTATAGATGGAAAGAAATGGACCAAATATAATCAAATAGTTTTGACCTAACACTGGTTTTGAAATCATAAAATTGTTCTAATGCAACTCGTATGTCTGAGAGCATCACATGGATAATCCATAATCTGTAATGTGAATTTCACATTTGTTTATGTGATTTCATCTACAAGAAACATGGTGAACACAGAAAACTGCACTGACCAGAAACAAGCCACAGGGAAACACACAAACACACTTGAAACATCTACCAGCCACTCCATGCAACACATGCTCATTCCATCTAACGGGACAATCTTCCCTCTGATGTCAGATAACCCTCCTTCCATCATTTCACAAGAATATACAACCTGCAATTCCTCTGATACATGCTTTCACAAGCAAACTTAAGGGTTTTTTTCTAGGTATATACCATATTTCTTGCAGTATATAAGTATTGAACATTTATTGTGTAAAACTACTTATTAGGTCCCTTTCTTTTTACATGTCACTAAGTTTTTGAATAGTAGTCTCCTAAACCATTTTTCCCTTATATTCTGTATTTTCTCTATCCAATATGGCATAATGTAGTGATTTTTAGGAGCCCCTCAATCATAAACTGGCAGAACTGAGTGTTCTGAAGGTGGGGCCCTCCAACCCTAAGGCTGCAAAGAAGGGGAAGCAGCACAGAAACCCAAGTGCTCAATAAGCATCTAATTTAATTCCCACCTTCTACCTAGGCATCTACATCAGCATTTTCATCACAGCTGCCAGTACATAAACTGGTGATGGAAAGAGTATGGCTTTAAGGCCAAAAAGTCCTAAGTTTCTTTACTCTTTCACTTAGCATGTGATTTCTTCTTAAAATGAAGATCATAATGTCTCATGGATTTGGGTGGAGATAAAACAAGTATCTTACATGGTACCTACAGTAATATATTAAGTACTGAAAAATTTTTATATTTCTCTTCTTAACAAACATACAGAGACATACACAATTACAAAAAATAATGCTACATTCCCTCGTTTTATCAAGAAATATATATGCTTACATATTGAAAAAAACCCAAATTTCCACCCATTTTATTCCCCATCATAATGGGAATACATTTGTGCCATTATCCCATCCCAAAATTTAACCAGAATGAACATTTTTAATGAGTTACATTAATAAGCGATTAATCCCAATATGTGAATATTCAACTTTCCCTTTTTAGCAGGAGGCATGGATGAAACAGATCCAAAGTTACATTCAGGAGTCTTTATGTCTCCTTACAACTTCTTACCAAGTCAATGAGCATTACCATGCAGCACCCAAGACTAAGAAAGGAGCTTTTTACTTGCAGGAATCACACGGGGGAAAGCTATTTAACCACGCTTTCATTTAGTAAAGCCCTAATTAAAATGTTTCTGCTACTATTTTCAACTTCAAAAAAAAAAAAGAAAAACAAAGGCTATCTATATCCAATACAACTGTGTACAAATATATGCTACACATAAAAATTTCACAGAAAATCTAATGAATTAATAATTTATTCAATAAAGGAAATTACAAATCACCAATCGGGGAGAAGCTTCAAAGGTCCATAAAAATCCACTTTTCATACTTAAGAATTTAAAATGACATAGTGCCTGAGATTTGCTTTAAAAATGAATTCAGCCAAAAAAAAAAAAAAAGAGAGAGAGAGAGAAAACTGACAAAAAGCTTATTAAATGTTAAAACGTAACTGGTGGGTCACTGGGGTTCATTATTCTATTTTCTCTAGTTTTATATATACGTATATGAAATTTTCCACTTAAAAAAATATTTTTTTAATTTAGCTTTTTTATTACCATCTCATCTCCCTGACAGAGATTCTGATTCAGAAATGAAGTCCTCAATCAGGAATGGTGTTCTGGAATATACATAAGCTATTTCTGATTAAGGTCATCACACACATACTCTGGGAAATACTGAACCAGATGATGGAATTATCAATACCAGAAGATAATTAAAACAGAAAATAAAGAGTTAAAATATCTCTTCTGTTTAAATATACATATAATTGCCTTTGGAATCATGATATAAGCAAATGTTTATTAGGCCAGTATATGAGAAGCATAATATCAAGAAATAATCATCAAAACCACCATCGTTCAGTTTTTCACAAGAAACATCAGTAGCCACTGCTGTTTTCTTTTGAGTTAAAAATTTCCTCAATCTTCAGATTTGCAGGAGAGTAATTACAAAGCTTAATTGTCAGAAAAGGTTTTGAAACATATTTTCCCGGAAAAAATAATGCACTGAGCCATAAATTGGCTTTCTGTATTGGAATAGAAGATTAAAGCCAATGCCTAAAAATTACACATCCCATTAATTTTTTATTGTGTTTCACACTTAGGTAAAGATCTGTGATATCAGATTATATCAATATCACTTATATCTAAAGGAATCTCTTCACATAACATATGGCAGGCACTTAAAAACAAACACAGTCCAAATTGAATAATACCCTCATTTTTATAAAGATCCTCTCAAAATGTCTCTAAATTTATTCTTACGCTGTGAATTTACAAATATAAAATGCAATCCAACTATTAGTTATTAAAAATAATATTATGAAAAGCAATCTCATTATATTATTTAGTATATTAGACTGTAGGACATACAAAAATAGTGTTAAAATAAGGTGGAGGGAAAGTAACATTAAAGATTACACAGAAAGGGGCACCTGGGTGGCTCAGTGGGTTAAAGCCTCTGCCTTTGGGTCAGGTCATGATCTCAGGGTCTTGGGATCGAGCCCCCGCATCCGGCTCTCTGCTCAGCAGGGAGCCTACTTCCTCCTCTCTCTCTTTGCCTACTTGTGATCTCTCTATCAAATAAATGAATAAAATCTTAAAAAAAAAAAAGATTACACAGAAAAACAAAACACGGGAGGAAAACCTGAGAATGTGGTTGCTATGTTACAGATCCAACAAAACTCAGTCATCTGTTCAATATAGATACCACCTGGAATCCCACTCAAGGCACTCAACAACATACAAGTTTATTCATTCTTTCAATTATAATTTATTAAGCACCTGCTGCCTAGAAGAATATGGTATACAAATCACACATAATATCTACTCTTTCAATATGGCAAGTATAAACTATGTTATATTCTGCATATTCTCATTATTTAAGATGTGATTATGCTTTCATTTTAACCTTCATATTATTTTATTTCATGAATCTATGAAACTGTAAAAGTATAACCTGACTTAGAAGTCTTTAAATGCCCAGATTGCCTTCAGCATTTTTGGAGGAATAAGAAAAAAAACATAATTTTTCGCTGTCACTGCAACAACACAATGAAGAATCTATGGAAGTGACAGTGGGTTTTATTTCTAAAAATCAAGCAAATAACTATAAAATTTAAATCCTGCAGACAATTCCAAGCATAGAGTAAACCAGCAATTCCCATATAGTTTCAGGACCCCTAAACACTCAAAAAATTATTAAATAGAACCCCAAAGAGGTTTTTGCTTATGTTGGTGAAATCTGATGATATTTACCATTTTACTAATGAAAATTCAAGAGACTATCGATATATAAACTCATTTTTAAAATAGCAATAATAAACTCATTACAGGCTAACATAAGCAACATGTTTTATGTGAATAATTACATTTTTTTAAAAAAAATAGTGACAAAGGGGCATTTTTTTATATTTTTGTATATCTCTTTTAATGTCTAGCTTAACAGAAGACAGCTAGATTCTCTTATCTCCTTTCACAATCAATTTCTCTGAGTTACTTATTATTTTGTTTGAAATATATTAAAAATATCCAGCCTCACAGAAATATGCAACCAGAAAAGGAGGATTTAAATAGTCTTGGCAGATAGTTATAGATATTCCTCCTCTACATTATACGCTTTTGACAAGTAGTTTCTTAGAATTTAGTTGCAAGGTGAAATCAGACTCTAATATGTTAAAACTCATTGGTCTACCTTGCACTCAAAGTCATGACTTGAGTAAGCAATCAATAAATATTATTGATGATAATTGAAATATTTCATATCGGGGCACCTGGGTGGCTCAGTGGTTTAGGCCTCTGCCTTGGGCTCAGGTCATGATCTCAGGGTCCTGGAATGGGGCTCTGTGCTCAGCAGGAGCCTGCTTCCCCCTCTCTCTCTGCCTGCCTCTCTGTCTACTTGTGATCTCTCTCTCTGTCAAATAAATAAATAAAATCTTTAAAAAAAAAAAAAAAAAAGAAAGAGTTCAAAATAGAGACGGGGAAGCCCCAGTACCATGACTGGAACTGAAACATGCAAGTCTGACTGAAACACACTGACCAAAGAGGAGTCTGACCAACATGCTGACCAAGAGGAAGCCAGCGCCACTGGCAGATGCCAGATCACAAAGGGAATTAAAGGGAAGCTGATTTTACATGGCACCTTAATGGTTCTCACAACCTGATGGAAGCCACCTGTCTTTTTAAAATAGAGATGATGATACACAAAATATAGGGGGAAAGATGAAACTAGAGATCACAAGCCATAGGTTCAAATTCCAGTTCCTCTCTCTGTATCTTGGAAGGAAAAAAAAAGTAAAATTAATTTTTATTTAGTGCTGATAACTGCCAAGCTTTGAATCAGGCATTTGATTCTTATTTAATTTAATCTGGGTTATTTTTTCGGGTCTCTAAGCTTCAGTTTCTAACCTCATTAAGTGGAGAGAATGAATCATAAGTAATATTTGTTGCAGCTGTATTTGAATTGTCGGGCATATAAAAAATTTAACATGTAAAATTATTTAATGACTGAATATTTAAAAGTATTATCATTATATCTTGATGAAGTCCCAATAGTTCA
>CM053607.1:72591760-72626945 GCA_028646535.1 Procyon lotor
GGGGGGCGGGTAGGGATAGGGTGGCTGGGGTGTAGACATTGGTGAGGGTATGTGCTGTTAAGTGCTGTGAAATGTGTAAGCCTGACGATTCACAGACATGTACCCTGGGGCAAATAATACATTACATGTTAATAAAAATTTTTTAAAAAAGTATTATCATTATAGATAAACATATTTCTTCTTTAAATTACCGATTTGTATGACATTTGCCCTCCCTAGTGTAGGATATTCTAGTATTTCTGGTATAGAAGAAGCCGACTATTTGAAAATTTCTTATGATTATCAACAAACCAAAGAGCTAAGAAGGACAAAAAGACAATCCAAAGAGTTAGCTTGCCAATTTGAGCTAAATCAGGCCTATGCCCAAGATACTTTCTTTTGACCCTCTACTAATTCATGGTTTTCTTAATTGTTTCAATTTATAAAAATGCCCTTCTAAATCTGTAAGTATCAACTTGCAAAGGGAAGGACTCTTGTTCCTTGGCATCCTTTCATGGTCATGGAGCTGTTGTCACACTCAACACCTGTGAAGTGGTGTCATGAGATCTCACATTACTGAACAGGAAACTAAGATGATTACAAATCTTCAAAAACCTGGAAGGAACTGATAAGGACAGTAAAACAGCCTAATGAATGAAGCTAGCCAAGAAAGGTGATAAGAAAGGCATCACACCCAACACGGAAAAATGCTGTAACTACTTAAGTACATATCACAAAAAAAAAACCCTCAAAAAAAATCACATTTTAATAAAGTTTCAATTACTATTATTCAGAAGCTTTCAATATACATTATCCCACTTACTTATGCAGTATCCAAAGAGTAGCCAAAGTAAATGACATATGGAATATTCCATGCATTCTGTGAAGTACGTTAACCTTAAAAAGAACTGCCAAAGTTTCATTTGCTAACTTATTATTACTTCTATCAGCTGATTAAGCTTCTGATTCAGACCATGAACTTATAAGAGCAAAGACCTTATAATTTACTTTTGCAACCTTTGGATCTAGTATACTTCTGGGCTTACAGGAGACACTTGGCACTTTTACCAAATGAAAGAAAGCCCACTCCCAAACTTCCAAACAAATCCACCTACAAGGAATTTTTTAACTCCAAAATTCCCCAAGCTCACTACTTACTTCTGGTATACAAGTTCCTGTGAAACCAAACAAGCCATTGGCATTGTCACTTTTTTGTATTATTAATCTTGCTGTAGTATTCTCTTCAGAAATGCGAGCTCCTCCATATACAGAGACTAGTTTAAGAATGAATAATTCTTCTCCCTCCTCTTCATTATCATCTCTTGCAGAAATGATGAATGATTTGTTAGTTTCTCCCTGTCTGAACTCTAAATATCCAGAAACGGGGTGTAAATCACTCTTTGCTGGCATAGCATGAAGTTCATAAATTTCTTCCATGGTCAGTTTCCGTTCATAGGACCTCACATCCTGCATCAAACCTGTAAATCTGTCATTGCCATTCATTCCTGCCCCAATTCTCAGTGTTCCAGGACCTGAAATTAGAAATGGGTTTAATTGCTACAATACCCACAAGTATCCTGTCCCACATTACAAGTATGATTCAGAACGTGAAGCAATTGTGTGGAGAGGTTTTATTAGATAAGTAAAACACATGATGAGAACACAATCAAATAAAGGCTATTTTCTAGGGCACCTGGGTGGCTAAGTGGATTAAGGCCTCTGCCTTCAGCTTGGGTCGTGATCTCAGGGTCCTGGGACTGAGCTCCACATCAGGCTCTCTGCTCGGCGGGGAGCCTGCTTCCCCCTCTCCCTCTGCCTGCCTCTCTGCCTACTTGTGATCTCTCTCTCTGTCAAATAAATAAATAAAGTCTTTTGGAAAAAAAAGTAATAAAGGCTATTCTGCTACAATGAGAAATGAATCTGTAATTGCTGAGATTTAAGATATTTTGTACTAAAGGGTATTTTGTATATGTGTATATGTATACATGTATGTATCGGTGTATATTTAGACATTTCTTCCAGAAAAATTTAAAATTTCCTTGTGCATTTAAGAATGCAATGATACAATCCAGTCACAATTTTTAAACTTTTGTATTACTATTCTTTGAGAACCTCAAGGCTTAATCTATTAGAAACACATCTTGAGTGAAATAAAGCTGTGAGAATTTAACAAAAATTTCCATGGGCCAAATATAACTCTTTACCCAAACAATTAATGCAATGTATATAGAAAAAGAAGTATTCCTCCCCAGGAACAGCATCATAGGCAAGTCTTACAGACTTGTTCAGGGTAATCGCAACATGCAGCCCAATTATATTATTCTATATCAGTAACAACCTTTTTCAAAAATTTACCATTTCTTACTTCTTTACTTATTCCCTCTCCAATGACTCAAGTAAGACATTTACATAAGATGAGAGCTTGGCGGTGCTTTGGAAAAAAAGTATAAGGAATATTTTTTATCAAAATCATCCACCAAGGCACGAGGTGCCTGGGTGACTCAGTGGGTTAAGGCCTCTGCCTTGGGCTCAGGTCGTGATCTCAGGGTCCTGGGATCAGGCCCCGCATCGGGCTCTCAGCTCAGTAGGGAGCCTGCTTCCCCTGCTCTCTCTGCCTGCCTCTCTGCCTACTTGTGATCTCTCTCCTCTCTGTCAAATAAATAAATAAAATCTTTAAAAAAAAAAAATCATCCACCAAGGCACATTTTACTACCCGGTGGTTCTTTCAAGGTAGTCAGAAGTATCCTGCACATTATTATCACAGTGGCCCCCATGTGTTCTCCAGTGGTTCCGGGCGGACTATTTAGTAGTAAGAGGAATATATCCACAACAGGCAAAAGTATGGATAAACATTATCAACAATACTGGGCAAGAAAAGCCAGGCCCTCAAGTATAGACACTGTTCAATTCTATTTATACAAAGTAAAAAACAGGAGAAGCTAATCTTATGCTCTTAGAAATGGCAATAGGAGGTGGGCCAGGTGGTGAGTCAGTGACTGGAGAAGAGCCAGGGGCTTCTGGAATGCTGTTTTGTGATCTGGGGCTTAGCTACTCAGGTGCTGAAACTAATGAATTTAAAGTTTTAAAAATTGATCTACCTGTACACTTGCGATATGTACACTTTGATATGTTTTATACTATGACATATATCTTTCATCAATAAATTTTAAATTTTATATAGACTTTAAAATTTTCCTTTCCAAGCTACAAATTACAAAAATAATCTAAGTTCCTTGCAGTAAACTAAAGAGAGAAAAGAAACACTCAGCTCTCACTTTCCTCAACCTTTCCCACTCTCATTCTACCAACATGCCATCACCAAACAAATCAATGTATTCACACAATCAAAAGGTGATTGATTTAATGCTACAGAGTGCTATAAACAAAATCAGTAATGTGAACATGCTGTTTCCTTTGCCCATCTTTTTTTTCCTACTGGGACCAAAAAGACAACCAGATATCCAGCACAGGAGGTTCAGAAGTTAAATATTCTATTAAGCTATAACCATACAAGCTGTGCTCTACCTTATTACTAAGCAAAAAATGATCACATCCTAGGATGGAGGGCTTGGGAAGGAACTGGTGATTATAATGGAGATAACCAATGTTTGTGTTTAAATATGCAAAAAGATACATTTCTCAAAGACACAGCAGTAATCCAGCTTAAAAACAGCAAAGATTATTTCTTCAAAGCTCTCCATAGAATTCACCACTTCATCTACTGATACTACAAACCCCTGTACGAGTGTCTGGGTGACTCAGTCATTAAGTGTCTGCCTTCAGCTCAGGTCATGATCCCAGGCTCCTGGGATCAAGCCCTGCTTTGGGCTCCCTGCTCAGCAGAAAGCCTGCTTCTCCCTCTCCCACTCTCCCTGCTTATGTTCCCTCTCTCACTATGTCTCTCTCTCTCTCAAATAAATAATTAAAATCTTTGAAAAAAAAGAAAAACAATCCTGGGGCGCCTGGGTGGCTCAGTAGGTTAAAGCCTCTGCCTTCTGCTCAGGTCATGATCTCAGGGTCCTGGGATCAAGCCCACATCGGGCTCTCTGCTCAGCAGGGAGCCTGCTTGCCTCTCTCTCTTTGCCTGCCTCTCTGCCTACTTGTGATCTCTCTCTGTCAAATAAATAAATAAAATCTTTAAAAAAAAAAACCTATAATTGCTGGGCTTTTAAAAGTACTTTTTCTTTTTTGATGCCTCTTTAACCTTATGCCCACCACCCTTCAACTCCAAAAAGACCTCCCAAGCAATGGTTCCCCAAACACAATATGCTCTTTCACATTTCTACATCTCTGCTCTTTTTTCTAAATAGAATTACCATTCCCCATCCCTCCTCCTACCAGTGGAAGGAAAAATATTCCTCCTTCATAATCTTTTTCTTTTTTCTTTTTTTTTTTAAGATTTTATTTATTTATTTGTCAGAGAAAGAGATCACAAGTAGGCAGAAAGGCAGGCAGAGAGAGAGAGAAGCAGGCTCCCTGCTGAGCAGAGAGCCTGATGCAGGGTTCGATCCTAGGAC
The DNA here is from genome assembly GCA_028646535.1 of Procyon lotor. Lineage (NCBI taxonomy): Eukaryota > Metazoa > Chordata > Mammalia > Carnivora > Procyonidae > Procyon > Procyon lotor. The sequence continues at coordinate 72,596,257 of CM053607.1, forward strand.
CCCGAGATTATGACCTGAGCCGAAGGCAGAGGCTTTAACCCACTGAGCCACCCAGGTGCCCCCATAATCTTTTTCTTTCTTCATACAACACACTGAAGCGATCTCTTTGCATATCTCTCTCCCAGAACCTATTTTAGGTACCTCAAGGGCAGACACTGCCTGATTCTTTTCTCCAACACTCAGTACAGAACTTATGGTCTTGGTAGGTATAACTTTTATTTAAAGAAATTAAACCAATACACAAGCAGATTTTTTAACACCTGTTAGCCTTCTTAAGAAATGAAAATTTTTAAAAATCTAAAATTCAGAATACTATTTATAAAGATGACACTCACCATCAGTAATGGCTTCTCCTTTCAGGCTCTTGATTCCTCTGGGCATTGTATTTCCATCAAGGTAGAATTCAATTATACCATCATCCAGGATAATTAGAAGATGAAGCCAAACATTTTCTTCTAAATACCTTGTGACTGTTGTCTTGGCAACATATGTAGCATTGGAACCCAAAGTTTTGTAATGAAGAGAAAGTGTCACATGGGATTCATTTGTTTGAATTTTCACCCCATAGTAGATGCTTCCATTACCATCATCCTTTGCTATGACAAATCCATTTGTATTGGCATTAGGCATTACCCAAGCTGAAAATGTAAAGTTGGCAATTGAGTTGTTCCTAGAAGGATGGTATTTTGGATTAACAGTTCCAAATGCACCCTCTAGTCCACTGAAGTACAAAGCATCTGTTCCACTGTGGTGACGCCGCATGTGCGGTTGTAAATGCACAGTGCTGGGGAAAATTCCAACCAGCAAAAAATCTATCATTGGAGGCAAACCATCACTGAAGTCACCAGACAGTATTTCCCAGCCTACTCGTACGTCACCAAACACACCCTGCTGCCTCAAAATGGTAAAGTTGGTAATATAAGACATATCATCTTCTGAGAGGACATCTTCTGCTACTTCTCTCTCTAAGCACTCTGGATCCAAGAAGAACACTCCAAAAGGATCATCGTTGAATGGAATCATTACTGTCACCTGGAGGTTGGTTCCTGCTAGTTGGCCCCCAGGACCTGGAGATCCACCTGTAATAAGATGATTTATAATGAATAAGAAATCAGAATTTGAAGTACTTTATAATACAAGGTAAAGACAAAAGGATCTGACTAGCAAACTTCTGGTTAAATAATACATTCACTGATCAATGGAACAACTGTGTCACCATATGGTTTTCACCATATTTTTAGGGGTAACTTGGTTCAGAATAATTTCATTAATAATCAAGCTTGAAAAGAGGATATTAACTAGAGTTTTAATTCCTGTGTTTAAAACAAAAAGTGATGGGAAAACTGATTGTTTAAATTGTTTAAATGGCACAAAGACCAAGCTTTAAGCTTTCATGAATTTGTACTTTCTCACTTCCATTAATATTTTGTTGGAGATACTCTACTTGGTATGAAAAAAATCTATTTACAAGTTTGAGGATGAATGTAAGTCTCCATCCATAAAACTTAACTAAGCTAAGATCACAAAATGAATGTTAAAAATAACATTTCTATCAAAAAGGGGTTTTTTGACATTTAAAATTGAATAATTACTTCTGCATTAATTGCATTTTCTATACAGCTCTAATTATTTACTTGTGAAACATTAAATTTCAGTAATGAAATAAAAAAGATGGAAAAACAGAACACCTGATATGTTTACAAGCTTTAAAATATAAAATTCATTGAATTCAGGAATTTTATCTGGAAAAGCATGGAGAATTATTGGTTTGGCTTCTTCTCCATCCATAAAGTTAACAATCCCCGAAGTTTCATAGAACTCTTGTCCAGGCTGCAAAGCAGAATCATTCTGAAACAGCTGCCAAGCCACAGAAACATTGCCAAAGTGCCCTCGATGCCTCAAAATCCTACACAACAAAATAAAGAAAATTAATTTTTATGAAAATTGTACAAGTGGTGAATTTTACTCTAATGATAGCTTTCAGTGTTATCTCAGAAATATTCTTTTTCTAAATGAAACAAGATGGGATTGGGAGGGAGACAAACCATAGAGATTCTTAATCTCAGGAAACAAAGTGAGGGTTGCTGGGGGGTGGAGGGTAGGGATAGAGTGGCTGGGTGGTGGACATTGGGGAGGGTATATGCTATGGTGAGTGCTGTGAAATGTGTAAGCCTGATGATTCACAGACCTATACCTCTGGGGCAAGTAATACATCATATATTAATAAAAAAGAAAAAAAAGAAATATTCTTTTTCTATTTATTGTCTTTAATATAAACCAGCCAGCCAATCCTTACTGAGCAACCATGATGAATCTCATGGTAAGGGAAAGAGGCAGAACTTTAAGTAACAAAGAGAAGCAGTCTTAAAAGTCATAGTCTTCAAAGTCCAAACTGAAGGATAAATTCCAAACCCAACTGAAAAATATTTACATGGGAACTGGCAAAAGTTTTTCAAAAGCAAAGAAGACCTCAGATAACTGAAGTCTCTCCATCCTGACAGATGACAGAATTTGGGAGGAGGAGAGCGGGCACAATAATTTCTCTTTACCTGCTAAAAAATTTTTTTAAGAGTTTATTTATTTGAGAGAGAGTGAGAGCGAGCACAAGCAGGGTGAAGGGCAGAGGGAGAAGCAGACTGCCCCTGAGCAGGGAGTCTGATGAGGGACTTGATCCCAGGACCCCAGGATCATGATTCAAGCCAAAGGCAGATGCCCAACCAAATGAGCCACCCAGGTCCCATTAAAGTGTCTGTTTGTTTGTTTAAACAAGTGGCAACAGCATAAACAAAGTTTACCATTCATTTGGACTACCAGCTTTGAAATTACTCAATTCTTAACCAATTTTAAGTTTTTGAAATAGTAACAATATTTCAAATTTGTGCATACTAAAGGTTTTATTTTATCCAATTTTGAATTTACCTTATCCAAATACACTTACCAAAATGCATTAGTCTTTCCTTCTTCTACTGCTTTGTCTATGGGCTCCAAAGAAAAAATGCCATTTGGGTCATCATTAGCTTCAATTATCACTGTAGCTATTCCATATTGATATACTACTGTGTCACCTAATTAAAAAGCCAAAATAACAAAAGAGTAGTTAAGTTGCTATTAAAATCATATTTTAAATTAAGAAAAGCTTTATAACGAAGTTCAAATTTCAGCACGTATTTCCTCACTGAAGGTGAGGAAATAAATAAGAGAGACGCCTCAATAAGTTTAATGTGACTTGTCTTCGTGGAAATGTTTAATTACAGAAGACATACTTCATTGAAAAACATACATGATACTTTTCTTCACCATAGGAATATTGCTTCAACAGTTTCATTTGAAATCAAAACCATGGTTTCATCTAATTCCAAAGTTTTGAGGTAGATTCATTTCATAAAAATAATAGAAGGATTATCTCATAACATCAAAATATCCAGTTCACATTAATTGGAATGACTGGCTCGAGCATTTCCCTTTAAATCTCTGTCTTCAGGCAGTAGTTTGATCTGGTCATAGAACAAAGCAAGCTTTTTTTTTCCCCCAAAGCAGTCTTCATGGTGCTGAAACTGATTCCTCTACTCCAATACCATCCAGGGTGTGTCAGTCCTGTTACTACCAAGACATCGAGTCTCTTCTCATCACTTTCCTGAGGTCCGAAGCTCTTCCTCTTTGCTTTTCCTGTTCCCTATGCAAGCAAAATTCCTCCTCATTTTTTCTCAACATTTGTTAGTCCTCAGTGCTAGTTCAAGCAACGTTATCTCCCAGGAATTCTTCCTTGAATTCCAAAGTTAAGGTAAGAACATCTCCACTGTGTTCCTGTAGCACTTTCTGCTTTGTCAGTCCATCACAATTATCACATTCATTTAGTACACACGCACACACACACACACATTTTACTGTAAGATTCTTGGACAAACCCTTCTTAATCACTTCTATGCCCTAGCACAGTAGAGCTCCATAACTGGTACACAAAAGTTATTTATGAATGTTAGCTGAACTGAAAGAAAGAAAACTTTCAAAATCAGAAGAAGGCAATACCTAAAACTAAAATTAGAGAATCAGAAATTACATGTAGCAAACCAGCACATTAAAAGTAATTTATATAAATATACAACGGTACTGAAACTTGATAATTAGCCAAAAGAAAGAGGGGAAAAAATAAAAATCTTTTTAAAAAAAGAAAGATGGAAAAAAACAAAAGAAATAGTAAATCATTGTATAGAAAATGCTGACGAGAGAGTAATAAAAAAAAAACTAAAAGGGGCACCTGGGTGGCTCAGTGGGTTAAAGCCTCTGCCTTCGGCTCAGGCCATGATCTCAGGGTCCTGGGATCAAGCCCCATATCAGGCTCTCTGCTCAGCAGAGAGCCTGCTTCCCCCTCTCCCTCTGCCTGCCTCTCTGCCTACTTGTGATCTCTCTCTGTGTGTCAAATAAATAAATAAAAATCTTTAAAAAATTTTTTTTTAAAAATTCTTACATTCAAATTCTGTGGGACATGAACTTTCTAAATATCCAAAAAGGAAAATGTCAAAACTTGGCAAATTATTTTCATATAATGTATCCATGATGTCTACTTTAATATTGATTTAAGAAAACAGTAATTTTTGGGGTGCCTGGGTAGCTCAGTGGGTTAAAGCCTCTGCCTTCAGCTCAGGTCATGATCTCAGGGTCCTGGGATCAAGCCCCATATCAGGCTCTCTGCTCAGCAGGGAGCCTGCTTCTCTCTCTCTCTGCCTGCCTCTCTGCCTACTTGTGATCTCTCTCCTGTCTGTTGAATAAATAAATTTAAAAAAATTTAAAAAAAACTAAGAATAATCATAAAATTGAAGAAAAACAAAAATAACAAAATCCAATTTTGTCAGGGTTCTGCTATCATGTGCATTTGTCATGCAACATATCACAGGTGGTACTAAAAACTCATCCTGTCTCTCCACAGGCAGAACGGACAATATTTAACAAGGACTCTGAGGATGGCCACATCTTTCGATCCAATAATTCAATCTAGGACATACACTGTGAAGAGTAACTATCAAGCATAGATACCCACTGCCAGCACGAGGTCATGTTGGAGATGCTGCCCATCCAGCCCTCCCACCACTGATGCCCTCGAGCCCTTGATGTTGTGACATCATGAATGAGGAGAGAAAAGTAGAAGAGAAAGAACAAAGAAGAGATGTAAAAACACAAATTATGTCATCCAAGTCTTCATCGCTAAAGTCATTGCATCCTCAGATGCCACCACATCTAGAAAAATACTGAAGACAAATGCAGTGGCAGTGTCCCTCAGACCAGCCACCCAGTGACACCTCTCTCTCCATCCCTCTCTCTTCCAGGTTCAATTATATAGTTCCCCCCAATGATGCATGTTACAAAATAAATGCCAACCCTCTCCTTGCACAGTGATTCTCCATTCTCTTCATAAGAGGTTTGGATGTTCTGACCCACTATTTTAATCATAATGACATTTTGTTCCTGATAAGAGTTTAAGCCCAGTGACGTTTTGACCTCAGAGATGTTCAGGACACAATAATTTTCACCAGAATGACACCAAAGTAATAAATGGAATTAACAACTTATTCCTACAGTAAACTATATTAAAACAATTTCATTCATTGTCATTCATTCATCTTCATTAAAACAATGGCATGTCATCCAACATGACAGCAAAACTTTGTTTTTCACTTTTATATCATCAAAATTATTTTTGCCCATAGTAATTTTTTTCATTTAAATTTTAGGACAATGACTGAATCCATCAAAATGTTCTTTGTCTATATAAGGCCTAATTGTGGTTTTTCTGCAACTGCCAAATTTCTTTTGTGGACATTATTCTACAAAGTTAAATTGTCCCTCATAAGATGTAAGATAATACTTTTTTTAATTTTCTTACTAAATCGTGTGAAAAATGAGAAAGGAAATAGACACAACCAAAGAGAGACAAAGATAGAGAAAAATGGTAGAGAAACACAGCACAAATGAAAATTAAGTGATCTCTTTCTTTTCCTTTTCCTCTTTCTGAATAATTTACTCCAAAAGGTACAAGGTACAAGGTGAAACATTCATTGTAAGGGTGGACTGTTGTGGCATGACAGTGACCCAGCACAAGGTAGGCAAGGAGGGCATCTCCACAGGAGAAAACCTTACTGCTGGTTGTTGGAGTCTATGTGGAGTGGGAAGGCATCTGCATGAGGGTAGAAGATCCTAGAGCAGGAAGCCTGAACCCTCGTGGGGTAAGAAGCAATCTCACTGTGGAAGGAGGGTAAAAGAAGCATTGGGAAGTGGGTCCAGGGGGACTCAATCAAAGAAGTAAATATATTAAAAATAATGGGTGCTGAATTTCACACTCTTTGAGAAGGGAGGGAAAAATAGGAAACAAAACTAGAACAAGAACCTGTGATAATATGCAGAAATGGAAATACTGTTGTGAACTCAAAAATGTATGCATATGTATATGGAAATACATACCTACATAAAAATATTCCCAATCTCTGTACACTAGAAGGGCCTAGAAGGACCATAAGCTCAGTAACAATAAGCTCACCTAGTGCTCAGATTCTGGTTTCTAAATAACATTCTTCACTAAAAGGAACAAGGGTTTCTTGGAAAAATGACTAATTTCAGGGTTGTGACAGGAAAAGTATGAGTTTGGAACAGCTTGCTGTGCCAGGAAGAAAATGCTTACAGAATAACAGGGACATGTCAAAAAGACAAAAAAAAGTCCTCTCAAACAGGCTGCCACTAGCCAAATCTGGGAAAATTTGACCATCAAAATAAATAATGGTAGTGAAATATAACCCATTGCATTAAATAGAAATCATGAGTCCATACTGATAAAGGGTTAAAGTTTGAGGAGTTACAGGATGTTTGCATAATGTATCTCCCCCACAAAATATTTATTAGTTTCAAAGAAAAAAGTACAATAGAGAAGCCTGGCAATCACTGCCCAAATTGTGGTCAAAGTAAACACTGCAGTAAAGGGACAAAATAAAATCACATGTCAACTGAAGAGATGGTTAGAACAGAGAATCAATTCTGTGAAAACTTGAAACTAATAATAATGGAGAAATATCAAAGAGACCCAAAATGGAAGATGTTCTACAAAATAACCAGCCTGTAATTTCTATCTTATAAAGGTCATAAGGAAAGACTGGGGAACTACTCCAAATTGAAGAGATTAAAGAGACATGACAACAAAATTCAATTCATGATTTTGCTAGAAAGGACATTATTGGGACAACTGGAGAAATCTGAAGGGTGTCTCAAGCAATGACTATATTAATGTTAACTTCCTGATATTAATGATTATACTGTGGTTATGTAAGAGAATGTCTTTGTAGGAAAAAATGTACTGTTGTATTCAGAGGTGATGGAGTATTCTGTCTTCCACTTACTCTCAAAAGGTTCAGACTAAAATAGCTCTTGGTACACTTAAACGAATACATATAAAAATAAGCCAAAACCCCTCCAATTTGCTAAACATTGGGTCAAAGTATTCTCAGGACCCAACTACTGAGGTCCAAACATCCTGCTTCATTTATAGTACAAAGAAGAAGAAAGAGCTTAGCTTTGTCCCCTTGCAATGACCATTCATCATGGCTATGGCTCCCCAGAATTATCAAACAGCCAGTTGCATTCAGCCACCTACCGAATGCAGCTTCCCAGCCAGTATGGCCAGTGCCACACTAGAAGCGGAAGTGCTTACAGAATGCCGATGCCCTAAGATCCTGGATTACTAAACAAGGCTCAGGGTAGCTTTAGCTAGAAAATTTCTATTCCTTACATAATATCATACTTTTCTCTGTGTGCTCCATTGTGGAAAAAGATTAAAAATAATGCCACAGACTATACCAGGTACATGAAGATTCAACACATATGTTCCTCACTCTTTCCCTAAAGAAAGGATATAATACAAGTCATTCTGCTCTTGAACAGTCATGGATGACAGTTAAACACTTAATGTCATCTTGATAAAAGCACTAAAATAACAGGTCTGCCATAAAAATATAGTTTATTGGGGTGCCTGGGTGGCTCAGTGGGTTAAAGCCTCTGCCTTTGGCTCAGGTCGTGATCTCAGGGTCCTGGGATCGAGCCCCACATCGGGCTCTCTGCTCAGCAGGGAGCCTGCTTCCCCCTCCCTCTGCCTGCCTCTCTGCCTACTTGTGATCTCTCTCTCTCTCTGTCAAATAAATATATAAATAAAATCTTAAAAAAAAAAAGATTTAAAAAATATATATATAATTTATTTACCTGTTGAATTAAAGAGGATAATATAAAAGGACTCATCTGTTTCTGGGATATCATCTTCATTAATGAATACCGATATCCTCTGCTTTCCACTTCCAACTGCAAAAACAAGTGCTTCTCCTTTTTCAAAGGGAACAAAGTCTCCATCTCTTGCAGTAGCCTTCCCGTCCATGGTAGCATATTGGACAGTGCAGGCAACATCAACAGATCCATTTCTGAGAACTGTGAAGTTAGCAGTCTCACCTTCCCGAACTCTCACCACACGAGGTTCTGAAATATTGATGAAGAAAAGAAGGAAGATGTGAGCTTTTCTAATCCTATCTATATTTTTTCATATCACTTTACGTTTCTCCCTGCCCACACAATAAATACCCTCCATTGAGTCTTTGCTTAAAGACTCAGCTCTGGTGCCAACTCCTATACAAAGGCTTCTCTGATGACTTTAGTCAATGCCTTCCCCTTGCCATAATTCCTACAGAAGCCATTGTCTTCGACTCCTAATTTGTCAGTAAATTAGACGCTATCTGAAATCCTCGGTCTACTGTTTCATGTACCTCATTTCCAAATCTAGATTGTAACTTCCTTGAGAATAAGCCCAGATATCTAATATTTTATTTTTGCCACAGCAGTTAGAAGGCTGAACACAGGATTAATTCACTATGTACATGTTAACTGAAGGTTGAGAATATAAATCAATAAAATTCAAGAGCTTTAAAAGATTCCTGCAATTGTAAACTGAACAGCTTGCAAAAAAGGGCTTAAAAAAAAGAATTAGACACTGGGGCACCTGGTGACTCAGTCGGCTAAGCACCTGCCCTCACCTCAGGTCATGATCCCAGGGTCCTGGGATCAAGCCCTCATTGGGCTCCCTATTAAGCAGGAAGCCTGCTTTCCCCTGCTTGCGTGTCTCTCTCTCTCTCTTTCTCTTTCTCTCTCTCTCTCTCTCTCTGAAATAAATAAAATCTTAAAAAGAGAGAGAGAGAGAGAATTAGATACCAATTAAGCTCACAAATAAAACTAAAAAATGTCACCTATAGAGAACAAACTGATGGTTAGCAAAGGGGAAATGAGGGGAGGAGGATGGGTGAAATAGGTGAGGGTATTAAGGAGTGCGCCAGTTATGTATGGAAGTGTTGAATCACTAAATGGTACAGCTGAAAATAATATAACACCGTATGTTAACTATACTTGAATTAAAATAAAATAAAAACTAAGAAATGTCTTGGGTAGCAAAAGAGAATTCTAAAGAAAGATTGAAAATGCAGGAATGGGGAAGCCTTAATTTACATGTCCAGTAAAGATGAGTTATTAAGTAAATGAGCATCCGTTGGGTATAATACCCAGACCCTGAACTGGCTACACCATAAACTGGAAGAAATTTCATGGAAGAGTATCCTTTCTTGTACAAACGCAAAAGAAATACCTTGGAATTTAAAGGCAGAGGGAGAACAAAGTTAATAAAACAGTACTTGCTTTATTTTCTTTTTCCTTCATGAGACCTTTAAAAACATTTCTTAAAACATCAAATGGGGGGCGCCTGGGTGGCTCAGGGGGTTAAAGCCTCTGCCTTCGGCTCAGATCATGATCTCAGGGTCCTGGATAGAGCCCCACATCGGGCTCTCTGCTTGGCAGGGAGCCTGCTTCTCCCTCTCTTTCTCTCTGCCTGCCTCTCTGCCTACTTGTGATTTCTCTATCAAATAAATAAATAAATCTTTAAAAACAAAAAAACATCAAACGGATTGAATAATGATCATCCAAATCATGAAATCATATTTAAACAAGCATCAATTGTGCTTTTTGAAAATGTTCAATTATAAAAGTTATTGAAAACATATCTATCTACTGTTTAAAAAGATGTAAGCTCACTCAAAAAAGATAGCAACACCACCTGCAAAATAAATGGGATCATCATTTCTTCTAATCCTCAGAGTTGCAGTCGTTTTATTTCCTATTTTAGCTCCTCCGGTGGCATTAAGTAGAATGATGGTAAATTCTTCCATTTCCTCTGGAATCTTTTGGAAAATATGACACATGTTTTAAGTTAGGTGATTTGTACAAATAATTCCATTACATATTCCTAAATTATTTTTTATCTTTTTAAAAAATAGTTCTATTAATGATAGGACTAACGTTCATCACTATTTCTGATTCACATAGGACTCAGACCCAAAAAAAATTCTAATGTGCATGTCATCCAAAAAGCCACCTCATTATGACTCATAAAATTTAATAAAAATAGAGATATTTTGCCCACATGAGCTAAAACTATAAATACTACATAGGTCACATTATTTCTGTAAGAAGATGGGATATATGTTGTTTACAAGAAAAAAAAACAGAAAAATAAATTTTCAATCCATTTAGAACAGAGGTCATAATAATAACAAAAGCTCAGCTAGCTAGCTCTCAAAGGCCTCTTACAAACCTTTCTGAAGCTTCACCATAAAGACCTCATTCCTGGGGCACCTGGGTGGTTCAGTGGGTTAAAGCCTCTGCCTTCGGCTCAGGTCATGATCTCAGGGTCCTGGGATCGAGCCCCGCATCGGGCTCTCTGCTCAGTGGGGAGCCTGTTTCCCCCTGTCTCTCTGCCTGCCTCTCTGCCTACTTGTCATCTCTCTCTCTCTGTCAAATAAATAAATAAAGACCTCATTCCCATGTCCTACCAAGATGAGATCCTCCACCACATCTCAGCCTATATAAATCTCTAGTGGGACACTGTTTCTCTTTCATTCCACCACATAAGCTGATATTCTCCATATCCTAAAATAGAAGAGTGTTGGAATTTCATGTCTCAAGAACAAGCCCAAGGGAAAGAAGACAGGCTTCTGTGACCATTTAAACACAGCTCCGCTCAGAAGGGTCCAGTGCCATTGTTCCTTAAGTTCTTTCTCTTCATTATCAATAAAATGAGCACCACCCTGGATCCATGATCCATCTAGTGATTGTCCTGATTCTGAGAGTGCACCAATAGGATATTTGGTAGATGGTACCCTTGGCTTCAAATGGCCAAAGTACAAGCTGAGAACTTAACCTCACCTTGAATCCCAGATATTTAACATCTACACAGTGTCACTGGCAACTGTAAGTTCTAAGAATTGAAGATGCCTTCAGGGAATATTTCTCTCTTGTCTTCTATTTAGGCATTACCTTACTTGCATTCTTTATCACATATTTTCATGACAAAATATATTGCCAGATGTTTAATTATTAAATAAAAATAATTATTAAGCAATGACAACTAATAAAGAGAGTCACATATGCAACACTTACCTCATCTGGAAGGGAGTAAACGGTGAAGTTTTTTGAAAATTCCTGATCTCCAAAGAAAACAGTCCCTTGGACAGGAAATACATCTTGTGTAAAGTCTGGACTAACCACCCATGATACACTAACATCACCAAAGGTGCCTCGATTTCTTATTACATCATAAACAGCTGTGAAATACAAATGTGTATAATATATATAAATATATATTTAACAGTTCTAAAATGAGTAAAGAAACTGCTCAAAAAACAAAAGTAAAAATAAGAACTCTTTTTAATAAAAGTCAATCATTTGCTGAGATAGCCTCAAGGTATATATCTAAATGTGGTAATCTAATCTTCTTTCTTCAGGTATAAAATATATAAAATAAATGGATTTGATCTTTTCTATCACAGTATGGGGTTTTAAAAATCATTCTGCACGGGGAACAGAATGGTGATTAATTAGGTGGGCCTATGACAAAGTTCCACAAGGATATGTGCTAAAAGCAGCTAGAGGAAGTTACACACTCAAAAGTAATTTTCTCACCTGACAGACACTGCTCTAAAAATAAGCTCCTTCTCATTTCAGGGCACTGCAATAGCTCCCTAGCAATAATTCTCAGTTTTAAAGTCTTTCCTATTTGACTCCCCTCATTCTTTGGGGTTTGAATTCTACCACGTATGGTTAATTGAAATAAAAATATAATTCAAATCATCTGTTATCATCACAATACTCATGTAAGAAATAAAAATAGCAATCCTAAATATGATTTTTAAAATATTAATATCTGTACAAGATGCAATTTTTAACGCAGATGGACAACTAAAAATAACTATTCACTAAAGAAAGAAACTAAAAAATGGCTAACTTCCTCTTCAGTCAACAGTACTAGAAGATAAGAAGCAGAATAAATTACCACTATAGGTATCGTCTCCTTTACTTTCATTTATCATAACAATTAGATCATCAGAGACAAATTCTATAATCCCATGAGGATCATCATTTTTTAGAATCGTTATGTTGACAACCGTAGCACTTCCCAACTTGCTTTCCCGTTCACCATGGCTGCTGAGGACCACCCAATAGTGTTCATCCAACTAAAATGAACATGTCAAATTAGGAAAAATATAAAGTTGAAATTTTAAAGCAAATAAGAATGTATCTATTCAAGAATATTAATACTGTTTTCCAGAAACATCTCACTCTCTGAAAAAACAAAAGAGCTGATATTATTACTAAAAAAAAATTGTTTAACATTCTCCTACCAATTAAGTGAGACATCAGATATGAAAGTATACATTATTCAAAAAGGGAAAAGATAAACAATGATGCTATATTTACAGAGTAAGAAGACTGGACCTTGTCACTCACTGATGATCTAGCCATTTAAATTAATAAGAGTAAATAAAGTTAAATTAACTGAAAAGCTACTTATGTATTGTTGTGCAAACACAATGGAACAATATGTGGTTCCATTAATATAAAACTTAAATTTATTTATTTTTAAAAAAGTGATTTTACAGAAAAACTTCAGTTCAAATCAACATCATTAAAAGTTCAAACGAATAAGAGACTCCTAGACTCAAGAAACGAACTAAGGGTGGCGGGGTGGGGGAGGAGGGTGTGGGTGGGGGGGGGTGGGTAGGGGTAGGGTGGCTGGGTTGTGGACATTGGGGAGGGTATGTGCTATTAAGTGCTGTGAAATGTGTAAGCCCGACGATTCACAGACATGTACCCTGGGGCAAATAATATATTATATGTTAATAAAAATTAAAAAAAAAAAGTTCTAAAGGGTGACATAAAATAAAATCAAACATAAACAAAGCTTAAAGAAGATGAAAACTGATCACACACGTTTCATACCATTTGGTATTTCTTTATGTAGGACAAACATACATAATTCAAAGTTCAATGAATCTCACTTTTTTTTTAAATTTTTTTTCCTTTTGCAAATATAAGGACCTCTCAAGCCTTTCTTGTTTACTTCTGCTCCTGTATCTTCTTGTCAATGTTCAAGATATTTGTACTCATAATATACCACATTCTATCAGCTTTCCACAAAAGCACAAGAAAAAAATAAAATCCTGTACCTCTGGTATCCCATCCAATCTTGTTAGCAATGTGATTACAATCTCCCATTCCCCAGGTTTAAATTCTAGCACCCCTGTGTTTCCATAGAACTCGTTGCTATCTCTCGGCTCTACTCGGTAGTGTAGAAACTGCTTCACCAGAGCTCCCCTGGATCGGGTAATGTGGAGCTCTACAGATTCCCCTTCCTTTAAAAAAACAAAAAAAAAAATCCATGAAGTTCAAACTCTTCAAGATTGTTCCTCTGAAGTTGTGGATACAGAATAGATTGAAGTTTATTTCATACTTACCTTTATAACATAGGGTCCTCTGGATGTAGGAGAAAATTCAAAAATTCCCCCAGGATCATCATTTTCTAAAATAATTAGGTCACGGCTAGTATATCCAGATTTTAGCACTTGATTTTCCACATTGACCCTAGAGAAGTCAGAAGGGGAAAAAAGGGACCTGCTATCTATAATCTTAATACTAATTTTTGCAGCCTTATTTACAATATTTATAACACTTCCAGATAATGAATAGGAAGATTATTAGTTGAAAGTTAAACTGAATTTAAGTGTATTAAAATTACGTATGATCAAAATACTTTTACTCATAGTATTTATGGAAGAACTTCTATTTCTGAATTCATTATATCTTTCATATTTGACTGAAATCAAATATTGCATAAGTACACCAAAAAAACACCAAAAATATTGTCTAAGTACACCATAAGTAATCAAAAGCTATACATGTATTTTTATAAAGAACAAAATCTACAGATCTGTTTAGTTTTAGGAAAATTTAATTTGTAACATGTAATTAGAAAATACATTTAAATAAAATTGTTTTAAATTTACATGCACTTGAATTTTTTAAAAAATCTAGTGACATAAGATTATATTAACTAAATAAAAGTTGGATAACTGCACGGACTAAAACAAGCCACACTGATCAAACATAAACGAAGTTATGATTAGATTTTAGAAATATTTTGTGACCTTTCATATAATCCTACTCACCTCACTTTTAACCTAATTATTTTTTGTTATTATAAAAGAAAATATAAAACATACACCCCCTCCCAAAAATGGAATAGAATGGATCTGAGATGCATGACTTGTTAAGCAATTTCTATACATCTCTCAAAAGAACATATTTAAAGAAGATTTTTTTTTTATATTTCTGGTTTTTATTCTCAGTGTATAATTAGAATGATCAAAGAGACTGGGACGCAGGGCTCTTGGAGTTTAAAAGCCAGCATACTCAGAATTCCCAAACCTGCAATCTGCTCTGAACCTTCCCAAATGTCACTTTCTGTTGAACCAGAAAGTACTCAAGATCAGACCGCAAAATTACAATGAAGCCACAATCAATATGTAGAAAAGACAGCTCACTTCCTAGGTAATAGAAAATCAGAATTAACATCCTTCTCTAGCTTTTGGAAATCTGACACCCAACACCTAGCATATTCGTGACTGCAGAAGAGATAGCCCAAATACTAGGAGAGTTATTGGTTATATTTTTAATGCAGTCATGTGATTTTCACAGTAAATATACCCATATTTCATACATGCTCCCCTTACCATTAGAAAATGAAACGACACACAAAGCATGCGCAGGCATCAAGCAAAATTTCTCAAGACCTGCGGTCATGCAGAACCACAGCCTAGTCTAAAACAACGGCTTGAAAAGCAAAAGGTTGAATAGCCAAAACCAAGGCATTATTTTGCACACTTACCCAAAATACACGACAAACCTTTCGGTTTCTACCCTGTCAACACAGAAAGAAGTGTGGGAGGGGGAAAGGAGGCAGAGACACCATTTGCCAAAATCTCACTAATACTGCTAGAAATTTGAAAGACAGAGTAAAAAATAAAGCTAAAGAAAGCTTTTCGTTTTTTCCCCCACAAGCTAGTAATGTTCACGTTATGGGAATTCTGCACACTGGATTCTCTGCTATTGACAAATGCTAGCAAGAGGTTCAGCAGTTCCCACTTAGGGAATATGACCCCATGGCCAACCAGCATGTCAACACCCATTGAAGACATTCCTTTCCAGGCCTGCTCCAAGGCGCTGGGGCCTGCCAAGCACTGTGCTTCTCACAAGCCACAGCAGCTGAGCAAATCTCATTCAGCTTGACTTAGAATTACTTAGTAGCTTTAGTGAGGTTTTTAAAAAAACAAAAATCTTCATCCTCAGATCTAAAGCCAGTTATTCTTTGAAAAAATAAAAAACTCTAGAAGCAAAGAAATACATACCTTTCATCATCTGCACAGAAATATAATTAAGAAGCCATAAGATAGTATTTTTATCTTTTAACTCTGACAAATATTATTTAAATAGAACTTCATATCAGGAAATCTAAATACTTTTCCAAATCCCCAGTGTAATGCATTTTCAAACAGTCTTGAAAAACACATGACAACATGCACAACCCTAGGGGCTTCTTTTTTAAGGTCAAATGACACTATTTATAAATATGGGGTTATACACAACATATATGAAAATTTTTCTGAAATATACTGGCATAGTGAAATTTTTTTCTGATTTGGGGAAAACTAAATAGTAAAATATTTTTAACTGGTATACTGAAAGCATCATTAACTGTTTAACTCCAGAGCAACTTTTATCTGTACTAAATATAGAGAATTTGCATTTGAATTTGATTTTAGAGAAAGTATATGATGTATCACAATAAAGTGTTAACTATTTTTTTGTTTTTTAATTTTTATTTTTTCAGTGTTCCAAGAATCATTGTTCATGCACCAAGTGTTAATTATTTTTGTTACATTATTATATCATAACATTGTAATAACACTACGATTCATTCTTTCATTTTAGTTTTGTTAAAAATTTGCAAAATGGAAATGTTTAGATAAAATGTGTAATTTTGAATTGTAGATGTTATTCTCACATTTATTTAATTAAATATGTCTTAGAACACTGAATTGTTATTGGCTCATTCTTACTCATACACAATTGAGATAATATAAGGAAATACTATTACTAATTGAATTAAAACATTTTAATATAATATTGAATAAATTTCCTGTATTTGAAAAGAAAGTAACCAATAATTTCTGAAATACTCTAGCCCATGATTTGTACGTCCTTGTGTACTGTTTTTGCCCATAGGAGAGAGAAATAAATACTTAAAAGTTATATTTAATTAATTTAAAGGTTTATATGATCATAAAAATGACTTTTTTGAAAGAATATAAAAAGATATTCACTATAAAACTTTCAAAGGTGAAATTTAAATCATTCTTTAAACACTTAGCCAAAACAGAAATTCAGCTAAGTATTATGAATTTCTGTATCTTTGGTTAATAAATGCTGTTTGTTTTCTTTCTTTTTCTTTTTTTTGAAGACTGCTCATTGATTTAATGAGTACTCAAACCTAACTAAAAAAAAAAAAAAAAAGACATGTGAAAAAACGGTAATTTTCAGTTTTCATTTACATTACGTTACACTGATTTTTTAAAATAATTTGAAATACCTTTCCTTAAGATTTAATGTGAAAGACATATTAAAAGCATAAGTCATTAAAAACACACATTTAGACAGTGTGTCTGTTACATTTTTTATTTTTTATTTTGTTTGTGTTCTTTGTTTTTACTTTTTATGTAAAAAAGGAAGTAAACAGAATTCACTTATGAAAACAAACAAATATACAGCAGACACTTAGTAGATTTGTTCCCTACATTCTGTATTTTTCTTTGACATAAAAATAAGGTGTTTACACAAAATATCTACAAAGAAAAACCTAATTGTAAAATATAGTAGGATCAGGGGATCCGCAAAATAATTATTATGATTTCAGTTCTGATTGATATAGTATAATGTAATGCCAATTGAAATTATCTGTGATTTTTGTTTATAAAATATTAATTTTGCAAAGCCCTCCACTCACACTAACCTTCTCAAGTATGTATCAGTTTTAATATAGATAAGCTTGGTTTTGATTTTTTTTTTTAAATTAACTGACATCAGTTAAACACAGAACTTTTTTTCATTTTGGAGGTTTTCTGAATTACTGAAAAAAAAGTATCTCTTTGAGACTCTTTAAGACTTTTTCCTAATATAAATTATCCACTGAAAAATGTTAGATAAATCCTTATTACTGAAAAAAACCCTTAAATTTGTATTTTTAATTCTCTGAAAAATATGTGTTATTTAGTGTTCAAATTCTACATTAAAAAGAGAATTTTATTATATTAAGATTAATGCTTTCTCTTTACTTACTCAAAAAAGCTCTAATCCCCTACCCTGTTGAAAATGAAGCAGGCACAGCTGTTTGCTTAACCTAACATTTTAGATTTGTTGCTGCTTACTTTTTTAATATAGCAACTTATTAGGTATGCTTGTTATATCTGATACCTTCCAAAAATTCTCTGTGTAATGTTTCCTCACAGTGAATAGCAAGGTAAAAAAAGTTCACTGTGTCACAATACTCACAGTCTAACCTGAGCCGTCAACAACAACAAAAAAGTCAGAAGTCCAGCAAAATGTTATCTATTTAGTTTTTTCTCTTTACTTTATATGGAGGAAATAATTAAAACAAAAAACAAAAATTATTTCAGAGAACTCGAACATATAACATTTCAATGTTACTAAATAAACATAACCTAAACGGGTTATTACCTGTCTAGAGAAAGTGTTACTGTCTCATTCATTTCTGGTGTGTCATCAGCTTTGACTGTAATGTTGATTGTTGTGTCGCTTTGCCCAGATAAAAACACAACAGAGCCATTAAAGGGACCTATATCGTCCAGGGTCACTGCTTTTGAATTAAAGCCAGAGGGCTTCAAACTCCAATAGACAGTAGCCTGGCCATCGGTTCCATCCCGATGTAAGGGAATGTATACCTTATTTAAAAAAAAAAGAAAGAAAGAAAGAAACAATTTCTTCTGAAATATATGCTAACAAATTATGTAAGCTTTTCAGTTAGTGCATCTACATGTTATTATATGAATATATGTATTCTGCATAGAGAGGCCAACTATTAAATAATGTTAAATATAACTGAAAATGTCTTTTTAAGCATAAAAATAATTTTAGATAAAACTTATTATTATTGCTAACCAAATTTATCTGCAAAACTGCTCCCACCCAAAAAATATCCCTAACCTGTATTTTGTCTTTATAAAAGGATATTTTAAAAGCCAACGAATAGTGAAAAAAAAAATGCAGAACATGTTGGTTAAATACAAAATTTCCATCAGAGTTTCTCCAAAAAAAAAAAAAAAGAATGTAGTATCACAATATAAACCGAAAGATAAACTTTTGTAATTAAAACTAGAAAATTATGGGGCGCCTGGGTGGCTCAGTGGGTTAAAACCTCTACCTTCGGTTCAGGTCATGGTCGCAGGGTCCTGGGATCGAGCCCCACATCGGGCTCTCTGCTCGGCAGGGAGCCTGCTTCCCCTTCTCTCTCTCTGCCTGCCTCTCTGCCTACTTGTGATCTCTCTCACTTTCTCTGTGTGTCAAAATAAATAAATAAAATCTTTAAAAAAAAAAAAACTAGAAACTTATGAAAAATTCACCTTAAAGTGATGGAGGCAAAAATAAGAAAATAGTAATATAAATAAGAACAAGTAATGTTTCTAACCAATACAGTATATCCAGTAGGAATAAACTGAGATAACTCAAATCATAGTTCTGGGTCATCTTGGGCAAGTTACTTAACCTCTCTGACCTCAATTTCCTCAAGTGAAATGAAGCTAGGGCTTCCCCATTTTGCAAGTTTGTGGAGAGGATTAGAGTACCTCTCCATTTGTATGAGCTAAATAAATGGCAGCTATTATAATAATTCTGAAGCAAATTATTTTTGGTAGTTTTATTTAAGTGGAGTACATTTCAAATATAGAAAAAGGATCATTGTAGATAATAATAAAGTTTTTTTCAAATAAAGAATATAAGTGAATACTTAATGGTAGATACACTATTCTTTTTAGGCCCCGAAAAAAATAACTTCTTTGTTCTTTGCTTTTTAATACGACCCATCTTGAAAAATGGAAGATATTTTCCCCACTAACCATTCTGCTATTTTGACTAGCAATGGTCAGGGCTGGAGACTAGTGAGCAAAATAAGATACTTAAGAAAGACAAAAAAATAGAGTCACCCTGAGGGAGTGGGTATGGCCTGGGCTATAGATGGGACAAAGAGAAAGAGAACAAAGGGAAATTTCCACCCTATCTGTTTCCCAGAGGGGAAGAATGAAGGTTTACAGAGCCCAAAACTTTCCCTCAAAACTAATTTCCCTCAAGGGAAAGATATGAAATGATAAATTGACAGCAGATAATGAATAAAAGAAATCCACTCTCTAAATGTTCTTAGTTTTTTAGTTTTTAAAGGAAACAGTGTATTAATAAAAAATACAAAAAGTCAGAACCATCTTGAACAATGAGATGCTCTGCCAATTTACAGAATCAAATATACAAACAAAAGAAATCGCAGATACCATATTTTGACACAAGACTTTGACAACAAAAACAATTCTCTTTTCTGATCTGAACCCTAACCCACTTTAAGTCAAATCTAAGTTAGGAGAGTCTTAGAGAAGGTTTCAGGGATAGACCATGACTCAGATAATAGTAAAGCTGAAAGTCAGAATCATCCCTAAATAAGTGGCAGGAAAATTCAATCAGGGTAAGGGGCAGGT
The DNA here is from genome assembly GCA_028646535.1 of Procyon lotor. Taxonomy (NCBI): domain Eukaryota; kingdom Metazoa; phylum Chordata; class Mammalia; order Carnivora; family Procyonidae; genus Procyon; species Procyon lotor. The sequence goes on from CM053607.1 coordinate 72,616,470, forward strand.
AAGAGTGCTATGTATATGAGTGCGCTTGTGTGTGTGTGTGTGTGTGTGTGTGTGTGTGTGTGTGCCCACAAAAATTTACTTATATATATAATATAAAATTTCTCAGATTTGGCATCCTACAACTTTACCACCGCCAAGTGGAATGGCAATCCAAGGGGATCCCTTCCGCAGCCAAGCACAGAACCCAAGGCAGTCACCCTAGTCCTGCCTGAGGCAAGCATGAGGAACGCTGATAAATGCAATAGGTCAGGGATACCTGCAATACATGTGACTTGGCCAATAAAAAAAGAAAAATTATGTTTAGCTATCACTCTGGCAAATGTCATAGCACTATCTAAAAGCATCCACATCAAAATACCCAATTCTGGCCATGAGCAATTAATTCTAATTTTATTCTAACAAATATGGCAAAAGATGATGGAAAAATCACATATTCATTAGTTACTTATATCAAATGACATATTGAAAACTTGCTGTAAATGGTGAAGCTTTTCAAGATCTGTTAAGTCTGTATGTTAATTCTACAAAAAAAGAAACTGTCTATGCCTTATCTCAGATTCATTAGGCCCCATCAATAAGCAAAAGTTTACTTACCACTTCAGCAGCAGAATCTTCTGGTTCATGTAAAATGACTGGAAGATTGCTAAGGAAGCCAATTTCTCCATTTGCAATGTCTGGAGTAACCACTAAAGAAAGATTTTGGATTTTCCCAAATCTAGGACTTAAAGGTGGGATTGGGGGAATTATGTTCACCAACTCCACAGTTTCCAACTATAATAAACAAACAAACACAATAAAAAATTTAAAAGAACAGAAATTTTTTAATTAAAAAAAAGTTGTGGTTTTTTTCTTAATATTTTATTTATTTATTTGACAGAGAGATCACAAGCAGGCAGAGGCAGGCAGAGAGAGAGGGGGAAGCAGGCTCCCTGCTGAGCAGAGAGCTGGATGTGGGGTTCGATCCCAGGACCCTGGGATCATGACCCGAGCTGAAGGCAGAGGCTTTAACCCACTGAGCCACCCAGGTGCTCCTAAAAAAAAAGCCTTAATAGCATGGGGCAACAAAGTAAATATCACAAACTTGGCAAATTCATCTCCTCTTTCAGTCACCATCCTACTTCAATCTCCTGCCCTGGCTTCCTGAGTTTTTTGTTTTTTGTTTTTTCTCTTCAGTTATTATTCCCCATGGCTCTTTCTAAGCTCTTTATCTAATAATATCATACCCTCTCCCTAATATCTGGATCTCTCCTTCGAATTCCAAATCTTTGTAACAACTGCCTCTGGACACCATTTAAATGTCACACAGACACTTTACAGTTAGAATGTCCAAAATAGAAAGCACTACCTCCATGTCCCCTCACTACTAGCATCACCAGCACTACCAACTGCATTTCCTCCTTAACACCTGCACCCAACCATCTTGACCCTAAAGCCAAACTGAGAGTTGCCCCACATCTCATTCTTCTCCTCCACTGACCCACACCTCCAATCAATCACCCACTCCCCTTCTGTGCCAGAGAAAATTCACTATCAGAAGATCATTCAGAAATCCAAATGTAACCTGTCTCTCCACTTAAAGAAAAACAACATATGTATATTACACAGTATCCCTGTTTTTAATGAACACGACCACTAGAGTAACTTCCACGGTATTCTCATCTGGAATAGTCTCCCTCCATCATCTTACAAGTTCAAAATGTACTCACTCTAAAACACCAGTTAAATCTCCCCTTTCACGAAGATTTCCTGGTATCTCCAGCCCTTCTTATTCTTCTTTCTGAACTTCTACAACTTCCCTCCCTAAACTTAGAACTTTATCATAAATTTCACATGTTGCTTGCTTATTATCATTTTGTAAGTTCCAGACTTTTACTTCCCAACATAGCCCTTGTGAGTCTGTGTTCTTCTCACCATTTTCCTAGGCCATGACACAGACCCAAAACTACAGCTGAGATACAATAAATGCTTTTCAACTCATCCCTCCAACACAAAATGAGCTCTATAGGAATCCTAGTATATCACAAACCTTCAATATCTTAATATTTTAACTTTCCAAAATTCACCTGATCAATCCATACAGTGTTCACTTGAGCAATATAGGAATATATGATCATTAGACTGCAAAAACAATAAAGATTTTAAGCTGAAGAGCAATTCTGAACTTAGTAAGACATTATGGATCTCCCACTCTTTAGAGCTCTCTGATAGGTTGTGTAATGTGGAAACAATACCAATAAGTAACCACCAGAAAAGACTTGTGATTTAAACTGATTTTCCACAAATGGACAGTAGTTCTGATCCCACACACAATGTCACATTTTATGATAAATGATATATATCTTAAAGGCAAAACTAAATGCCTTTTTAAAATGTCACACATTTTTCTTTATGAATGCATAATGAAGACTATATGTATATATTAAGAGTCCAACTCTTGATTTCATTTCAGGTTATGATCTCAGGTTGTAAGGTTGACACATGCATCAAGCTCTGTGCTGGGTATGGAACCTGCTTAAGATTCTCTCTGTCTTCCTCCCCTTTCACCTCCCTTTCCCCTTCTCTAAAAATAAATAAATATTTTTAAATTTTTTTTTAAATCTAAAAGTCACATATAGGAGAAAGATAGGAAAAAATCCATATTTGGTAAATAGTCATCTGAGTAAAAGAGAAAAGAGAAATTAGACTGATGCATTTTGCCAAATATGGTATTAGACCAAGTCAAGTAAAATAAAACATAATTCTTTACTATACTGCATTTACTTTATAAAATAAATATGATGTAAAGATAAATAGTAAAAACCACATACTTGTCATTCTTTCTAGAGAAAATATAGACACATGTAAATCTCTACTTACCTTAAAAAAATTACAAAGAATAAACAAAATGTATTTAAATATATATAATGTATATGTTTAACATATATATATTTAAATGCATATGTAAAACGTATATAAATATAAGGTATACATTGTTTGGAGGCAAAGATGTTTCTAAAATACTTGGTGGTGCATGAGTAAGCATACGTTTGTGAATGAACACTTTCATTCCCATACATTCACAAAGAATTAAACTGATAAAACTATTTAAAACATCAATATATTTTTACTTCAAAACTTTCTAAGAGCAAAGGAGGAAAATAAATAAGTCATCTTATATTTATCAAAAAAAGCTATAGAATTCATTCTAAATATAGGATTTTTGAAAAATACAAAGAAAGAAGATATAGAAGGCTATGAAATGAACTGATCAAAAAGAAAATGCTAATTTTCCATGGCTTATTTCCTAGTCTCTAAGCCTTTTTGTCTGGATTCCTTAAGCATCTGCTAAATCAAACTGCCCCATTCATAAAGAGTCGTGCTTTGCTTTCAGACGGTTTGCAACTGGGACAGCACATTAGCAAACCCCAAGCCTGCCAAAAGTTGTATCTCAGACTAATGTATTTAGCAGAGAGGGTTAGTGAAGAATGAGGAGCTCATGTCTCAGATTCTCCTTTCTTCAGTTTCATTCAACTTTCCATGCAGAATCTGATGCCTCCTATTCTTGAGTTGCTCATCCATTATGTACTATACAAACTACACAACCTTCTAATTTCAACCAGCCTTCCAGAACCTACAGCTGTTTTGAACCTCGAGGAATTGTGTCGGTGACTAATAATGTTTTTTCTTTTTCCTAAACTGTTAAATTAACTGTCTGCACTATAAGACCTTTTGTTTTTTAACTGAATACAGAGAGCTAAAGAATTGAGTCTGGAATTAGTGATACAAACAGATTTTTAAACTGGCATCACCAAAACTTAGACACTACACACTTCTTCAAGTTTTCCCTTACTTTTCAAGTAGCATCAAGAATAAATTTTTTCATGTTCATATACAACGCTGAAAATAGCTCAGATAATATCTGATCCATAGATGATCCCCAATAAGGTTTTGTTTACAAAGAGATTCTCAGCAGCTACTTGGATAGAGGTACTAGATATTTTCAAAAGACTAAAAGCTTAATAGAAAGGTTACTAATATTGGCACAGATATAGGGGGTGTGTATCTACAGTAAAAACTAGTCTTGAGGCAGCATGAGAAAAGAAATCAGAAAGCTAAAATGGGAACAGAAAAGTTCTCCAAAACTCAAAATCAACATTACTGCATCATCAGTCCTTAAACTCACCTCATATCACTACAATGACTACAAGAATGGCAGGATGCCTAGGCCTCCATGAAAGTAAAAGCAACTGTGTAAAATCTTTGCTTTATTTCACTTGGGTTAATATCACTTGTGCCCTATAGCAAGACTGGAGACAGACAGAAGGAAGAACTGAAAACTGACGTACCTTAAACATATGTTATGAATTTAAATATTTGTGCTCCCCCAGATTTCATGTATTGAAAACCTAATTCCCCGGGTGATGGCATGTGGAGATGGGATCTTTGGGAGATAATTGGGTCATGAGGGTAGACCCCCATGATGCAATTAGTGCCCTTATATGAAGAGACACCAAAGAGTTTGTTTCCTGTCTCTCTCCACTATGTGAGGACACAGCAATAAGACATCAGTCTGCAAACCAGAAAGAGGGCTCTCACCAGACACTCTCCATGCTGGCACCCCGATCTCGGACTTCCCAGCCTCCAGCACTATGAGAAATAAAGGTCTATTGTTCAAGCCACCAGTCTATGGTATTCTTTATAGCAGCCTGAACTAAGACAATGTATGTTAATGACAGTGTTCTGAATTCAGAGGACACTGACAGCAGAAAAGGCAAAGGACAGCGCTGAGACCAAAAAAAAAAAAAAACCATCAAATTCTGAAACTCCTTGTAACAAGTTATTTTCTCCTAGGGACTCTTGAAAACTGCTAAGTGTGGGAAACGCTACCCTAAGCGCAAACTGGTGAAATCAGTTATGCACTTACATGTATTATTAGGCCCAATATTAAAATGTTGTGACCTATTTTTTATAAGGCCAAACATATAGGTTTTTTAAAAATTTCAAATATATCTCCACATGTGTTCTGGTAGCAATGTTCTAGTTGCTTTAACTTCTTGCTCAACATGGCCAGGGCCAGGGGCTCCACCACATGCTCAGTTCCACTTCACAGATGCCAATGCCCCATCTGGCCACTCATGTCACAAGAGCATCCCACAAGCCACAGGGGAAGCAGACACTACTGTGTACAAAGCCATGTTCTCTTCACCCATCACTCCAAGAGAAATTCAGGGGTCCTCCAAGAATGGGTTATCCTCTTAGACAGAAGTATGCATCACATCACACGGTCTCCATTTTGAGATGACACAAAATACCACTAACAAAAATAACAAAAGATGAAGAGGGCGCCTGGGTGGCAGTCTTAAGTGTCTACCTTCGGCTCAGGTCATGATCTCAGGGTCCTGGGATCGAGCCCTGCATCAGGCTCCCTGCTCAGTGGGAAGCCTGCTTCTCCCTCTCCTACTCCTCCCTGCTTATATTCCCTCTCTCCCCATCTCTCTGTCAAATAAATAAATTTTTTTAAAAAACAAACAAAGATGAATAGCAGAATCTCCTACCATTAGTGGCAAAACCTTTGGAAACAATGGCTAAAGGTGGGTACACGTATTATGAAGAGGTGTTGTCTACATACTGATAAATCATATATCCCCATAACAGGTCACCTACTAGACCCCTCTACCAGGAGTCCTCAAAAAAATACACAAATGGTACAAGCATGAGCAGTGTCCCAGCTGAAAACTAACAAAAAAAAGAGTCTTCAGAATAAAACGACCTACCCCATCAAGCACTAAGCAAAGTGGTAAACAGTCCTGTGGAATTCAGAACACTAAGATTTTTTTTAAAAAAAAAAAGCTCTCAAGGGGGCACCTGGATGGCTCAGTGGGTTAAGCCTCTGCTTTCAGCTCAGGTCATGATCTCGGAGTCCTGGGATGGAGCCCCGCATCAGGCTCTCTGCTCAGCGGGAGGCCTGCTTCCCCCCTCCCTCTGCCTGCCTCTCTGCCTACTGTGATCTCTCTCTCTATGTGTCAAATAAATAAATAAAATCTTTAAAAAAAAAAAAAGCTCTCAGAGTTAACAAGCAAGTTACCTAAAAAAGTAAACAATGTCTTTTCCCCCAAATTCTCATCAGCAACTGTGCTGTAGAACAATACCCTCCAAATTCTGAAGAAAAAAGTATTTTTTTTTAAAGAGGTGGGGAGAGAGAGAGAGAAGGATGGAGGGGCAGATGGAGATGGAGAGAACCTCAAGCAGGCTCCATGACCAGTGTGGAGCCCAATACAGGGTTCGATCACACATCCTGAGATCATGATCTTGACCAAAATCAAGAGTCAGATGCTTAACCAAGTGAACCACCCAGGCAACCTGAAAAAATCATTTTAATCTAAAAATTTCTACCAAGCCATACTATCAATGTAAGTTTGAAGTTTTGTTGTTAGCTTCTCAAAGACTCAAAAAGTTTACTTTGCATCTTCCTTCTCTGCACATGTATTTGAGGAAGACACACTACAACAAAACCCAAACACAATCCAAGAAAGAAAAAGCAAGAGATCAATAAAATTCAGAAGCTTAGTAAAAATCATCCCAAGTAGCAGGTGTGAAGCAAGCACAGAAAGCAGTTAGTACAGCTAACTCACCATCCAACATATATAAGAAAACTGGAAGCTAGAATGTGGTGAGGAAGGCATACAGAAAGGGAGCAGTTAGAAATACTAGAGAAAGCAGCAAAAACCATAAAACAAAGTCTAGGCAAAAATATGAGACCAATTTGTGCATGAATCAAAAAAATTAATGGAATATGAAACTTCATTTGATATATATTTCAGCTAGGAAAGTATGTGGAAATACTGGATTATAAACTATTTCTTTATTGACTCATTCATACTATTTGATTTTCTATTAAATCTACTTACATAACCAAAATTTGATAAGCATCCTTTATTGCTTTCTAATTTTCAGAATCAACCAATACCAAATCCATGGAAAACATAACCACACTATCATAAGTGAGTACAGATTTTTTTAAATTTTGGCAATAAAAATAATGTTTTGGTTAATAAAAGTTAAGAGATAAAAAAGACAAAGTGGAAGAATATGTTATAGAGCTCTGACTTCTTTTTATTAAGTAGATGAGAATCCAGAGACTCTAACTATAGTTAACAAAGAAACAGATTTTTTAGTATATTATTTAAAAATATCTACACAATCTTCCCATATTGCTTCTTTATTTCTGAAATGCCTCCCCTGCAGTATTCATTATGAAAAACAGTATTTATCCTACAAATCCCATTCCTATGTCATATTTTCCTAAATCAACTCAAAAGAATGGTGGATCTCTTTCTCCGTCTCTCTCTCAATCTCTCCCCTGCCCACCTTCCTCCATTAACAATCTGTATTACTCCATTTTGTCATTCATTATTTTCTGACCTGCATTTCAGGTTGGTATATTTTTATTACAGTATTAACTTTAGTAGGACCCTTGTTTTATTCATCCTTACATGGCTTAGGAGCAGACACATTCTCTCCTTGGACTCCCTCAACAAACTGTAGTAACTAATGGTAGCATCCAAACTGTCAATGTGGCAAGATAATAGTTAGTTAACTCTCTCAGACAAATACATGTGCAGTTGAACCAAAGTTAAAATTGTTCTAATCATTACAGTACCTTTACTAGAAAGTGGGCCCCATTTTGAAGGAATGCATCATTTCTTATTGGAAGTTTTGTGGTGACTTGGATTTTTTGTTCTGGAAAAATGAGGTTATTTCTCCTGGACATATTTAAGATGCCGTCTTTTGCTCGCAAAGGGTCCACAGCTCCAGCAGGAATATAAAAGGCAGAATAAAACATCTTCACATCCCCTTTAGTTCCTCCTAGTCTTGTAAAACTCAGGAATAAATATCGTTCACCTGGGCTGCTTTCAATCTTCTGGTTTTCCATAGGAAAAAATGTTATTAGGCCATAAACATCATCACTATCCTGAATATAGAACAAAAGCTGCAGATAAAGAAATAAAATATTGAAGTTGAGAATTCTAGAATTCTCACATCTGAGAATACCAAACTGTTGACTTTCTAGGCTATTCTGATTTTTATAGTTATTTACATATCATGTAACAGAGTAAAAGGTTAATCAAAAACAGATTTGGCAACTTTCCTAATTTATTGTTTGTGGAATTTTTTTCAAAGAGTAAACTTTTTATTTACAGAAAAGACCACCCTGAGTAATGGAAACATACATCATCTCTAAAAACAAGTGTTCTTCCCGTTGCATCCAACTACATAAAAGTGATTTGTGTGATCAAATTCTTTGGCTCTTCTGTAACACAGAAATATCCACAGAGGTAAAGCATAACAAGTGATCTACCTCGGCTGGTTCGCTCACTTCTGCACCTCCTCGTACTGTATGAGGCAGAATCTGAAGTAGATAAGCTTCTGCTTCTTCTGGAAGATCATCATTAACAATAGTAAGAGGAATTGATGCCAACATCTGCCCTTGTGCAAAATGGAGAACTCCAGAACTTGGTCTGATATCTGCTGCTACTGGTGAGGGATCACTGCTATTCCGTGTCAATTCCCAGTTCACAGAAATATTCCCATGGGTGCCACCATTTCTAACCACTGTAATTTCTTCAAATCTAGAATTTTAAAATAAATACTTATGGTCACATATTATACTGTGTTTCCCTTAGCTGGGCTTTTTCAACATTAAACTGGCCATCAGATTTTGGTAAAAGCAGAGTCCATATCATAGAGAATGAATGGCTGTTTTTAATATGAAGGGGTAGATATGTAGATGTGTCCTGGAAACCTATCATACTATGAATTCATTTGCGTATTTAAATCATTCTGAAAATAAGAAAGAAAACAGAAAACCATGGTGGAAGAAGTGACACAGTTCGACACTATGTCCAACGGCACAAATACTGAATCACGGAATAATATATTAAAATAATTGTAACAGGCTTAAAATAAACCATACCTTGATGTTGTATCTTCATCAATTACAACTGTCCTTTCAAACAAGATACTGTTGAATGACAGGACTCCATAAGGTTTGTCGTTTGGCTTAATGGTGATTTGCACAATAGAAGGGGCGAATAGCACAGCATCTCCCTGTAAGGTATCTTTTAGTAATACAACATGAAATGATTCTGCAATCTCTGGAATGGTGTCATCCACTATCTGAAATTTTAGGTGTGATTCATGAATAAAAGGTGGAAAAACAATAGTTGGGGTTGGCTGAAGATCAATGAAGTCTAAATTTTGCTGCGCATGTGCTGTTGAATTCCCAGTTACAATAACATAACTGATTGAAACCTCATATTCATCAGATCCAATCAGATACCCATTGTCATCTTTCCCACGAACCACTGGAATTAGGAGTATGTGGTCTTCCTCAGGAACCAAATAAATATTCTGAACAAATCTCACGGGACTATCATTTTTCTTAATGATTATCTCAACTGAGCTCCTAGAGGTGTTGATCTCAGCTCCTCCTTCTACACTTTTCAGTTGAATCAAAAATATTTCATCATTTTCTGGTACCTGTCAAATAAATATAAACAGTAGCAAAAATATCAATAACCAAAACATTTGCAAAGAAACCAAAGTATACAAAGTTGCTATGCTTCAGTACAAAGAAAAAAAATTTAACTGAAGGGAAGGAAGAGGCTTCTTTAATATATCATATTAAAATATCTTCCAAAGTTACATAATGTATTTTAGATAGGGAAGGAAAAGTTCATAAAGCAATGGTATGGTCAGGTATTAAAGTATAGGTATAATGTCTTTCAGGCTTGACCAATCTTTAGATAACACTAATGATTTGACAGTAAAACTGAGCATAAAATTTTATTAGTTTCATCAAATTGGTAGAGTCGGAAGTAGCGTAACAGTAACCTAATATATAGGAATATCTAAGAATCTGGAATAATATTATAGATATATAATATCTAAGAATCTGGAAAACTACATTATTAGTTTTCAACATGCGAATTATTCTTGCTTTTCTCTAAATGATTTCTAATTTGAGAGGTAAATATATACCAATCATATGATTTCCAAACTACGTATCATGCCTCTGGAGAATAAGCTATAAGAGTCACTATCAGGGAAATGCTGACATTGTTAGAGTGAAACTTTTTTTTTTTTTTGGCAACTGCACAGAAATCCTGGGAATAATAATCTTCACTATGCTGTTTAAATAAATCCTGTTTAATGAATTAAAGGGGAAGAAAGAAGTCTTTTTACTTCCATCAACAGCAATGTAAAAGGTAAGGCTATTTCTCTAAAAAAAAAAAAAAATGCTGTGATTTGATTGGTGATCTTTTAATTGCCCAATTTTACTGAAGAATAATTGACAATATAACTGTGAAATATTTTAAATGTATACATGATGGTTTCATGTACATATACATTTTGGAATAACTGAAGAGATTCAGAGAATTAACACAATCATCACCTGACACAGTGATTCTTTTTGTGTGAATGACTGAACACTTA
>CM053607.1:72627445-72697805 GCA_028646535.1 Procyon lotor
GATCTACTAGTAACAACTTTCAAGTATACAATACTGTATCTTTTTTAAAATCTTTTTTTTTTAAGGTTTTATTTATCCGTTTGGCAGAGAGTGAGATCACAAGTAGGCAGAGAGGCAGGCAGACAGAGGGGGAAGCAGGCTTCCTGCTGAGCAGAGAGCCCGATGCAGGGCTTGATCCCAGGACTCTGAGATCATGACCTGAGCCAAAGGCAGAGGCTTTAACCCACTGAGCCACCCAGGCGCCCCTACAACATTGTATTATTAACTGCAGGCACCATGCTGTCCATTAGATGCTCAGAGGATGATCTTTTAAGTTTCTAGTTAAAACGTATAATCAATCATTGCCTCAAATTATAACCTTTTCAAGGACCTAAACACAAAAGATTTTCACTAGCTTAAAGAACCAGATGAACTAGAGTTATCAATGCTACCTAATATTTCATTTTTTAAATTTTTTTTTAATTTATTCGACAGAGAGGAGAGAGATCATAAGTAGGCAGGGAGAGATGGGGAAGCAGGCTCCCTGCTGAGCAGAGAGCCCGATGTGGGGCTCAATCACAGGACCCTGAGATCATGACCTGAGCTAAAGGCAGAGGCTTTAACCCACTGAGCCACCCAAGCGCCCCTCTAATATTTCATTTTTTCAAGAGAAATAATTTCTAATAATGTCTTCTAAATCATTTGTTTTTCTTCTCTTGGGATTTTTTGTGATTTGATTTCATGATTTTTTTTTTTTTTTTTTTTGGTAACAAGGTCAAGGGATGGTTAAAAATTCCCAGCTACTTTATTCTCTCTTTTTTTCTGACAATATTATTTTATTAAAAGTTATGTTTTCTCTCATTTAAGTCACAAGAGATACCCTTGCACATAATTGTTCAAATCCATTCCATTCTTAGTTAAGTTAGCTGTGACATATATCTCAATCCTTGGTAACTTCAGTGTGAAATATAAAAATAACTAAAGCCTTCCCATTAATGTGAACATTTAAAATATCCAAACAAAAGAATATCAATTACAGTAGAATTTTCTTTGCTTCCATAATAAAATACTTATGCTCGGTAGGTAGTACTGTACCCGCTCAAAACCGAAATCACTAACAAAAATCAATCAGGCTTTACAAAATGCTTAAGTTTTCGTAAGGCATGTGGTTGCCAGTTATATTCAGGTTCATCAGCTTTTAGATACAATTTTAGATATGATTTTATGTGACATAAATTAGGTAAATATTAATCAGATAGACTCCAAAATGGCTCTTTATAGCTAAAGTATACACTAACTAGTTAGTACAATACACTAACCTTACATAGGACTACGTTCTTGAATGATTTCAAATAGTGAACACAGATTAATGCTTGACATAATGTTCTCCAACATATCTGTACTACAGGCAGAGTCCCTGTCCCACTGAACCATTTAACAGTATCTCACCTCATCATCGAGTACTGTCAAGTTATAAACTACTGTTGCTCTACCAGGGGGAAAAGTGATATTTCCTTTAACAGGGCTCAAATCTTCCTCGGGTGGATTTGGGCCATCCTCTACCTGCAAAGAAACACACAGTGCCATCAATAAACACAAAATATTTCACAAGAGTAAGAAAGCATTACTGTGATTTGGACTGACAAAATTCTGAAATTCACTTAAAAATTTTTGAGAGAAAATTATATAAAACTGTACATAAGTCTGCTCTTCTAATTAATAGTCAAGGCATATAATATAGTTCTGGATCTTGACTATAATCATATTAAACTACATGGTTTCTAAGTGCTTTCTCTTTTTTTCTCAGCCATTATAGTAAATATGAGAAAAATATCTGTATTTTCTTGGAAGGAATATATTGAAATTTGGTAAATTCTCTTAAGTAACTGAATCAAATGGCAGTACCAACACTGACCATGTAACACTGAGTAAGATATTAAATAACCCTAAGGGATGCCTGGGTGGCTCAGTCAGTCAAGTCTGCCTTTGGTTCAGGTCATGATCTCAGGGTCCTGGGATCCAGTACGGCATCGGGCTACTTGCTCAGTGAGGAGCGTGCCTCTCCCTCTGCCTCTGCCTGCCACTCCCCCTGCTTGTGCTCTTTCTCTCTGACAAATAAATAAATAAAATCTTTTAAAAAAAATAACGCCAAGCAGCACTCTCCTCATCTTTAAAATAGGCATAATACTATTCACTTCACAGGCTAGATGTGAAGACGTAATAAGATCATTCCTTTTCAAAAGTACTTAATGGAGCACCTGGATGGCTTAGTCATTAATCGTCTGCTTTCAGCGCAGGTCATGATCTCGGGGTCCTGGGATCAAGCCCACCATCGAGCCCTGCATCAGGCCCTGTATCGGGCTCCCTCCTCGACAGAAAGCCTGCTTCTCCTTCTCCCATTCTCTCTACTTGTGTTCCCTCTCTCTCTGTGTTTCTATCAAATAAATTAAAATCTTAAAAAAAAAAAGAGTGAGAAGCACTTATTAAGTACTCTGCTTGATTTCTTTTTTTTTTTTTAAAGATTTTATTTATTTGACAGAGAGAAACACAGCAAGAGAGGGAACAAGCAGAGGGAACACAAGCAGAGGGGGAAAGGTAGTGGGAGAAGCAGGCTTCCTGCCGAGCAGGGAATCTGATGCAGAGCTCAATCCCAGGACCCTAGGATCATGACCTGAGCCGAAGGCAGATGCTTAATGACTGAGCCACCCAGGCGCCTCTGTGCCTGATTTCTTTTACATGCTAGGGATATAGCAGTGAACTGGCAAACTCCCTATCCATAAAGACCTACATTTAATGTAAGGGAAAAATGATAAATAAATGTGTATTTTTCAGATGATGATAAGTATTATGGAGAAGAAATTAAGAAGGGCACGAGGGCGACAGAGTTCTGGAAAGAGATGCTGGTTTTTATCTACAGTGAGAATCAATGGAAAGCACTTAGAACAGTAAATGACAACATTAAGTGCTCAGCAAATGTTAGTTGTAATTATTTCAACAAAACAAAGGCTCAAGACTCAGGAAAGTAACTTCAGAAATCCAGAGAGTAACATTCAAAGTTTGCAATTTTGCCTTATCCTTTCCACAGCCAATTTTTTTTCCAATTTTTCCCACATGTTATTAGATTCATTTTCAAAAATGTACTAAGACTACTGCATATTTAATTAGTGTTACTATGTTTTTCATGCATTATTCTCTTACGCCATTTTATCTTTCGATGCAATTAACACAAACATCATACAACGTAGGTCACCATGAGCACAAAGAAAATTCTTCTATGCTTCAGATTTGTTATGTAAATCCAATTATCCATTTGATTGATATTTCTCTTAATAATTAAGATAGAAACTGGTAAGATAGAATTTAATGCTCTAATATTCGAAAACAGCATGTGAACATGTTCTAGATATTATAAGACACAAAAATTATTTGAAGATTTGAATGTGTATCTCATAAAATAGCAAAATGGTGACACATTGGTATGCATGTAGTCGGTAAGCAATCAAATGGAACGGTGACAGCTAGCACCCTAAGAACAGCCTATCTTATTCAAGTCAAATACTGTAACACCTATGGACCATGGAGTATGACTGCTCTTAACAGCATCCATTAAAAGTATTTTTTTTAAATAGGGAATGTAAAACATGGGAAGACTAGACATCAAATAATTTTACATAAGCCTAAGCAACCCATGGACATTTTTAAAATTTATATCCTTGAAAAGGTTTATCATAAAGGTTTGATGAATTTTTTAGAATTAACATTATTATTATTTGTGGTTTATTATTACCAACCAGTATATAAAATGGTACATTGTGTTTCATGGTAACATGGTATATGCAAGCAGCAAGAAAAACATTTTTTATTAACTATGAAATTTATCAGATAATAAAAGTATTTACTATTATTTCATTTTTATTAAGGGTCATGCTTATTATACAAAGGACCTTGATTTGTTAAGTTATAGCCACCTGATGTGAACTCTGAAGGGTTACCATTTAAAGTGATTTCAGAGTAAACTTACCTCAAAAGTCACAGTAACCATTCCATAAGTTCCTTTTTCTCTGATGAGAGTAAGAGGCACAGATTCATTTCTGCCCCTGGGCTCACTCACTGCGATTGAAAAAGGCTAGTGGGAACAGCAAAGAAAATCAGGCACTCATCAGCCAGAGGTGGAGTATTACCTTAGAAACACTAAATTTACATAGACAAATTAATCCACATCATACCCTAAGAATGTGGTATGTTCTAGCACTAATTAGCTGTAGTTAATAAAAATGCTTGAAAGGCTAAAAATGATAGTGTAGAGGGAACATAAAACTTAGTCAAGCAAAAGATGCACATTCTTGCTGCTATTCTGCTGAAAGATCTTAAAGTTTATCTAGTTGAAAGACGAGAAACTCAAATGTTCATAGGGATCCAGGATGTCACAAAACCAAGTTGTGTCTCCACCCCAGAGTAGCTGATTGTGACCACCCACTGGGAGCACCACCAACAGGCCTTGCTCCCAACCACTACGCCCTTCTCATTGGCCGGCCTGCCGATGAAAAGCAGAGGAGTGCTAACGATTTTCAGGACATGATCACTGGGGGGAAGAAGCCAGGGCTTCAAATGCTGAAATATGCTGGCCTAGGTGCCTGAAACCAGGCCTAGAAGAGGAGGAAGAGGGAAGCAGTCAGGTGCATGCTTGCTAGGGCGGCAGTGCCCCTCTCTCCTGGTGACCCCAAGCCTCAGTGTCCCCATCCATAAACGGGGATCAGAATAACTGTCCCAAAGACATCAAGCATCATCAGTGCTATCTTCATCATCAACATAATCATCAGCCAGGGCAGGAACCAAAGCCAGCCTATTTAGCAACTACTGCGAGCTCAACAGTTAACTTTGTTTCATTTTAACCACGTGGGGGCAGGTGCCCAGTCAGGGACTTCCTGGCAGCGCTGCAACTGCCACAGTCAGGGACCTGCGACCAACCCTAGACACTAGGATTCATTCCCAGGGGTTAAGAGGTTCTGTGCCAAGAAAGAGAGAGAGAGAGAGAGAGAAAGAGAGAGAGAGGGAGGAAGGGAAGGAGGAAGTGAGGAAGGAAGGAAGGAAGGGGAGAGGAGGGAAGGAGAAAGAAACTTTAAACAAGTCAGTATGAGGTTAGGAGTGATAAGTTGGGAGTGAATATAAAAGAAAGACAGTAAGGAGAAAAATTAAGCAATTAAGAGAGCCTGCTTCATAATTAACTAGTAATTCCCTATCATTTAAATAGAATTGACTGATTAATTAATTTAATTAACTTTATAAATGACAATATAATGGAGGTCACAAAATGTCTACTATATTGACATTATCCACATCTTTTTTTAATAAAGATACTGCAATTAAAAGATCATATTTATCTATAGCCTGCCTTGTTTCAGAGATAATTTAAGGTAAGAAAAAGACATACAATGCACCAATTGTAGCAGCAATCTAAATTGGAAAATAAATAAAAAGCTGGGGAGTATCACATCATCTTTTAGTAATGATAATTAGTAACATGATTCAAAAAGCCTCAGAATCAGAAAGGTTACTGTAGTCTAAAACTTAGTGGCAAAATCCAATTGTATCCAAGATAAATTTTATTTTAAGAGCTGGAAACAGAAGCAGCTGGGTGGTTCAATTGTTAAACATCTGCCTTCAGCTCAGGTCCTGGGATGGAGCCCCACATCAGGTTCCCTGTCCAGCAGGAAGCCTGCTTCTCCCTCTCCCACTCCCCCTGCTTCTGTTCCCTCTCTTGTTGTCTCTCTCTCTGTGTCAAATAAATAAATAAAATCTTAAAAAAGAAAAAAAATGGTTGCACCATTAAAAAAAATAAGAGCTGGAAACAATTTCTCTCAGGGGGAACCTGTCTTGTGTACTTCTTTCTAAAAATAAATTCTCTGAACATAGGACTTGCCAGGGACACAGGAATTCAGTGATCAGGGAGAAAAGAATGAACTGCTGAGCAAAACTGAGGGAGCTGATGAGGTTTTAACCTTTAAGAAATATTAATAAATGGGAAAATTCTCAGGGTAGGGATTGACTACAGAATTTTTAAGAACTATCATATCTTCATTCTATTCAATTTTGAGTTTACTATAGGTTTTTCCAGTACTCTTCCAATACATTTTTCTCATCTCCAACTTTCAGAGGAGGCTGACAAACACTATTTTAAGTGGCAACTGAGGAAATGAAGCAAAAGGAATCAGATTACAACATGGGCTACAGACTGAATGTTTGTGCCCCTCTCCCCCAACCCAAAGTCACGTTCAAATCCTGCGAGGTGGGGCCTTTCAGAGGTGATCAGGTCACAAAGCTCTCCTGCTTTAGGATTAGTACCCTTATCAGAGAGACCTCCTGCAGCTCCTTTGCCCCTCCTGAAAGCACAAGAAGACATCCAGGAAGCAGGCCTTTACCAGCCACCGATCCTGAACTTCTCTGCCTCCAGAACTGTGAGAAACACATTTCTGTTGTTTTTAAGATACCAGTCCACAGAATTCTGTCACAGCAGACAGAACAGACTAAGACAACACCCAAATTGGAGACGAGCGAAGGAGGTAACAATGAGTCTGGTGGAATGATCAAAGCAGGAGATTAGGACAAGAGGTGGCCACGATCACAGATCACATAGGCCTCCTCAAGCTGAAGAAATCTTAGAACAAATGAACAGTCTACAAAATGTGGGATATGGATAAAGTTCGAGTGGATTTTATTTAAATACCAAATGGTAGGATGATACCAGGTAACATCATGAAAAATAACAAAAAAAATTTAATAACTATTATCTAGCAACCACGAGATTAATCAAATTGCAACCATACCATATTAAATGAAATAATTCCAAATGCATTGTCATTTGATAATATTGTCACAGTCACAGTCCTTGGCCATCCGAGTTTTACATTTGCTGAAGGGTTCTAAAATAAAAGCCCAAGAATAAGTTAATAAAATTAAAAATAAAAGAAACAGAGAATCATTTTAATAGTTTTTGTCTTTATGTAATTGTTCAGAATATGAATAAAAACACAGGTCACTTTTAATGCAAATTAAGAAAATATATTCAAACTAAGTCAACCTGGTAAAGAAGTCCCAAATAAAAACTTTTTAAAAAGTTTAAAAAAAAAGTTTAAGGGGCGCCTGGGTGGCTCAGTCATTTAGCCGCTGCCTTCAGCTCAGGTCATGATCCCAGAGTCCTGGGATCGAGCCCCGCATCAGGCTCCTGCTCGGCAGGAAGCCTGCTTCTCCCGCTACCATTCCCTCTGCTTGTGTTCCCTCTCTCGCTGTGTTTCTCTCTGTTAAATAAATAAAATCTTTAAAAAAAAAAAAGTTTAAGAAACCATTAATCACTGGCTAGTAATGCTATATTATAATTACTCTAATGCCATTACTAATATAACAGAATTAAGTAAGCAGTATGAAATTCTATTCAAATGACTTTTTTCTTACACTACAGAAGGTGCTGAAGCTTAAGAATTATTTTTTCTATAAGTCGCAGAGCCTAATTAAAATGAAATATTAAAACATCTTTTCTAATCAATAAGGGAGGAGCTTTCTACAACATTTCCACTGATATTCAACAGCAGCATAAAGGAATATGCCAAAAAGTAATATACAAAAGCAAAACAGGACCATTTCAAGCATCATTTTCACAAAAATTTTACTCACACTGACCTAAACATTCTAAAAAAGATTCCCAATGCCCCTCAGAAAAATTAACTAGAACAGTGTTAGCAGTCATTACCTCAACCTAACAGATCAAGCCATAAAGGACAATTAAACCTTGGGCTATTCAAGCATTTTTCCCAGGGGCAGTCCAAAATGATTCTAAGGCACAGGGACCTCCCACTTCCACGCCTGCTTTTTGTATCCCTCTCCTTTGAACTCAGAAGTCTAGGTCATTCTTTGTGCATCTGGTAGCAGGGGAGGGATAAAAGAGAAAAGGGCCAAATAGAAGACAAGTTTTCTTGAGCATCTGTCATGGCAATTCCTAAATAAGCTGAATGCATCCAAAAACTAACTGTAGAATCTTCTAAACAAGATTGTCTGAGGAGTAATAACCAGTCCATGGAATTGCCGAAAAGGTTGTCAGTTCTGTGTTCTATGAAAACCACCTCCAGTCTCTAGATGGACTTAATCTCTTCAGAGAAACTCAAGGTTTCTCTGAGTTTAAGGTGGGCAGCAGGGGCAAAAAGGACTTACCTGTAATGTTAAGTGAAAAATAAAAGTTTCATCAGGCTCTGGTAAGTCATCATCGCATACTGCTATGTACACTGTCCGATTTGTTTCTCCAACAGGTATAAACGCTGCAGCATATGTGTCAAAAAAGTCACCGGTGTCATCTCCATATAGCTATCAAATGCAAAATACAGGTAGTTCTTACAACAGTGTTAGGATAAGCAAAACTGACGCTAATTGGAGCAATCAACATAAAAAACAGGAATCATCAACTCACACTGATGTTTATAGACAGGATGTACCAAAACCAAAACAAATATTTAACTGATAAAAATCACTGTCAAAGAACATTATTAAAAATGATTCTAAGCAAAAACATTTGTTTATGCTCTGGAAGGTAAAGGAATCATTACAAAGAAAAGTAATAATTATATAGGAAAGTAAGGATGTGAATTTTTTTTCTCTGCCTCTTAATTGATCTGAAGTGGATTAAAGCAAACCTCACAAGAAAACAAACTGTAGCTAAAACTCTCCCAGAGAAGAGGTGGAAATAGCCTGCCAAAGTGTATCAGGAAAATGAGTTATTTTTACCCTATGGGTTTCAAAGAAAAGGCTTTTTTCCAAAACTCTCAACTGAAGTTTTATTTATATTCTCCCACACAACTCCAATAAAGACCCAATTCCTTTAGTTATCATAAAATTTTCCTTAACTTTTTAAGATTTCATTCTGTAACACCAGCATTGCTATTAAGATTTTCAAGGGAGCAGTAATTATTAAATTATAAATGAGCAACTTCTTGTGCAAAGTTAAATGAGATTTCTTTTGCCAAAGAACTCAAAATGAACAGCTTAGCTACTGGAAAAAATTATGATTTAGTGAAAACACGTATAGGAAAATTATAGTCAAATTCTAGTTTTCTTTTATAAAAATAAAGTTTAAATACTTGAGTACCCAATTAAGTTGTTAAGGGTATTAAAAAACTTGTACTCCTTAACATATAAAGTGGCACAGTCTTTTAGAAAGTACTAACTATCCAGAGCCACTGAAACAAAGAGAAAAACACATATGTAAACATTTTCATCAAAACAGCATTTATAGCAGCAAAAATTGGAAGCAACCTCATTGAAAAACAGGTGAAAAATGATTGAGAAATGATGATGCCATCATCGAGAGAAGCTGTGAAAATGAAAGGGCAATCCCAAAACATCCCTATGATACAATCGAAATTATGCATAAAAGATTACCAAGTATAATGTATACACTCAAGTTCAAATAAATATATTCAAGTTCAGTAAATATATTCGCATGTCATAAATTAAAAACTCAAAGCAATGCACAAAATTATTAAACTGGGTTTATTTCACAGGTAGTTTTTCTTCTCTATCTCTTTTTACAATGTTTCACCATGTGGTTAATTTAATCTCCTGCTTCAGAACTAATTTTTGAAAAAAAAATTTCAGGTACTTTGGGCCACAAATATAGCAATATCCTTAGTGGTCATATGACATTACTTTCTGATTAAACATAGACACAAACAGGCACACACAATCCATCCAATAACTAAACTGTGTGCAAGACAGCTTGATAAACAGTTTAACAAATCCTGCCTAACTTCTACTTAATGTATTCCATTTCTCCCAAGCTCTCTCACAAAATTCATTTTTTAATTAGCCATTTTTCTGCTTTTAAATATTTTATGTATTTTCCCTAAGCCACCTGAAATACATATCTGAGCAGAGATAACTTAGATCCAAATTACTCAAAGTAAAATTTTCTTTTACTTAGAAATATTTATTGATGTCTTTGGTTTTTATTTGTTTTGACATAGATATATGAGCGTTTTAAAATAATCAGCCTATACCTTTACAATACTATTATTGTCAAGTGCATATGCTATCTTAGAGCACTGTATAAACTCTATAAGAAAAATGAATGGAATAGTGTAATTGCAAGTCATTTATCATACTGAAACCACTCAGAATCTCAAATAGTTAAAAAAAAGTGTCGCTGAAACTAAGAAATTTTATATCATCTATTTCAGTAAGACTAGAACTACATCATTTCTTACCGATACAATTGCAGTGACATTTGCCGGCTCTCCTATCCTTTCGATGACAAGACGAATAACTGTTGTACTTGTTTCGTTAACTACAAATTTTGTTTGTCCAGCAAATCTTATTTCTGTTTCTCCAAACACAGAAGGGATGAATAAAGCTGAGAGGAGATTTACTAGTAAAGACGCAGAGGACATCCCTATAAGAAAAATAAACAAATAAATAAAAGACTTTCTTCACAAAACATATCTAATGTATTTTCATTAGACTGTTGCCTACAGGTATAAACACAGAGGGAAGAGCTAGACAGTAAGCAACTAAGACATAAATACATCAAATATTAAGCATCCAACTTAAATATGTGATCAAAGAAACAAGTTAAAAATCACAATCTCTTCTGTGGTTCTTTTTTACAATTCATAACTACTTTTTGTTCCTTAACTTATATACCAAGATAATAGTTATTAGTAGCCTTAAACTGATTTATTAAATTAGGGTTTTTAAAATTTTTGACCCTAAAACTTATTCTAAGAAAAACATAAAGCAGTACTTTGGAAACGGAGTTAGAGCCCATATTTCCCCCAAATGAAACTGTAAAATGTGAGCTAAAACTAAAAAATTATCAAATGGGTCAATAATCTTAATGTGGTTTCTTCATCTTTTTATTTGATGATCACACATATATGAGAGAACTCTTAAAAGTGGTATGTAAAAGCAGTTGAAGCTAAAACTTTATTATTATAAATTGATTTCTTGGTTGTGTCTACCACTTCCTGAAATTTGTCTTATTTGAGAACATTTTAAAAAAATTTTTTAGTTACTGCAAGGAAATGCTAATGCTTTTTAAATTTTTTAGTTATTGCAAGAAATGCTAATGTTTTCAACATAAATTTCCAAGATTTAAATTTCTCCCATTTTACAAGCTAAAATACTATCATATCTTAAAAAATGTCCGTTGCTTTAAAAATAAGCAACATAGACAAACATTTGACAGTATGTATTTCCTTCTTTTCCATAAGTTCTTTTGTTTTCTTCTTACTAGAATGTGTGTGTTTATGAGTCATCAATAGTGTTCCTGCTTTCAGCTCTGTGTGATTCAAGTGTTTTCAAAAGCACAACAGTGCAGTGGCCTCTTGAAAGCACTGTTGTTTTGTAATGTAGATGCACCTCTAAAAATGTGAACAACTGATCTCACGGATCATTAAGATTCCAATGGATTATGTGATCAGTCACACGAACATAACAAGTTCATGTGTTTTAAAGGAGGATTGCATTATGCTCTCTATGAGCTAAAATGCTCCCTATTAATCTTTACCTTGGTCAAGAAGTAATAAAACTTTCATGTATGTGGTATTTCCACACAGCTACACATGGCGTTATATTTAGAAACCACCAAACACACAAGTTCTTGATATATTTTAATTTAAATGCAATTTGCTCAGTCAAGTATATTCAAGCAATACAATCTGAGATTGCTGAAAGATGTCTCACATATTTATGGCTGCAAAATCCACAGAGAGGGATGCAGAGGTCAGAGAGAGTCCAGGAAGGAGACACAGCCCAACAGAGACAGAGATTCTGGAGGACTAGGCCATTCTGTACACCTGTGCCCTCTAAGAATGTTCACCTGCCATGGGGATTAAGGGACTTGGGAGAAGAAATAAAGACAGCTCTCTCTTCCCCGACTTTTAAGGCAAAAACCTTAACCAAAAGAACGTTAATTTTAAAAGTGTGAGAAAGGGAAGGAAAAAGGCAAAGCCTAGGTAAGTCAGGAGATTAGGAGCAGCTCTGGGGCCCCCAAAGACAACTGAAGATCTTCTGTGGAATTCTAAAGCCAGAATGATTTCACACCTCACTTATGACAAATAGTGGGAAAGAAATGAACTAGGAATGAAAAAGAGAATACAGAATGGAGGGGTGAGGAGGCAGTGAGCTTGGCTTTGGATGTGCAAGAAAAAGATCAACTTTGGTCTACTGTGATTTTGAAAGAAAAAATTCCTTGAACGTGAAATGTGACAGAACTTTGAGCTGAGAGTAATAAGACACCTGAAGTTCTAAGTGAGAAAGAGTGAAAGTTAATTATAGCATGACAAGAGGGAATCATGAACGGCGGGGGAAATAAGTTCTCAAAATTTGTTCTGCATCAGAATCAACTCAAATGTTTGTTAAAAATGCTAACTCACAACACTCAAAATTTCTGATCCAGGGAATTGAGGCTGAGGCCAAGGACTCTACATTCAACAGGCAGCCCTATTGATTCTTTTTTTCTTTTTTTTTAATATTTTATTTATTTATTTGACACAGAGAGAGAGAGATCACAAGTAGGCAGAGAGGCAGGCAGAGAGGGGTGGGGGGGAAGCAGTCTCCCTGCTGAGCGGAGAGGCCGATGCGGGGCTCGATCCCAGGAGCCTGAGATCATGACCTGAGCTGAAGGCAGAAGCTTTAACCCACTGAGCCATCCAGGCACCCCAGCCCTATTGATTCTAATGTAAATGATCCTTGAGATACACTTTGACATACACTATCCTAGAGTATGAGGAAGAGTGTGAGGAGTGTTAGTGAATGTACAATAGACCACATTTGCAGCTTTGAGTTAATTACTGAATTTTTCAATGCAATATGCTTGAACTTACTGCAGACTTCCTTATATATATTTTTCAATATGCTATTATATTATATTCTAAGGTTCCATATATCCTGAAGAAAAACTATAGAAAAGACCTATAGAAAGTAATCAGAACAGCTAATGTTTATGTACCATAGTTGTAGAAACTTTACATAATAATAACACATTTAACCTTCACAACATCCCTCTGAAGAAGGTACTAGTGGCATTCATCCCATTTATCGCTGAGGAAACTAAGGCACAGAGAAGTTAACACATGTGCTGCTACTTAACTAAGTAAATTACCAGGTAGGATTTGAACCCAACAGTCCACGTGCAGTGGACTCTACCCCATAACCATATTATATTGCCTCTTACATACTATTCCTACAAATTATATGTCTCCATCTTGAAAAATTTGGTAGATTGCTTATGCTACCTGTTTCCAAACATTCAAATATTTTAAACTCATGTACAATAACCAAAACTTCCATAAAGGTGTATAATTTCAAGTCTCCTAAAAGTCTGCACATTATTATTCTAATAAACATTACATTTATTTAACAGAAACTACAGTTCTCTTGACTACTTTAAATATTTCATAGCATCTTTTAATGTCAGGACCAATGAGCTCAAGTGGTGCATTCTTGCAGTTTCCCAGGCAATTAGAGCTCAAAGATCTTGTGGTTGAGTCAGTAAATTCATTTTAAATTGGTGCACATCAGTGAATTTTGAGATTATGCGAAATGAACAAACAAGCGTGATTGGAAATGCCTCAAATTCTGTGACATCATTGATAATTGAATCTCCCCTGCTTTCATCTTTTCAACTTGTAAAAAAGTTGTTGAGGCAAAGTTGGCATTCAACAGAAACTAAAAGATGAAGAAAAAGCTTTGAAAGTGAAGTTCCCATTACAAGACAGGCATAATTACACAAATGCTGAAGTTTCTTTTTTAGAGTAACTAGGTACATTTTCCTCTATTATACAAAAATCTAGTCTTGGAACTCCCTTTATTAAACTCAGAAGAACACGCATTAGCAACTGACACAACATGTAAATCTTTTATCTATTTCAGATCACTTTTCTCTTACTACATTTAAGAAAAGTTTTACATGACCCATCAGACCACCTATTTCAAACTTTTCTGTGAAATGAATTCCAAACATGTGTTTAAAGATGTCCTTAATTCATATTCTGTCATAACTGTCAAAGAATAACTTTAGCATTATTAAGGCATTCCTCTGCTCTGCAGAAGCAAAATGTTCCAATATTCAAATTGTCTCCTTTTCAACTATCATCCATGTTTTCCTTACACCTTGTTCAGTATGACTCAAAGGAAATGAAAGCTGTTTCTGCCAGATCTCTTATCTCTGAATAGATTTCTCATCATGTTAAAACAATATTAGGGGCGCCTGAGCGGCTCAGTCATTGAGCATCTGCCTTCCGCCCGGGTCATGATCCCGGGGTCCTGGGATTGAGCCCCGCGTCGGGCTCCCTGCTCGGCGGGAGGCCTGCTTCTCCCACTACTATTCCCTCTGCTTGTGTTCCCTCTCTCACTGTGTTTCTCTCTGTCAAATAAATAAAATCTAAAAAAAAAAAAAAAAACAATATGAAATTTGTTATTTTCTTGCTTCTCATTTCCTGAATTTCACTATGAAGTTTTGACAGAGTCCTGCTAGCATTTAAGCACAAAGTGTTCAGTTTTTAGATTCCAGTAATCACATTCAGCCTATACAAAAAGTCACCCAATTCTGCAAAAAATATTTCAAAATTAAAATCAGGAACGTATTAGAATAGTTCCTACAACACATATTGGTTGCTTTCAGAAGAGCTGATTAAAACATGGCATGACATTTGTAGAGTAAGCACCTGCTCCTAGACATTATGCAGCACCCTGGGCTCATTATTGAGGATATAAACATTCCTAAAGATACAGTTCTTGGCTTCATGATACTTGCAGCAATCGACAAATGCCTCAGGTCAGGACAACTCGAGCCAAAAAGATAATTCTAAGATTCCTGTTAAGCATAAATGCAGATTCCCTCCACTGCTGGATTTGGGATCATTTTGATGGGGGACAGTTTCCTCCAAAGCCTGGAAATAAAGCCAAAACAGCCATAGACAGAGCCAAGATGTGGAGAGGAGCCAAGTCCTGATAATCAAGCTCAGCTTTCTAAATCCAGCTTTATCCTCGCCTTTTCAGTTACTGAGGCAATAAATTACATTTTTTTCAACAGCGAGCTTAAGTTGAATTTTCTGTCACTTTCAACATCAAAATTTATCCATTAATCTCTAACCTGTGACCCTATAAACCCATGTAGGGATATACCAAGTGGAAGATCTCTCCTCCTTCACTCCAACATTCAACAGTCTTACTTAGTCTTTCTAAAATTTTGTGGAAGAATACCACACTAGCTATCTTTCCTGTGCCCATGCAATTATTAACACTATCTATAATATTTTCCCCTTCCATCTCAAAACTGACAATGACTAGTAAGGAAGTTTAGGACATGCAGACAAACCAAACTTATCTTCACAATAAAACAAAGTGGGACAGGAGTACACCACATTGACTCCGTGTTCTGGAAAAGAGGATACGTTCTGATTGTCACAAGGAACCCCAATATTATGCTTCTTTAAATAGCATGGCATTAATTCCTTTCTCTTGCTTTTTTCCTGAATGCCTAGCTCTTCTCTTTGGAAAACCTACTGATATTCACTAACTTTGTTTTTCACTTGGATTACTTAGATATTAAAACACTAGATATTAAATATACTTAGATATTAAAATACACAAGATATTAAAATCACGTATAAAATAATACTCTCCAACACAATATGTCATACTAATCAGAAAATTCTAAATCCTGCTTATCTAGGGTATTATCTTCCTCCTATCTTACTTCTCATTTATAGGCGCCTTAGGAAAGATAGCAAGTATAGTATATCCTAAGTAAAGGGGAATAGCCTTCTATTTTAAGTTTCAATAAGTCTGTAGGAACAGAATAGAATAAGGAATAGAATAAAATAATAAATGAGAGTGAGCACCCAATAGATGACAGTATAAAGAAAAACACATATAAAAAAAATGATTTGGCAAGAATTAGCTTTCTTACAAAACTTTGGTCTCTTTAAAAATTAACTTTGTCAGGGTGCCTGGGTGGCTCGATGGGTTAAGCCTCTGACTCCTGATTTTGGCTTAGGCCAAGATCTCAGGGTTATGAGATGGAGACCGGTCTTGGGCTCCATGCTGGGGATGGAGCCTGCTTAAGATTCTCTCTTAAGCCTGCTTAAGATTCTCTCTCTCTTTCCCTCTGGTCCTTCCCACCCTGCTACTTAAAACATAAATAAATAAATAAAAGGTAAAAGTTAACTTTGTCTTTCAGAATAAACAACTGTCTTTCAGAATAAACACCCGTCTTTCAGAATAAACAACTGTGGGGGCACCTGGGCGGCTCAGTGGGTTAAAGCCTCTGCCTTCAGCTCAGGTCATGATCTCGGGGTCTTGGGATTGAGCCCTGCATCGGGCTCTCTGCTCAGCAGGGAGCCTGCTTCCCTCTCTCTCTGCCTGCCT
The DNA here is from genome assembly GCA_028646535.1 of Procyon lotor. Lineage (NCBI taxonomy): Eukaryota > Metazoa > Chordata > Mammalia > Carnivora > Procyonidae > Procyon > Procyon lotor. The sequence goes on from CM053607.1 coordinate 72,643,838, forward strand.
CTCTGCCTACTTGTGATCTCTTTCTGTGTCAAATAAATAAACAAAATATTTTTTAAAAAAAAAATAATATAAACAACTGTACAAGCCCTGTGAGTGATTGGACACAGTGAAATGACAACACTATTAGTGCAGAACTGAAGGGATGTATTGACCTTTTGTTTTAGTGGTTGTCTTGTCAATGCCATAGCAAGCATCTTCCCACGGTGTGACCACCAAGTAACTGATACTGAAAATACGATCCTAATGGAAAAGGTTTTCTAGTTTAGAATTACTTCAATTCTATTACATTTACTAACGAGCATTCTAAAGCTATAGAGTTACTCCTACGGAACAAGAGAAGTTTCACCACTCATATCATAAATTATTCAGTCTCTAAGAATTCTTAACCTACGTTATTTATATTTGAGTACTACAAAAAAATTGATGTTTTCCTTCTTCCATACCAAAACAGAATTTAAATTTGCAAATTTCAATAAAAAGTAAGCCAATGATACAAATCGAGGAAAAGCTAGATATTTTTAGATAAAAAAGGGTATAGTCTCTTATAGTTATATGGAACATACCTAAAGTTTACTACCTTTGTTTTTTAATTTTATCTTTTTAAGGAATATATTTTATTTTATTAATCTTTATATAAAATATACATATGCTGGCACAATATTAAAAAGTTTCCCTCACACCAGCCCCCACTAGCCATATGCTTCTCCTACCCAGAGTCAATTACAATTATCAGCTTCATCTGTCTCTCACAAGAGAGAATCAATGTATATACTGAGATGTACATCTACAGGAAAAAATTCCTGTGACAGATTTTGTTTTCTTCTGCGTAGACTTTAGGAATCAGCACATTTTCTCAAGATGGTAGCTGATAGAGAAATAGACACTATGGTTTGATTTTGACACTCATGATGGGAATACACACAATTATCTCAACTATACTCCATCACCATTGTAGATCTCATCAATTAAATGGTTGTGTCCATGGACTTTCACTACACCCATCAAGTCACCCTCTAGGAAAAGAGACAATAATCTGGCAGCTTGCACTTTCCTAGACCACACATTGTCAAGCCAACATGCATCGGGACTTCTTGACCTCTATACATGAAACACAAGAATCATCCTGGGATTCTCTTTGATTTCTGCCCTTTGATCTGTTTGCTGATTCCATGTTTTCTTCTTTCTTGGTTTGCTTTGTTTATTCCCTTGTTTTAACAGAGAACATCCTCCAGTAACTTTCTAAGAAAGAGTGTGTAGAAATAAACCTTTTAAATCTTGTATGTTGGGAATTATTGTATATTAATCTTCCACTCAACACTTTCATTGGGTATAGAATTTTAGGTGAAAATAATTTTCATTATTTTGAAAGCCCTGTTCTATTATTTTCAAAAGTCCAGTGTTGCTATTAAGAAATCCAAAATCATTTCGATTATGAAATATTGCTATGTGTTTAATTGCATTGTCCTCCCTCTGAAAGATTCTTCTCTTTGTCGCAGTGTTACAAAATTTCACAGGATTTTTTGGGGAATGGGTTTATTCTTGTTCATTTGTCTAAGCACTCAGTCAGCCCCCTTCAGTCTGACACTCAACTTTCAGATCGAGAAAATTTTATTTTACAATGATTTCTCCCCCTTCCATTTTCAGTTTTTTTCACCCTAAAACTCCTAAAACTCTTATTATTTGATCTTGGTATTCTGGGACTGACCATCTCATTTGTTTTAAAGATTTTACTTATTTCTTTGACAGAGAGATAGAGTACAAGCAGGGGGATCGGCAGGGAGAGGGAGAAGCAGCTCCTGCTAAGCAGAGTCAGACATAGGCTCTCTGTTCTGAGCTCTGTCTCCTGAGCTGAAGGGAGACACCTAATGGACTAAGCCACCCAGGCACTCCGGCCCTCTCATTTTCTTGTCCTTTATTCTAATTTCCAAATCTTTGATGTTTGCCCTGAGAATTTAAATCATCATTAAATTTCAATTCTCAGGGCACCTGGGTGGCTCAGTGGGTTAAAGCTTCTTCCTTCGGCTCAGATCATGATTTCAGGGTCCTGGGATCAAGCCCCACATTGGGCTCTCTGCTCAGCAGGGAGCCTGCTTCCCCCTGTGTCTCTGCCTGCCTCTCTGCCTATTTGTGATCTCTCTCTCTCTGTCAAATAAATGAATAAAATCTTTTTTAAAAAATAAATTTCAATTCTCCTAATTTTTTTTATTTATGCTATTGTGCTTTCAATTTCTAAGAATTTTTGGTATCCTGTTCTTTTTCCGTTAATTAAATATCTTCTTTTATCTCTCAGAACGTATTCATCTTTTTTAAGTTTTCTCTTTATAGTCTCTGTTACCTCTAAGTTGCTTTGTTATTTAATCTGGGATCTATCTTCTATATAAGATTTCTTCAAACATCTGGTAATTCTTGATTATCTGCATATGCTTAAAAGTAAGAGACTAAAAGGATGATTGGATGTGCTGAATATATGGATCTGTTTATCTGAATATGATTAAGAGTCAGAGACCAAAATGAAAATTTGAAGTTTTGAGCATACGTGAGAGGGCAACTTGTCAATACTGGGTGAAATGAGTAAACTTTTTATTAGAAAGTCTCAATTTTAGTACCTTTAGAAAATATTTTACTCTCAGGTTGATCAGGTTCCCCAAAGAAGAATTTTCCATTCTATTATCTAGAAGATATAGAAATAACTATGAAGACTTGAGGGACCAAGGACAGGAAAGTGAATGGAGCCTCAGCAATCAGTAATCATATGGTCATCTAAGCTCCTGTTTTCTTTAGGGATATTCACCTATCCCTAGGTGATATCCCTAAAGAATAGGGATATCTTTATATCCCTATAAAGGATATAATATATCCTTTATATTATATATATAATATATATATATATATTAATATAGTATATATATATATATATAAACATATTTTATATATGTTTATATATATGCTTCAGATCCCCAATCAAAAAACCATGTTTAGGGCGCCTGGGTGGCTCAGTCATTAGGCATCTGCCTTTGGCTCAGGTCATGATCCCAGAGTCCTGGGATGGAGCCCTGCATCGGACTCTCTGCTCCTCAGGAAGCCTGCTTCTCCCTCTTCCACTCCCCCTGTTTGTGCTCCCTCTCTCGCTATGTCTCTTTCTGTCAAAAAAAATAAAAAGAAAGGAAGGAAGGAAGAAAAAAACCATGTTTAACAGTTTCCAGAGAATAAACAGTAGAGCTGAAAGGAGGAGGGGTCAGCAACAGTATAGAACTGATGCTAATTCTAGGAATCCAACTACTCCTGGGACAGATTTCATCCCATCTAGTTGTTTACCCAGCTCACCCCCCATAGTTACAAAGGTACTTGGTACTACCACTCCCTTTATTTTTTGTAGAACTCTGGTCAAATTTAGCATTCCTTGGCCTGCTAGCTTATTGAGTTAAGCTGCTCTTGGTCTGCTAAGCCATTTATTACTCATCTGTCTGCCTTCTGGCTCAAAAAACCACATTGCTATTATCTCCTCTCCTCTTCTATCCTTGTGCATTTATACAACTTTTTTTTTTAAGATTTTATTAATTTATTTGACAGAGAAGGAGAGTTCACAAGTACGCAGAGAGGCAAACAGAGGGAGGGGGGAAGCAGGCTCCCCGCTGAGCAGAAAGCCCGATGTGGGGCTCAATCCCAGGACCCTGAGATTTTGACCTGAGCCGAAGGCAGAGGCTCTAACCCACTGAGCCATCCGGGTGCCCCAATATATAACTTGTTTAAAAAGCCCTTTACCGTAAAGTTTTAGGTAGTTTAGGAAAACCCAATATTAAAAGTGTATGCGTTCCTATATTCTCCAATTTTCTTAAATATTCAAGTATAATTTTAAATCCTATCATGGCTCTAACAAAACATTTTGGCGTCTTCCATTAACTGCTTCCAACAGATTATTTTCATCACCTTCATATTTTCAACTAATTTTTTTTTCTCTTTCACATACTTTTCTATTAATCATGCATTGGAGCCAAAATATCTAGGATCTAGTTCAAACTGGGTGATGGGTTCATGGAGATTCACCATATAGAAATATCTACTTTTGTGTATGTTCAAAATTTTCCATAATAAAAAAAGCCTTTATAAGAAAAATCTTTAAAGGCTCCTAACTGCACTTAAAGTGCAGACTCCTTATCACAGACTATAAGACCCAGTACAAACAGACCGTATCTATTCTTCAAGTACCACTGTCCCCTCTCTCACAGTCACACTGGTGGTGTTCCAGATCCTTGGATGAGTCAAGCCCTTTCTCACTTCTGTGCCATACCTGGTTGCTCCCCAGGCCATGGACTCTCTTCCCTCTCACCTTTCCCATGACCCTTTGTCATCTTTTATGTTTTTGCTTAAATGTCGTCTTCTCAGAGTGACTTTTCTATTCTCTGTATGTAAAGACATCTGTCCTGATATCCTCCTCTCAGGTTTTGTTTCTTTCATTGCACTTAATCACAATTTGCACTTATTCTGTCTCTCCCCTTAGAAGAAAAGCACCATCAGGACAATGACCTCACCCATCTTAGATTCTCAACACCTGGTATGAGTACAGAGGTGAGGCTCAACAATACTGATAATTTTTAAGAAAAAGCATCTAAAACTTGGATATAAAGCAAAAAAGCATGTGGCATGTGATTTCAATGTCAGATAGGGCACAGACTCATCCAAGATTTAAAGAAATGCGCTTTGTTCAACTCAACATTTTTTTACTCTCGATAAAAGGTTTCAGACTTAGTGAAGTTACATGTAAATTTGGAAATTTTCATGCAGTAAAGATGCAAATAATTTTTGTCCAGTGAAACAGATCATTGAGAGGCTACAGTTTTATTGCTCGGAGGACAATACCAGTTTTATAACTGACCTAGGAATCTTATCTCAACATTCCTTTATTAATTTTCTTGTACATATTTAGTTCCTCAAAAGCTCTTTGAAGCAGTATTAACACTCTCTTGGTTTCCTCACTAATGGGTTGAATATCTTTGACATGTGCTTATCTTATATTTTTATGAGAGTCATGTTTACCAACTTTGCAAAGTGTGCTTTAACACAATCTCTCTTTTTTCTTTTTTTCTTTCTTTTTTTTTCCAGAACAGTAACCACGATAGAGCAAATCACCCTGGCACATGCATATGACTCTGTTTCCACAAAACCATTTCAGTAAACAACTATACAATTTGAACCAAACTTCGAAGAAAAGTAAAACATTACTAAACACAAATGAAGTAAATACTTGAGACATAAAATCGTTTAAATAACGTATGTGCACATCAGATTTCTATCATATTCCAAAATGTTTAAGCTTGATATTTCCCATGAAACCATACAACCCCAAATGCTTGAGTCATCAACTAGATCACAAAAGCCATTCAAGCTGCTCATATTTGAACAAATGCTCACCAAGAAAACAGGAAGAATAATGTGCAGAAGCTTCAATTCTATAATAGGTGGGGCTACAGAAGATTATGGATTTCAACCGTGCTCTTTCTATCCCACTTTGCAAAGCACAAAATGAAGGGTTCATGACACTAAATCCTTGAGGCAAATTTAGAAGCAATAAAGTCAATCAAGACATATGCACAGAGATTCCAAATACAAGTGTGCTAAAGGTATCTCTTGTCAAGGAGAAGTAAGACGCACTTGCCTTTTTGCTCCTTTGAAATATAAGGGTTGTGTGTCTAAACAAAGATTTCGTGAACCACCATTAGATGGCACCCCTCCATCTTCAAAAACAAATATTTTCTTGCATCATGAAAAAAGGTCCTAAGAATTTAAAAGATAGATTTTTGCCATCTATAACTCTTTGTAAAAATATAATTTGCAATTCCCCATAAAACATAAAGACAAAAGTCACAAAAGCAATTTTATTGAAACTAAGATCTCACTGAACACTTCTATAATTAGTTCATCTTTCATTCCTCTGAGATTCAGTAATATCTTTAAAAAAAGTTCTCTTAGCCAATTTTTCTGAGTTTTTTTTTCTATTATGGTATCTATTTATAGACTATAATTTGTTTTCAATGAAGAATCTAGGCGTTGTCCTTTCTAAAGGAATTATAGGCACTCATGGCAGGTAAGGGGAAGAACAAAGTAAAGAGTTTCATGTTTAATGTTGAAACTGAAGGTTTTGGGGCACCTGGGTGGTTCAGTGGGTTAGGTCTCTGCCTTTGACTCAGGTCATGATCTCAGGGTCCTGGGATGGAGCCCTGCACTGGGCTCTCTGCTCAGTGGGAGCCTGCTTCCCCCTTCTCTCTGCCTGCCTCTCTGCCTACTTGTAATCTCTCTTTCCCTGTCAAATAAATAAATGAAATCTTTAAAAAAGAAAAGAAACCAAATGAAACCAGAGGTTTCACCCCAAGAGGTGTACAGACATGTTTTTTAGGCCAAACTACGTCTACAAAATAATACTAAAAGAATTTTTTTCCAAGATTTAAAATTTGAAGATGCCACATTTAAAAAAAAAAAATGGATTTCTACGTTATTTTGAAAAAACTGAGTCCACATTTCTACATGACATCAGTTAACTCCAGCTGAATAACAACTGTTAATTATAAAGAAAACTTGAACTCCAAGACCATGCCAATGTCTCCTCTAACTGGGATCAAAGAGAAAAGTAAGGGGCGTCTGGGTGGCTCAGTTGTTAAGTATCTCCCTTCAGCTCAGGTCATGATCCCAAGGTCCTAGGATCAAGCCCTGCATTGGGCTCCCTGCTCAGCTAGAAAGCCTGCTTTTCCCTCTCCCACTCCCCCCTGCTTGTGTTCCCTCTCTCACTGTGTCTCTGTCAAATAAATAAATAAAATCTTAAAAAAAAAAAAAAAAAAGAGGAAAGTAAAATACTTCTTCTATTTATACCACTCAGTGGTAGAAAAACACATACAAGTGTGTGTCCATACATACACCTGCACACACATACCCCTTGTAGGCTGCCCCCTTGTAGGATCGCAGGAATTTGATTTTACAGGCAAAGGGAGAGCATTTCTAGAGGAACCTACTTGGGGATCCTGCAATAGAAGCTATGAAGAGTCTAGCTGGACATTGCCAATGCCCCTGGGGATGCTGACTCCCCAGTCACTTCTAGTCTCTGCCATCTTCCCATCTTTGCCATCAATGGACAAGCCACTTCTCGGGACCCCAAGTTCCCTCAACTGTTAAAAGGAAGAATAAAGAACAGCTACAGCACTAGGGAATTTGTGAGACACTCAGAAATTCGTTCTACTACACCGGAAAGTACCAGTTTCCAGGCTCTGGATCTTCAATATCCAGTGGCCAAGAGACCATAGGAAGTAAGACTGGGCATCCTATGTTGTCCTGTGTGAAGCTCTCTTTCCACTCACCCACCCATGTAATGTAGCAATATTAGAATGAAAGGAGGATGTCTGAGGTAAGATGGAAACATCCAGAACCTAGAAGTTTGCAAAGCACAATGAAAACCAAGACCAAACCGCAAGGTCTGAGGGGAATGAACTGCAACATTGTATTTGAAAACAAAATGGTGAGACTCCTCCTGGAAGGCCTGCAAAACTCAAACCAGAGAATCAGCTACCTCTATACACTATACCTGGCATGGAAAGCACAGGTAGAAGAGAGATCTGAAAACTTTGAAAATGCCTACCTACCTGGTCACACCTATCATTCCAGACAGGGAGTTAGAGTTAGTGAGAGTTAGTTTCTCAGAGTTAGAAAAAGTCTGTATTCTATCTATAATAACTTGAGGTATCTCCTGAGGAACAAAAGAGTACAAAAACAAAAGAAAGATAGGCCAAGAGGGCCTGAAGATGTTTTGAGGTCAAAACTACTGTCACAACTGTGCTGTAGCCGAGGATCATCTTCAGGCTTTAACACCACAAACCTTTTATTTATTTTTGCCATTGAAGTATACGTGACATATAATATTAATTTCAGGCATACAAACATAGTGACTCAACAGTTACATACATTATGAAATGCTCACCACGATAAGCATAGTCACTCTTTGTCATCACAAAAAGTCATCACAATATTATTTATTATATTCCTTATGCTATACTTTCACTTCCCTGTAACTTATTTTATAACTGAAGTCTGTACCTCTTTATCGTCTTCTCTTAGTTTGCCTATCTTGCCACCCTTCTCCCCTCTGACAACTGCTAGAGTTTGGCCTATATTCATGAGTCTGTTTCTCTTTGTTATTTGTTTGTTCATTTGTTTTATTCCTGCTAAGTAAAATCATATGGTATTTATCTTTCTCTATCCAACTTATGTAACTTAGCATAATACCTTCTAGGTCCATTCATGTTGTTGTGAATAACAAGACTTCTTTTTTTTTCATTGCTAATACTCCATTGCACATATATAACACACCTTATTATCCATTCATCTAATGATGATCCTTAGGTTGCTTCCATACCTTGATTATTGTAAACAATGCTGCAATAAACATAAGGGTGTATATATCTTCTCAAATGTTTTTGTTTTCCTTGGGTAAATACCCATTAATTAAATTACTGGATCACATGGTACTTCTATTTTTTTTTAGTTTTTTGAGGACCCTCTTATAATGTTTTCTTTTCCATGGTGGCTATACCTCCAATCCCACCAACAGTGCATAAGGGCTCCCTTTTCTCCACATCCTCACCAACACTTGTTACTTCCTATCTTTTTTATATCAGCCATTCTGACTGATGTGAGGTAATAGCTCATGGTGGTTCTGATATGCATTTCCCTGATGAATAGTGATGTTGCGCATATTTCATATGTCTGTCGGCCATCTGTGTGTCCTCCTTGGAAAAATGTCTACTCATTTTTTAATAGGATAATTTGTATATTTTTTTAAAGATTTTATTTATCTGAGAGAGAGAGAGAGCAGAGAGCACAAGCCGTGTGGTAGGAGCAAAGGTAGAAGTAGACTCCCCACCGAGCTGGGAGACCGATGCAGGGCTCAATCCCAGGACCCCAGGATCATGAGCTGAAGGCATATGCTTAACTGAGCCACCCAGACACCCCAAATTTATTGTTGTTGTTCTTTTTAGTGTTGAGTTGTATGAATTCTTTTTATATTTTGGATATTAACCCCTTATCAGATACATCATTTCCCAATATCTTCTCCCATTCAGTACAGTGCCTTTCTGTTTTGTTCATGATTTCCTTCACTGTGCAAAAGCTTTTTAGCCTGCTTTAGTCCCAAATGTTTATTTTTGCTTTTTTTGTCCTTGCCTGAAGAGACAAATCCAGAAAAACAGTGCTAAGACTGATGTCCAAGAGATTACTGCCTATATTTCCCTTTAGGAGTTTCATGATTCCACATCTTAACACTTAGGTCTTGATCTCTTCTGAATTTACTTTTGTGTATGGTATAAGCAAGTGGTCTATTTTCATTCTTTTGCATGTAGCTATCCAATTTTCCCAACGCAATTTATCGAAGGTACTGTCTTTTCCCCCATTGTATATTCTTGCCTTCTTTGTCACAGATTAATTGACTATGTAAGTGTGGATTTATTTCTGGGCTCTCTATTCCATTCAGTTGATCCATGTGTCTATTTCTGTGCCAGTACCATACTGTTTTGATTACTAGAGCTTTGTTGTATGTCTTGAAATCTGAGATTTCAAGTTTTTTTTTCTCCAGCTTTGTTCTTCTTTCTCAAGATTGTGTTGGCTATTCAGGGTCTTTTGTAGTTCAATACAAATTTCAGGATTTTTCTGTTCGAGTTCTGTGAAAAATACTACTGGTATTTTGATAGGGATTATACCAAATATGTAAATTGCCTTGGGTAGTATGGACATTATTTATTCTTCTAATCCATGAGCATGGTATATCATTCCACTTATTTGTGCCATCTTTGACTTATTTCATCAATGTCTTAGAGTTTTCAGAGTTCAGGTCATTCACCTCTTTGGTTAAATTTATGCCTAAATTTTGCAAATTTTAAATGAAATTTCTTTTAATTTCTCTTTCTAGTATTTCATTAATAGCATATAGAAATACAACATTTCTTTTTTTTTAAGATTTTATTTATTTATTTGACAGAGAGAGAGATCAGAAGTAGGCAGAGAGGCAGGCAGAGACAGAGGGGGAAGCAGGCTCCCTGCTGAGCAGAGAGACCTATGTGGGGCTCTATCCCAGGACCCTGAGATCATGACCTGAGCGGAAGGCAGAGGCTTTAACCCACTAAGCCACCCAGGTGCCCCAAAATACATTTCTGTATATTGATTTTGTATCCCACAATTTTACTGAATTCATTTATTCTAACAGATTTTTTGGTAGAGTCTTTAGGGTTTTCTATCTGTAGCATGTCAACTACAAATAGTGAGTTTTACTTCTTCCTCACCAATTTGGAAGACTTTTACATCTTTTACTTATCTGATTGCTATCGCTAGAATTTCCAGTACTACATTAAATAAAAGTAGTGAGAGTGGGCATCCTTGTCTTGTTCCTGATCTTAACAGAAAAGTTTTTAGCTTTTCACCACTGAACACAATGTTATCTGTGGGTTTATCATATACAGCCTTTAGTATGTTGAGGTATGTTCTCTCTATAACCATTTTGCTGAGAGTTTTTAATCATGAATAAATGCTGAATTTCATCAAATGCTTTTTCTACATCTATTAAGAAGATCATATAATTTTTAACTTTCATTCTGTTAATGTGGTATATCGCAAGGATTAATTTGTAGATATTAAACCATCCTTGCATCCCTGGACTAAATCTCAATTGATTGTGGTGAATGATCCTTTTAATGTATTGTTGAATTCAGTTTGCTAATATTTTATTGAGGACTTTTGCATCTGTGTTCATCAGGAATACTAGTTTGTAAGGTTCTTTTTTAGTAGTGTCTTTTCAGGCCTTGGTATCATGGTAATGCTGGTCTCATAGAATGAATTGGGAAACATTCTTTTTTCTAAGAATTTTTGGAATAGTTTGAAAAGGATAAGTATTAACTCTTCTTTAAATGTTTGGTAGAATTCACCTGTGAAGCCATCTGGTCCTGTACTTTTGTTTCTTGGGGGTTTTTTGATGATCAATTCAACTTTGTTATTAGTTATTAGTCTATTCAGATATTCTATATCTTCCTGATTCAGTCTGAGAAGATCATGTGTTATTTTTTTTAAGAGTCATTTCTTTATTTTAGAGAGAAAGAGAGAGCACACAAGTGGGAAGGGCAAAAGGAGAGGGAGAGAGGGGCGCCTGAGTGGCTCAGTGGGTTAAAACCTCTGCCTTCGGCTCAGGTCATGATCTCAGGGTGCTGGGATCGAACCCCACATGGGGCTCTCTGCTCAGCAGGGAGCCTGCTTCCCCTTCTCCCTCTGCCTGCTTCTCTTCCTACTTGTGATCTCTTTCTCTCTGTCAAATAAATAAATACAAATCTTTAAAAAAAAAAAAAAAAAAGGAGAGGGAGAGAGAACCTCATGCAGACTCTGCCAAGCATGGAGCCCAACACAGGACTCAGTCTCATGACCCTGAGATCACAACCTGAGCCAAAACCAAGAGTCTAACACTCAACCGACTGCACCACCCAGATGCCCCTCAAAGGATCATATGTATATTTATTTCTTCTAAAATGTCCAATTTGTTGGTATATAAGTTTATTGTAATAATCTCATAATTTTTTTGTATTTCTGTACTGTCTGTTGTGACTTCTCCTTCATTTCTGATTTTGAGTCCTCTCATATTCTTGATTACTCTAGCTAAATGTTTATCAATTTTGTTTATCTTTTCAAAGAACTAGCTCTTACTCTCATTGATCTTTTCTATTGTTATTTTTCATTTTTTTGAAAAGATTTTATTTATTTGAGAGAGGGAGTGAGAGAGAGAGTACAAGCAGGGTGAAGGGCCGATGGAGAAGCAGATTCTTAACTGACTGAGCCACCCAGGAGCCCCTTTTCTATTGTTTTTTAGTCTCTATTTTATTTCCACTCTGATCTTTATCATTCCATTCTTTGTACTAAAAATGGGCTTTGTTCTTTTTCTAGATCTTTTAGATGTACACAAACCTTTTAACATCCAGGTTCTACTAAGGCACCACTATGATTTCATATCATGATTTCTTAAAATAAATATTATTTTCACAATGAAATGAGAAAACTACATGACACAGTTTGACTAATTAAAGTCCCTAAATTATTCAGAATTTCTTACTTTTTACTTAATGTCCTTTTTGTGTTACAGGACTTCATCCAGGACACCACATTCCATTTAGTTTTCTTAGGCTCCTCTTGGCTATGAGTTTCTCAGATTTTTCTTATTCTTGATAACCGTATCAGTTTTGAAGAGTACTAGCCAAGTTTTTGCAGAATCTTCCTCAACTGAGATTTGTCTGATGATTTGTCTCATAATTAGACTGGGGTTATGGGTTTTGCATGAAGGCCACAGAGGTAGAATGATATTTTCATTACATCATATAAAGGTACATGCTGGGGCACCTGGGTGGCTCAGTGGGTTAAAGCCTCTGCCTTCAGCTCAGGTCATGATCTCAGGATCCTGGGATCGAGCCCCGCATCGGGCTCTCTGCTCAGCAGGGAGCCTGCTCCCCCTCCTCTCTGCCTGCCTCTCTGCCTACTTCTGATCACTCTCTGTGTCAAATAAATAAATAAAATATTTTAAAAATAATAATAAATAAAAATAAAAGTACATGCTTTCAACATCATTTACCAAACCTGGCTAAGACAGTATTTGTCAGAGTTCTCCCCACAAAGTTACTTTCTTCTCCCCACCCCTTTCCATACCATACTTTTTAGAAGAAAGTCCCTATGTGCAGCCCACCCCCACTTTTTTTTTAAATAATCATATTGATTTCCTTTAAATCAAATCAGCTCAACTTCCTTCTATCCATCTGTCCACTTATTAAAAAATGTCCACTTATTAAAAACTATACAAACTACCAAAGCATTAGGTACATTTTGTATATATCTATATAACGTAGCAGTGGAACCTCATCAAAAGATGCAGGGGATACTTATGGCAGTCTAACAGAATTAATGGAATATTGAGTCATTATACCATGAGTTTATGAATAAGTGCTGCCAAACAGTAATCAATTTCAGATTCTGCTCAATTTCTCTGAAGTTATGGGTACATAAGTCATATGTACATAGGTACATGAGCACATTATTTCTTCTTTTAATAAAACTCTTGAATTTAGGGGCGCCTGAGTGGCTCAGTGGGTTAAAGCCTCTGCCTTTGGCTCAGGTCATGATCTCAGGGTCCTGGGATCGAGCCCTGAATCAGGCTCCCTGCTCAGCAGGGAGCCTGCTTCCCCCTCTCTCTCTGCCTGCCTCTCTGCCTATTTGTGATCTCTCTCTCTCTCTCTCTCTCTGTCAAATAAATAAATAAAATCTTAAAAAAAAAAAAACTCCTGATTTTATTGTGCCCGGTTTTATTAATGCTTATGTACCCTTCTTATTGCTCAAGGCTCCAGCAATCTCCAAGTGACAGTTGATTTTACCATATTTCCTCAACTAATTACTGGAAGCCATTGTAGTACCTCCAGCAATATCACTTCCAAGACATTTTCTAGGCACTTAAGGTCTACACTGCTCAGCAGAATTCAGACTAATGGACCAACTGGTTAATGCCAATCTTCATACTAAAGAAAATACATTAGGGCCTATCATCTGTGTCTTTAGAGTACTCTGCCACTTACTAGCTGGGCACCATTAGGCAGTCATTGTGATTTTACTTCTTCATCTGTAAAATGAAGTAATAAGACTACTGATTTTGCCTATTTTGGCCTTGGCTTTATTTACCAAGTCCACAAATTTTCTGTATTCTAATTCACTTATTTCTTCTTTAATCTTTATCAATTTCTCTATGCTGATTGGTTTATTATAGTATTTTTTTTAAGATTCATAAGTTGAAAATTAGTCTTCATTATTCTTGCCCCAAAGCTATGGTTCTGCTCCAAGTGTGCACCTTTGGCTGTATCTCATAGAGTTTGATAAGCTGAGTTCTTGCTGTTATATTCTAAAAAGTCTGTTACTGCAGATATTAGTAACACAAAGATAACTTAGAAGAGTTGGGGTTTCTCTTATTTTGAAGTAGAAAGGAGAATTTTTTAAGTTATTTGTTTGAACAATAAAAAAAGTTTCCATTTAATTTTGTTCATAATATTCTATTTCTTGGTGAACACTTTCACTTATTTGACAGAAAATAGAATTATGTGAGCTTAACAATAACACATGAAAAAAATTTTTTGTTGTTCTTTGGTCTTACCTGAATTTTATTAAGGTAAAGTAGTTCTTAAAGTGACCACACTGGTAGGGCACCTGGGTGGCTCAGCAGGTTAAGTGTTTGACTCTTAATTTCAGCTCAGATCATTATCTCAGGATCATGAGATCAAGCCCTGCATCAGGCTCCACACTGCTTAAGACTGGAGCCTGCTTAAGATTCTCTCTCTCCTTTTCCCTCTTCCCCTAACTGCTCCCTGCTCATGCTCTGTCCAATCAAAAAAAAAAAAAAAAAGTGACCACACTGGCTAAACAGATGATGTCCACATGAATTAGGTAAAGTGAGAGACAATCATTTCTGGTCCAACTAAGTATTTCCCCTTCCATATTTGTAAGGTACTTACATATCATATAATGTATTGTCACTGCAAGGAGCCTCCTAATTTTAAAAAAAATCTGTTATTTTTTTATTTATTTAAATATTTATTTAAATAATCTCTACCTCCAAGATAGGGTTTGAACTCACAATCTCAAGATAAGGAGTCTTCCAACTAAGTCAGCAAGGCACCACCAAACAAAATACTTTTCAGATCTCTTCCTTGAACACTTTTCAAATTTTCCACAGGACCTCAAAAACTGTACAAAATTCTAATATTAAAATAAAAGCCTTAACTTGAAGCCAAAACATCTGAAGACCCACTACTTTTACCCCAACTTCTATAATACTCAACGACTGTGAAATCTATAAAACCTAAGCATAGATTACAAATACTTCCATCCCAGGAAGTTGGAAGCCAGTGACTTTACAATATTAATTTTTTCTATACACACTGAACTTCTGAGAAATAGATTTAATGTCATTTCAGTATGAAATGACACTAGGTTTACCACGTTTTGTCAATATACTTGTATTCCTAAGGAAAATCACTGAGATTGAGCTTCTCTTTATATCCAATTACATAAGTAGTTTACAGATAAAAATTATCAAGATAAAGCCTAAAATCCATTTTTTGATAAATCTCTACAACACTTGGTAAGATTACAAAAGTACCTCTACCAAGCAAGTCAAAATTTCCAAACACTAAAACACTCTTCATTGAATCCATTAAAAACTGTTAAGCACCCTCTGAAAGTGCCACTAACTCCAGAGTAAATTCATTTCAGGCTGGTTTTTTTTTTTTAAACTGATAAAAATGTTAATAACATCAACCAGAACACTCAAAAATTCTATGTCAAAGCTTGAAATCTTTCCAGTTCAGTTTATCAGAGTTTATCAGTAACAAATCATTGGAATGGGTCTGAGCTGTATAAAACATTTTGCAAGATCTTCTGATTTTTCATTTTAAATAAGATATTTGTTAAGTTTTACTTAAATTCATCTTTAGAGAGAAGCAAATGCTTAATAATATATTGACTGTACTCTTTCTTACTTTCTTGAACATGTTTTGCAAGTTTATCTGCGCTTTTCTCAAGACGTTCATTCTAGGGGTGCCTGGGTGGCTCAGTCAGTTAAGCTTTCAACTCTTGATTTTTTTTGACTCATGAGATCAAGCCCCATGTCAGTCTCTGTTGCTTAGCACCAAGTCTGCTTGAAATTCTTTCCCTCGGGGCGCCTGGGTGGCTCAGCGGTTTAAGTCTCTGCCTTTGGCTCAGGCCATGATCTCAGGGTCCAGGGATCGGGCTCTCTGCTCAGCAGGGAGCCTGCTTCCCCCTCTCCTGCCTGCCTCTGTACCTACTTGTGATCTCTTTCTCTCTCTCTCTCTCTCTGTCAAATAAATAAATAAAATCTTAAAAAAAAACGAAAGAAAGAAATTCTTTCCCTCTTCCTCCCCTTTAGCCCCTCCATCTGCTAGAGCGCTCTCTCTCTCTAAAATAAATAAATAAAATCTTAAAGAAAAAAAAATTCACTCTAAATCTTTTTTTTTTTTAATTTCTTAACTTAAATTTCAATTCTTTTGGGTCTTATGATCTACTGCCTATGCATATTACAAAAGTAAATGTTTTTCTTCTTCCTCTTAAAAGATATAGTCTTTATTTCTGTTGTTTTAAATATAGCTCAAAATCTGTTTCACTACTATGCTGGGGGATGACAGGATTAAATTTGATTAAAATTTTCTTACAGCCGTGATAAAATATTAATTTCTTAGAACCATTAATATGTAACAAGTATGAACTACTCCACAACACACATGGTACAAATATGTTACCATGACATTATTTCTCCAAATTAAATTAAATCCTACTCCAAATACCATGAGTCATGCTGGAAGGAAATCCAGCTTTACGTCTTGAAGGTCCCCTACTTGCATGCTCCAAGAATTCCAGTGGGGCATATGAATTCCTAAAGGATGTATAGTGTCTCCCTGTCTGAGTGATCCAGCTGCCACTGAGCCTCAGGACCCACTGCCCTGTCCGAACCTGGTCCTCCTCCATCTGCCTAGCCTTGCTGTTTTAGTCTGTGGCCCACATGCCACACTGGCTCCAGCTCCTGGCATGGGTCAGCACTATCTTTCAGAGATAGTGCCACACAATTGCCTATATCACTTCTTCAGTGTTATCTTTAGTCCACAGTATTCCTAAAGAGTTCCTTCCAGCTACTGTTTAGTGCAAAGTCCCTCAAGAGCTTAGTCTTTTTGTTAATGCACACTACTTCTAAAGAGCTTAAAGGAGGGGAACCTGGGTGGCTCAGCCGGTTAAGTGACTGCCTTTGGCATGGGTCATAATCCCGGGGTCCTGGGATCCAGTCCCTCATGGGGCTCCCTGCTCAGCAAGGAGCCTGTTTCTCCTCCTCTCTATGTGCTTCCTCCACCGTCTGGGCTCTCTCTCTCTCTCAAATAAACAAATAAAAAAAAGGAGGAAAAAAAAAAAGAGCTTAAAGGAATGTGGACCCTACTGATGGTCTTAGCTGTGGCTGTATCTAACATTCATTCATTCACCATTTGGCAACATCCCAAAAATACTCAGAGTCTCTACAATGTGCCAGGGATTGTCTAAGGTCCAGCTATGCAGCAGTAAATATGAGCAAAATCAAGATACTAAAATAGAATTTCATCTTGAATAAGTTAAGGTAAAAAAAAAAAGGCAAATCATCTCTAGATCAATTTTTATCTCCCAACTCTACCATCCACACTGATATGTGAACAGTTACTAGGAAATGAATTGTACCTTTTTATACATTAGAAATTAATGTTTATTCTTCTTTGCTTTCATTGCTGTATCAGAATTTCCATCAATATTAACTGCCTACCTCTGAATGTTTATATTTCAGAATTTCCCTTCCCACAGAATTCTCTCTTCCTCCACCTCTACAGACTGTCTCCAAAAACGCAATACCCATACTTCCCTAATAATCCACCATCCTTACTTCTGACCCCATTTTTTCATGTTTCTTTAAGACTTTACTCCTATTAGCCTCTCTACCTCTTCTCTTTCTCTTCTCCTTCTCTCCCTCTCTCCAGTCCTCCCCATCTGCCAAACGCAGTCTCCCCACCTACAATTTTCCATCCTCAGCTTTGCTTCCTCTTCAAGCTTCCATCTTAACTCTATCCACCCCTTCAATATCAAATTTAAGCTTTCCCTCTGAGACATCTCAGGTTTTCTAATCTCTATAAAAGACTTTAAATTCCAACTTTTAAACTTTCCCATAAGTTCTCAGAAGTGTGTTCCCCAAAGTGTGTTCTATGCAATGCTATACCCGTATTTTGGCCAAACTAAAGAATTTTGTTGTGAACTATGTTTAGGAAATAAATTTGTATGGATACTATACATACCTTCTTAAATGTTCAAAATACAAACAGCATAAAACAAACACCAAAAAGGCCTAAAAACAGACTTAACTTTATTTAATCCATCATTTTTCAAATCTATAATGACCACAGAACAATTTTCCCCTACTGATACCTAATTACATCCTACAGAACTAGACTCACAGTGTCAACTACCTAGATATTTCATGTAGCTACCCCACAGTATCTAGCAAACTATTTTGACTATAGTAGGCAATTATCCTTGTTAAATAAAGCCCCAATACTACATGTTGATCTCAAGACACCTTCACCTAATTGCTGGATATGTCCATACAGATGTCCTATCAGTCTCTCAGACATGTCTCAAAACAAAACAAAATGCTACAGACCTCCCAACCTACTCTCTTCCTCTATTCCCTAACTCTACATCCTTGTAGCTAAGATGAGTTGAGCACCTATTTCCTATAATTAAATTACTTCCAGTATCATTTTTTGACCTACAACTGCATCCATCATCCTGTATAGTTTGGTCTCCTTTAAGAAGGGATGTTACGCTTTATCTATTTTTGCATCTTCCTCTGCACCAAACCTAGTCTTATTCCAAATCATTAAGACTTTTTTTTTTAATTTTAAAAAAGAATCTGTATTATAGGAAATTATAAACACTTGTTTTGGGATCACACTGCTAGGTCAAATCCATGCCCTGTCCCTACCATCTGTTAGGCTGACAAGTGACTTAGTGTCTCTAAAATTCAGCTGTATCTCTAAACCTCAGATTTTTCATGAAAGTGTAGGTTTAAATCAACTACCTCAAAGGGCAGTCATGAGGATTAGAAGAAATGAGATATGTGGCACTCTTAGCACACTGCCTAACATATAGCCACCATTCATAACTCACCTATTCATACTAATAAAACCGAAGTTTCCACAAGCATGTACCAAGAAGTAAGATTCCAGATTGAAATTACTTTTAGCAACTTGCCCCACAAATGCTTGCCCCAGAAGAAGCCAACCACAATGTAGGATATCTGACTACCTTCAGACCACCATGCTTTGAGGAAGTCCAAGCTAGCCACATGGGGATCCTGCATGGCAAGAGAGATACCTGGACAACTTCCAGTTGTCCATACATGTCATGCCCAGACATGACATCACAACCCAGACGTGGGAGTGATTAAATGTCAGATGATTTCACCCTCAGTGACTCTCTGGCTGCAATTCTATGGTGGACACCAAACAAGAAGATTCCAGAGAAGCCCTTTAAACCCCAGAGCTATGAGAGATCATCATAAATTAATTTTAGTCACTAAATGTTGGGGTGATTTATTGACATAGCAAATAGATAACTTGAACATTTCTGTTCACTATTCTGCCATTTTAATATACACTAATTTCCCAAATCAAATATAATGTGTCACTTTATTACATAATTATTTAAAATAATGAAGAACACATAAATTATGGATATAAGCCCTCGGAGCTTAATTAAAACCTAATGATTATAATCTTAGAATTACATGAATATATTCTCAATCCATTATGAAAAGAGGGAACTTCTGATGTGTTTAGTACCCAAGTTATTTTATAAAATGAAAATGGCAGAAATATTAATCAAAACAAGAATACAGACAAATCTCTCATCTTTTACTTTTCCTAAGCTGTTTTCCTCTTTATCTTCCATTCCTCTATTTCTTCTTTCAGCTGCAAAGCATTCCCTGAAGAGAGAACAGTCTTCCCTCACCCACCCACCCACCCACACACATATTCACATCAAAGACATTCTCTATACCTAAAATTTACCTTTTGAAGAAAATTCACAAGCGAAAGGAAGCCTTTAATAGAATTCACTGTGTGAATCACTACAATATCTTTCATCTCTTGACCTTGCCTTAGGTGATCTGGTGTCATAAATGGAAATAAGGGAGTCTTTTTCTAATAATGCAATGACTCCCCCAGACTTGCCCCTTTCATTGTTTTGCTTTTGATGAATACGTCCAGGGCACAAAATACTTTGAAATTATACTACCCACTGTGTCCTCACCTTCTAACACAGTAATCGTCCCTTCCTTCAATCATAAAATTTAGGCTAATCAATTGGCTTTAAAAAAAGGTATCTAAAAATAAATAGATAGATAGATAGATAGATAAATAAATAAGGTATCTAAGGGGACTTGGGTGGCTCAGTGGGTTAAAGCCTCTGCCTTCAGCTCAGGTCATGATCTCAGGATCCTGGGATCGAGCCCCGAATTGGGCTCTCTTCTCAGCGGGAAGCCTGCTTCCACCTCTCTATCTGCCTGCCTCTCTGCCTACTTGTGATCTCTCTCTCTCTCTCTCTCTCTCTCTGTCAAATAAATAAATAAAATCTTAAAAAAAAAAAAAAGATACTTTAAAAAAAGATATCTAGGGGTCCCTGGGTGGCTCAGTGGGTTAAAGCCTCTGCCTTCGGCTCAGGTCATGATCTCAGAGGCCTGGGATCGAGCCCCGAATCGGGCTCTCTTCTCAGCGGGGAGCCTGCTTCCCCCTCTCTCTCTGCCTGCCTCTCTGCCTACTTGTGATCTCTCTCTCTCTCTCTGCCAAATAAATAAATAAAATCTTTTAAAAAAAGATATCTATATCAATTTTCTCTGAATTTTTTTTATAATCCATGAAAGACCACTTTTTGTTTATTCTTATTCCTCCAACTTTAAATTTTAACTTGATCCTATTTCAAATCCAGAGTTCTATTTAAGTTCGGCAAATTCAACTGCAAGGGTTGAGGGTATCAGAAGGTAGGTAGATTAAGAATGAAAATTTTACAAGAAGTAGCTTACTTGAATATTTCCTGTAAGCTGGACTTGCTTTCCCATTATCACAGCACATTCTCTCCCACTCTAAATCTCTCCCATTTCCCTAACACCAGCTATGTCCTGTAACTTTAAATATTCACTCAGGGTTTTGGGATATACTAGAAGGATGGTTAACAGGAAAAATGACTGAAAGGGTCGATGGTCACTTCCTTCTTAGGTCAATTTCTCATAAGGTTTCCTGATGCCACATTCATCTGATTTTCCTTCTCAATCCTTCAGCCTCCTTTGCTGGATCCTAGTCTTCTGCCTGACCTCTGCAGGATAAACTATTCTAGTTCTCAGACCCAGACCTCTTCTCCATCCACACTCACTTTCACTGGGATTTCACTCACCTTGCTACTTATAAAAATAATCTTCAAAATTTACATCTCCAGCCAAACTTTTTTCCCAAATTCCAGATTCATACATCCAACAGACTGTTTGACATCTCCTGATGTAGATAATTTTTTAACCTAATTTTTATTTTGGAATATGTAACATATTTACATAAATCTAAGCTTAAGCCTATATAACAAGATATATTAAGTGAATTCTCACTTCCATCCACCTATTCCTTTCCTTCTCCTATAGATAACCATTTTTACTAGCCCTTGAATTATGTTGCTTTGCAAAAATAACTATACATAGACAAACTGAAATAAAGCAACTGTATATTAAGTGATGATATAATCACAGAAAAAATAATTATTTCTAGTGACTTTAGAAAATAGTATTTTGACCACAGTAGAATAAATTCTAATGACAAATACAGCTGCAAAAAAAGCTTATATCTTCATTATTTTTTTTTAAGATTTTATTTATTTATTTGACAGAGAGAGAGAGATCTCAAGTAGGCAGAGAGGCAGGCAGGGGAGGGGAAGCAGACTCTCCGCCGAGCAGAGAGCCCGATGTGGGGCTCAATCCCAGGACCCTGAGATCATGACCTGAGCCGAAGGCAGAGGCTTAACCCACTGAGCCACCCAGGTGCCCCTTCATTCAGTATTCTTATTGTCAGTGGTAATAGCAGTATTATTGTGCTTCAACTATATTTTTATATTGTAGAATATACATTTTGGAACCACATTTTATATGTTGTAGAATATATATTTTGAAATTACACGTTTAAGATACGGCAAATAATAAGTAAAACAATAATAAGTAAAAAATAAATAATAAAACCAAAGAAACTATATAAAGTATCTGGAAGGTTAAAATTTAATTGAAAATATCAGTATCACTTCATGACTTTTTTTCTTTGTAAACTACATATTCCTGAATTCATCTATTAAAAAGGCTTAGAAGTAATGACAACTCGGTAACAACAAGCATCACTAGTGCTCAGATTTTTGTCTCTAAACACCATTCCCCAGTAAAACCAGGATTTCTTATAGGAATAACTGATGTTTGAGGAGGAAAATATGCAAAATTAACCTGAGCATCTTGTTCCACCAAGGAAGCTATTAAAGATTAATGAGGTTACATCGATGGGGCAGAGGAACATGAAAGGGCTCCCATTAGCCAAAGACTAAAATTTTTTGTGCATCTAAAAGGTAATGATTGTAATTATTTGAAACACATTAAATATATAAATCTTTATGTTCATAAGTATACTAAAATAAACATACATAAATCTCACTGGTCACCACTGAAAGTTACTGGAGCATCAGTGGCTTACTCTGAAATTAACATTTAAAAGGAAGAATTAAATATTTATCTGTCTATTCTGGGTAAACTCCTTTTCAGAATAACCAAATAGCCTAGCCATTAAGGAAAAGTTCTTCCTTAAAGAATTCCAGCTACTGTGGCAAGAATGACAGATTTAACAAAGCATGTTTGTGACTCCTAATAAAATAATCATAAAATGATCATTTGTGGATGAAACAGTCAGATAAAAATCAATTCAAATTGACTTAAAGACCTGAACATAAGACTTGAAACCATAAAACTCCTAAAAGAAATTATAGTGGGTAGGGTCCTCGACATCAGCCTTGGCAATTATTTTTTTTAATTTGACACCAAAAGCAAAAGAAACACAAGCAAAAACAAGAGAAACTACATCAAACTAAAAAATTTCTGCAACACAAAGGAAACCATCAACAAAATGAAAAGGTAGCCTGGAGAATGAGAGAAACTACTCTTAAATCCTATATTGATAAGGAGTTAATATCCAAAATATATAAAGAACTCATACAACTAAATATCAAAAAACAAACAATAGGATTAAAAAATGGGTAGAGGAACCAAATAGACATTTCCAGAAGAATGCATACAAAAACAACATGATTAATCAGTCCTCAGAAGAATACAAATCAAAACCACAGTAAAAGATCACTTTATTTCTATTGGAATGGCTATAATTAAAGAGACAAGAGATAACTGTGCTCACAAAGCCCTTGCAAGGTGTAGATTTATGAGCATAGTGGTTATTTTAAGTTATTAAGTTTTAGAGTGGTTAGTTATGACTGAAGCATATACAAATTTGGAGCTCCTCTTCAAGTAAGAGTGTACAAAATTAAATACAAAATTGTTAAAGGACGTTATCGCTCTTTGCATTCTCCTGCTTTCAACCTTTCTAAGTCCTTCTGTCTAATGTATGTCCCTTGTAAACAACATGCAATTGATTTCTATAACATTTGGTCTTCTCTGATAATCACTGTGCTCTTACTGAGGAGTTTAATTTATAGTCACTTACTATAATTAGTCGTACATTTAGATCCTTTTCTGCCATTTGTCCTTTTTGCCCTGCTCTTATGCAGTTTTATTTCTTCTTCTCTTGCTTTCTTTCATTGTGCTTGTGGATTGATGTATTTGTTCTTTGAGAGAGATCATTTTTGCCCATTTTTTTTTTTAAAGTTTTAAGTTAAATATCTTCACCTTACTACTGAACAGTAAAAGGATATTGGAATATTCAAAACCAATCCTCTCTCACACAAACCCCACTAACATGCTAATTTTATGATATAAGCTCTACCTTGTTTTACTTAACTCTCAATGTGTAACAACAGAATTATAGAACTTAATCATTAATACTCTTTGTTTATCTAAATGTTTATTCTCAACTTCAGTCAACATTCCTTACATTTTAGACCTTTTTGAGATCATTTCCTTTTTTTTTTTTTGTTAAAGATTTTATTTATTTGACAGAGAGAGATCACAAGTAGGCAGAGAGGCAGGAGAGAGAGAGGGGGAAGCAGGCTCCCCACTGAGCAAAGAGCCTGATGCAGGGCTTGGTCCCAGGACCCTGAGATCATGACCAAGCCGAAGGCAGAGACTTTAACCCACTGAGCCACCCAGGCACCCCCATTTCCTTCTTTCTAAAGTTCATGAGATAACAGGCAAACCATACTGAAATGTTATTGGTGTCTGTTACAGACAAAACAAGACTTCAAGGCAAAATGCATATAAAGACAGTCACCATATAATAACAAAAATGTCACCTAACCAGGAGATAAGCTAAAACAGAGCTTCAAATAAAAATAAAAAAATAAAACAGAGCTTCAAAATATATATATAAAAAACCATGCCAGAACACCAAAGAGAAGTGAGGGATTTTAATATTCTTTTTCTATATTTTTTATATCCAGTACATAAAAATTAGGAAGGATATGGAAGGTATAAACCACAGTTATTAAGCTTGATCTGATGTGCATACAGAATATAACCCCACCAATCAGAGAATACAATGTTACTCTGAGCACAGAAGAAAGGTTTATAAAAATTGACAACAAATTCCAAAAATTGGATAGGATCTAGTGCTTATGTTCTGAATATAATAAAATTCATTCATAAATTAACAATACCAAAAAACAAAAATAAAGCAGCATCACTTGGAAATATTTTTTAAAGGCCCTAGAAGAGGGGTGCCTGGGTGGCTCAGCTGGTTAAGCATCTGACTCTTGTTTCGGCTCAGGTCATGATCTCAGGACTCTTAAGAGCAAGCCCTGATTCGGGCTCTGCCCTCAGGATAGAGTCTGCTTGCCTCTCTCCCTTCCCCAGCTTGCTCTCTCTTTCTCTCAAATAGACAAATACGTTTTTAAAAAATAAATAAATAAAAGGCCCTAGAAAGACTCGTGAGTCAAAGCAGCAATTATTATAGAAACCAGAACCTGAATGACGTAAACCTAAGTGGAGGTTTTAGGGAGACTTCCTTAAGGAAGTACCTATATTAGAAAATAAAAAGAGTACAAGATTAATGTGCTAAGGATGCAAAAGAAGTCTAAAAGTAAGAAAGAAATGTTAGGGGCTGACACTTGAGCTCTAGTAGCTTCAAGATAAATTAAAAAAAAAAAAGATAAATTTAAATCCTCTTTAGGAATCTAGAGGAGGCTAAAGGAGCAAAGGAAGAGGGTATCCTTCATGCACCCTAATCATAAAAACTTGGGTTTCGTGTGTAACAATATCAGCTAATAGCAGCTAAAAGCTAGGCTATTCTAATCCCTTTACACGTTAATTTCTTTGATCCTCATAGCAACCATTTAAAATATAAGATAAGTACTATTACTATGCTCATTTTCTTTTTTTTTTTTTTTTTAAGATTTTATTTATTTATTTGACAGAGAGAGATCACAAGTAGGCAGAGAGGCAGGCAGGGGGGGCGGGAAGCAGGCTCCCTGCTGAGCAGAGAGCCTGATGTGGGGATCCCAGGACCCTGAGATCATGACCTGAGCCGAAGGCAGAGGCTTTAACCCACTGAGCCACCCAGGTGCCCCACTATGCTCATTTTCTGATGAGGAACCTGACATAGAGATTAAATGTTTGTCAAGATTAGACCTCAGAAATCCAAAGCCGAGATTCAGAGCTCGCAAGGTCCAGAGTCCATGTTTTTAACTAAATACTAGATTAATATTCTAGTCTTGCTAGGAAAAATCTTGTAGGAAAGATAATTTTAAAAGCCACTATATCTATATATCCTATCATATAAAAATGCCATTAAATGAAAAATGCACATCTTTATTTTCTTCTCTCTATAATCAAACCTAGCCTCTTATGGGCAGCATAGCCTACTCACTAGCACAGTTCACTGAAGAGACCAGCCTTATACCTAATACTTAATGATGTAACAAGAATGGTCATATTATGTAGAATTTCACACTTACAGTGATTTTCCACTTGCAAGGTAATTAGTTGTTGGCATAGATTTTATTCGTGGATGACATGATACTTTAATAAGAGTAGAAGCAATGAAAGAAGGCAAATAGGCATTCTAATTCTCTCCATGCTTACATTCATCTCCTGGGGAGGGAGGGAAAAGGAGTTAACTGACTAGAAGGGTAGGGTTAAGATTTCTAATCATGGTGCCAAAGAAATCATTGGGATTTTAAAATGTTAAAAATTTCTATAGGGCGCCTGGGTGGTTCAGTTGGTTAAGCGACTCCCTTCAGCTCAGGTCATGATCCTGGAGTCCCAGGATCGAGTCCCATATCAGGCTCCAAGCTCTGCGGGGAGCCTGCTTCTCCCTCTGACCTTCTCCCCTCTCATGTTCTCTCTCTCTCTGTCAAATAAATAAATAAAATCTTTAAAAAAAAATCACTATAAAATCTGAATTTTTGAGGTCAGTAGCTACAATAAAATGTAAAAGTAGAAATCACCCACTCAGTATGCTTTTCAGGTCCATGGTAGTGTTTCAGTAAACACTGAATGAATGGCCAACTCCCAGTATAACAGCACTCATGAATATTAGTGAGAAATAAAATAAGATGAAGTAAAATCCCCTAAGCTAAAACAGCTTCTGGAAATTCTATTAATTATATTAAGTTCTCAAGTAGTAGGTATAGCACTGACATAAAAACTAGGGCATTCTAATCACCTAAAAACAAGAACAATTTCCTGAATCTGCTGACTTTCTCCAAGAAAGGTTTCTTAAATATTATGTAAAACTGCCACTAAGGATAAAACTGCTTTGTAATGGTATTCAAAGATTATCTCTAATTATTTATAATTTTGGTAACGAATCTTCAAAAGGATTGAAGTCTTGATTGAGGTTTGGAAATATTTTTATTATACTGAGATTTTCAATGTAATGTTACCTGATGAAACACATCTACGTATATTAGGAAATTTAAGATAAGAAGTCAATTCATGTAAAAATTAATAGAAATGTTTTTAGGCGATACCAAAAAATAATGGATTATGATCATTACTGTGATCATTAAATAGTGGACAACTTTTGCACATTAAATTGAAGACCTGAGTTTGTTGCTGTTTTTAATTTTGCTGACTTTTATAAATCTTTGTTTCTACTATAAAGTAAAGCAGTTAATAACTTACAACCATGTGGTTAAGGTTACATGAATTAATGGACGTGAACCTATGTTGCAAATCACAAAGTACTAACCAGAACCTTAAAATATATTTCCTTTCACCAAAATTAGACAAATTTGTTCAGGTTTATTTGTTCAAATTTGTTCATTCTATAAAGTACATCAGACGCTTTCAGGAAATTAGTTAAGGTTTTAGATAAACGAGTGCATAAATGCATACACATCCAAACACACACACCAGAATTACTGATAGCTGATAAAACTATACATTAGTGAACTGGACTTGTCTTTTACCTAAAGCCCAATTCTCAATCAAATTTATTGAATTGCCCTCCTTAACGAAACATTGTAAACCTATTATAATTTGTCTTAGAAGCAAAAATAATTTTTTTCTCCCTTTGGTAGTTCAACCAATATTATTTAGGTGAGTACCTACTGAAAACACAGAAGTCATTAGAGAATGGAATTTAATGTGCATCAAATAATATCCAATCACATTTTTGATGTTAGCTATCCTAGATAAGTCATTTATTATGCCAGCCTGGACCATACTTCCTTCTCAGGAAAAACCACAGCCAGGGGCAAGGAAGAAGTCATTGGCTGCAAGTTCTTCCTTTCTGTGGTTTTCTCACAATCTGGTCCTGTCTTAAATGTCTTAGTTAACTGGCAGAGGTCTATGCAAGGGAAGTTCCAAGTGACAAACCCTCAAGCCAAACCTGATACATCTGCCCCATAATGGGACCTTCAGCTTAAAAGAAGTTATAAAAGAAAAGGGATAAATAGCTCCTGAATGCATCCAGGCTATTTGACCCACCATCCCAAGTGACCCAGCAATTCCACTCCTAGATACATAACCAACAGAACGGAAAACATATGTTCACATAAAAAACTTATATACAAATGTTCATGATATAACAGTCAAAAAGTAGAAACAACCCAAATGTTCATCAACTGATGAAGGGATAAAGGCAGTATATTCATATATTCATACAAAGAAATATTATCCAGCCACAAAAAAGAATGAAGTAGTGACACATGCGACAGCATAACTTTGAAAACATTACAGTGAGTAAAAAGAAAGCAGACACAAAAGGCTACATACTTTTCAGTACATACATACTGGAACTATACAATTCCAGTCACATGAAATGTCCAGAACAGCTATATCTATAAAGACACAGATTGGTTGTCAGGGGACTTGGGGGTGGGAGAGGATGGGGAGGGGGAAGTTAATGGGCACTAAATTTCTTTTTGAGGTGACAAAAATGTTCCAGAATAGACAGTGGGGACAGTTGTCCAATTCTGTAAATATATTAAAAACCACTGAATTACTCACTTTAAAAGGTGGTTTTTTGTTTTTGTTTTTTTAAGATTTTACTTATTTATTTGATAGAAAGAAAGAGATCACAAGTAGGCAGAGAGGCAGGCAGAGAGAGAGGGGAAAGCAGGCTCCCCACTGAGCAAAGAGCCCCATGTGGGGCTCAATCCCAGAAGCCTGAGATCATGACCTGAGCCAAAAACAGAGGCTTAACCCACTGAGCCACCTGGTCGCCCCAGGTGGGGTTTTTTTGATGAGTGAATTGTATCTCACCTTTAAAAAAAAAAATTCCACTGACCCTGCCCTTCCAGCCATCTCATTCTCTTCTTTCAACAGCTGCAGTCAAATTGATCTAATGTGTATCTGGGACAGGACACCTGGATCACTCCTCCCTCTGCACCCCTGATCCAAGCTATTCCTGGGGCTCTTCTCTCTACCTCTCGTCACTCCCTCTTCTTTTCCACCATTCTTCAAAGTCCAGATCAGGTCTCACTTTTTCCATAACATTTTCCATCCCTATCTGACTAGTCTGCCAAAGGACAGGTAAGCCTTCTTTATTTCATGCCTTCTCACCAACATTGCTGGATTTAGTTGAAATATATACAAATGATTCTAACTATAGGTGCAGATAGGGCTTTCTCTTTATATCAGAGTTGGAAATATGAAAGATAGTGCAATTCTTTCATATACATTCTCAAATTATATTGATCACTTGCCAGGCTTCTATCTTAAACATTTCTCTTATGCCTTTTCAGTGAAACATTATTTGAAAAATGAGAAATGTATTATTTTATTTCCAAATAATTTCATAAGTACAACTTTGCAAAAATAGTGTTGCATAAAAAGATGAGCTAAATTGAATTAATGTCCCATCACACAGATTAAAGGATAATATCATTCCAATTATCCTAACAAAAGGATTATCAAAACATGCAGTGGTACCTTAAGAAGAATATGATATGTGCATGAGGTATATTAATATTACCTAATTATCAGAATTCATGAGTAAAGAAGCTAACAAAATCTTATCTTCAATTAGCACACAAATCCAACCCTTGAATTATTCCCACAGTATGCTTCAGAGCACTTGCTCACTTGTTATAACACTTAAAAAAATTATTTTCTCTTTCACACATATTCCCCACAGAATTCTTTTTTGCAGAAAGAATGCAAAGTCAATATAAATAATTAAGAATTGCTTCTTCTTTGTTAATTTTGAGTCATCTCACCTAATTCCCTCTATATAACTTATATACCTTCTGTTCACTGTGCCCACTGCACGCAGAAATAAACTACTAAGAGCACCACACAATGCCTTTTTTGAAGTTGTATTTTGAAGCTATTCTATTTGAAGCTATTCTGTATCTTTCAACCTGTGCCACATTTCAATAATGACTATTTAATAATTACAATCATCCCCTTATTAGCGTGGCATTTCATTTTCCTTGCCTTACGGCACCCCACAGTTGAAGGCAAGGAAAACTCTCTGTTGATTAGTTATTTAAGACCAGCAACAATAACTATGCTGGAGAGAAGGCTACTTGGAGAGGATTACATAAGAGCTGGAGCTCAACTGCCTCAGACAGAGAGCAGCAAATTATAAACCCAAGTACTTCATTGCATGTAACCAAATTGGCTAGTTGAAATGCTAATTGCCTTTCAGCAAAACTAAAGACAGACAGGGAACCTTGTGCTTCAGAGAATGAAATGCATTTTTACTCCACTTCTGCACTATTGTCTTGCTGAGAATCATTTGAAATCTATTCATAAAGGTAGCTCTTTCCCTAACCTTTAAAATGTGGGAAATTTATTTAGCCCCTACCAGCACCTCCAATGCACTGATGGCCAAGATGAGAACAGATGGTTGGATTTAAGCCACGTTAAGCCCCTAATAAAGTAAGGCATGAAAGAATTCTATGTTCAAATATACAGCACAAATCAAGAAAAAGTGCCTAGGAAAAGGGAATTTTGAATAACAAATAAATTTATTAATTAAACTAATCAAATAACAACATCTTTAAAACATTAATACTTTCAGCATAATTATATTCAAATACATACGGAAAGAGGTATCATTGCCTATCTCAAAGAGACCCCCAGCCTCCCTTTATACCTAATAATTTTCTATTACTTCAAAACTCATTTATGGAGAATTATTCCAACAGCCAGTTTTCCCCCTTTATATGAAAAAAGAGTCCATTCGGGGTTTTCAGAATCCTGAATAAATGAATGAGAAATGCCCTATCAGCATCCTGCCCCCATTCTGAGGTATAGCCAGCCTTACGCCTGACTGCACTAGAAAAGGCCCCATGACCACCTGCCCAGCAGCTGGGGGAGGGACTTGGTCTGGTACATTTTAAAGTGTATAGTGTGTCACAGTGGAATCAGAAAACACAGCCTTTGTATTACCACAGCCTCCTGCGTCCCAGCTCCACCCTTCTCCTCCTCTTCCACACCTCCATCAGGGCAACAGAGCTCAGGCGCTGTGGCCTCTTGTGTGGCCTGACATCCTCAAACATTGGGGAACCCTCCATACATGCAAAGATGCCCTCTGCCCACCCCCACCCCCATCCTGCCTTGTGAAGGGAGAAAAACGGGCATGCATGCATGGAGAAATCAACTTTCTGTACTACTTCATTCTGTATGGGAGTCTTTTTATCTTCCTTTCTCAACAAGTATCATTATTCATATAAAGTTTGAGCTGCCTAAGAGTGACAGAATACTAAGTAGAGCTTTAAATTGTAAACAGTTCCAATAAAAAATTCAGCTCTCACCCTGATTCAGAAGGAGTTATGGGGAAAAAAGACATCTTTCTGGCTAGATGTTCACCAAAATCTTTGGACAGTGGAGTTCCTGGTGATTTTTCTTTCTCCTGTACTGTCTGAATTTTGTATATGATTTTGTATAGTTATTTCCAAGGCAAAGAATGAGATAGATGTACACTCAACTGCATGTAATACTAAGCTGTTTGACTCTTCCCACAAAATCAGGGAAATGCCCATCCAAATCTCTCCCTGGTCACACTACATCTTATAATCAAATTAAGCTATCAGCATCTAAGGAGCTCAATATGCTTTAAAAGCATCCATAAATTATCTGGTTGCCCTCTATGTGAAGTAAAAGTAATGACAGCACAGTGATTGCACGGTGCAGATTTTTGGAACCAGTGCATAAAATAACGACTTGTCAGAGGTAAATACAAAGCCTATGAAAAGTCAATATATTAGGCATTTTGCTCAACTCTAGAGATACTAGAGAAACATATAATATAATCCCTGGACTCAAAGATTTAGTATCCTAATTGGGTAACCTTGAAATTTGCAGTAACAGTAAGACAGAAATATTAAAAAAGAGCATAAGGCAGTGTTTGGTTGAGTGTCAATAAATCAAACATGTAATGACCAAATTAATCAGTTATCATGCTTCTCACTTATTAATTTATAGGACTATCCAGTCATGCAAAAAGAGAGTCTGTGACTTCAAGTCCCTCAACTTTTCTATGTTTCAATTTCTCCAAGTAGGAAATAAAGGGGTTGATCTAATTTGGTTCCAAATTTCCTCCCAGTGCTTAAGGAGTGCAGCAAAGGCTGTAGTCACAGCCTTTGACTTTCTGAACATTAAAGAATCACACACCCAATTTAAGGTAAAATGTATTTTCCTTGTGGGTCCTCCCAGGTCACAGATCTTTCTGCCTCGGTTTTTTTATCTGCAAATCAGGATAATAGTATTTGATGATCAAATACAAAGTTACTCTTTTTAAAGGGCCTAGAATTCCTTACATACAGTGGGCATTCAGTTAGTGTAGTATACTATTATCATTCGCCGTGGGGGCATGAACAAAAGGATTTAGTCACAGTTAATTCTGTTGTGAACACTCTTTTTCTTTGGGTAGAATATGGGCAAGGGCACCTGCAAGTAGAAAGATATATGTAATACTTTGCCTCACACTAGCTTCTGCCTTACTGTATTATTTCTAATTGTTACTTTTATTATCATCAGAGTATTTGTGTTCCAAATATGTCTCATATTATCCTTTCTCAACGATGAATACAATTGGCATTCAATATTTGATATATATACACAGCATAACTATAACTACTGTTATTAAAATATAATAAATGTTGACTGATACATGATTTCTATTTCTGATATCAAGATTCAGTGTTGTTCCATAATTTACCTGCACCTTATTATGTACTTATATTTTAGTCTAAGATTATTTTTAGCTGATGTTTATAGGTGATTTCAGCTTTTAATCATCATATTCAGTATAGGGTAGAGCTTAGATCACTCAGGAAAGATCCTTGATCAGCTCTTACTGACTGGGGAACTTTTGCAAGGGGCTTAAACTTTCCATGCCTCAGTATCATTATCTGTAAATTGGGATAATACTAATCTATGGTCTTGTGGTAAGTGTTAAATAATCTATATAAAGGGCTTCTCAGAATTCATTACATAAGAGGCATTCAGTATGGGATGGCTGCTATTGTGACTCATCCTGGAAAAAACATGGAGATAGGATTTGGCCATACTTATTTTTACTGTATATATATATGTTGGCTACTTCTTTTAAAAAGTTACAAGGAGACTTATCATTTCTACCTGAAATAAGTCTTTTCAGCTACCTAATTCCATCCCTTTATTTTGTAAATAAGGAAAAATCAGGTGCAGCAGGATGGATGGATGTCCAAAGTCACAGTAAGTCAACTGCAAGCCAAGATATATCCTAACTGCATAGGTTTAAAAGATTTTATTATATCACAGTTCACACTGCATTTGGCACTCCTTATAGTAAATCACCCCCCCAAAATTGTTGTTCCTTTGTATCTTGACTAAAACATCTTTTTTTAATGACTTCTTTGTTTGGTATCTATCTATCTATCTAGCTGTTTGGTAAATGACACACAAAGGGGAGGGAAAAGGCACTTCAGTAAGGTAAGGTAATAACTTCAAAAAGAATTTTTAAATAATGCTGTATTAGCTAAGGTATATTTTTTGAGCTTTATCCTAATGGTTGGTAATTATGTACTCTCAAGATTTGATATGAATAATTTCTAAAACAGTCCACAGTTTACATATAAACACATTACACACATTTTTAAAGGTTGTGGATTTCGTGAAATGTTAAAAGTCGGTTTAAAATAAAAGTTACAATGAGAAGTTAATATTGCACCTCAAAATGAGTTTCTTCCCCCCATGAACACTAGCACAGTTTCTTAGTTTTAATGTAAAAAAATCAATTTTAAAATACCTGAAGACGTTAAAAATATCTAAGCTTTTTAAAATATGTATTATTCTGCGGTTCCAGGCTAATTCCAAACTCCCTGAAATCAGCATATTTCACTGAAAATTCTTCGACACAGCGGTTATTTTTGAACATCAGACTCCTTAAGTTCATTTCAACGTTCCCATTATTAATTATTACCTGTGGCGCGCCGTCCTTGGCGCGTCGGTTATTTTCCAAGCAGACTTTTTAAAATTAAAGCTAGGGTTCGGGTTTCAAACAGGCAGACAGAGAGGAAAGGAAACTTTTCCCTCTGCTCTTTCCCACTTCTCTCCTTCCTTAAGATCAAGCTGCTTTTGAAGGAGCGGCTGGCAGGAACAGTGCGCTCACCGCCCCGCCGCAGCCGCGGGCAGAGCGGACGCGGACAGCTGTGCAGGATCTGGCGCAGCTCGCGGCGCCGGGCGCACGCCCTGCTCCGGCGCCCACGCCTCCGCCTCCAGCAACAGGTGCGGGAGCAGCCCCCCGGCGCGCCGCGCGTGCCGCGCCGCTCCCTTGCAGCACCGGGATGCTCGCAGCACCATCCCGCAGCCATGACCTACCTAGCCCTGGGGACACCGACATCCGCGCGCGCCCTGCGGTCCCCGCCGGTCCCTTTCGCACACGGTCGTTCTGCCTCTCGCTCGCTTCCCTAGGCTTCGCCGCGGCTGCTGGTCCTCTCTCGCGCTGTCCGGTCAGGACAGTGGCTCCATTCTCCTACCCCTCCTTCTCCCCCCCGTCCATCTTCCGTCTGCTCCAATAGGACTCGCGGCTCCCCGGGCTGCGCTCACCTGACCAGCGGAGCGGGGGTGGCTGCCCAAGGCAGCGCGCCCCCGTCTGCGCAGCGGGCAGCCAGGTCTGAGCTCCGGCGTCGAAAACACCCTGCGGTGGCCATCCCTAATGGACTGTTCCGGCCGCGAGGCGCCTAAGCTGACCTGCCTGCGCGCCGGAACCTCGAAGTCTGGACTCTGCGCGGCGCAGGCGAGATACGCGGTTCGCGCTTTCTAGTGTTGTACTCTTTGACTAAACTTTCCAGTTTGTCCCCTTGAGGCACCAGGACACCATATGCCTGTAAGAAATTCCCGGTGTTCTTTCTGAGGAGAAAAGCCATTTACTGATTCTTGTTCCTTTCCGAAGGACATTCATTTTAACTTTGACTGGAGCACCCCCCTGAGATGTTCACAATGAGAATTAGCGCACAAATGGGTAAATATTAGAAATGAGGACCCTGCCCCTATGCCCCTACATGTACTATAAACGGAGACTGAGGTCAACTTATAGGTAAATTATCTGTCTCCTTTATAAACGAGGGTTAACTCCTACCTCATACGGTTGTTAGAAGGATTAGATGAATGAGATTATGTGTGAATTGCAACGCTACATCTGACACGTAGTAAACCTCAATAGATGTTGGCAATTATTCCCAGGGCTTAAAAAAGGAAGCCCCCGAGGTCAGATCAAATCATTCCCATCGTGCAAATGCCCATCTGCTCCAGGGAAAAGCACAGGCAACATTCTTAAAAGTTTCAAACTGGGGGCGCCTGGGTGGCTCAGTCGTTAAGCGTCTGCCTTTGGCCCAGGTCAGATCCCAGGGGCCTGGGATAGAGACCCGCATCGGGCTCTCCGCTCTGCGGGAAGCCTGCTTCTCCCGCTACCATTCCCTCTGCTTGTGTTCCCTCTCTCACTGTGTTTCTCTCTGTCAAATAAATAAAATCTTTAAAAAAAAAAAAAAGTTTCAAACTGGGGAGGAGGTTAAAGATTAGCAATTGGCAGTCCAACACCACCTCACTGCTGATCTTATGGATGAAAAAATTAAAATAAATGCTTATTGAAGGGCTTAAAGTCAGAAACAAGAGTGTACCTTATGTCTTCTAATTCCAAACACAGGGCGTAGGGTACCCTTTTATAATGAATCACAATTGGAATAACTAGTTACTTTGAGTTGCAACAGATAGCTACTTTGCTCTCAAGCAGTACTAAGTTAGCATTATTATGTGCCGTTGCTGAACATCTCATCTCACAGCTCCAACAGTCAACAAACAGCCGGGCACTAAAGCAAAGATGATCCAAGCAAAAGGGTTCTGGTACAGAAACTATGTAGGAATGCAAATGCTGCACTTCAAAGCATAAGAACAGGTAGTGAGAAGTGCAATCTAAATGATCAAGGACATTAACTAGCTTTCCTGTGATGCTGAACTACAAAACCAGACCTAAGTCTAGAAACTGTAAATCCATGCAGCCTAGTGGAAGAGTAGACACAGATGTGCTTACTATAAACTACACTAAGGAAACTGAAACATGGAGACAATTTATAGGCAAGACAGTGAATCAATTATTCATGGGGTGCTAACGTGAAACAGAAAAATATGTTAGAAAAATGTTTTC
This sequence comes from Procyon lotor, assembly GCA_028646535.1. Lineage (NCBI taxonomy): Eukaryota > Metazoa > Chordata > Mammalia > Carnivora > Procyonidae > Procyon > Procyon lotor. Next base: position 72,679,780 of record CM053607.1, read on the forward strand.
TTCTCATTGTTTTAAGCGTGTGTTCACTACTAATATGCCCCACAGATTTACAGTTTCTAGCTTATTCAATATTCCATATTCAACCCATGGTTGTATTATATTATTCATAAAAAGGCTTTATTTGCAGCTAAATGTTACTTTAGTTTATTAAGACCCTGACAAGGTCAGTGTCTATCAAACTGTTCTGGCTTAAGCATTGTTTCACCAAGTCCTGTGATTAAAAACATTCTCCACAACTGGACTTCCTCAGCATGCATTTTCACCTTGTGTAGGACACCAGCTTAGGCACTGTGATGAATTGAAAGGAAACCTTAAACCCACTCTCCTTAAAGCTACCTCAGGGAACTAAGTAATTCATTAACAATTTCTAGCGAGTGTTTAAGACGACAATGACCCAGGAAGGACTGTGGGAAAAACAGTGATCCTGCAAATACAACCTAGTGCACTGAGCTTGCATTCTCTAGGGTGAGAGTTTAATGAGCTAAAAAAGCAGAGGATGCCGAGCAAAAAATGAACATCCCACAAAGTGCTAGAGATGTCCCAAGAGGAAGAGATTATGCGGAATGGCAAAAGCCTCTCCAGAAATCAGATGATCTTTGCCTTGAAAAATAAAACACCAGGAAACAGAAGAGCTGGTACTTTCAGCACAAGTATGTGACAGGGTGGTGTAAATGCTATCCAAAGCTGAAAGTAGTTACTGGATGCCCAACACACTTAAATCTGAGCTCCTCACATGGACCACCTGATTCTGTCCCCACTTTCCTCTCTAGCCTCATCTTATACCATTCTCCCTCTTTTCACTGTATTCCTATCACACTGATCTTCTTTCTGTGGCTGGAACACATCAAAATGATTCCTGCCTCAGAACCTATGCACACATCTTCCCCTCTGCGTGGCACACTGTTGACAGAGATCTTCATATGGCTGGCTTCTCTATCATCTTCTTTATTTAAAGGGTAGATCAACTAACCCTTCCTCACAGGCATCTGCCCTGATAACTTCCACGGACACTCTTAACCATTACCTTGTTGTATTTTCTTTATATCATTTATCCTAGTAAATACCTCATTTGCTTATTTAGGTGTTTTTGTGTATCCATAAGAAAAAAAGCTTACCTACCTAGGGGTAGGTCCTACATCTCTCTCATTCACTACCCGATACCTGGTAGCTAGAATAAGCTCTAGGATATAGTAGTAGAAATTCAACACATCTGGAGAAGGAGGAAGGGAAAGCAGGCCAATATAATAGAATAGGGTTCTGTGAAAAATCTGCAAGGCTATCATATAAAAATCATTCTCAAAGCTTATGTCCTGGTGCTTCACAATTCAACATTAGAAAACATGACTTGATCCCTTAATAAAATAAAATACACCTGATACAGATATTTTAAACTTCTTCCATCATTTAAAGCACTGAGAGATTTTGTTCTTCAAGTCATGCTTTGATAAGAAAGACAGAAAGGAAGTGGATTCCTGGGCATGTGAACGTGGGAGGTGGCAGGTGCTGCTGAGAGAGAGGTGGTGAAAGGAAAGTTGAAATTGGAGAAGACAAAGGTGGCCAAATTCCTAATTCCACCTCAGTGCAGCACTGATGGTGTCTAAGTCTGTTTCCCTATAGTAATCGCCATCAAATCACTTTTCGGTAACTCTAAATTTCACATTCTAAAGTAATTCATTTGCTTAAACCTTGTAAGAAAAGTACTGATGTCATACGATTTTTCTTCCTTCTTCAATTTAGCTAGCTTTGCATACTACGTAACACTTATAAATCTTCTCCAAAGATTTTCGTAATTCCTTGAAAAAGCTATTTCTCATATTTGACACTCTGAGTTCAGATATCTAAGTGTAGGCACACATAAGGGAATTTTATCCAAGGAATAAAAGCAGGCTTCGGCAGTCTCCACTTTGCCTAACCTCTAAAAAAGCAGAAGCAGGATATTACTTCAGGAGTGTCTAAATCTGGGGCACCTGGGTGGCTCAGTCTGTTAGATGTGTGCCTTTGGCACAGGTCATAATCCCAAGGTCCTGGGATCAAGCACCCCCTCAGGAATCCTTGCTCAGCAGGGAGCCTACTTCTCCCTCTCCCTCTGCCTGCCATTTCCCAGCTTGCTCGCGCTCTCTCTCTCTCTCTCTCTGCCAAATAAATAAATAACATCTTAAAAACAAAACAAAACAAAAGAGTGTCCAAATCTGCCAGAGGCTTCTGGTTAAGCCCTAGGTCCCAGGCAGGAAACAAATTTAGACTTGTCAGGAGTGGGCCAGACTTGGACTCCCATTCTCTCCACACTCCCATCAAACCCATCAGGTTACTGGTCCCCCATCTCTCCTCCCTTGCAAGGAGGTGATATTGCATATTACACCAATATGTAATAAAGTTCTCAATAACATGTAGTGTTTATCATCTTAGCACTCCATAATGGAAAAACAGGGTCTAAACCCATGTTCTCAAAGAGCCTGGGTACATAGTAGCAGATCACTAAATATCCGTTGGATAAATTATGTCACTAGACAGATAAGTAAAGAGGAAGTCCCACTGTCAGACCCAGAATTAGAATTTGTGAGCCAAAGGGAATAATTGCTACCACACAGGGATCAGAGAATCCCTTCAATAACTGAGCATACTTGAAGCTGAGACTCTGTTTCCAGAACAGAAAAAACAAGTATTCTTGGCCTTTTGGAAACAAAAAGCCTCAAAAAATCCTTGATTTTTTGAACAGTCTCTCACACAGAGCTAATTCCTTGAACAGTCTCTCACACAGAGCTAATCTTTGGTGTTATCACTTAGTTCACCTTAGTTCACTACTCCAAGCTGATTTTCATTTAACTGATCTCTTGCTTGCTAATATATGAAAGCCTACAGTCTCTGAGATGCCAGGCCTTGCTTTTCCCTCTTTTTCAGAGGCTACGATAAGCCTGCTAGCTGCAATGCATATCATAAATGAGTACCCATTTAACCAGAAGAATTGCTAGACACTCCAAATAGGAACATGGACAAAATGCACTCTGCCCTCCTGTAGCAGGCTTTGAGTAGGGGAAAGAAGATTCACAATTGTGATCATTTAAAGTACAATGTGGGGGCGCCTGGGTGGCTCAGTGGTTAAGGCCTCTGCCTTCAGCTCAGGTCATGATATCAGGGTCCTGAGATTGAGCCCCATGTCAGGCTCTCTGCTCGGCGGGGAGCCTGCTTCCCCCCCTCTCTCTGCCTGACTCTCTGCCTACTTGTGATCTCTCTCTCTGTCAAATAAATAAATAAAATCTTTAAAAATAAATAAATAAAGTACAATGTGACCAGTGCTTTCAGAGAGATACAAAGATTGTCCAAAGAAGGGAGGGATGAAATTACTGGTTTGCATCAAGATAACTTTGCTCTTGTTTCTGATAGATCTGTCACTCCCGCCCTGCTTTGGTTCCCAGGACTTGCTGTTATCTTCCCTCACAGGACAGGTGCTCCCAGTTACCTCTGGACCTTAGTGAGCTATGCTGTGATTAAGTCACACTGAACAGGAAACAGATACAAAAATAGTTTTAAACCTCTTCGGCAGGGGTCAGAAAACTTTTTTAAAGGGTCAGAGAGTAAATATTGTAGACTAGCCAGGCTTGCAGCCTCTGTCACAACTGGTCCAGTCTGCTACTGTAGTGTGAAAGCACCCAAGGGCAATATGTAAACAGATGGGCACACCTGTGTTCCAATAAAACTGATTCACAAAAGCAGGCGATGGCCAGAAATGGCCGAAGAGCCACAGTTTGCTGACCCCTGCTCTATGCAGAAGCAAAAGTTACTTTAGTTATCAGGTTCCATTTTGATACTTTGAATTCTAAATTGATTCATTCAACAATCAGTTATGGAGTGCCAGTGATATACGACGCTTTGCACATGTAAAGATGAATTGGCATATGGTCCCTGGCCTCAAAAAGCTTCTTAGCCGAATTCGCTGTGCTGTTTGACAAAGACATATGATACATTCATGTTTGAGGTTCATGTTTGAACCCCACTGAATTAAAACCTCCCGGTAAACTACTTAGATAGGCATTTCTGAAAGTGTGTGCTGTGGATTTCAGTTCCCCAAACTTGCAAAGGGCAAAAGCCTTAGTAATTAAACCACAAATGTGGGAAACATCCTTAGAAAATCATGATAAAATCGTAAAAGGTTTTATATGATAATACTCAGTATTATCATAAATAAGCCAATTTAAATTTGCTTAACTCACTGTTTTATTTGGTCACAGAACTTTTTTTTCCCCCAGATAAATGCCAACGGGGCAGTTAGTGGAAAGAAGCTTGTTTCTTTGAGGCTTGGGATCCTTATGGTTTGGGGCCATGCCTGCCTGTGTCATTCCCTTCAGGGCTGCAGGAGTTGGGCAATTTTGGGGATGCCCCCTCGAGTTGTTCCCACCAATAAGGACCCCATGAAAAAACAGGTACCTTATAAGGTATTGAAAACCAGAAGATCTTCGAAAATTGAGAGGAGTAAATCCTTCTAGCAGATATATAAGTCTTATGTCAGAAATGAGCTTAAAGTTGGAAACCTGGAAGAGCTGGAAGGTTTCAATCTCATGGCTCCTGAGAGGCATTTTTTCACATCTTTCCTATATCGTATGTAAGACTTCCAGGATCAAACTTCCACAGACTAAAAACATAACAAAACTGATGCCAAAGCTCTAGAAAATGTGATGCATGTACAGTTATGTGAGGCGGGGTGGGGGGGGCAGGACAAAGGAGAATGGCAAAAAAGGCTCCCACACAGCTCCAGTGGGAGGTGACTCGACATCTTCCCAAGAAAAGAGGAGCATTTCAACCCTGGTTGGTTCTAGTGTGGCCCAAGTGGAGTCCGTTGACTGCGGCTGTCCAGAAGACTCCAATAAGCCAACTGGAAGAGGCTGAACAGCTCACAGGAGTCATGGTCTCCATATTTTACTATCTTCCCAAAGTCCCTGATTACTCTGGATCTTTTCTAGACTACTTATGGATTACATAGAGGTGACCAATTTCTCATGATGTACCATGACTGTTTTGAAATCTCTAATCTTCTGTGTCACAGGCTTCACTGTAAAGTATTTGGTCTTTACATAGATGGAGTGTAAAAAGAATAGTTCCTCCTTAAGACTGAGGTTTTTTTGTTTTTTGTTTTTTTTAAAAAAGATTTTACCTATTTATTTGACAGAGAGAGATCAGAAGCTGGCAGAGAGGCAGGCAGAGAGAGAGGGGGAAGCAGGCTCCCCGCCGAGCAGAGAGCCCGATGTGGGGCTCAATCCCAGGACCCCGAGATCATGACCTGAGCCGAAGGCAGAGGCTTTAACCCACTGAGCCACCCGGGCACCCCAAGAATGAGGTTTTGACAAAGTAGTGGTCAACTCAGACCATCACAGACAACAGAAGTTAAAAGGGCATTTTAGAATTTTAAACCAGATATATGATGACAACAAAACAAAACAAAGCCTAATAACATCAAAACCTTTTTATCTCTTGCCTTTTGTGTGTGAAATTCATATTTCACATAAAAATATTAACCTTTTGTATTTATTTAGGTCTCCCTTTTTAAAATTTCTATGCTCTCAATATTTAATTTTTCTAAAATTAATAAGTAAAAAGGGAAGAATGATTTAAGTATGATTTTTATGTTCTTGCAAAGTTTTTAAATCTTCATCAACCTTGATTAAAAGTGTTTTCCTCAAAAAGTTTATTTATAGGGGTGCCTGGGTGGCTCAGTCGTTAAGCGTCTGCCTTCGGCTCAGGTTGTGATCCTGGAGTCCTGGGATTGAGCCCCACGTCCACCTCTGCTTGTGTTCCCTCTCTCGCTGTGTTTCTCTCTGTCAAATAAATAAAATCTTAAAAAAAAAAAAAAGTTTATTTATAGAACATACCTGAGCTTTTGTAAAATCAGGAGACAGTTTCTATTTCTAAAGGCACAGAAGAGCAAAAATGAAAGCATTTTCTTATGGTTGGGCCCAGATCATGCAGAGATAATATAACATAGATAAACTGAGCAAACTTAAATAAATTTATTATTCTTTCACACCTTAGTTTCCTTATTTGCAATATGAAAATTCTCATGATACCTACTACACAGAATTGTGTATAGGTTGAATGAGATAGTGAAGTCTGGTAGATAGTAAGATTTTAATAAATGGCTGAAAAACATTGAAATAAAATAAAAACAATTATTTCCTTCAGCTGAATTACAGATGGAGTTGAGAAAGTTTTTATTCTGAGTCAACCAATCCAATACACCACAGTGGTTAATTATATATAAGTAAAATTAGAAATTCATAATTATGTATTCTATTTTCCCATTAAAATTTTTAAACAATTTCTTTTCATTGCCGAAATGTGATTATATCTGTCTTTAATATATTGTATATTTTTATACTAATAAGGAAGCAAATATATATGTAGTTGTTAATAGCTCCACCAAATGAATATTAAGATCAAGTACCAACCAAGTGTACATATTACTTTGTAACAAATAGTCGCAACTCTTTACAAATTTTAAACATATACAATAGTATTTGATTACAGATATGTATTTTATTTTTATTATGGTCATATGCAATACTTTATTACATTATTTAGCAAAGAATAAGTTATGTACGATTTTATGTCTTGTGGGAAATATTTGAATTCTTTATCTTCCCAAGTTAAAAATATTCCTTCCTCAAGAAATTTATTTATAAAACATTCACAGAAAGTGCTGTGACTTTTTTAGATTAATAATGGTTTCTATTTCTGAACAAAAAACACGTCTCAGAACAGCTTTTCTCATATTTTAAAAGGAATTTCCCCATAAATCAGTTATGAATGTACATGGAATCTTTAATCCTTTAAGAACAGCTAATTAAATCTTTTTTTCCCTAGTTGCCTCTGGTATAGGCCCGCTGTGTGTGGTACTTCCCATGGTTTGTCATTTTGTTTTAATGGCAGGGGGAGGAAACCAGCTAAGCTCAGTAACCACACTGCATATCAAAATGTCACCATGGCAGCATTTGTCCACTTGTCAGAGTCCTTCTGAAATGACTCAGCCATTCATTTTGTTGAATCAATATTGAAGCTTTTGAGATTTATTACTTGAGGTTTGGGAGCAGGCGAAGCAAACAAATCCTTCATTCCTAACATTGAGTTCTAGTTGGGCTGAGATTATGATTTCTGTCTGGACTTTATGAGGACAGATTATAAGGTTTCCAATCCTTGCATAATTATTTTATAAAAAGCTTGCATTTATATGCCTGATAGTATGGTGGAAAAGAATTTAAAGTTTCCAAAAACATTCTGTGGGCTGTGGTAAACTTACTGAATGCTGAACTCAAATAGCTAATTCCCTGGGAAGTGTGGGAGAGGAGAGCTGTAATGCCTTTGATATAAAATCTTTAAATCTTCGATTTGGAAGTCTCTTTTTATTTATTTTTTTAAAGATTTTTATTTATTCATTTAACAGAGAGAGAGAGATCACAAGCAGGCAGAGAGGCAGGCAGAGAGAGAGGGGGAAGCAGGCTCCCTGCTGAGCAGAGAGCCCGATGCAGGGCTCGATCCCAGACCCCGAGATCATGACCTGAGCTGAAGGCAGAGGCTTTAACCCACTGAGCCACCCAGGTGCCCCGATTTAGGAGTCTTTAAATTCCATTTATGTATAACCCATCTTCCTTCCTTCCTTCCTTCTTTCCTTCCTTCCTTCCTTCCTTCCTTCCTTCCTTCCTTCCTTCCTTCCTTCCTTCTTCCCCCCCCCCTTTCTTTCTTTCTTTCTTTTGAAAAAAGCGAGAGCTAGAGCAGTGGGGAGAAGCAGAGGGAGAAGAACAGAGGGAGAGGGAGAGGAGCAGAGGAAAAGGAGCAGACAGGTCACCTTGGGGCTCCATCCCAGGTTCCCAGGATCACGACCTGAGCCCTGAGTCAACAGCAGACACTCAACCAACTGAGCCACCTAGGTGCTTCTATATATCCCATCTTGAAGCAAAATTAACATGCAGGATAAGCGTGTTATCTATGAAATCTTTCTATTTAATAATGTCCACTTACTGATATTTTCCCCATTCAACAAATAAAAAATTCTAAAACTATTTAAAAATACTGAGATTTATTCAAAGACAGTTTTATAATCACATAAGTTTCTAGTGGATTGGGTCACAAAATTAATCTGATTTGTCCATCCAAGCACTCACTGTATGTATTTTCAGTTATCACTGAACTAAATTCAGGGCAGAGGTCAGTGTTCAAAGATGAAATTATGAGAACTTTTCAGAAGTATAGATCTGTCTGACAAAATCCTGACAAGATCCTGACCGTTAAAGCTTCACTGACATATCAGGCCAAGTGGAAGTGAGACTGGGCAAGCTTCTCATCAGAATTCCTCCTTTAGATCTCTTCCCAGAGCTGAGGAGTCTCTCCTTTAACATCCCTTGACCTAGACTGGTCCTATTAGGATCGGCACAGGACGCTGCAATGCTATTACCCTCAACGGGGTGAGTCATAACCAGATAACATGATGAAGTCATCTGTGTTGGGTTATAGGAGTTGCTCTCCCAGGACCACCAAATTCTACCAAGAACTTGTGCAATCTGAGGTCATGTTTATTTTACCAATGGCTACAAGCAAACAAAGCCACTGCAAACAAAGCTCCCACTGTCTATTTCCCACATGGGTGAGAAAATCAAGGCCAGTGGGAAGACAGGTTTGACTGATGGTATGTTTGGGCATCACGCAGGGCCTTGCAAACCTCACATAGATAGGGGTGCCTGGTCCACTTAATGCAGACATCTCTGCCAGCAGCATAAGACTTAAGTTTGGAGTGCTCTACCTTTCAGATGTCCAGTAAGCTCTATTTAACTTAAACAATTCCATGCAACCATGGGAAATTCAGATCATATTGAAAGACGTATAGGAGTGCTTTCTGTGGTTTCTGTTTACAGTGATGAAAAAGTTTTGGAAATAAATCATGGTTGTACAGCACTGTGAATGTAATAATTGTACCATTATTATTATATGCTACTGAATTGCATACAATTATATGCTACTGAACTGTACAATTAAAATAATTAAATGACAATTTTTGTTATGTTGATTTTACCACAATTTATTTAAAAATTCATTTTGTTAAATATAAAAAAAAAAAAACCCCACACACAGCCTATTTCAAATGAGTGAATCGTATGCTATGTGGATTAAGTCTCAAGAAAGTAGCTAAAAAGAAAAAAAGAGTATTCTGCAGAAAGCTTTAATGCTTTTCCTATAGCTTGTGTGTAAGTCAGTTCATATGAGAAAAATATACACTGGAATTGTCTCACCTTTCAGAAAATCAAAATCCTTTTTGAGTTTTCTCCTTTGTAGGGTTCTGAGAAAGTAAAAAGGTTTTTAAGACTGTGCTTGAAAGAGTACCATGCCGACAAATACAGCTTTAGCATTCCATTAGAGCAAACGTACATGGAATACTCCCAAACAAAATGGAGTTCCCTAATACTTTTTAGTTTTTCTTTTCTGTATTCTTTTCTCTCTCTTTTTTTTTCTTCAAAAAGCGAGGAAGTGAATTGTGAATCTTTCCTACGAGAAATGCTGAGCTGGTTAATTTCCGATAATTATAAAATCACGGGTGGTCAGTAGTTCAAAGAAAATCTTTCCCCAACAAAACCAATTATGAGCAGAGACTTTAACTGTGTCCCTTTATCCACTGCCAAAATGCAGTATCAATAGAATAGAATGTGAAAGCTGCAGCTTTGATATGAAAGGTACTGAAAGTATTCATCTTTTGGTAGTTGTTCTGCCACCATATGGAAAGGAATAAAAGGAAAAAGAATTATGCAGCATCAACTTGAATTATGCAATTGGAGAAAAGGAAAAGCAAATCATAACCAGATGCATCTATGCATACATTTTATTATAAAAACTTTCTTTGATATCACCAGGCACCCAATGCACTCTACTGGTGGTGTGAAGTAATTGAAAAGAATATAAAGAAAAGGACTTGGACTAACATATATTATCATTCAAATAGAAAAGCATTTACAGCAGAGAACTAGTATCAAAGATGTCTTTAAAACATCAGTATTGGGCTGAAACACGTGAAACTGATATTTGCTTATACTAAAATGGTCAAACAAGGGCAAAATGGTGGAATAACAGCAATTTCATGTGACTCAATGTAATATATAATTTTCCTCCTAATTTCAAATAGCGTGTTCCTTTCATCATCATCACTCAATGGAATAAAAGACATTTATTTAATTTTTATTCGGTTTCAGGTAATTCATTTAACTTTAAGTTGTTTAGTGTTTTTAGCCACCTCATATGAAATGAATCCATAAACATGTGAGTCAACTAATGTTCCTTTTCTCCTCTTAATTAAGAAATTTTTTTTAAGCTGGATATACCAAAATTTCTCAGTCATCAATCTTTTGGGACCCATTGTAGCATCAGAAAGCACGTCAAGGGAAGCCCTTCTTTATTTGAGATGATGCTAGGAGGAGGACGCTCTTGCCCAGACCAACTCTGCTTCTATATCCTTTGTACAAGCTAAATGCCAGGCTTCCTCCCTCTGGGTACCTTGAAGGTCCCAGAGACAGGTACTGTGGGAATGTTGAGAGCCTAAAGGATCTGAGAGGGAAGTCTAGGGCTGCTGGAGTGAAACTGAGTGAAGCTTGATACTAATGAAATTTGAGGCCAGAGGCAAATCTTGCTAGTGGATGATCATCCTGTCTACAATCATAAACACTGAGTCTCCTGTAGGATCTAAAGGGAAAGCCTCCTGCTGGAAATAGAAGGTAGGCTAAAAGATTAGAAGCTAGTTCTCCTTGGGGCCACTGTTGGAAGAAGAGGAGAAGAGAGAGAGGCAGAATGGGACTGAATTAAAAGAGAAAAAGAACTATGCCACTCAGGGATGCCTGTACAATCTAGATTAATTATATAGCACAGGAGGAGCGCCTGGGTTGCTCAGTCGGTTAAGCGTCTGCCTTCCGCTCAGGTCATGATCCCAGGGTCCTTGGAATGATCCCTATGTTGGGCTCTCTGCTCAGTGGTGAGTCTTCTCCCTCTCCATCTGAACCTTCCCGCCCCTTCTCCCAGCTTGTGCTCTCACTCGTGCACTCATTCTCTCTCTTAAATGAATAAATAAAAAATCTTAAAATATAAATATATATAGCCCTGGAAGTGGGATGAGGAAATGGACAGGCACTGTCTGTATGCCAGCGCTCAGCAGCCAGAGCAGAATCAATATCCAAACAAATGCTTAGCCAATGCTCAGACAATTGCAGTTGACTCCCATGGCAGGGGCAGAATTTGGGTGGCACTATGGAACATTTTTTACATTGTCAGTGATAATCTGCACCACCCAACAATCAGAATGGTTCTGTTTGTAGTTCACACAAAGGCAACATAACACAATTCTGGACAATTTCACAGGAGAATAACCTCTAAACAATGTGTCCTAAATCAGAGTGGGGGCGCCTGGGTGGCTCAGTGGGTTAAAGCCTCTGCCTTCGGTTCAGGTCATGATCTCAGGGTCCTGGGATTGAGCCCCGCATCGGGCTCTCTGCTCAGCAGGGAGTCTGCTTCCCCCCCCACCTCCCCCACCCCCAGCCTCTCTGCCTCCTTGTGATCTCTCCCTATCAACTGAATAAATAAAAAATCCTTAAAAAAAAAATTCAGAGTGGAAGGTCAGAGACACTCTGGCAGTGACTGAGAAAGTAGTTCTTTCCAGGGTTCTGTATGTGCCTACCCTGAGGAGGAAATACTGCAAAGAGGCTCAATACCTAAGTAACCAGTTCACTGAATTAACACAATTCTCTTCTTTCTCACCACTGACCCAGTGAATGTGCACTGTTTAAGGGGTGCCTGGGTGGCTCAGTTGGTTAAGTGCCCAACTCTTGATTTCCACTCAGGTCATGAACTCAAGGTTGCGAGATCAAGCCTCTTATCAAACCCTCGAAGAGTCCCATATGGGGGCTCCTCGCTCAGTGGAGAATCCACTTGGGATTCTCTCTCTCCCTCTGCCCCTGCCTCCTGTGCACTCACACACTCTATCTCTCTCTCTTTCTTCCTCTCTCTCAAATAAATAAATAAATCTTTAAAAAACAAAAAACAAAAACCTGCACCGTTCAAAATTCTTTTTTGTCCCCAGAATGAGATCTTGGGTGGGCCCCATGTTTCACATTCATTTTCAATTATTAACAAATGGTCTCATTCTCAGATAGTGCGAAGCAAAGCTTAACTTCTCAATTAAGTTTGGAAAGTTATTCTCTTGCTTGGGCTGATCTAGGTTACAAAGCCTGCAGTGAGGGCGCCTAGGTGGCTCAGTTGTTAAGTATCTGCCTTTGGCTCAGGTCAGGATCCCAGGGTCCTGAGATTGAGCCCCGCATCAGGCTCCCAGCTCAGTGGGAAGCCTGCTTCTCCCTCTCCCACTCCCCCAGCTTGTGTTCCCTCTCTCGGTCAAATAAATAAATAAAATCTTTAAAAAACAAAAAACAAAAACTGCAGTGAGGAAGGAGGACACAATCACTCGTTTTCTCTATCCCTCCCCAAACCCTACTTTTCATGATGCTCTTTAATGGCTCATTCAGGGTCAAGAAGCAGGGAAGGAGATTAGCAGAGGTTAAAAAAAAAAAAAAAGGGGGAATTCTTTCCTGAATGAGTTCTTTGGAGACTCATCTATGGGGATACTTGACATGGGCTATGTTTCACTGGGCAGGCCACTTATAATTGACCTTCCAGTCTCTACATTCTGGTAGTCATGTGGGATCACTTCATTCCTCCAGATAGGTCCCTTGGGTGTGGTCTCTTTAGACAATTAAGACCCTTCTATTGTGTCTGCAACTGACCCTCAGAACACATCTTTTTCCCTGGCCACCACTCCGACTGTAGACTGCAGGGCAGTGTCAAACTCACCTTTTGACTTTTTCAGAATGAGTCAGGTACCAGTTCCTCTGTCCCTCAAACTCCAGGTCAAGCTCCCCAAGTGATTCTCTGCTTCCCCACCACTTTTGCCTAGAGGTGGTGGAGAAAGAGGGCACAGAACAGTGACAGATCTCTTCAAAAAAATTCTTACTATAGGACTCAAGACTAATCTCCCAGCCTCACTTATCTACCCTGAAGGTAGATGAATTAAGAGTCTCAAAATTGGTAGTCAGTCTCTTTACAATGTAGTGAGTAGTGTGGTTAATCTCGCAGATTCTTGAACAATTAACTTATCTGAGTTCAGAACTCTGCTCCACTATTGCCAACTCTGTGCCCTTATGCAAGATACTTAATGTCTCAGTGTCCTTATGCACAAAGTATTGAAATCTGTAAGAAATAAAAGCAGTGGGGGAGGAGAGCTTGGGAACTTTCTGCAATAAAAGAAACTAAAGAGGCATGACAACTAAATGCAATTCACAAACTTTAAACTCTGGATCTCATTTTAAAATAAGTAAGTAAACACAAAAAGAAAACCAGATAAAGAACACATTCAGGGCAATCTTGGATATTTAAGTATAGATTGAATAATAGAGAGTAAGATTTTGTCAGTATTACACTTGAGTGATGGTTATGTTGTGGTTTTGCAGAAGAATGTCTTTGTACTTAGGAGACATATGCTGAGGTATTTAGGAGTAAAGTGTCAAGATATCTGTAACTAATTCTTAAAATATTCCTCAAAATATTGTCTTACAAATAAAAATAATGGTGTCATACACATAATAAATCTCTTAGAATAATACCTGGCATGTAATAAACAATTCTCTAAGTATTAATTATGGATTATTAGCACAGATACCTCGACAAAAGGAAAAATCTCATTTAAAATTATTATACATTTGTCAAATTGAGTTAATGTACTGAATCATGAATTTCCTGGCACCCTCTTCACCTACTGCTCACCTTTCCCAACCCCCAATAACTGTCTTTCTTTAACTTCTCCATTTCTCCCTTCAAACCATACCTTCCACTATTAAGACAGTTTCTAACCTTCCACTTTACAGTGTGGTAACCAATATGACCTGAAGGATATTTTTTCAAGTTATCTGTGAACTGTGACACTTAGACTCATAATTGACTTATATTGGAAAATCATTGTACCTTAAAACTCGCACAGTAAATTGTCTTGAATAACTGAGTATTTACAATATTAACAATTAAAACTAAGAATGATTCAAAGTATGTATTTATTACTTCAATTAAAAGTAAGCCCATTTTAGGTTAACATCAATGGTATATTTTTATAAAAACCATATTTCCAAAAACAAAAATATTTAGTGAGATCAGTGGCATCATTTACTATTTTACAAATTTTTTTTTTAAGATTTTATTTATTTGAGAGAGAGAAAGAGGGAAAGAGAGAGAGAGGGAGAGATCAGAAGCAGGGAGGAGGGGCAATGGGAGAGGGAGAAGCAGATTCCCTGCTGAACAGGGAGCCAGATGCAGGGTTCAATCCCAGGACCTTGGGATCATGACTTGAGCCGACGGCAGACGGCTTAATTGACTGAGCCACCCAGGCATCCCAGGTGTATTTTTTTTTTTAATAATTGTGGTAAGAAACCTAATATAAAATTTGCCATTTTTATCATTTTAAAGTATACAATTCAGTGGTATTTAGTACATTTACAGTATTATGCAATCCTCACCACTACCAGAATATTTTCAGGACTCCATCAGGAAGACTTGGAGCCATTAAGCAGTCACTTCCTATTCCTCCCTTCCCTGAGCTCCCCTCCCCCACTCCCAAAAACTAATCTGCTTTCTGCCTCTATGAATTTGCCTATTCTGGATATTACATAAAAATGGAATCATACGGTATGTGGCCTTTCATGTCTGGTTTCTTTCACTTCGCATAATGTTTTCAAGGTTCATCCATGCTGTAGCATATAGCAATAGTTCATTTCTTTTTGTAGTGAGTAATACTAAATTCTATATATATACCACATCCTGTTTGAAGTGTATGTGTACACGACATTTTTTTTGGTATTAAGTGGCATTTCATTGTAGTTTTGATTTGCATTTCCCTGATAAAATCCTGTTGAACATCTTTACTTATGTTCATTGACCATTTGTACATCTTCTTTGTACATCTTTGGAGGAATATCTATTAAATCCTTGGCCAATTTTTCATTAAGAGTTTGTCTTTTTATTATTGAGTCATGAGTTCTTCATATATTCTGTATACTAGACAAGACTTGTGATTTATAAATATTTTATCCTACTCGGTGGTTGTATCTTTTCATTCTCTTGATAGTGTCCTTGATACCCCCAAATTTTTAGTTTTAGTGAAGTCCAATGTATCTAAAAAACACAAAATTGTGCTTTTGTGTCATATCTTTAGAAACCATTGCCAAGTCGCAGATCATGAAGGTTTATTATACCTATGCCTTTTTCTAAGATTTTTCTAGTTTTAGTTTTTTAGGTTTTTTTGTTGTTGTTGTTTACAATTTTATTTACTTATTTGACAGAGAGAGCACAAGCAGGGAGAGCAAGAGAGGGAGAAGCAGATATCCCCCTGAGCAGGGAGCCTGATGCAGGACTCAATCCAAGACCCTAGGATCATAAAGTGAGCCGAAGGCAGATGCTTAACCACTGAGGCACCTAGGAGCCCCAGTTTTAGCTCTTATATTGAGTCTTTGATCCATATTGAGCTTTTTTTTTTTTAATTTTTGTGTGTGGTGTGAAGTAGGGGTCCAACTTCATTCTTTTGTGTATGGATAGCCAGTTGTCCTATCACTATTTGTTGAAGACATTCTTTCTCTATAGAAAGGTCTTGGCACCTTTGTCAAAAATCAAAAGATGTATAGATGTATAGATTATTTCTAAGCTCTCATTTCTATTCAATTGACATAGGTCTTCCTCATGCCTGTACCACAATATTTCGATTAGTGTAGTTTTGGAGTAGGTTTTGAAATAGGAAAGTGTGAACTCTCCAACTTTGCCTCTCTTTTTCAAGATTGTTTTGACTAGTTGGAAACCTTTGCCCTTTGTAACACATTTTAGGATCAGCTTTTCCATTTCTACAAAAAAGTCTGTTAGGATTTTCACAGGGATTGCATTGAAACTGTACATTGCTTTGGGGAGTACTGTCAACTTTAAGGACAAAGTAATGAAAGGGAAGTTAATTGAGTTTCTGTTAATACAGATTGATTCCCCTACAAAATAACAGATCATATTTAGAATTGAAAAGTACTCTGAAGGAAAATAAGTCCTTTTCAAAACAACACATAAAAAATGTTTCAATGTATTTCTTAACAGACTGTTCACTGATCAGCATATATCACTGCCAAACACACTATTCTGCATAGAAAGGAAGAAAGGTTTCACTACTCTTGCTCTATACCCCACCAAGTAAATCCAAGTGTGAAATACTCTTTGAAGTCAGCAGGCATTTTTTGCTTCAAATAATTCAGAAGGGATTTAGAAGCCAGATAGGATTAAAGCTTGGGGAAAAAGGGGGGGTAGAAAACAACCTTAACTGTAAATAAAAGAAAACATACTGAGGAGGGAGAAGGAAAATTTTACTTAGATCCAGCAATTGCTGAGGTGGTAAATCTGGCTTATTCAGAATTAATGGGGGAAAAGACACCCAAGGACAGACTCACTAATCAAAGTATACAAGAAGAAACCAGTGAAAAATATCTTCGAAGCCAAAATTGTGCCACCTCATAAATTTAGAACCTTTGAAAAAATATTTTTAAACCAAGTATTTTTAATCCAAATCAGCCTGACGAATTGGACATTCTCTGTGACTAAAGCAATATCCTTTTGCCTGAGTTCTTGCCTGAGTAGCTTACTCATCTCCCTGCTTTCACCCTAGCCATCTCAAGTGATCCTTTTCAAAGGCAGATAATGTTCTCCTCTTCTCAAAACCTTCCCATGTGTGGGTTCCCATCTTGTTCAGAGTGAAACTCTGAGTCCTGGTAATGGCCTACATAGTTTCATCCAATTTATCTCCTTCTGACTTCATCTCTTGCCGCTCTCCCACATCGTGCAATCCACATGAGCCTTGCTGGTTTTCTTGCTATTTCTCCAATACACTAGGCACACATCCTCTCAGGGACCTGGCATTGGTTGTTCCTTCTGCCTAGTGTGTTCTCCTCCCAGGTACCAGCATGGCTCATATACTTTCTTCAGGCCTATGTCGGTCTATCACATTTTCAATCAGGCCTTTTCTTTATTTTTTTTTTTTAAGATTTTTGTTTATTTATTTATTGAGAGAGAGAGAGAGAGTGAGCACAAGCAGGCAGAGGGTCAGAGGAAGAGGGAGAAATAGACTCAGGGTTGAGCAGAGCCTGATGCAGGACTCAATCCCAGGACCCTGCGATCATGATCTGAGCCGAAGGCAGAGGCTTTAACCCACTGAGCCACCCTGGTGCCCCCAACCAGGCCTTTTCTTACCCACTCTATCACAAATGCAAATTCTCCCACCCCAAATACTCCAAACTCCTTCCCTACTCAATTTTTCTCCATTCATTAATCACCATCTAACATACTAATGTTTCATTTATTCATTTTATTTTTCTCTCTCTTCCACCATAAGGATGTAAGCTCCATGAGAGTAATGATATGGGCCTGTTTGTTTGGGCACGTATCCCCAGTGCTTCAACAGGGCCTTAAACACAGTCGTGTTTAACTAATTCATCTGAATAGTTGTAATTTCTGTCTATACTTTGTCAGATAAGCACTACTCCAGTTTAGGCACATATAGCTCACTGTTCTATGATTTTTTTAAAAAAAAGACTTTATCTGAGAGGGAAAGAGAGAGAGCACAAGCAGGAGGAGGGGCAGAGGGAGTCTGCCAACCCCCCGAACAAGGAGTCCAATGCAGGACTTGATCCCAGGACCCTGGGACCACGACTCGAGCTAAAGGCATACACTCACCTGACTGAGCCACTGAGGTGTCCCCCTGTGATTCTTTATATGGGCATAAAAGTTTCACTTTTGAACTTCTACCTTGGTTTTTCAGATACTGTTTGTCACTTAAGGATTGTCACAGGAGTGGTCTCTAACCGTTCCGAGAGACACAGGCTAGAATGAAAAGGCATTCCATTCTTCCTTTATGCTTCCCCACCCCCTAATCTTCTGACTCCATAAGCACC